>JAWNPP010000137.1:0-597200 GCA_035047445.1 Drosophila siamana | reverse complement strand
ATACGCGGGTACAAGCATTCGAACATACAGGCTGGCACAGGCTGGCGAATGAGGCAGGCAGCGAGGCGCCAAACAGCCGAACAAACCGTTCAAGAGAGCGCCAGACCGAGAGTGAGAGCAAGCTCCAGCCATAGCCGTAGCCGCCTCTCTCTTTTTGCTGTTGTGGCGGCTGCTGCTGCTACTTCTGCTTCTAGTGCTGCTGCTTTTGCTGCTTGCTCCTGTATGCGTTGAAGTGTATGGATGTGTGTGTGTGTGACTGTGTTGAGTGCGCGCTGCGTGCGAAATTGATTTTTCTATTTATAAAAAAAAATCAAAATATATCTGTATTTTCGTTTGTTGCGCGGCGCTTTTTTTGTTGTTTTTTTTTATTTTTTTTTTATATGGAATATTATTTTTGTTGCCGCTGCCAAAAACATAATTTATGCTTTATTTATGATTTTTCTCGTTTCTCTTTGGCATTTTTTATTTGCCTGATTTCGACGTTTTCCTTCTGCGCGTTTTTATAGAAACTTGTTTGATTTATACGCAGCGCCACTTGGGCACACACTCGGCCTCGGCCATCACCATCATCCCGTACATACATACACACACATGTATTCCACATTCAGATTTCAGAAATCGGTTTTTGCGATTCCGGAATCATTTTTGCTATGCGGCATAAATGAAATTGACGTGCTGCATTTACCGCTTACGTTTATTTACACATTTATTCTAAAGACTAAAGGAACTTTTGCGCATTTAGTTTTCATTGAATATTATTTACACTCGGTTCTTTCATTTTTATGGATTTTCTGCGGAAAACTCAACTCGCCGAAAAAAATTTTAGCTGCGACGCGACGCTTCTGTGTGGAATTTTGTATGCTGAAATTTATGCTGCCTGACACTCCTCTTTGTGTCACACAGCAGCACTTTTGTGCTTTGCTCATTTGGAGAGAGAAATACACAGAGAAGCCACTACGACGACAGAAAGAGAGAGCGAGAGCGCGACAATACTGAGAAGAGCGGAGCGCAGCTTACATGCCAACACACACATCGGAGAAAGCATCGCGAGAGCTTTTATGCTCAGCGCTCCACTCGTTCGCTCGCTAACTAAAGGGGTGGGTTTTCGAATGTGTCCGCGCTAGCTGTCTGGGCGGAAGGTGGGGGCAAAGTTAGTTTTCTTTGAGCTTTGAGCTCCACAGGGCATGCCAATGGGTCGTTTGTTCATATGTTTGAATGAATGCTGCCATAAGATGCGTATTATCGAAAGGTGAAAGTACGCTACAGCTTTAAGCTCGCGAAAAGTGCGCCCCTTGTGCGCATGGTAAAGCTCCCATCAGCTTTTGAAAGTTATCGAAGGTGGTTGGCCATGTTGAATTCTAAAAGCTTCCTGAAGATTGGTTCGCAACCATGACATTCTCTAGCTTTCGGTAGACCATACTACGCCGGAATTCTATGGACAGATTCAAAATCTTGACGTCGTCATGCTATGCCTCATTACTTTTCGCTGTTCCAGCGTCCAGTGTGATGCTCTACTTCCTCCTCCGCCCAATGTCAAAGAACTACCCTCCCTGCTTATAAGCATGCGGCATGTTTGTGGATGCCATCATGTGAACTGGCCTGGCCCCTGTGAATTTATTGCATAATAATGAAGTGAGAAACGTTACAAATCAAAACACTCGACAGCATCGAGATAAAGTTTTGCTGCGGGGTTTATATTTTCGGGATTCGATGTCATTCTTTTTTTTATCATTATAATGCGAGTAGTTTTGGGGCAGAAACATTCGCAATTCTTGTGCATTTGTCAGCCGCAACGGAATTGAAACGTTTGCGCTTTTATTGCCGCGAACGTGTGTCGCTTCTGTCGGCAGGGGGTGGTGTTTTAGTTCCTAAGGGATGTACGGAATGGTGGGAAAAAATATGATATTGATAACGGCAAGCAGGAAGTAATATTCAACAAATGCGAAACAATATCGTTACATTGATTTGGCGCTTTCATAAAAACAGCAATGTCATTGTTATATCCCATTGAGGGGCCTAAGAGGGGTAGATTTTCTAGATACTGTTATCGTTATAAATAAACCATTTATATAATACATTAAATCAGTATTACTGCAAAATATTATTTTTTGAAAACTGTGGATTTCTTTGTAAAGTTCTGCTCCGTTAATTATATTCCAGTTAAAAACAAAAATTTTTATAAAGATTGATCGGGGATTTATTTTTAAAATTTGGTTGATATTTTTGGCTATAATTATATTTTTGCTTTTTAATAATAATAAAAAAATTATTGATATTTTGTCGGATAGACAGATAGATAGATTTACTAATTATATTTGGTCATTCGTAAAAATAATAATAATTTAACATGTTAAAGATTTGAAAGTACTAAAAATAAACAAATAAGATACATCATGTCAAATATGCAAGTGGAAATCGGTTAGCCCTATTGGCCACAGCAAATCCTACATTCTACGCATATCGACATGATTTTGTGGGGCTGTCGAAGGGTTGATGTATCCTCGTCGAGTTGGCAACGGGGTGTGCTGTCGTTGATTGTGGCAACATATGTTTCTGTCACATTGTTGGCGTGCAACAGTTTGGAGAGCTGTGATATCCCAGCAGGACAGACTCTCGTCGTGTCTCTGAGATGGCTATAAAGCATTTAGGCAAATTTTCGCTCTGCTTGTACTGACAATCCCCAAGCCCCAAATTGACAATAATTTACATAATTTTCAACGATTTTCCGTTGTTACAGCGCTTGTCCCTTACCGCTTGCAGCTTTTTGTCTCCGTCTGTTGTTTTCGTCACCGTTGCTGATTGGTTTGGTCAGAAATCAGCGCTGATATTTCATGTTCGATGTGTTGCCAGTGCTTTGGGTAAATCTGAGCAAAACGATTGCGACTATCATGATTGTGGGCGTGCCAGTTTTGTCTGTCCGCTCGTTCATCCGCCCGCCAGCCACGTGACCGCACGCGTTGCGTTGAATTTAACACGCGCGAAGTGGTGGCCGCTGGGACATCGAAGCTTGGGAGGATCAGGCTACTACATTGACTCTAACCCTGACTTCGAATTCGGTTTGGCAGTAATTTAAATGGGGTGCGGTCGAGGATACAATTTTTTTTAACTTTTTTGTTGTTGGCGGCTTTCGGCGTTTCGTCGTCAACGAGGACGCGTGCAGCCAATAAGTCCTGAAGTCCTTCATCACTTCCGCTTCAGTTCAGTTCCGTGATTTTGCACAAATAATGTTTTGATTGCGTGGCAGCGTGACGTGTAATTATTATCGCCACACACCATCGAGGCTCAACAACAAAGCGCAATGCCACAACAACACATCCTCCATAGAGAAGGCTGAAGATGGTCCTTTGGGGGCGTGGCTGCGGATGCTGCGAAAAATTGCAATGCAATTAAAATGATTTGCTAGCTTAAAGTAACCAGCAGCGGTAGAAAATAAAACAAGCTTCAAGGCGACAAGCTCAGAAATTACTTTAATTAAAACCGCACCGAAAAAGTTGCCAACCAAAACTTTTTTAAGGACACTCGCTAGAAAATCACAAATTAAAAATTGTTGCTCCTGCTGCCGAAACAATTTATGCAAATGCTGCGCGACAAGCAGCCAAATCCTTTGGCAGACCAATGCCAGAAATTTCATTAAAAACTGAACCGAAAAATCTTTGATAAAAATTAAAAACTTTTTTTTTCAGCGCGACTTCGCCGTCAAGACTTTTTCCAGCTGAAGGACAATTGACAGCAAACGGAAAAGAAAATGTCAAAGAAAATGCGTAGCTCAGAGAGAGGGAGAGAGAGAGACAGAGGAAGAGAGAGAGAGGAATAAATAGAATATGAAATCGTGAAACAAGGAATTAAAACAAGCAATAATATGAAAATATTATGACATATTCCGGGAAGAAGACAGGACAAGGAGGCAGACAAAATATTTAAATATGCTCAAGCTGCTTTCATATCGCCATTTTCTTCTCTCACCGTTTTTTTTCGGCCATCTTTCTGGTAATTTTAATGCGTTTCTTCTTTTTTTTCCAGGCGCTCACCCAGCAAGTGGGCCAGTGTCCTGGCTCTGTGTGGTGCGTCCTTCTGCTCGCCCTGCTTTGCATAATTATATTCATTGAAAACTTATTTCCTTCAAGTTTTCAGCGAAAGAAATATTAAAAAAAAAATCTGAGTGAATTGAGTTACAGTTACGGGCGCATGCATCGATGGGGCGACTGGGCAACGCAACTGTTTTCACATTTAATTGCTATGCCCCTCTGAAGTTGAGCTGACTAAATGTCCAGCACTCCAGCTGTATAACTCCTACTCCTCCTATTCCCAGACTCAGTCTCAGACCCAGTCCCAGTCCCAGTCCCAGTCGTTGTCCAAGGAAACTCGTTTCAATGGCGTGGCCCCGACCCCGTGGATTCCACTCTCAGCTCTTAGCTCTTGACTCGCCTCTCCTCGATTCGAAACGTCAGCGGGCAGGCTGAAGATGTTGGAGCTGTGACTTTGACTGCGATTGTTGCTGTTGCTGTAGCTGATGCTGCTGTTGCTGCAGAAGAAGATGAAGCAGAAAGCTAAAAAAAATGTAACATGATTTAATGACATGAATTATTTATGAGTTTCCTGTCAATCAAAAACCACGTCAAAGCATTTTGATGGCGATGTCAACGCGCCACTGAGCAAAACACACGACGCTGCACATTGCTCCAGAGATGCGCAGCCCGGGATCCCATACATTCCGTACTAAATGAAATGCCTAAAAGCCAGCGAGAAATTTAAGTTTATAAAATATAAAATAAGCTAAATAAATGCTGGCTGCACTTAGCCATTAAAATCATTTGACTACAGAGCTGAAGCGAATTTTAAATAAGTTCTAAACAAAACTTTGAGTTTTATTCAAATCTCGCCACAAATATGCTGAGCAATTTGACATTGACAATTTGACATGATTGACATTCATATACATTAAATATTTGACTAGTAATGTTCTCAGCTAATTGCTACTAAATTGAATGGAAGTCGATTATGGTTGCAGTGATGCAAAATTCCCAGATAGTAGTTGTGATAACTTTCCCCATTGAATTTATTAACCATAACAATTAATTCGAGTGTGTGTTTTACTATTTTTAAACACAGATAACTCATATATATTCATTTCAGCAATATGAACTAAGGATTGCAGTCATAGTATTGTTAGTTTGAGAACTCTTCGCCTTTAAGCTTATGTATAATATGATATGAATGTGCCGCAAACCATGCAGACCACATACTCCCGTGCACATATTTATAGATATTTGCCCCAGATAGGAATATGAATACTCTGACTGACGGCAAATGATATGCTAATTCAGAAGCTTTTTAATCAAGGCCCAAAGCCAAAGCCAAAGCTGAGCCAATGCCAAGGAAAGAAGCGTTTTGCATTTGCATTTTGTTTACTTCTTTCTTTTTTCTATTTGTTGGTATTGCCATTGTTTTCTCTTGTGCTTACGCGTTGTGTGTCCTGTTCCTTGGAGCGAGCCCATGCTCAACGATTCTATTGGCGAACGCTGAATGAAATCAATCATGTAATTTATGTTAGGATAATATGGCCTGCAACAGCCGAAGAAAGGAACCCCTCTTAAGTGGACTGCCAAGAAATAAATATTTAACAATAATTGATTTAAAAGGCGCATGCAAATTTCCCACAGCAACAATAACAGCCAGGACAACAACGTGGAGTGCAGGAAGGACGAGTACGAGGCCTGCCGCATTTTTTAAGCAGCTTGGCACGTGGGTAAAGCGACGGCTGCTCTTGACGGGGTCTTGGCCTCTCCGTCCCCTTCTCCTTCACCTTCTCCTTCTCTGTCGCCGTCTCAGCCTCAGTGTCTGTCCCCGTCCTCGTCTTGGTGTGGAGTGTTTGCAGTCGGGCTTTTTCCGGCTTTTTTCCAATTTCCTTAGCCGCTAAACAAACAACCTGCAACGTTCATGACGTGCGGACGTTTGCCGTCTTTTTAAGCGTGAAATTATATGAAATATCCTTTAAAAAGCTTTTGATTTCGCTTCCTGGCCGAGGACAGCGCTCAGACCAGGCGGGCTCTGTATGCAAATGCTATTCATCTGCTTAGCGTAAAAGTTGTTTTCTTACTTATTTCAGCTACAAGGCAAGCTCTGATGTTCCTGATGTCCCCACTTGCTTCAACAGGCTGCCAACTGTGAATTTGCATGTCTTTGTCTGAAGTTGACCTCCCCTTTGGATGATGCCTGCTCTTGTTGTTGTTGCTGTTGGTGACTGCGTCAGGTGTTGCGCCCAGGATACTAATGCTCGCTGTTAACGCTCTTAATGGCATAGACAAGCTGCCTTTGACTGCATAATGGAGCTGCTGGGGAGCTGAAGCTGAAGCTGAAGCTAGAGCTGGGCTCAGCTGTCGCCTGTCAGCTGCATTCATTCACCTGCTCGCTAATGTTAATGATATCTCCTGGGCCGCCGCATCAGACCATTTTAGGTGGTCTTGGAAAAAGTAGCCAAGAGCCATCCCAGAGTGAAAGGCTGGGATGCTGCGCAGAGACTGCAGAGACCAGAAGAGACAGAAGAGACGAACGACAATAAAAAAAAACAAGAAGAAACACTGAGAATTAGCATTACTTCCGAGTGATCACAATCTGCGCATACTAATTGCTTTGGTGGCCGCTTTGTGGCTTTTCATTCATGGCAATCATTGAGTAGCCGATTCCAAACTTGGCATTGCTGAATGATTCTGCTGCTGTGATTTTTTCCAGCCCGTCTAGACGATCGTCTCGGCGGTTCGTATATGGCAAGCGGCGACGCACATTTTGCCTCGATTCTGCAATTCTGGGACTCGTGTGCAGCTTGCGCTTGCTCTCTCTCTCTCTCTCTCTCTGAGTCTTAGCCCGATTCACTAGAAACGTAAACGGGTCGTCAAGCAACAAGGTGGGGGAAGGTGGGAATGGCAATGGGATTGGGATTGGGAATGGGAATGGCAATGGAATGGGGGAGGGGGGATGGGGGTCCAGCCTTGCTTTTTACGAAACAGCAGAAAACACCAATCATCCACATCATTGTCAACACGCCATCGTCGTCGTCAGTCCATAAACGGACGCACCTTTTGCCTTTTATGGAGGCAGCTCTGTAGGCTGTCATAACTCTGGGTAGGCGTACCACGAGTTCCTCTCGAGCGGCAACTCCAACTGTTAAGCCGAGGTGCACTATGCGTCTTTCTCCCAGTCGGGATCTGGTCAGCCAGTAGTCCTAAAAAGGCGCAGACGCCGCAGCTTCGTGACGCGCGCTGGGAATATCAGTCAAGACTCTGATGCCTCGGCATCGTCATACTTTCGCTGCAGAGAAACACACAGTCTCCATCTCCATCTCCATCTTCAGTTCGGTCCAAATCCCAGGCCCAGCTGTCGCTTTGGCTCGACTCTCAGTGCTCGGTTCTCAGCGTTCAAGTGTCAAGCGTCAATTGGCGTTGAAGTTTATTGCCTTGGCAGCAATTAAAGCCGTTTCGGTTTTGCAGTTTGGCTTTGCTTTGGGCAACCTGGGACTTGAGGATTGGGGCTTGGCCATTTGATTTGATTTTTGATTGGCTGTCACCGCAATTGATTGCAGAATTGAATTATCAAATTAGAGTGAACGACTTCCCTGATTTCTATACATAATTGCCTGACCAAAGCGAGCACAAGCTCTCTAATCAATGCAACGAGGTTTGTCATAAAAAAGATATGAGAAGGTTTTCTTGGTTCTCCTCTCACTGCAAACGAATAAGGAAACTTTGGTTTCTAAGAACTAAATGAATCACGTATATAAATTGGCATACATACAGAACTCAGTTAATTGAAAAAGTTTGACAAATGAAATGAAGTATTAGACAAACATTTGTATATCTCATTTTTTCCTGTAAAATATTTTTGTAGGTGTACTTACTTTGAAAAATAGTGTACTATATATAAAATGTTACTCTTATTTCTGCAGGTAAATGTTTGATTTTCTTGTACGGATAGTTTTACTGCCATTGCTACAACTTTGGTGTTAACTGGTTATGACATTTACAATCCTAAGTAGACTTAAACTATTCTTAAAATTTCAAAAGCTTAAGATCAATATGGCGTTGCGGACAAAATTCATGAAGGGAAGTTTTATTAGGCAAATTTAGCATCCTTCATTTGCTTTACTGCAATTTGGCTAAGTAAGTTTTTATTGGTGCTGTCTTAACTATCCACGCGCTGCCAGCTGCTAGCTGGCGATTCCTCTCCATCTCCAGTTGCGTCCCGGTGGCGCTATTTGTGATCCTTGCATAACTCAAAGAGAAAAATTCATCACCGCAATATGCGCAGCACATACAAGAAAAATGTTGGCAAAAAGCAAAAAAAAAAGATGTAAAAATAGAAAAGTGGCAGCAAGGAAAATTGTCATAAAGGTGCAACTGACAACAGCAGCAGAAGCAAGAAAAAGAAGCAGAAGCAGAGAAAAGCGAGGAAAGACTCGTAAATTTCAATTTATATGCAGAATGAGCAGTGACTAAAAAAGGCAAATACACGCACACTCCACACACACACACACACATGCATCCATGGCATGGCGAAAAGTGTCAACGTTATATTTTCTCGAATTTTCCAAGACTTTTTCATTCATTCGTTTTTGGTTTCTTTGGCTGCCCGTGCGACGCAAGTGGAAAACGCAATTTCATTAGACAAATTGAAAAAAATAAGTGCAAGGCAACAACAACCAAAGCAACAACAATAAGATGTACAAGAACAACAGCACTAATAGACAAAGCGCAGTTCGCTATATGATGACACTACATATATCTTCGCTAGCTATAGTTATATACTCCTGATGTATACAGTATATATGAGGCAAGCACATAGGGCAGATGGACGCCATGTTGTGGCAAAACTGAAGTTTTTCCTTCGTCGTTTTCCATTCGTTGAGTTTATTTTTGTTTGCTGACGCGCATACGAGTAGGAGACTCCACAAGCCACATGCCGCGTGCCGCATGCCACAGTACTCCCCTTGCGTTCTCTGTTGGGGCAACATGCACATGAAGCTTTCATCCAACGGTAGCCTCGTCGTCGTCAGGATGCTGCGCGCGCGTTGAAAATAGGCGGAGACTTTGGGCGACCAAACGGCGCCTTTCACACTTGGCCAAAACACAAAAAATACAGCAGCAGCAGCTGAAAAAAAGAAGAAGGAAGAATGCAACCGAATACCATTAGCAGCTGCTGCTCTTCCTTATCAAAACAGCCAGCAGAGTTGGGAGCTCGGCACATTTCGTTTTCGTCTCAGTCGTCGCTGATTGGAAGCTTCGGCGCTCTGTTCGTTTTTGGGGCGGAGCAAAAGCTCAGCGCTCAGTGGCGCCGTCTGGCGTTCGTTGCCTGCTCAAACGGGGGCTGTTTTGCTACTGTGTGTGTTTATATGTGTGTGTTTGTTTTTTTCAAGGGGGGTCTTTCTTTTTTATTATTGAGCGCTATGGCATATTAGAGTACACCGATTTCCCGAGCAGCCGTTATCATGCCCATAAATCCATCGGTCACCTCACGTGCTACAGGTATTATATCTGTGGGCGGCAATATGAAGCCCAATTCTCCCTTATCTCGCAGCTCAATCGTGTACGGTATGGTTATATTCTTCACACCATAGGCCCACTCCTTGCCCGACCCAGAAACCTCATCTAAAATAAGAAATTTTAATTATCTGCAATAATTTTGGTATTTTCCGTAGTTGCAACATACAGAGCGTTGTGGCACTCGAACCGTAGGTAAAGACAGTGCCATAGCGTTGAACCAGTGCATCGGCAAAGCCCTTGGCCACGCCCATCATCTGGGGATAGTGCTCGGGTAATTCCTCAGCCGTGTGGCCCCAGGGCGAGAGCACATATTGGCCATAGGAATGTAGCGATATGTAGATTTTAATAGTTCCCTCTGGTATGGAGTTGTTGATGTATCTGGTCAACTGACTGATCTCCGGATCGGACTCGGGCGAGGGACCTGCATACAGCTCCGAGCAAGGATCGTCGGAAGCGCCAATCTCTGTCAAATAGATTTACGACATTTGAGTTAGTTTATGTTATTATGTTTTATAAGATAGGTAAAGTCGCATAAGATTATTTGATTGAATTTATGTGTGTTACGGCTTTGCAATCTTTAATTAACATAGTTAACATAGTATTGTATCATGAAATATAACATAAATATTGTATCAGTTTACAACAAACTTAAACAATTACTTTGTCATATATTTTACATTGTCAAACAGTTTATCAATTCAAAAGTAGTTTCTTTGCAATTCAATCGCCATGTGCTAAGTAAGTAAAGATAATCGACAGGCTAGACTAAAGCTGTGCTAGATAAGCTATATTAGATAAGAAACCCTACTTATATACTAATACTCACGCATCCAGCGATAGTCGAAGTTGCGATTCAAGTCGGTGCCAATGCATTCTCCTTTCGGGTCAGAGGGTAGACGCGATTTTCGCCATAGACGATCCTAGAATTGCCGTCAATAACATTTATGAAATTTTGAGATAGCACTTTGATATTTTGTCACTACAGCGAAAGTGATATACATCGAAAGCGCACTGATAAGATCGAAAGACCCGTTGTAAAGTCGGTCGATACCGGATGCAGTCTCTAATATCTAATCGGACTAATTTTGAATGTCATTCCATAATTTATAGCTATATTTACCGATTCGTGTGAGTAGACGAAACCGTCGACATTCAGCACTGGAATTATATACCAATCAACATTCTGGGCAATGTCTTTCACGCCCGGCTTGCGAGGAACCAATAACTCATCAATGAAGTAGGTGATCGTGGATGAAGTGATCCATTCACGAGCATGAATATTGGACTCAATAAACACGGTCGGGTTGCCCTTCTTGTAGGATATTTTGATGCCACGTATCGGTCGCCCTTCGTACGAGTTGCCAATGGTGAAGGGCGTGACGATATCCGAATAGCGCGCCTCCAGCAAATCCAGCCAAGCGTAGATCTCGCTCAGTGTGTGATACTGCGTCCACTCCATGTAACCCAAGCGTTGTCGTGGACGCTGAGCATCGATCAGCGTTTGCACGTCGTCGATCTTGATGCTGTAGTTGAAGTGTTGGCTGTTGAGCAACTGCTCGAAAGCCTGCTGGCTCAGTGGCGGCAGCATAATGTCCGAGGAGTCACCGAGGTGACGCGCCTCCCGCCAGCTACTAAGCTGCAAGGATCACCAGAATTCGTGAGCTGTATTGGCGCATTAACTGCTCCAACTTAACTTACTTGCAGTAACTTTTCTTGGGCATTGAGCAGGTCAAACTGATGCATATTCTCGATGTTTACTTTGTAGACTTTATAGTTATCATAGCGCACTTGGGCAGCCCCGTTGGCCAGGCCAACAGTGGCCAAGAGCAGCACCAGTTTTAATTGCATACTACCTGCCTAGTTAATGGCCAATGCCAGACTGTTTTTCTGTTGAGCTTTGCCAATTGTTTGGCTGATAAGGCGATCTTATCGCTGTACTCATTGAATATCTAAGCCAATTTATCAGGGATAGTGTGAACTTATTTTCCATGTTTCGCATGTGTTTGCAGTGTCTTGACATAGACTACTTGTAGTTTGGCCAAGATACTTGAGCATGTCTGGGGCAAGTCCCATCGCTACTTGCCAGTCGGTACTTAGGCTGTCTCTCAACTTTTGCACATAAATTTTATGCAACGCCAGCGCCCATTTCGTTGTAGGTCATTGCATAATGAAGTTACCGCCCCGAAGCACATAAATTCAGCGTAAAACTGCCAGAGATTTTAGCCTTCACTTTTTGACTTGTCGCCGGCATTAGTGCGAACACTTTGTTTAGGCCTTTTCAAGCCGCCGTTGTGTTGTGTTCTCTCGTGCACTCCCCTCGCCCCTGCTCCTGTGGCGAGTGCTTAAAGGACTTTCGGCTGTGGTCATATTTTGTGCCTAGCGTTGGGCATTGTCGCCGCATGAGGTGCGCCAAACGTGTGTTTTTTATTAACTGTCAACTGGCGTGAGGTTTTAGCGATGTGGCAACTTAAGCGTCGCATCAAAGGGGCTTTCATCCCCCAGCAGCCGCAGCAGACGCAAGTAGCCAAAATGCTATGTAAATGTAAGACTTATGCCGATAATTTCTATAGTATCTGCAGTACGTCTGGAACTCAAAAGGGGTTCCCTTCAAGATTTATTTGTGCTGGTGAAAGTTAAGAATTGGTTTTCAATTAAATCTATTCTTTTACAATACTATTCTCATCACGGGATGCGGGTTTTTACACCCACAATTCTCGATTCGTAGCACACTTTGGATTTGTTAGCATTTATTACTAAGCTTCATAACCAACTGAACCAATGATCAAAAATAATAGTAGTCAAGTCTAACAAATCTTTCAAAAACTTGCTTTTAAAAATGCTGTTCCTAAGGATTTATTTCATAATGCTGATCGCCTGTTGGGCCATCAAATTGCAATTTAAGCTGGTTTTCGATAGCAAGGGCGAATTGGGCGTGTCAATCTTGAACCTGTGGTCATCTTTAATACTGGCAAATGTCGTTACTATACCTGCCATATTGGCCGCATTTTCAATAGTTGGAAATTCAAGATGCGGTATTCGTTGGATCTTTGTCGCACCATATTTGCTGACCTGCCTTTTCAGTGCTGTGAACAAAGTGATTTATATAGTCGATGCAGTTGTGGCGTTGTCGATTCAACCGATTAACGCTTTCGATATCGCTATACTCAATCTGATTATGATGTTTCTGCTGCTACTGTTTTCCACGCTAGAGATTGGACTGGCAATGTTCTTTTTGGCCAGCTGCAACATGTCGCGGCAGAATACAAGGGGGAACGACTTGGCCACAATCATAAGAATGGAAATGACTCCGGCAATGGCTGAGCGTATCTGCGGCTTATTTGATTAGCGCGCTAATTGCCAGCAGGCAGCGACTCGCACCAATAAATTCAAGCACATTAATTTCTTATCAGCGCCGTAAGACAAGCAAGCCGGATTAAAGCCGTCTCCGTTCGTGTTCGTATAGCGGGCCTGTGGCAGAAAGTTGCGCCAAAGTTTCAACACCTTTTTACCACCTTCTTCTCGGTTTGCATGGTGGGGCGTGGAAATGTTGTAAAACTTTGTAAGCAAAAGAAAACTCGAAGGTTGCGCGTGCGATAAGCGAAAAGCTGCATTTTTAATTGGTCAGACAGGCTGGAGAAAGCCTGTTACCTGCTGGCGACTTTAAGCCCGGCAAGGACTTGCTTTGTTAGCCGGATGGCAGCCTTTAAAATGTCATAAATATCACCGACAGCCGCTTCCTGACCTCACGTGCATTTTCTCCACTTCTTTCGTTAATTGTGTACACAAAAAAAGAGCACAACATTTGACATTACATAAATCTAAACGCCGTGCTACTTAACTCGCTACCGCTTGGCTGGCAGACGCGACGTATGCGCAATATTTGCAGCTTACTGCGAAAAATGTCAATGCCGGAAAGTGCTTAGCATTCTCCCCTTTATACTTATTCAGCTCTTTTTTTTGTGCCAACATGTTGTGGATTTAATTAGCCTTTAAATGTCTGGTGGAGAGCCGAAGCAAAACGGCAGCTTTGCATGCCATTTGACAGAGGATAAACCAAGGAAACGCCAGGCTAGGAAGGAAGTTGCATGTTTGCTTCAAGTTCAATTTGCTTGTTCCAACATTTTGGACAGCTCACCAATGTGGCTTAAGTTCTGGGCCAAGCACTAGCAGCACGTTATCGCTTCGTTTCCCTATATGAATTATGGTCAAGTATTTGCAGAAATCCGGCAAAGACTTCCCCTTTTCATCGAGCAACAATAAATGAAACTCCAGGTCTTGTAGACTTTTTTGTTTGCGTATTGAACATAGCGACTAAGAAGAATTATTGAGAGTATTAAAAGGCAGAAAGAACTCTCTCAGATGGTTAAAGATAGATGTATATTGTATTGGAACTATATAATCACTTACTTAAATGAGTAGTTAATCTTATCAATCAATCATTTAAATATCTAATCGTGACACTTAAATTATTTTGCTGTCTCTATTTTAGTTAGAATCTAAAATATCTTACGAAAAAAGATTAAAGAATATGAATCAATGAATTTCATTTTTTTTAGGGTTTTGAAAATGAATTTAAGTACAAACGGCATATAATATTCCCATGTAACTTATTGAGCTAACATATAATTTCTGCTAGATTTTATAAGTTTCCAATATAATTAGTGCAGTAAAAAGTTTCGCTGTTGTTTAATAGTCAAAAAAACGAAGAAGATATAGAGATAAGCTTAAGTAGATTACATGGTGTTGCTTTGGTAGAACAATTGGTTAATTGGCAAAACAAGGGCCATGAGGGCTCCACCTCTAAATTATCCAGCCATACTTGGACTCACTGTATGTACAGACAGACAGTCTGTGTGATGTTGTTGTCCATATTCGCTGCGTGCTCAACGGCCATTCCTCATAAATGAATTGTGGTTATTATCTTGATAATTACGGCTTGGCTATTGTAAGCTTGCCTCGACGCGTCGTTAATTAAGGCCGGCTTGTAGTCGCTAGCTGTAGTTGTAGTTGTAGCAAAATGCTCATGCGTTGCCTGCACTTGCCTGCGCTGATGGAGACGACTGATGTTGAAGTTGGGCGCATAATTAAAGGGGTGCTGGCGAGGGAAGCGGGGTGAGTGTGGAAAGCGCCACGGCGCACCTGTTGGGCCAATGCGAGGCATTGGCATTCATTTCTAATTGCCAAATATGCACGCTCGTGTGATCCGTGGCACAGTCCAATCTCACAGCGAACAAGTGCCACTTGGCTTTGGCGTTCGTCTCGTTTGACTTGCCTCCAATGTGGATATGGACTTGAGTGTGTGGGCGGAGTACTTGCCGCGTGTCTTTGCCCAGGCGACGTGTTCAATAAGCGATTATTTTTTCAGTTGAAAATTCTTTGTGCCGTAAATTGTTTGCACTGGCGTCGTATGTCGTCTGGCAGTTGTTGCTGTTGTTTGCTCTTCAGTGCGGCTGCTGGCAGCTATTATTTGTTAAATGAAGCGTTTTGTTTGTTGTCATTATGCGGCGAAGCGTTAAAACATTTTCGCTTTATTTTTTCTACGCTCGAAATTTGTTTTTGCTGCTGCATCGACAGCCAGCACATCGCACATCCATTTGGCGAAAGCGCTGCTCAGCCTCTAGAGTGGTGGCTTTCCGGCACACACACACACACACACACATATATATACACCTTGAAAGGTGGGTGGCTTCTAAACGTGGTTGTGGATATATGAGAATTCTAAACAAGCTGCCGCAGCTGTTGTGTGGCAGCTTCACTTGCTTTTTGCTGCCTGTTGAGATTCCTAAAATAAAACAAAAGAACAAGATCAAAGCCTTAAAATATAGTTCAAGCATTAAGTGAATTTCGAAGGAATATTCTTAGCATTTGGCTGCTATTTAAAATGCTGTTATTCGCCTGTTTAGAGCTTTGCATACCCAACTCAACTATCAGACATGCATGCTAAGCCTTTGCCATGGTGGGCGTTTGTCTTCGCCTAATCCGCTTTTAAAGCAAGTAACAAGCGGAAAAAATAAACCGGAAATCACAAGTCAAGTTGATGAACTGTCTCGCTGTTCGCTGTCATCGTTGTCGTTATCGTTGTCGCTGTCGTCGTCATTGTTGTCCGCGTCTGCATTGAAACTGAAATCGGCCCAGACAACACACATACAAACGACATGGCACCTGCAAAACTTTGCAGACACATTCAACAGGCCCCACGACCTCAGATCCCAAAATCTACAGTTGTGTAGCAGCTGCTGGCCCCTTTTCGCAGTTAGAGATTTACGCATTTATTTTGCATTTTTTATTTTGCCACTAAAAAAAAATAAAAAAATATAAGAGAAAGAAAATAAAAAGTAACATGCGCGCAGATTTAAGCAAATATCCAAAAAGGACTACAATTTATACACAAAAAAAAAAGAAAAGAAACCAAAACGCAACCGAACCGAAGCAAAATCCCTGCGACAAGTTGAGTTGGTTAGAAAATTGTTTCGGTTGCCTCTCGATTTGCCTGCGTTGACATGACAAAAGCGCAGATCTGCATACATTTGCATGTCATTGGCCAAGAGTCAGCATCGAGCCTCAGCGAAGTAGTCAACATATAACATATAACATTCAACATTCAACAGTCAACCGTCAATAGTCACAGCAGTCAACAGACGACGAACGCATCATCAGGCAAGGACACCGAAATCCCCTTAAGACATCGCTGCCTAACATGCCTTTGGCCCACGTTAACAATATGTTAAGCTGTCCCCCGTCGTCGCCTTCAGCCTCCCCCCGCGCCTGCCACTGCCCCTGTTCCAGGGCGTGGCCTCAACGAGTTAATCGCTTAATGTCGTCCCAGCTCTGGCATCATTTGTCAGATGTCCACGGAGGATTGTCTACTTCCAGGAGAGATTCTTCGAACAGTCAGAGAACTGTGGACTGAGGCATAATTGTAATTTGTTTGAATTTACTGCAAAGTCGCCAATTGACAGTCGCTGAAAGGGTCAAGCATTGCACCACCTAACCACTTGAAAGTCCCAAATTTATTGCCTGGCCATTAGTGATGGTCTGAAATTGCTTTCGGCCAACTCTCTTAGCGCTAATGTCCACTACTGACTACGGACTACTGACTGGCCACTGGTATCGATAAGCTGCCTGCTCTCCCACTACCCGAAAGCTAATAAATATCAAAAGCACCCTGGAGGCAAATATTTACTTTAAAATTGAAAACACTCTCCCCCGCACACCATCACACACATACACACATACACGCAGCTATCAAGCTGCAACCCTTTCCCCTTGCTCTCCCAATATTTGTTCAAGCTGCGTAAGTGCGTGAAAGGGTTTAAAACATTTGAGAGAAATACGAAAAAAAGAGTGGCTTTTAATGGTTATCGCTGACTGGTCTGGGCTGGGCTTTGATGTTTTTTTCCCGGAGTTTTTGGGTGTACGCCTTATTTCCCCTGCCCCTAGTTACCACAAACATCTACTTCCTAAGTAGATAGATAGCCTGGTCTCTGCCTTTATCAGACTCTATCAATAAAACGACGATGCACGCATCTTGAAAAATTCAATTTGAAGCTATTTTCCCAATTTTATTGCCAGATAAATTGTTTTTATAGGCGCCTCCTTAATACCATCAAACGTTTGTGGTGCCACTTTAATTTCTTCATTTTCGTTTTCGTTCCATGTTCATTTTCATTTCCACTGCTTCCCCCTGTTTTGTTGGTTTTATCTGATTGTAGTCGCAGCTTTTGTTATTGTTGTTACTGCGCCAATTGCCAGACCATAAAAATTAACAATTAACACAGCGCTTGAAATGCACAATCACAAATCGCGGCTTACAAAATTGCCGTGAAACAAATGCAGAAAAAATGAGAATTTCGAGTTGGGCATATGGTTTGTAATACTGAATACCGACTATTAAATGCTCTATATAAACAATTAGTGCGAAATAAATATATTCAAATTTAAAGTTTACTTTTTTTTTTATATTTTGTTGCTTTAAAGATCTAAGAGTGTCTGATCTATTTCGAATCATATAGTACATCATCTACCTCTAATCGTTGTTTAAGCCATAGTTATTTGATTTTGCTTTTAAATGAAATAATATTTAATAAAAGCACATTTCAATGTTGAATTACATGTAAAATTTGTATTATTTTAATATTTTATTATTGGTATTTTTTTTGTATTTGTATTTTGTTACTATACAAAAATATAAATCTTGCAAAAGACTCTTTTTTTGATAGTTCCAAACAAGTTGAAATGAACGCAGAGCCCTTAATCATGCTAAGCGCTGGGTATAGAGCATTGTTTTGAGTCGGAAGACTGGCGACCAGCCAAACAGACATTCTGGACAAAAGGGTTATGAATGTGAAATTGTCATGCAAGAATTAGCCATGTTTTATGTTATGGCCACATAACGAGAAGCAGAACCGTCGACGGACAATGAGTATGAGCAACATTTGTATCTGTATTTTCATTTTAAATTCTTGGGCATTTGTATGTTTCTGTTTTTAACTCTTTTTTTCGTTCTTCTTTTTTTGTTCTTTGTGGCTAGTCGTCACGTCAGCTGACCTAGGCAGGGTCTTTTTATGGCTCCATTCATCGGCAGTAGGCAATTATTTTGTGGAAAATTGTGAAAACATTGCTAAATGTTGGCAATGTTTGGCCGACGCTCAGGAAACGTAAACATTTAGTGTAGTTTTGCACGGTCCCCAAGAATTTAGTGTGACTGGGTCTTTAAACGGGTCTTGACTACGTTCGATGGAAATGGAAATTGGAGATGTGCTGGCTATTTTCTCATATGCATTCATAACTAACACCATGTAAATGCATTTTAATGTGCGCAAAAATCCAATTTAAATTCAGAGCGTTTTCTCTCGCACTTCGCAGCATGCAATCACAAAATTAGTTGACGACGAGATAAGAATTTTAGTGCCAGCAACAAGCAAAAAGGAAAGCAAACGAAGATGATGAGGGAGCAAAAAAGAAAAAAAAAAGAAAAAGGGAAATAGAAGTATAATGCGTATGAATCAACGAGAGAGATGCTGCAAACAAATTCCAAATAAGTCCTGTGAGCGACGTGGAAAATTCATTTGACAAAATGCACAAAAAAGCAATTTCCAAGCTGCAGACAAATTGAAATATACGTGTTGCAGGTGGACGGCATTTGGAGGGGCTGCTAGGCGCGGGGGGCGTGCCGCTGCAGTGACAGTTGGGTAAATAAATATATACACGAGGCCATGTAAACTACGGGTACATAAAGAGCGGCGACAATATCGTCGCACGAGTACGAACTTGTTCTAGTGGATGGCTACGAAGATGCAGCCACCACCTAAAAGTATGCTACGAAAATAGTCGAAGCTGCTGCCGTATGTGAGAGCTCCTACAGCCATCTGAATGCTTCAGTGTGTGTGTGTGTGTGTGTGTGTGTGATGGGGCGAGCTTTCAACTTATTCATTGTATATGTATTTCTCTATGTGTGTGTGTAGTGTGCGCTTCGCCATTCGCGCGTTGAAAATAGGAGGAGCTCCAATATAAAAACTTTCCATGCGCAGATGCCAATGCCATAAAAAAATAATACAAAATATACATAGTACAAAAAACAACGTAAACAAAAAAAAGAAATAATACTGCACAAGAAATCTTTAAGAATGCCAAATTCATTTAATTTATGGTATATCCTGAAAATACTTAAAAAACTTTTGTTTTAAAAGTGAGCAAAGCATAAAAATCAAAATGAATTTAAATAAATTGCAACTAGAAACTTTACTCGTTGCCAAATTTATGACGTACATATTATATTAAATATATATAATTTACTTTTATTATTATATTATATTTTTATTCTTTTATCTTTAAACCAAATGCAAAGAAAATAACGATAAGATAAGTATAAAAGGATTGAATACAATTTCTATCTATGATATATATTATTTTTCAAATATACTTAAATATTTTGGGTATTAAATTGCTATACTTTAAACATTTTAAATTATTTAATGGAAATCTTTTACTAAATTTCTGAATTCAAAATATGTCGTTGGAGCACTTTAAACAATTTGAATATTTTTAAAGCTTGTATAAAACACTTTTTGGCTTGCTGAAAAACCTTTTATGTCTATTTGCTACATTTTTTGGGG
Source organism: Drosophila siamana (assembly GCA_035047445.1). NCBI lineage: Eukaryota > Metazoa > Arthropoda > Insecta > Diptera > Drosophilidae > Drosophila > Drosophila siamana. Next base: position 577,552 of record JAWNPP010000137.1, on the reverse strand, counting down.
GATTTTTTTTTCTGTAAGCTGTTTGCAACTAATGCGAAAAAGGCGGAGTTGTTCCTTTTTTGTGCGATGTTTGGCAAATGCCACGCAGATGTTGCCTCCAGTTTGTCGCATGGAAAAGTAGGCGTTGTCCGCCGTCGGCAGCCTTAAAGCTGTGCTCTGATGCTGTGGCCTACCCGCTGAGATATTTATCTCTAACTATTAGTACAGCAGTCAGTATGAACTGTATGGGGAACTGGGGAGCACTCTTTTGGAGTTGAGTGTGTATCCGATGGCACAACAGGCCGTTTAGCGCCATTAAACAATTCCCGCTGGCTCAGCGGCATTCACGCGTGCGCAAACTCGTTTCCCAGCCGAGATTTGCAGCAGTGAATCCAGCTGCAGCAGCACCCAACAATCAGTCGATTGTCACAGATATTTGTCATGTTTTTTTTGCTGGCAACTTTCCCTGCTGTTCTTGACCAGATCGCGACATGGTTGGCGTTCCATTGTAACTACAACGTTGTAAAAATGTCAATTGCATTTTCAGGCATCTCTTTCGCTCTTTTTAGTGCTTTTCGTTTGGCTGGTTGCATTGGTCGCATGTTCATCGATCGGATTTCATGTAATTACATTGTTCTCTGATTCATAATTAATTTGCTGTACAACAACAAAGCCAACAAAGTCCCTGACTGCGCTGCCTCCCATTCCACACCATTTTGCCACAACTTGCATTTTTCTGCGCTTCAACTGGAAGTTTTACATGAATATCAACAAAACCGAGAGCAAAACGACGACGACGACGAACATGTAGCTGGCTGGAAGCTGAAGCGTATGTTGGCCAGTGGCAAATCGAACATTGATAGTTTCTGAGTGATGATTTAATGAGGCAAACGTGGCATGTTGTGAATGAAATCAATTTTGTGAATGTGCAGAATGACGGCAGGCAGCCAACTTAGTCGGAGCACTAAAACAATGCCATGTACTCGTTTGCAATCGTTCGTAGCTTTGTAACTTGCCACAAGAAATGAAATGAAAATATCTCATTGGGTGCAGGAACAGACGCCCTGGCCAGCATAACTAAAAACATCGCTCGGGTGTCGTAATGAGGCTTATGAATCAATGCAATGCCGTGCCATGCAATGCACGGCAATGCAATGCAATGTTGATTGAGGCAGCCAGCTCCCAAAAACAGCGCCAGAGTTTGTTAATTAATCATTTCAGTTACAAGCGCTTCGCATTCATTTCAAATATATATATGTATACTGTCGATAATGAGGGAGCTATAGGTAACGCATCGAATTTGTCAATAGACAATTTTCAATTCGAATAAAATATGCAAAGCAAGCCATAAAATCTCATATATCTTCGTTCCACGCACGAACTGGGATTGAGAAATTAATGCGGATCAGAAATCAATACCTCGACATGTTTATCATATCAAAAAATAAAAAGATGCAAAGAATCCTGAGAACTCGAAACCCCAGCCAAAGTGCTCTCAGGCTTCCCGCGCCTCAAAGTTAATTAAAAACATCAACAGAACGCGTCCTGATTCCCAAAATGCTTGCAACTCCTCTACCTCTGCCAGAGCTGGAATTAGTGTAGATAATTCTACAGCGGATTGCAGTTGAACTGGGGTAGGCGGGTGGCTGATTGTCGCACCTTGCGATGGTTTGATAAACGACATTGTGGTACGCAGCCGAACCGCAAACTGAGCCGTTCATTCATGGTTCACAGACCCTGAACGGGCTCTAATCAGCAGCAACCCTTTTAGCTCGCGCCAGGACGAACGAGTTGGAATTGGGGTACGTGACAGAGTTTTTTTTTGTTGAGGATGGGTTTTTTGATATGCAGATTCCTGACACAGTCCTTTGCTTTGCCCTGACGACGACGACGACGACGATGATGATGATGATGATGTCACTGTGCGGCTGACAAAACGCTTGACTGATTACACTTGTATCTGTTTTTTGGTGCCGAGCGAAGCGGCGTAGCGTGTGTCCTCTATCCTCAATATGCTGAAGGATTTTAAATTGTTGACTCTCCGCTCCCGTTCCGACTGTGTTGTAGTAGATTGTGCGCTTGTGATAAATTTGGTTTATTGAAAGGCGTCAGTGCGTGAAATGATGTGTGTCAATTGCATGAATTCCCTCACCTCGTGAGAGTTTTTGGGGTTTTGCATTGTCGATTTGGGTTTGCCGACCGGCAACAGACGACTGTTGAGCTCTGAGCTGAGTTGAGTTGACAGCGATTATGCAAATGACTGAAAGAACTGCATTAATTCGTGTGGCATGCTCCCACACTCTGTCCTGTCCCATGCTGTCTTGTGCTGCCCCATTCTGTCCGGCCAAAGCACAAAATAAGAGGCTGACGTATCTTGATCTATTCATGCCTCAAGTCTTGTGGCAAACTTTAACTTTTTGCAGCACATCATTTGCATTGCAACAATTGCAACACCTCGTTTGCAATGAACTCAATTTATATGCAAAGAACTCAACTTGCACTTAACTGCTTTTATCGGTCTCTCTTTTGGTCTCACTTTTAATGAGCAATTAAAAATTTGATATATACGATCCCAAGGCGTCATCTTAATAGCATTTGAAACTGTACACATATGTCCATGGTAAATGGTTCAATACGGATTGGCTTCATTAGTGTTAACACATTGTCAAACTGATTTTAATTGTTGTTGGCGTTGTCGTCGGTGTGGGTGTGTCACCCTCCCTCGCTCTGGTCGATAGAGAATCGATCTAATTTATTGTTGTTGTTTGTCGTGTGCCTCGCGTCAACCGCAAATTGCTTAACAAATTGTTCAAATTGTTTAAAATTGCACTGTGGCAACAGCTGGTCGAGGGTTGACTTTCGACTCTCCACCTCAACGCCTCATTGCACAGCCTGTTTGTTCCCCCCATCGTGAATGAAACTGATAGACTGTCAATTGTTTGACCGCTTCCGAGGGGTGCATCATAATGTGACCACTGGCCAGTGACCGACCGTCCGACCCTGCTGCCTCTGCCACGACTCATTAAAATAATTGATACGCTTGTCCATCGACGCCTCCACAGTAAATTAATTGATCATTGTCATTCTATGTTCGAGCGTGTGCACAATTTGATTTTATGGCCGTTGCTCAAATTAATTAGTTAATAGAATTTTTCCACATTTTGCTCAAAATTTATACAATCTGAAATCTATGTCGACATCGGTTTTGCCATGTTTATGCAGCTCGTAAAATGCTCGTAAATTTGTTGACAACTCAGCAGTCAATTTATTGTTACGAGTACTTGAACAAAGCTTGACTACTACACTTTGAAAGATTAGATTTCTGGTTAATAGGATTGAAGAATAACTTATTTGCCAGAGACAGTTGATTTGGAGAAAGATAGATGCGCATATTTGTGTAATACATATTTTTGACATTTTGTTAAGCTATTTCCAAACGGAATAGGGTTTTTGTTACTTAAATAATGGATAATGGTCAAAATTAAAATATAATGTTTATAAATAGATAACTAGTTTATCAATGCATTGCTGATCCGATTACCTGATGATCAACAGCTGTTGTTGCTTTCTTTGTTATTGGCCACTCAGAGTCATGTGCTAAATTAAATCTTATTGTCTCTTGGGAAATTCTAAGAACACTTATTTTTCCGTAGTCGTTAAATTCTTTCTACATTACCACAAAAGTCTTCTTATTGAAATCTGATGTAGGTCTTGGTTGTGATTTTGTACGTTATTACAAATCAAACCAATGCTTGTGACTAGTTTATGCTATTTATTTTATCATCAAAAATCACATTATTTGAACATTTCTCAGTGTCATTATTCATTCAATTTTAATGAATATAATAAATGTGTTTTTTTCATGAGGGAGCTACAAATAATTTGAGTATGTTTAAATGTTAATTGCTTCGGTTTGCAACCTACAATAACTACAACTTAATTAGAGACAGAGTAATTGTTAGATAGAGTCTAAGTTAATGACAGACTCGTGGGAGCTCCCACTACTAAGCGTACAAAGCGTATGTGTAGATAAATCTTTGATTCTGGTCTAGTCAAACAGGCGATTTCAATGAAATTATATGAGTTTTATGTCGGCTCCAGTCAGTCGGTTGGGCAAACCATAAAACTCTGCGCTGCTGCTGCTACTGCTGCTTTTTAATCTTCTCTGCAATTTGTGTGCTTATCAGTTGCGTGTAATTGCCCCATAGAAATTAACAGAAAACAGAGCAGGCAAAATGGCGCTGCCAATGACAGTCAGCCAAAGGCGCATGGACTCCAAGTCCATCCAAGTCAGAGTCGGGGAGTGTCTCGAATGGGTGGGAGATGCGCTCAAGTGGCGAGATAAAAGCTCTTGAGCCGAGTTAATGACTTACCAGCTCAGTTGGGGGCGTCGTCAACTAAGTTAAGACGCCATTTTTATAACTGTTCTGTCGCTGCTTCATTCCTATATACTCTCAGTCTCTTCTTTCTGCACTGCTGTTGTTTCTGTTCCTGTTTCTGATTCGGATTTGGATTCGGATTTTGTGTCCATGTTTCCAAGTGCGCGTGGCGAATGTTTTAATGGCGACGTCGCGACACTTGAGTGCAGCCAAGTGGAGAGTGGAAAGCAAAGAGACAAAACCATAAGGATAAGGAGAACACTCAAATGGGGGAGGCTGAGCGTCCTCCATCTCCTGCGGAAGGCTGCACTGGAGCAGCAGTCAGGCAGCTGAAGTGTGGACAGCTTGGCTTTGATTTCATTGCTGCTATTTGCTAATGAAATCACGTATGCCTTTTTCTCAATATTATTCATTCTAATTTGAATTTTAATTGCATCAATTCGCAGGCAGCTCCCACGCGATATTTTTTTTTTATAGCCGCTCACATCGCACATCAATCATAATCGATCAGAGTTGTTGTGCTGTCGAGGATTTGCTGCGTTGATTGTCCTAGGGATTTGCAATGCGGTTATGCGGTTTGTCATGTGAGCGAAATACAAATCCCGATGTGATGATAAATGCGTTTCTAAATGCATTCTAATACCGACTCTGATGATGATGGCTTTGCTTCGTGATGTGTGTGCCAAAAAACCCGCAAAGGCCCCAAAAAGTGAGCTATGCTTTTTGCACACTCATCTCTAACGCATTTCAAATGATGTGTTAGAAGTGTCTGTGTGTGTGTGTGTGTTTGAGGTATGTCTGCAGCAGAGCCTTTGTCTGCCTTGAGAGCACTCAACGGACTCAACAACTACAGCTAACAGCCTCCAAATTTATTTGCATTTCAAACTTTTGTTGATGACATTTTTCATGAAAATTTTAATGTTTTTTCCCCCGATTTTTTTCTTTCTTGGCTTAGATACCTGTGCGGAGCTGTGTGGCATTCGCATTTGGGATATTAATATATGCAGACCCCTGGCTTTTAATACCACTGGCGACTGCTGGGCGTGGCAGGGGCTTTTGTCACTCAGCCGCAAAACTTTTTCATATGAGATGCGTTTCGTAATGAAAGTTGAGCAAAGCACACGAGTGGCGGGGGGCGAGGCGCCACACACGTTTTCAATATTCATGTGCCACAGAGTAGATATACACACACACACATATGTATGTGCTATGTAAATTGTGGAACGTGCAACTTTTTTAACATTTGTATGAATATAATTTAGAATAAATTTCGAGCAAAGTGAACACACTCTGCCAGAGACGTGGGAGAAACCGGGGCACATGTATGTATGTGGCTGGCAAAAACAAATACATTAAAATTCCATTAAAATGACGTCAGACAAGTTGCATAATGGCCAATGGCCAATGGTCGGCCAAAAGGCGAATCCGTATTAAGATCTTTAGTCAAATTTCGCGTCGTTTATGCCAAAGTGACAGCGCCAGCGGGTAGAACTTCCCTTGCTCCTCGGCCATGGTGCCGTGGTCCTTGTCACAATTATTGTATAAATTAACGTCACAAACAAATGTTACAAAAGCCGCCAATGAAGTGGAATGAAACACTCCCCAACCGCGTTGCCAGAACATTTGACAAGCTGACATCCCTGACCGCAAATGTGCCTAATTTTTCGTTGTTATCCTTTGTGCCATTGTCCTTGCCTGCCTGATGGCAACGCGGCAACAGCAACATCAAGCAGCATCTTCAAATAATGCGTAAAATTTAATGCGCCTCTTTGAGGTTACAGCAGAACAACTTGAATCGCGACAAGTGATTTTGAGATTTACGACTTCAGCTCGCTGGAAGGGATGAGTCCTTTTTCGACTATTACATTGGAGTATAAGGAGTCTTTTTGTTGTGCTAATGTGTGGCATTTTTATGGCTCGCAGCAAATTTGATTTATTGCCCAAAAACTTAGCGTCGAGTTCTGTTCGTTCGCCAAAGTTGTAAAAGTTGTTCTCAACACCGAGTTCATCTTATAATTGATGCGATTTGCGCTTCATAAAGTTCAATTGTCTGTAAAGCTGACGCATACAACTTACAACGCTTTAAACATATGCGATATTTTTTTTTGCAGAACTTCTGCGACTAGACGTTTTAGTGTATTCTATACAGAGAATAAAAGTTGTTGACAGAGATTCATATGTGTACTGATTAATTTACTACACTAGAAATCGCATATATATTATATATATATATATATATATAGATAGATACATGAATTCAATATAGTAGTGTTCAGTAAATAGAGACCGAGTTCATCAAAGTTTAAGCTTCTGTTTTGCATTTGGAAAAATTAAAAAAGGAATGAAAGTAACAAAAATAAATGCTATTTAACTTTGTGTTAAGACAGCACTTTTTTTTTAAGAGTAATTTGTTTTTAATTAAGTAAACTTAAAATTTTGTATTAAAGAAGGTAATTTTCTTGGTGTGAAATTAAGTAGAACTGAAATCGAAATTTAGGAGGAATGTTTTATTTTAAAGTGGGAACTTGTTTTAGAATAAAGTATATATCTTATCTTTGCATGCAAATTTGTACATGTTTCCTTTTTCCAAATAAATAATTTATTGATCTACAAGATCAGTATCAAACAAAATGTTTTTATTTCCGGGATGAAATCATTCGACATAAAATTGCTTTAAGATATGTTCTTAACTTGCATTAAACAGATAAAACTACACAGAGTATTAGTGCAGAGGAATTGTGGGGACTTGTAGGCATCTCGGTAACTCATTCTCATGCCAGACAACAGCGTCTTAAAATCGCCCTCATTAGGTGACCCAAAGTGTCTCAAACTATGCAATTTACATGCAGAGAAGGCCGCGTCCGTTAAGTGCCATAGATACGAGTCCAAAAGCCACGAATGTTGCTTGCCCAAAAAACTCAATAGAGCATGCAAGATAGCAGTGTACCACCAACTGGCAGACGATGGACAAAACTGTGTCGCTGCTTCAGCCGCTGACTGTGGCACAACATGAACTCGCCTCAGCTCACATGAAAAGGTAGTCGGGCAAATGGCGAGCGAATTATGTTGTTGCTACGAGGTAGTAAGTGGATAGTCAGCTCGTAGACTGGAGGGAGATCGTAGCGGGCGATACATAAAATTTGAATGCGTTTTGCATACATTAACCCACTGTGGCCAGTCGATGCATAGGCTGTCTAGCGTTCGGGAGAGTGTTCGCTGTTTGCTTGGGGTGAGCCGCGTTAACGGTCAAGCCAAATACCTTTATTAAATTTTATGATTATTGGCTGCAATTGAGCAGTCGCCCTGGGAATGTGTCGCTGCTGCCATCCAACAAACTTCCCTACAACTCTCCTTTCTCGTTTTGTGGTGCCGTCGGTAGCCCCTTCGATCTGGAATTGAAATTTTATGCGCAGAACTTGGAGAGTGTGGTAGAAATTCTCACGCGTAACTGGAGCAGTTGGTGGAGTCGCATCGTTGGAGTTGCTTACAATTTGTGTTCGTAATTCAATTTACGTTTCTGAAATTTTAATTAACTTGCCAAACTTGCCGACGAGTTTCACTGGGTGTCTCTCGCTTACACATGTAGACAACATCTCTCAGTCCCAGTCGCAGTCGCAGTCACAGTCACAGTCACAGTCTGTTTGTATATCAATTACCAGCCGCTTAATGCGCCACAAATTGAAAGCCATTAAGATTTTATTTGTGTTGTGTAGTTTTTTTTCGGAAAGCACGTTCCTCTCTAGCTGACACACATCAATCAGTTTTGGGAAGCGATCTGTTGTCACCGTCTTCAATCATCGGCTCGGGGGCCTTCTCGTTCATTAGGCATGCGGTGTGGCGCTTTTGACACAAATTCTGAGCTAGTTCTTTGCACAGATAGACATATAGATACAGATAACATCTCAATACGCACTTGGACAGCTGCTGCTGCTACCTTTTGTGTGAGCTATTGGAAAATTAATTAGAGGTCGCAGTGTGGGCGCCAACGACTGTAAGGCGGCAACGTCGTGGTGGGCGTGGCGCTTAACGCCTGGCCTCACAAATTGAAGGCAAAAGGAAATGGCAACTAAATATATTTTTGGCTGCAAACTTAAAAGTTGCTGCTCAAAGAAGGACAAACAGGCTGCTCAGCGTCTTGTTTTTGTTGTTGTTACTGCTGTAACAGCTTCGTTATGCAAATCTGTTAAAAAAATATAAGGAACGCCAGGTTAAATGAAAATTTTGAGCGACGATGAGCTATACAAAATACTATATACAGTAGTAGTGTGTATATGCAAATGGTATATAAAGAAATGCCAAAAGACAAATACAAATATAAATACAGACAAACAACAGCAACAATTTAGAGAGAACGCACCGAAGGAGCCGCTTTTTTGTCCTTGCCGCGGAATAAATAATAAACGTAAACGAATTAAAAACGTTGCCAAACGAACTGTCCTGCTTTGGATGGAATGAAATTGAAGGGGACTGATAGTGGAGATGGAGATGGAGACGAAGATGGAGAGACAGACAAATTGAAGTAGATTCAAGGAGCTGCTGCCCTTCAATATTGGCGTGGCCATCAAAGTTCTTCTACTTTTGTTCTTCTTTGCAACGAACTGGTTCTGTTTACTTATCCCAGACGAAGTTTATGCGCTTTTCAATTAGTTTTAATTGAAATTCCCATTGATTGGGCAACGCTCGGGGCCACCGTTAGTAAGCAAAAGTATATTTGATTTTTTGGTGTAATTAAAGTTTGCTAATAGTGCTCTTATTGAGAAGAATACAGACAAAAAATATGTTATTTCCGGTATGCAGAAATAACTTATTAATTTCGAATATCGGCTTTTGCATGTTACTGACAATTACGACTTGAAAGATTACTAAAATATCAATATATAATAATAATATATTTTTGGTATATTTGGAGTATTTCTTAATAATAGAATTAATTAAGTTTAAATATGCCATTTCTTTTCTAGAGTAAAAATAGAGGGATACATTTTGTGTTCAATAAATTGTGGAGATAATGGTTTCAATCTGTACAAAATTAAAATAAATCAAGCCTTTACTTAAGTTGCAAAATACATTGACTCATTTTGAACGATTTTAACGGTTAAGTTATAATTTGTTTTGCGTAATTTTAAAATTGAACTTGCATAAATACATATTAAACAATCCTATTAAATAAAGAATTATGTTTATTTTTTTATTTCCATGTTTTTTTTTTTGCTTTTGCTAGCATAATTCAGTTATTTCTCCCCATATGAATAGAAAAAGGTTTTTAGAGTGTTTCAGTTAATCGACCCATAAAGCTGTCTGGTGACTGTTGGGATTATCTTGTTCAGGGTGTGCCACCTTTATCTTTCGATGATATCCACATCAATAGGAAGGTGTAGCATTCTATAATGAAGTTATTCCCATGCAACTATATGGCCACGAGTCTCTGTGTGCTTTTGCCCCATTTCGATTGGCAGAGAAACAATATTCGAAAAGTGCCCTTTCGACTTGCATTAGACGAACATTTTATTCAATTGCGGCCACCGCAAAAACAAATAAAATTTATTTTTTATTTTCATTTTCCATTTGTTCCATGTTGTTGTTTTTTTTGACCACTTTTAGGACATGAAATAAAATCAAATGACGCGTTGAAAGCGCCGCAGCCCCGCAGCTACTTTCAGCAAAAGAAGGACTCATGGCATTGGCATTACCCTTGACGAGAGGCAGAGGGCGGGACAGTCATGTGTGGTTGGTTGACTGCGACTGGACTGGTCAATGTGTGGAGCTGGGACTGGGGGAAGTTTTTGGTTCAATAGACAATACACATGCCAGCAGGCAGATGGCAAGCTGGCTCTATGTATGTGAGAGTGTGTGTGTTAATGTGTGTGTGGCTGCTGTTGACTCTGGCCGCTGTGGCCATTTGATGATTTTTGCGTCACCGTTGGTCAAAATCATTTCGAGCGCAAGCAACTGGAAACTGTATAAAAATAATGAAAAGAACAAAAAAAAATACAGAGGCTGAGAGATAGAAGAGAATAATGGACAGAAGGAGGGGGAGACAAAAAAAAAAGAAAAAGCATCGCACAGCGACGAACCAACTTGAAATAAATGGTCAAAAGAAATAAACAGTCCCATAAAGAATAATCATTCAGAATTCTGCTGAATTATGCATGAGGCGGCCAAGTCAGGCGAGGCCAGGCAACGCAACGCAAGGCAAGGCAAGGCAAGCCAAGGCCCGATTCGCATCCCCGTCCAGCTAGCAGCTAACTGGACATCGCGGGGGGTTCACATATGCGAAAAGTCCACACACAACCCAGCTGTGTGGTTGAGTTTTGCCAAATAGCCAAACAGCAATAGCAGGAGCAGGAGCAGCATCATTTTCCTCTTTATTATCTGTTTGCTTAGTTGTGTGTGCTGGATTTTTATCAGGCTTCTAAGCAGTTAGTTCAGTTAGAAGCGGGAGCTGGAGATTCAGAAGACGGCAAGTCGCCGTCACCCGTGGCGCTGCCACTTGCCAAAAGTCACCAGCGTTCGCATAATTTTCGATAAAGCTTTTCGCCAAATGAAATTCAAGTGGTTACACATTTGGTGGGGTCTTCCCTACAGCGAGCAAAAACCTCTCCCCAGCACTCATCCAAGCTGTCCGTTTTTGGTCGGTCATTTTTCTTCTTCCTGCACTCACAACACACTCACTTCTCACTGCTCACTACTCACTACTCACTACTCACTACTTCTCACTGCTCACATGCTCGCGGGGCATTTGGCCATTTTCATTTCCACATTATTCGGCATCTCATTATCTTTGTTTGTTTGCTTGCTTAGCGCTTTGTATGTCATTTCGTTTATTGTTGTTATTGTTGCTTATTTATTGGCATTTTTTCTGCTTGCCTCTGATAACAAAGAAAAGAAGGTAATGCGTTCTTCAAATAACTCTCACTAATAATATGCACACATCGAAAAGTATGGCCAACAAAGTCGACGTGCTGTTCTTATGCAAGGCAATTGCATGTCTGTCTGGCTCTGATGATACTCTATACCCTATACGTCTATCTATACTCTATGCGCCATACTTGTACACTCGCTGGAGCTTATCAATCAGATCGGCAGCCTCGACTGCGACTTATGGCAGCAGTCGCATCTATTGCATCAGATTGATAGTATCAATTCAACGATCGACCGATCTGTCTGGTAAAGTTGCTAAGCACCTCAGAAATGCATGTTGTTTATAAATAATACGAGCAGACATATTATATATTAGCGCGTGCTAATAATAGACGACTTCCAATTGGCGATAAATTGCTTTTAGATTATTATAATGCTAATTAACGAATATGTAGCGCTTTTTTCATGTTTTATTTTAAGTCAAATTGTATTAAACGCGTTTTAAAGTTTATCGGTTACCATGCTGACGTTTTTAGGTGTTTTGTCATCAAAATTAAAGATTTGATATTTTTATTAGTAATTATCTTTAAAAATCCATCGAGTCATTTATAAACCTCCTTTAATACACTGTAATTGAATCGAAAAAGATTATATAGTTTAAATTTTTCAATAAATAATTGGTTTAGAATAGAACAAATTACTAAGAGAAACAATTTCTGTTGCTTTGGCTGAGCAACCAAGTCGTCATGCATTGTTTGAACTATTGAATCAAAAATGTTTGTAGAATAAAAGAAAGATTTTCGGTTATTTTCGCTGAGCAAATATTCGCGAGTTTTTTACTTCTAATTCTTAATTCAAAGCTCAGATAGGGCAATCAGCAATCGATGTAACTAACCAGCAAAATTCGGTTTGTTTTTGTTTACAGCTTCGCATGATTGCAATCGTGTGATCCGTCTGGAAATATCGCTGAGAAAAGGCTTTGCGGCGACACTTATCGATCTACCCTCTTTGACTTCACGGGGGGGCACAACTGGCTCTGATAATAATACTGTTGCTATAGCCCACTTACTGAGAGTTCGCATTGTGATTGGCAAAGGAAAAACACAATGTTAATCTGTTATTGTTTACGCAAGAGTTGCGTCTAACTAAAATGCGTCAATGAACGCATTTTCCAATTGAGTGATAAGGCCGAACCAACAAATGTTGTCATACGAGTAACATTATTGCAGATTGATGCGGCTTAATGCAAAATTATGATGCACAGTGGGACAAGAGGAACGCGCGGTGTCAAATTGATTGTCTGTTGATTGCAATCATATTATCGTGAATTTTTCGGCCATCGACTTTAATTGATTCGCGTGAAATGACAACATTTGCTGGCTGGACAAATTCTTTGCTACACATTGAAATTGTTTATTTATGCGATTTGTTGGGATTTGTCGCTGAGAAAACAGTGTCAAATTATTGACTGCGGTTGTGCTGGAATGGAACCTTCCGCGAGCATTCGAATTGAAAATGCGATCGACGCAATTATCAGCATCTTGTTTATATTTACAATTTTGAATACTACATAGGGATTGATTATGTATTGTATATGCGGATGAATCGACTTTTGAAGCTTTAATTAGCCGCGTTTGTAAATTGAACACTCACAATTCCACTAGCATTCAATCAATGCAGACGTGAAACAGAGACACTCAAGTTAAAGCCACAACTACTGATCTCGTGCCAAGTGTAAAGTGTCTCAATTAATACTATATATAAACATAAGCAAATCGCCGATCAACTATTTATTCACTTCGAGTGCAGTGAACGAAACGAATATAACTCGTACCCACAAATACAAAAAGAGATGGCCCAAAGTGACTGTGGAAAGTTCTGTGGTAAGTGCCAAAGCTGGCAAATGTGATTTATATGCGAATTGAATTCAATTAAATACAAATTATCAGATGCTGCAACAGCCGAGGTGGAGAGTTGTTGCCAACGCCAAACTGCAACAGTTTCAAAGTGCAATGAATTGAAAGTATTTCCCGACAAGATTTACAAATCGGTTCAGCCCAAAGGGGAAGATGTCACGGGCATGACTTGCGAGTGCGGTGTCTTCGGTGCCATTGCGTGTGGCGAATATCCCACCCAAGTGAGTTTTAAATCAGAAAATATCAAATGTATATAAACAAAGGACTTCTGTTTTAATAGAAATAGTAGACATAAATTAATGCAATCATTTGGTGATGCTTCTAAAAAAATACTATTTGAGAAAATGAGAGAAAATGATTGAAATTATTTCCAAATCAGCAATTAATCGTTACTGAATGTAAATGGAAATTCTGATTATTCTAAGCACCAAGCTCCCACGCTTTTAATGAAGCAATCAATAGGTCATTGTTTTGACATTTCAATTTGCCCTTTATGGAATTCAAATTTTATTTTTAAAAATAATAGCAACCTATACTAGAATGATCAGGACTAATATCAAAAAATCAAATCTTTTCATTTTTCCCTTTGAAAATTGATTTGTTGTGAAAATTGAGAAACAAAATGAAATTGAAAACAACAAATTGATTGATGAACAAAAAGAATTGAAAATAATACTTTTTTGATATTTATATGAATATTGTTTTCAATCAGTTTCAGATTTGAAAATATTCTGTCAACTAGACTCGTAGAAATATTAAATCTATATATTTGTATACCTCTGCGCTTTCTCCACAGATTGGTTGAACTTGTCGCTAAGGTCGACTGTTAAGTGATATTTGAAGTTACATATATGATTATAAAAGTATCTATATGTACCTACAATTGCTATTAGATATCTTTGCATCCATTGCAATATTGGTTTTTCACATTTTCCCTTCAATGAACTCAACGAAACCGCAACGATTAGCTGAGCTCGATCACGTGATTATGTGCATCACTTTTGCCATGTGACTGCCATTGCCAAAGCTTTACTGTATTCGTAATGCGATCGCAACTAGGTCATTAATAAACTGGCAGTGTCTCACCCCTTTTGTTGCCTTGCCCCCGTCGTGAGGCTGCGGCCAACGCCTATTGGTGACGTAAATGAGCGCCACATGCTGTGGATGCAAACTGTAATCACATATAATGAACAAGCAGCATGTAATCAATTGCGTTGTCATCTCCCATCTTTGTTGTTGTTGCTTGTTTGCTTTTAATGAAATGGAAAATAACAGGAAAATATGGAATCAATTTATTGTGACCGATAATGACTTGTGTCAGCTGCTGTTGCTGTTGCTGTTGCCATGTGGAGGCCACAAAACGTGTCTCACTCCTTTTCTCTTCTCTCTGCCTTGCAGCTGGACATCGCACAAATGATCTGCTTGGGGCTGGTGGCGCTGCAGCATCGTGGCCAGGAATCGGCGGGCATCTGCACCAGTCTGGGCAAGAGCTCCAAGAACTTCAGTGTGCACAAAGGCATGGGCATGATCAGCAACATCTTCAACGACGAGGCCATACGCAAGCTCAAGGGCAACCTGGGCATCGGCCACACACGTTACTCCACGGCCGCCGCCTCCGAGGTGGTCAACTGCCAGCCCTTCGTCGTCCACACTGCGCACGGTGCTCTGGCCATTGCCCACAACGGGGAGCTGGTCAACTGCGAGTCGTTGCGTCGCGAGGTCCTCGAACGCGGCGTAGGTCTCTCGACGCACAGCGACAGCGAGCTGATTGCCCAGTCGCTCTGCTGTGCGCCCGAGGATGTATCCGAGCACGACGGGCCCAATTGGCCGGCGCGCATCCGCCACTTTATGACGCTGGCGCCGCTCTCCTATTCGCTGGTCGTCATGCACAAGGACAAGATCTATGCGGTGCGCGATTCGTATGGCAATCGGCCACTGTGCCTGGGCAAGATTGTGGCCTACGATGCGGGGCATGCGAACATACAGGATCAGGTCGCCGAGGGCTGGGTGGTGAGCAGCGAGAGCTGCGGCTTCCTCTCCATTGGCGCTCGCTACGTGCGCGAAGTGGAGCCGGGCGAGATCATTGAACTATCCCGCAACGGCTATCGAACCGTCGACATTGTGGAGCGGCCAGACTACAAGCGCATGGCCTTCTGCATCTTTGAGTACGTCTACTTTGCACGCAGCGACTCCATGTTCGAGGGTCAGATGGTCTACTCGGCGCGTCTGCAGTGCGGTCGGCAGCTGGCTCGTGAGTCACCCTTGGACGCGGATCTGGTGAGTTCAGTGCCCGAATCGGGCACGGCAGCAGCTCATGGATATGCGCGTGAATCGGGTCTACCCTTTGGCGAGGTGCTCTGCAAGAATCGCTATGTGGGACGCACATTCATCCAGCCCTCGACACGTTTGCGCCAGCTGGGCGTGGCCAAGAAGTTCGGCGCCCTCGCCCAGAACGTGGAGGGCAAGCGGATTGTGCTGATCGACGATTCGATTGTGCGCGGCAACACGATTGGTCCCATCATCAAGCTGCTGCGCGACGCGGGCGCCACCGAGGTGCACATTCGCATCGCCAGCCCACCGCTGCAGTATCCCTGCTACATGGGCATCAACATTCCCACCCGGGAGGAGCTGATTGCCAACAAAATGAACGCCGGCCAGCTGGCCAATCATGTGGGCGCCGACAGCTTGGCGTATCTCAGTGTCGAGGGCCTCATCACGGCCGTGCAGATGAACAAGACGCACGTGAATCCCGTCAAGTCGGGCTACTGCACGGCTTGCCTGACTGGCGAGTATCCTGGCGGATTGCCCGAGGAGCTCAGCTGGTAGATGAGCCAACAGGGCGAAGCATCAATTAGTCTTAGTCTAGCACCTAGCTCATCAACGCATTGCTATTTAATTGGCAGCGGAATTTCTTATTTGTATTTGTTAATTTTAAGTCAAGCAAGTAGGACAGTTAAATTATCTCATTACCTTAGACAAGTCGGCAATAAATAACAATATAAACCAACAATAAATAAGTGACAAATAAACTATAGTTTTGTTTGTGAAGAAGTATGGAATAATAACAATTGGAGTAATTGGGAGATTCTAGAATATTAATTAATTGTTATTTGATGGTGTCTTCCGCCAACCGTTTCATAATTTTGTAAAGCATATATATATTTGCCATACATATAATTTGAACAAAAATGAGCAATCGTAAAAACACATGTAATTTAATTTCGTTGTCGAGTACTTCTAACTTGCAGGCTTATTATGATCTTTACAGTCTTTTGAGCAGTCATTTTTATTAAATGCCTATATAACGATAAAAGCGATGGCGCTGAAAAGTATGCAACATATTCTAAATGCAAATCCAAGCACTTAATTATGTGTGTGTGTAAGTTGGATAGGAAGAGGGGGAAGACTAGGAGGGGGAAGTTGTCTGCATATCGCGTGATAATTTCGAAAACTGTCTAATGCCATAACTTCAATTCATTTCAATTTATATTTCGAAACTTTGTTTGCCAAAAGCGGGCAACGTCTCAACGGTTCCGGTTATAGCTGCATATCATACAATATGGTAATCGTGTTTGTTTTTTTTTCTCGTTCTCTCTCTCTTCCTCTCTCTCTCTCTCTCTCACTCTTCCTATGTCTGTCGCTGCCGTTGTCGCTCTTTGTCAGTTGGAGGGCGTTGCAGTGTCTAAAGCGGGGCGTTTAGGGCGTTTAATCCTGCGGAAGATGTCCTTGCGGTTATGTGCGGGGTTCTTTTTCTTCTCTGTATGTATTTTTATTTTTTTTTTTATGGCGCTGGGTACCGAAGTCAACAATGTCATCATTATTCTTGAATATTGTGTTGTATTTTCGCAAACAATTTCGCTAAGCTGCGCAGCATTTGAGTGGGGACAGCGAATGGGGAGGGTCTGTGGTGGGAGGAATGGGAGGTACGGGTGCTGTTTACCAGGGGATGTGCGACTTGGCGCTCTGGTAATGACATGAAGAAGAAAATAATATGCGCTGTCATTGTAACTCGCTTGATTAATTCTTGTGTAGGGTGCAGAAAAACAAGGAGGACTTTGTAGATTCAATAAGGACAATAAACACATCATTATCTGACGAATGGCTTCACTTATAATAAGTATAATAATATCATTGTTATTTTTTAATACGAAAATTTACCTGTTTGAAATTATTTTCACAGTTTTAAGAATTGTTAAACTTCTTTAAATTTTAATTAATTAATTAAACTAGCTATAACATATATTGACTAGCTGAGACACTAGATATGGGCTAATGTTTATCTTTTCGGATCTATTCGATTATCAGTCGTCGTATTTCATGTTTTCGTTTGCAGCGCATTCTTGAAGTCTCTACAACCGATTGTTAGTTTCTGCAACTTTTCTCTAACATTTTCCCATTGCGGCACACACACGCACACAGACACAAGTGGCTACAAAAGGAAATGACGCTGGCAACATTGAAAACAGACGCTGGCACTTCTCTGACACAATCCACGCCGGTTGCTGCTACAAGGATATGAAACAAAACTGAAAGCAAAAAAAAAACATAGCTTGCTTATGTGCGCCGTCGATCACACACACACACACATACACAAACACATTGAGGGCGGTGACAACTAAGCAGAGCCATATTGCCAGTGTTTTGTGCTTGCTCCGCTCCACGCTTCCACCAGCCCGCCCCTTTGGCCGTGCCACAAAACATGCTTTAAATTTTTTAATAACGCCGGGCTACAAGAGCGCTGACGCCCGCGTCCGTTGTTAGATCCGGCTTCTGTTCAGTTACTGTGCCAGGCGTTGCCCAACGACGAGGCGCAGGAGGCGAGAACGATGTGCTGGTTACCTTCCCTCTTCACCCCCCTCCGCACACTCTTTACATCTGAGTGGAACCATCAACATCGCCATCGCCATCGCCATCGCCGTCGTCGTTGCCCGTTGTCGTCATTTGCACAGAAGTTATGTAAATTAATGTTTACTTAAGTTCCCCATGTTATTTCTTCGCTTCGCTTTTCTTTTTTTTCCTTCTGTCTCTGTGTTTTCGCCATGCACTTCCACAATGCTGCCTACTTCAAAAACAAAAGCAGACAGCGCTGCCCAAGAGGCGGAGGGGGCAGTACAGCTCTTGGCTAATGGCAGCGGTAACGGTTGAAGGTTAGCGCCAAGCACAGGGCAGAAGAAAAAAAAATTGCAATAAATTTGGCAGTCACTTCTGCAATTTAATAAAAAGCCTGCAAGAAGAGAATTTCATAGTCCTAAGAAGGGCGGCAGCATCATATAAGCAATCATGCTTATTATTGAGTCAAAACCGGGTGTGTATGTGTGTGTGTGTGTGTCTGTGCGTGTGTGGTAAATTATGGCCAGGTAATGCAAATGAAATGACAACAAGATGCGGCAGCGGCAACTCTTGATTATCTGGCATCTAGAATCAAGATATTTTGCCACTTGCCTTTAGTTGAAACTGCCGCCAAATTTAATTTAAATATCGCAAGGTGCCCCTGAGGCTTGTCAAGCCGTTGAAATTGCCTGACACTTGACGCATGCAACAGGTCGTGTGACAGGCTGAAACCTGCAGACGGCAAACAAAGGCCAAACTCACATTGGCCGAAAGGCTCGATGTCCTTTTTGGCAACACGCAAACCAACAGAAACGTGCCTGGCATGCTAAACATGCAGCACGGTGCACTGACAACCGGCCCAGCATAAGAAAACAACAACCAAGAACAACAACAGGAATAACAACAAGAACAACACACCTAGAACAACAACGGCGAAAACAACAAATCAAATGTGATTTTCTGGTCAATGTATTTTGGCAAACCGTATGCGGTTGTCCCGACGACTTTTGCAGTCAGGACATCCTTTCAGTTCATTAGCAAATCAAACTTCCGTCTTTTGCCATTCAAAGATATTCAAAAGGAACGTCGTTCCGTACCGTGTTAGACCAATAAACAAAAGGCTCCTTGCAAGCCATTTGCATTCCTCGAGTCCTCTGACCCTTCGACCACATCGAGTACCAGGCATTCTCTTGTTTGCTGGTAATTTGATTTAAAGGCTTTCCTTGACCACAAATTGGACCGAAGGCAAGAGACAATGACAATAGCAAAGACGACCAAAATATTCATATCGTATGGCAAAGGGAAATCTGCACGTTACCTAAAATATTTAAATATTCAAATTTCATTTGAAGCTAGTTAAATAATGTATGTAATGCGAACGTGACTCTTGATCGTTGACTTAATAATTTACAAGCATCAGTTTACTGTGCATATTAAAGAGCACGTTAAAAGCTAAGTACAATAATTACCACAAACACTCATTAGCATAGTTCCTTCTTCGTTAGTTTATTAACAAGCTTCTTTAACAGGCTTTTTACAATTATGACAATTTTATTTTTTAGCAGACTGTTTCAAGCGTCTGCTTATACAATTTTCTCGTAACTTGTTAAAATAGAAAGTACATTAAGGAAATACATTTTTTCTGTTGCAAATTAAACATGTCTCAAATGTACGCTTAAGAATGCTCGACTGTGAGATACCCAGTTATGAATACACTATGAAATTATTAAATACATTAAAAGGTATATTTCGTATTCTTGATGTATCAATATTTTATTACGTTTAATATACATATCTCATTGAGTAGAAAATATACTTGACACGGTCACATTGCCCGATATGAAAACTGATGACCTGCAACTCCATGTTTTTGCATACAGGCAGACAGACAGACATTTAAATATATAAAATATCGTTTCGGCTGTCAAATTTGACAATATATTCATATGTATACTTTATTGGGTCGCAGAAGCTCCCTTCTGCTTGTTACTCGCTTTTCCAGGGTATCTGATATAAAACAAATTACATTACACTATTTTACTTATTGCTAGAGAAAAAAGTGAAGATTTGGCTATGTAAGAATACAAATAAATATGAATTCTCTCAAAATTTATTGAAACAAAAGTTTCAAGTATAATACGTTATAAATAAGACATAAAGAATTCAAATGGTTTGTCAGAATTACACTTGACATGGCGAACATATGTTGTATGTGTAATTGTTAATTGTTATGAGCATTTCGTTTTATGTTGTGCCATTTACATAATTCACGATTTACGCATTTTTACAATTCACTTACACCGACTAAAAATAAATAATTTTGATAAATATTAATATCTCGTCAATTGGCGAATTACAAGCGTGTGCAGCGACTCGCATTTGAGTTGTTGCAGTCAGTTACAATTGTGTTTAATTGTGGATTTAATGAGCTGATAATCCATTAGGCACATCAACCATATAATTTGTATGCCTTGGGGTGCTTTGCATTGATTACAAGCTGCAATTAAAATAATAATAATAATAATGAAAATAATAAATAAAGCCGCGTACAAAAACAGCCAAAATGTAAAAAAAAACTTAACCAACGGGAAATTGCAATTTGCAACAGGTACCGAAAACAACATCGTAAAAAAACAGAAAAATAAATAAAAGTGCACAAACAATTTTCAGTTGAGCGACCATGTAGAAATTTGCAATGGTGGCCAGACTGCGACTTTGACTGCGACTCTGACTGCGGATGTTGGATATGTTGGATGTGTCGGTCGGTCTGCTGTTGTTGCTGTCGTTACCAGCTCCCATTGTTGTTGGCTGGGTATCAGGCACACAATGAACAGAGCACTGCGCATGCTACACTGGCAGCAAAAGTCTAGTGCTTGCAATTGGTTCAATTGTTTATTGGTTAACCAAGAGTACAAAAATATATTGCAGCATTTGTTGCACGTGCGTCTTGGAATTGATTATGTATTCGGCAAGCTATTGCGTCTGGCTGCAATACGTGCCAAGTGGCCATTGTAGGTGTCCAAAGGAGCCCGAATCATTCCCATGATGTGGCGAGGATTGTTGCGATCAACGGCACAGCGCACCATGTCAGCGGAGCCATCCTCCCCCGGCGGAATAATCGCACAGCGACAGACGGGGCAAGACTCCACCTGTTCCACCCAGCGAGTAATGCAACTCTTGTGGAAAATGTGGCCACAGCTCAGACGGATGTGAAGATGAATACCTTCCAGCTCCGTATCGAGGCAAATGGTACACGAGAAGTCATTGGGCAGGACATCTTTGTACAGTCCCAGATAAGCCAACAAAGCATTGCAGCGATTCATGATTAAATGTGGAAAGCAGACGATCTGTGTTCATAAAATTTGGTAAAATTAACACAAATAGCTGTAATTTTTTTTTTTTTATTACCAGGAGCACAATCGATACGACGATTATAAAGTACAAAGGAATACTGATTGAAAATGTGTTAGGCACTTTCGGCATTAGAAAACTTTCTGACCGAATTTGACAATTTGCACAGGCAACTTGATGGCTCTGAATCTTTTCCGGTGTCAAAGCACACGTGTGGAATTGAAACATCTCATATCGCGATGTTTTCTATGTTGGATTCCAATTGCAACTAATGAAACACGATGGAATGAAACGTAAACATGTTTCTTGAACAAGAAAATAAATGTTGTGTATTAAATACTACGAGAAATGTAAATATAATAATAAAGAATTAAACTATTTTTTAAAATGTGTGCTATATCATTGCTTGAGCATAAATTGTCAGTCATTAGTAGCTATGAGCATAGCCAATATAAAACTATCGTATTTTATATTAGTGTATTCCATATTATTTTTTAAATAATTTGTTTATTTCATTATTTTCATTTTTCTCTCAGTGCAGATGTAACGAGAACATAATCAACTACACGCAAGATGCACTGCAGTCAGGGCTCAGTTGGCGAACCGAGAATCCGCGAGTACAACAATCAAATGTCAGCCAAATGTAATGCCAAAAACAAAGCTGGCCAAGCTCCAGTTCCAGTTTCAGTTGCAACAGCTCCCATTCCAAGTGCACTCATTACGCTTTGTCACACATGTGATGATGATGTTGGTGTTGATGTTGATGTGGATGTGGATGTTGAGGTTGCTGTTGGTGGTGGCCGGAAGCGAGTTACCCCCAAAATGGCGACCCCAGCGGACAAAAGCTATACTATTCTTTGATTGTTGTTGCATGACACTTGAATCTGAGATTTGCTTTGTCGCTGCACGCTTTAATTATTGTTATTATCTCTTCGCCATGGGGGCGGGCAGGACGGGGCGGGGCATGTGCCTCCAGAATTGGCCAATGCGACGGGAAAATCACTCGACGGCACGCGATGTCAAATAGCTACAGCCTCAAACTGCAAATCCCCTCGAGTTTCGCGAGAGGGGCGTTTGCATTCTTTTGTCCATACAATGTTCATGCATATTTATTAAGTCGACGCGCTTTTGTATTTATTGCTGTGCACAGTAACTAACTTAATACATACATATATATATGTGTAGCACTATATAATGCACTCAATTTCCCGACTCCTCTCCATTCTCCGCTCCGCTGTTGCCGACACTCCCACCTGGTTTTGCCTGGGGCATCAACGTCAGAGTAGGAGTCGGAGTCGTGTTCACCGTCGTCATCGTTGTCGACTCTGCGTGCCAAGCACAAAAATTAAATTATTTTAGTTCATAATTTTAAATTATAAAATTCAACTTCATCGTTTGACGCGAAGCTGAAGGAAA
This sequence comes from Drosophila siamana, assembly GCA_035047445.1. NCBI lineage: Eukaryota > Metazoa > Arthropoda > Insecta > Diptera > Drosophilidae > Drosophila > Drosophila siamana. The sequence continues at coordinate 554,820 of JAWNPP010000137.1, read as the reverse complement.
AGTTGCAAAAGCTGGAACGTGGCAACTTTAGTCAGTTTTCTCTGCCCTCCGGGGTCGTCGTTGTCGTCTCTCATCACCCCTCTCCAACTCATCACCTTTCTCTCAACCGCAAATGTAATTTCAGAAATTTTTCGAAAATATTTAGAAAATTAACGCAAAGTTGTGTGAAATGTTTCGTCTACGCCGCACGCTTTTAGTTTGTTTTATTTCATCTAAAAACATTATGTAAATTCTCTTTTACTCCTGCTCTCAGACTGTCTAAACAAAGAAGCATGCTATGTGCGCGGTCATTTGTGTAGCAAAAGCCCCGTTCTTAAAGCTAAGGCAAGTTGTAAATACTTTTGCAATTAACCGTCCCATCGCTATTAAGTATTGGCTCCGCACTAAAAATTATGTTAGGCACTTTGAAGGAATGATGAAATGAAATATAAATTCTATGCTATCGATTACCGTTGACATAATCAAATTTATATCAGTTTGCAATTCCGTAAACAAAAAAAAATGGTTGTTCTAGTTAGCTATTTATTTATATATATGTAGTTCAAAATTAATAAAACTACGAAAATTTTTTTTAATTGGGTAAAATAATTGTATTTTATTTTGCGATCTTTTGTAGTGTAAATTGATTTAATATATTTTGATAGTTCTTAGATGGTATTTAGAAGAGAATATTTTAGTAAGTTGTTCAATTTTTATTTTCTCTTATATCAGAAGCTGCAACTCTACTGAAAGCCCCACTCTGCAGCGAAGAACTCCATTTATGAACTATGTCAAAGTTTCGATATAGAAAGTCGTCTTGTTTCATTGAAGGAATAAAGATCATTCGACGCTTTGTTACATATTTTCTTCTATTCTTAGCACAGATTTATTTCTTCGAGAATATTTCGAAGTTTTAAGGGCTACATATTTTTTTCAGTAATTAGCATGCAAAAAAATGGCGATCTAACATTAAAGTGGTGTAGGGTTTAAAAAGAATTCTTGGCATCCCCTAAGGATATTCATAGAAAACATTTCAGCTTGCCGATGGCAGCGCAACGTCCGCCCCCGGACAGTTGATGAAGCATACTAAATCCGCAGCAACCCCTGGTAACTCCACAAGTGTGGATACGACGATACAAAATCCACGTTCAAGTGGGGTTGGCTCCAGCACGCATGTCCTTAAAAAGGCCATACAATTCTGTTTTTTGTTATTGTTTGGGGAGTCGTTTGGGTTTGTAGCCTCACTAAGGCAGCGCCATCTGTCGGCTTGAAAAGTATTTATTGTTGCTGCTGTTGCTTCAGGCAAATTGCATGTTACATTAAGAAGGCACGAAGCAGCAGCAGCAGAAGAGAAATAAAAGCAAGCCGAGAAAGAAATCACGTAACTGTCAAATATCTCATCATATCTCATTTTATGTTGATCGACTGTGGGAAAACTTAAGCCCGCGATTGTTGCTATCTCTTTTGTTGTTGCTGAGCCAAAACTGAAAACAGAAAACAGATCTCGGCTGGCAGATAATGCCGCAAATTCACACATGTCTGGTAGATTATAATGTGAACTGGTATCGTTTTGATGTTGGTTTTGTGGGCTCGCTGCCGTTGTGGGTGCGTTTGATGTTTGTCAGTATTCTTTTTTGGCAGTTCCACTCGCTGTCACGTCGACTTTGAGTTTGAGTGATGATCCAATGGATTCATTCCAAGAAGCGCATTTCGTAGACTTCTGCTGTCGGAGGTGTTAGTGTTTATCTGGGTGACTTTCGCCTCGTCTGATAGCTGGGAAGAAGCTGCTGTGTTTTGTTTTGTTGTGTTGCGCTGTGTTCGCATGTCTTGGGGATTAGCTTCAAATCGCATTTCTAATTGGACAACTTTGCTTATCGCATTCCCATTGCACCCCAGTCTGCAGTTTGCATTTCGTGGCAGTGAGCAGTGTCTACAGCTCTATTGCATCTCGCTGGCCATTAGCCAGGCGGCCGCGGCGATTGCAAATGGAATGCACGGCACGCTGCGCTGCACCAGCGCTGGTCTGCTCCGTGGAGCGTATCATAACCGGATCGGATCGTATCGGATCGGAGCGGAGCGTGAACTGAAACCCAAAATGCCCACCATTCGGCTCCTCGAGAGTTCACTGGAGCGCAAACTTCAGCCACATTCAAGTCGCGACGGCCAGGCGCATTATTAATGGACGAGTCCAGCGCTTGGAGCACTACAAAAGCTAGCAAAGAGAGCGAAAGATCGCTTAACGCTGATAGCCACGGTCAAGTTCACGACGTCGACGTCGACGTCATTGTCGTAGTCGTGTCATTAGCATGTAAAATTGAAAATGTAACGGATCGCAGGCAGCTCCTCACGCAGCCTAGATAAGCATCGGAAAAGGACCCTCTAAATGGTTTATTGATATGCTACTTTAAAAAACAGCGCAAAGGACTCGAGCACCTGCCGCTGGCCTCTTGCTGCATGCCTCGCATTCTTCGGGGCTCCTCTTTGCGGCCATATAATTAAAGGAAGCGTTGAGCTGAGCTGCGCTGAGCTGAGTTGCTCCCATGACTGGGCAGTTTTGCGTTCTCGCTCTCGATCACCTTGAAAGTAAAAGTCGCCGCGTTGCATTTTATATGTTAATTGCACGAACGGGCAAAAAAACTGAAAACTGCTTTACGGGCTCAAAAGCATTAAATTAAAACAAACAAATAAATGAACAATAAGCCAAAGAGAATGCCTACTGTCTTGGCCTGCCTGCCGCCAGAGAGCGCCAGCAATTTGCATACACACAGCCAGCACAGACAAGTGCTTGCTAACTAACGATCGAGAGCGAGCGAGTGAGGGAGAGTGAGTGCGAGTGCGAGTGTAAGCATGAGAGCGAGTGTGAGTGCGAGAGCGCGCTGCTACAACAGCTGATCAACGTGATTGCTTCAAGTTATGCTTAGATAATTTTAATGGGCATGCAAAGTGTTTATTAAACATGGCAACAACGTCACATGCTAATCAGCTAGCTCGCCAGCCAGCCAGCCAGCTACGGATTCCAGTTATCGGTACACTTTTTATGCACATTCCAAAATAATGAGAGGCCGCCGCCGTTGCTTCAGTCTGCTGTTTGTTTATGTAATTAAGCAGATGCTTTGCGCTGTTTAGCATGCAATACAAACACAAATTCAGATTCAAATTCAAATTCATATTTAATTCGTTGTTACTAGCTTGAAACATGTTTTTACTTTTTCTTCGGTTTGTCTTGGCGCAAAATTCAAATTTGAAAATTCGACGCGTGCGAGAAAAGCTTCGAATAAGTCGCCAGTCAGCGCGTTGAACAGAGTTGAAAATCGTCTTGCAGAGCGACAGCGTCAGACAGCTGCTCGCTTGCGCTCTTCTCACACTGGAAGTGGCCCGTCTGTTTTGTCTGTTCGTGTGTGTGCGTGTGTTTTGTGAGAGCGCGAGAGTGCTTTGCGTGTGTGTGTGCGTGAGTGGCATGCTGGTGTCTCTGTCTAGCACGTCGCTGGTGGGCGTGCCCTGGCGCTCAGTGGCAGCGTATGGCGAATGCGCAGTCGCTGCGCTCTGAGAGGGGGGCGTTGCCAGAGCGACGTCGGCGCGTTGAGCAGGTGACTGGAAGGAGCGAGGCGACGCTATGTGCGCTGCCGTGCATGCGAGCGGGATGGCCATAAACAAAATGGCTGCTATCATCAGCCAACTGACGCTAGATGGCGCCACTGTTGGCTGCCCAGCTGCTCTGTTCGTTGCGCCAGCAGCTGCAGCTGGCTTGTGTTTTGGCCCATTCGCAAACTGTAAACTGTTTGGCGCGCTCGCTAAGCGATTTGGGTTAGGAGTGTCGTCGTCGTCATCGTCGTCGGAACTGCTCAACCTGCTCCCCCGGCCTTGTAGGCGCGCATTTCCGTGCCGTGCACCGACAGTTGAACAATTTTTCACTCGAGCACAAAATGCCGCCCGCCTTAGCGATTTTCACGCTACGCTGGCTGGACGGAGCACACGTTTGGCCAGGCTGCAGCGTGCATTTTGTTAGTCCAAGGAGCACAGCACTGCAAAGAGATCACGGAATTTTTTTTTTTTTTCTGCTGCTGCTCATCTTAGTCGCTTCTTTTGTTTCTTGTTCTTGGTGGGGTCGAGGGTTGTCTGCTCAATAATGCCAACATTGTTGCCTTAATGAAAGCTTTGCTCTTCATTTAAGGGCAGCAACAACAAAATTGTCCTGAACAATGCGTAATGCACAATTGCAAGCCGACTGCGACTTCGACTCCAACTCCGACTCTAAGTTGTGAGTCCAACTCCAACGACGACGCCGCTGTGTGCAAAGGGTCCTTTTTGTGTCCGAGACTCTGTAAAACATGCTTCCTGTGTGCTCTCCACGACTACGACTACGATGACGACGACGGCGACGTCGACGCCACGCAGCAGTTTGCGTAATAAAATTTGCATAATTTTAAATGTATGTGTGTGGACGTGTGTTTGTGTGTTTGTGTGCATGTCTCTCGACTGTCTCGCATATCCTCCTGGCTGGCATATCCTTACGCATTGTCTGCCGATTGCTGCACACACAAAAACAAATGAGTCTCGCGGCGAGGCGACTACGAAACTGCAGCAGGCGATAGCAAAAGTTTTAAGGCAGCCTTAAAGTCCACACTACACAACGCCAGGGGGCGTTGGGCGGGGAGTGTGCACCCAATCATTATACGTGTTTAGTATAGCAAGGCTTAGATGTAGAATTTGCGTGTCTGCAGTTTTGTACAAAAAATATATACATTGTACATATACAACAAGGACCTCGGCATTCATTACTTAATACCAAGCACATAAATTAGCTGGCAAAATTATTAACAAAAAGAAAGAAACTAGAATTAATTCGAATTAATAGAAAAACACGCACGACAAAACATCAGTGTACATGTTATATTCGGATGCCTTAGAGACTAGTACACTACACGAATACCCTGTAAATAAAGTTAGCTAAATTTGCATTGTCAATCTTGATAAATTTTTCAATACAACTTTGGGGATTGGTTTTATGGTAATATGAAAGAATTTGGATAATGTAATTAATAGGCATTTTTTTTACAGATGCTGATAATGCAAATATTCTATAGATTATTCCCGAGTTTTTATTATTATTGGTATTTGCGTACTATAATTATCATTTTCAATTACAATATATCTAAAACATTGTTAGTATTATTCTAGAATACAATAGATAGAAATAGTGCTTACTTCGTTCTTTAAACTCTGTTGGTAGAGCATTTTGAAGTTCGTTCTGATTGCGGCTTCCCAAGAGTCCTGTTTGTCTCCATGTGGAACGGAGTTTTGGTTTTATTTGGGCAACCCACTTATGGGTGCTCATTAAGCATGCTTATTGGGGCCATCAAAATGAATCAGGACAAACTATAAAAGTGTAACCCCTTCAACTCATTTTTTTCTTCTCCCGCCCTCTCCAATGAGCTGGAAACGAATGCGTCAAAGTTTTTTTCGCTTTTTTTTTCTTCCTGTTATTTTCTTAACGTTGTGCTAAAGTTTTGGGTTATATTTTTTGTGTGCGATGTTGACTCTTGTTATTGTTATCAACATTAAATCAAAGCACAAACAACAAAGACAACAACAATTACAAAAGGCTTTAGCTGCTGAATAAAAAAGAATGAATGAATCGGAATATGTATACATACATATGTACATATATACATATGTATATATAGTATGTATATTTGTATATAAATGGAATGGCCAAAAAAGTGGGGCCCAACGAAAAAAAAAAGTAAGAGAACACAAAATTTACAATGTCGCCGGCTTCCGTTCGGTAGCGGAATGGTGAGATGAGGGAGGGTAGGGAAAGTGGAAGGTGAAGAGGGAGAGCTGTGCTGCGCTGTGCTGTGGTGAGCGTTTTTTTTTGTTTTTTTTTTGGGGGGCGTGCTGTCGCGTTGCGTTTGCTTTTGCTTTAGTTTTGTTGTGGCAATAAAATACATCATAACGGTATCATAAGCGAGCGAACAAAGCGAAAGGCGATACAAACACACACATACATACTCAGAAAGATAGAGGGAGAGCGAGAATACACACACATACATACTACACACAGAAGTGAAATAACAAAAAAGGCAACGAAAATCTGTGAAAAAAATCCATTTGCAGGGCGGCGGCGAGAAAAAATATTCAAATTTTGTTACGATGCGCAAAAACAACAACAACAACAACACAAAACAAGCAGCAACGGCAACAGCGGCAACGGGCAATGGGCAAAAAACAAAGCCTAAAAGAAACAACAGAAACAGAGACGCGCTATTATGACAACAACTACAACAATAAAAACAATAGCAACAACGACAATGGCGGCCACCGGAAATAGTCACACACATTCACATTCACACACACACACGCGGGCACACATACATCTGCATTTGTGTGTATGAAAGGGTTTTACGTACCGTTAGTTGTCTCTTGTGTCTCCCGCTGTCCGTGTCCATGTCCTCTGTCCCATGTCCCATGTCCCATGTCCCATGTCCTGTGTCCTGTGCGTGCTGCAGCAAATAAAATATTAAAATTGGTTCAATGAATTTCAATAACAACAACAAACACGAAATCAAAACTAAATTTCGCTTTATTGATAACGAAACACACAAGGTAACCAGGGCGAGAGGACGAGGGGGAGGGTGCTGAAGGCGGGCGGTGAGGGGTAGCAGCGAGTGTTGTCGGATTGCGTGTGTGCTGTTTGTGGTTATGTATTATGCCCCAGCACTTGAAATATGTGAATGTTTGTCGACGCCAACCAATAGCAGGGACGGGTTAGGGTCGAAATGAAGGGGAAGGAAAAGGTGAATATTTATTTGATTGCCCAACTTATTAAATGCAGCAAATAATTCTTAGCTTAATCACTAATTTGAAGACTAGCCAGCACATTTGTGTTTAATTTAGATTCAATAAAACTGCGAGATGATTGCAATAAATTATGTTGTTAACAAAGTTACGAAACAGAAAAAGAGAACATTGGAAAAAAAAGTAGTATTCACTAATAGTTGAGAATAAGTGTTTAGTTTAAGTATTATTATGGTATGAAAAAAATCTTAAAAAAAAATGATTTTTTTATTTAACTGAATAATGTTATATTTTTCTTAAGCACAATATTTGTGTTATGTCTCAAATAAGCTATTTAACTTCGGATGATATTTTTACACATTAAAGCTTAAAAATTTCTACATCTATCTCTTATAATGTCGATGTCTGCAATCAACTAGAAATAAAATATCATATTCCTTAAATGTGATTGTGAAAATTTGATAAAAAGGGAATATTGGTTGATTGAAATATAAATGTAGTTTTATTTCGATTCGAAACTATTTAAATTTTTATTAAAGAATTTGAATTTTAATTTATTATTATTTGTGTAACTAAAGCAGAATGATTACATGTAAAGCCCCCAGTTGAATGTGTTGCATCTAAGGCACTGCGTGTGGAAAATACACACATATGATCCACACATAAACACACACAACAAGTTGGGGAGTTCGTTTATGAATATACATATGCAGATGGAAATCTGTATGTGCTGCTGCCAGCGAGCTGGCGAGCAATGTTTTCAATCTTAACCCTTCTGCAGTCGTGCGTGTTGAGTTGTGCCATTTGCTTAACCTGCTCTCTTTCACCCTGCATGCTGCTCGGTCTGTCTATCGACTTATTTGCATGTTGTGCCATTTTATTACATTGTGCACTTTTGGCAAATCAATAAAGTGCGTTGATTCCACAGATGGAACGTGAGAAACAGAGGTAGCTCGAGCGAGAGAGGGAACTGATTTGCATTTTGTTCTTGTTGTCGCTTTAAATCAAGAAATCTCTCAAGCTAATCGATGATTAACAAAAAAATGCTACAGTTCGATATGCAGATATATTTTGTATATATTTAAAAGTGTACGCACGAAAGTGTGTGTGTGTGTGTACGCACAGGGGTTTTCTATTTGGCGACAGTGTCCAAAACAAACACACACTCACAAAATGGCAACAACATCGACTGACGCCCAAGTTGTGGGCCCAATTTTCCTTACCCAACTGGAAATACCCACAGTAGAATTCCGCAGAAAGAGGGACAAGGGGGCAAGGGGGCATGAGGGGGCGGAGGGGCTGCTCGACAACATGACAGGCAGACGAACGTGCGGTGTTTGCCGAGGGTTGAAAGGACATAACACACGCACATACCAAAGCAGCGACAAATAACAAACAACACTGACACAGACACACACGAAAGCAGTGCTTAAGTTGGAGGGAGGTGGAGGTAACTGTAGCTGGGGGCAGCTCCGTTTGGGGGAATGTCGCGTATTGGCATGGCAAGGTACCCCACAGTGCCTCCTGCTGCCCACTTCTTAACATAGTACGACTATGCCGAGTTTATTGTATGCGTGAATATTCAAAAGCTGCGTATAGAGGTGTGTGTGTGTGAGTGCGTGTCTGTGTGGGGGTTGCCACAGCAACAGGAAATAGACGCATGCGTATTGCTCTCAATGTCCTTTTTGCCATGTGTTTTTTTGAGTGTGTGTGTGTTGTGCGTGTGTGTGTCTGTGTGTGGACAGCCCATTTGGGGAGCTGTGCACGTTTGGCCTGCGAAACGAGTCGAAACGAAACGAGTCGAAACAAAGCAACGCCAAATAATAAATAATTGCCAGTTGGCATTGAGGTGCAGTGGCAACAACAAACTGCGATCTTCTCCTGCCTTTATTTGCTCTCTTCGCTTTTGTGCCATTTTCTTAATTAAAGCTTATTTCGACAAATGTGCGTTGATTGAAAAACAAAAGCGTACCGCACACCACGCGGCGTATGCTCGATATGCGAGAGTATGTAAATGCTTTAAATTCAAATTAAAGCCCGATTTGCTGAGCACACTTTAAAGGCTTCTCAAACAAAAAGCAAAAAAAACAACAATGAAGGAACTCTCAACACCCAACAACTGAGCTGTGTGTGTGTGTGTTGTCATTTGAAATGGCGTGTCTGTCTATCAGGGAGCTTGGGCCGGTTTTGTGGGTGCTAGTTGCAACCTGTCTACATAAATACTGTCTGCGATAAGGCCTTTGTTTTTGTCATAAATCTCATTTTATGATGAATTGATATGAGAGAGCGACTGCAGCCAGACATAAATTGGATACATACACACACACGCACACACACACACTGAAAGAGAGAGAAAGGTAGATGTTGGTGAGGGGCAGAGGAGGGGAGGGCACATGGTTGGGACACGTTCGAGGATTGGCTGATAGACAGCAGCGTTTGTTGATTTGTGGGCTGCAGCAGTTGTTGATATTCTGCTAAATAATTACGTAGTTCCATAGATTTCGCAGAAAACCCCCAAAAAGCGGCAGCAACATTTTGGGGCGGAAAATGGCAAAAATAAATTATGAAATATTCGTTTGAAACCGTATGAGAGATTGTGTGTGCGATGTTCGAAATTATGACATTAATGCAAAATATTCCAAAAGGAAAACTCAACATAGGAAAGTGGAAGGTATTTAGAGCGATTGGTTTTCTTTATTGTTTTGCACTCATGCTAGTTCGTTCACTCACGTTTGTATAATGCAAATATTTATATTAAGTATTTAATATTTACATATATCACAAAGTATTTTATTATGATAAAACCTTAAAAGTAATCTTGGCAGTTGATTTGAAGCCTTCATAATAAATGTTGTCAGAGACGGCAGAGACGTTAGAGAGTTTTCTTTCTTTTCAATATTTTAATAATCTGAAATTTTTCTATAAAGTGTGTAAAAAGTGAAACGAATATTTTAGTAAAGGTAAAATATATTTTTTTCTGCTAAAGCTCTTTGAGAATAGTTTTCGGGGTATTCTAGAGACACACAAGTTTCAACTCCACTCTGTATAACATTCGATTTCTTCAAGCGAAAGAGATTCATTGAGTGCACAGCTAAATGTGCTTTGTGCTTACGATTGCTCGACTTTCCTAGTGATTGAATTTCCCTATGAATATTCGAATCGAGATTTTATTTGACACTCTTCACATCTGCACAACTCAGACATTGTTGTAGAAACTGTTTCGTCGCAGTCTCCAGTTGCGTCTGACTCTTTGTCGTTTAGTCGGTCTACGTCAAGTGAAAGTTATGCGAAGCAGCGACACAGGATAATGTCTGCCTGTTTGTCTATCCTGTCTGTCCCTGCCGAAGGCGTCTCCCGCCATGTTTGTCTACCAGTCTCCGTCATCATCTCCGTCTCCGTCTCCGTCTCCGTGGCTGTCTCAGTCTTTCTTTCTCTCGCTCTCGATTGCCGTGTCTGTCTCTCGTTTGCTCGTGTGCATGCGTTTGCACCTCATTTGCATAAACGCTCTGGCAGCGGCAGCGCCAAAACTTTTGCCCACATTGCACAAAAGAAGGCGGCAAAAGAAAAACTGTGAAGCTCGGCAATGGCAAGGCCAGAGAGACCAGAGATAGCAGAGGCAGCAGCCACCATAGGAATTGGAGACTGGAGACAGGGATTGCTCACCGAGAAGCTGGCAGCGAGTCGAGTGAAAAATGCGCAAACTTGGTAACCAAGTTAGCGCGTTATTTTAACATTTTCCGCTTTGCCTCTTTCACGAGTTCTCATTGTCTCTCCCTCTCGCTCTCTCTCTCTCTCTCTCTTTGGTTGGATGTCCCTTTTGCTTTGTTTGTTTCCATGTGCATGTTCTGGTACATTATTCAAGGAGTTGGTACAAATCACAGCCAACTGGAAATTATGATCGATGTGGCAGCAGCCGTTAGCCAAGTCAACTCGACGCGACTTCAGTTGAGGCCAACTTATGCGGCGGTTTGTCAGGAAATTTGTTAAGTTTTGCGATTGTGCGTTGATTCTCCAGATTTGCCATGATAAGTGGCCGCAAAGTTGGCCCAGCTTTAAAGCGCAACGAATCCCAGGACTGAGGCACATTAAATTCGTTTTTTGATCAGAAAACATTTCTATATAAATTTGTATTCTTGCTCATGACATTCTTCAGCTATATAAATTGATGTATAAACTGATAAATTCCAAGACTGTTAAATAAATGCGTAGATATAAAGATAAATACGTATCTGATAAATAAGTTATTTGAGAAATTTATCAATCGGAATATATTCTTGAATTTTCCATTAATTTGCTACATAAATCAATTTCGTTGAATTATCTTTTAATAAATTGTTAAATAAACTCATAAATGCAGAAAGACAGATAGTCAGATAAATAAACTTTTATATGGTTGGATAAGTAAATGAATACTGAATAAGTCAATGTTAACCCACTTAAAAATTGTTAATTTATTTAATTTCTTTGAACACATAAATTAAGCTCGCTTGCCAGTCGGTAGTTAAATGGAAATAGAAAGGTAGATAAATCAAAAGATAGACAAATAAATTAATGTTCTTTTTATACATATGCGGATATAAACTAATAACTGGAGATTTAAATCAATAGAAAAATATGTTTTTATTTTCGAATCATTTCAACTTTGTAATAAATTCATTTGGCATGAAGTGCTTAAATAAATTATATATATTTGTTGATAGATGAATAATGATATTTGAACTTCATGAGTTAAAAAATTGCAAACCTAATTTATAGCTTGTTACATCTTCGTTGCACTAACTTCCGACTTTTTTCTGCTTTCGATATGTATCTGCATCTCTGCACTCCAACTCCCAAGTACCTAAACTACATACCTTCGAAGCTCGCTTCGTCTGCTGCCCACAAACCCCATCCATTCACCTCCTACTTTTGCTATGCCATCAACATTTCATGCAAATTGCCTAAGGTCAAGAGCAAAAGCTGCATTTGCTCCGACTGCTTGTGTGTGTATAAGTGTGTGTGTGTGTGTGTGTATCTGTGTGCGCAAAGTGCATAAAAAGTTTCAATATCAGTGGGTCACATGCTCGTCTGCATCACTGATGAGCCAGAGACGAGCCTCCATCGCACTGGATACTGGAGATGGCAAGCCAATGTCGATGCCGTCGTCGTCGTCGTCGTCGTCGCCGTTGCCGGCAACTTGCGTCTTGCTCTTCCGATATCAACAACAAATTATGGCCCGCTCATAAAATCGCACAATAAACAAAAGCACAAAATTTTGCGAGTGCGTGTGTTTGTTTGTTTGTTTGCCAAGCAGCAACAGCAGCAGCAGAAAAAGTAACAAATGAGTCTCGCAAAAAAAAATAAAAGTAAATTTTCTGCAATAAAAACTTTTTCGTGATCTACCTCAACGAAGGAGGCAGGCGACGGCGTCTGCGAATGAAATGGAAAGTGGAGCGTACCGAGATGACACTCTGTAGCAGTCTGTGCGTGTGTGTGTGTGTGTGAGTGTGTGTCTTGTGGGGTTACTGAACGATACGCTGAAGGCATAAAAAATCAGCTCTCGTGTAATAATCATAAATTAGTTTATGAGTCGTCGTCTCGTCGTCGTCGTCGTCGTCGCGTGCGCGTAACCTTGCCCTTCTACACACACACACACATACACTCACACTTTCGCACACATTGACACTCAGATGCAGCGTCACATACTCACACACACACACTTATGTATCGAGTTGGTTTTATATATTTTTGTGAGATATTTTTTTTTGTGTTTTTATTTGTGCACACTGTTGAATTTTAACGGCTGCTGCATAAAAATGGAAAGCCAACTGGCCAGACAAGGACAGCAATAGCAAAAGCCGAGACAAGGAGAGAGAAAGAGAGAGAGCGAGATAGAGCGCTTTTGCGAGAGCGAATGCGAGAGAAGATAAGCAAATTTGAAATTCTGGAAACGCAGCCGTGTGAATGTCGAAGTGGAAAATGTATTCGAAAACAAATTTTGAATTACAAATCGACGACAGTGCTTGGCAACAGTCAGCAAAATGTTGTTGTACGCTGCCCTGCTCAGCTCTGCTCTGCTGTCTGATGACGTCATCGAAAGGATGCAGCAAGGACGACTGTGTGGCAGCAGCAACAAAATTTCGCACGAGTTTTGCATTTGAATTACGACCAAACGAGTTCCACTAGACGAAGCTTCTGTCTGTGTGTGTGTGTGTGTGTGTGTGTGCGAGTCTGTCTGCGTTTGTGTGTGGGTGAGACGAACAGCTGATTATTGTTTTGGCCTGGCTTGAAGCTACTTAAGATCTGGCTGGCTGGTTGAAGGCTAATTGCCATTGCAAATCCCTTTTTGCATTCGATAAACTGCGCAGACGCCGGCTAAAAGCACTTCACTGCTAAGACAAAATGGCCGACAAGTTTGTTAGCCAACTAACGGTGAACGGGCGCTGCCAATTGCTGTCAGTAGCAGGCCCGACCCTAACGGCTTTCAATTAGGCTAAAGCAGTAAGGCGCAAGACTTTCAGTCAGACTTCCTCTTAAAGTCGCAGCACTTTAATTTTGTCATTTCCTTGCATTTCTCTTTTGTTTTTTTTTCGGGTGTTTCTCTATATCGACCCACGCACACACCAAAAACACAAACAAATACATGCACATATAAAACACCCACTTTCATCATCATTGCGAACTGGAAAAGCTGTGCCTGGCCAGGATTCTCGTTAGCATTCTGAGCTGTGCTCGCATCGTAGCGCGCGTCTGGAATACAAATGAGGATCGCTTTCGTTGTCGTTGTGGCTGTCGTTGCTGCTGTTCTTGTTTCTGTTCCTGTTTCTGTGGCAAGGGCAGTGGCAGTATCCACCATTGACAGCCAAGCAATACACAAACACACACACACACACACATGCTTAGTTAGAGCGAGAGACAGAGAGAGCGAATGGGAACTTGTGCAGGACAGGACACAATATGGAGCTCGCTTATTTTGTGTATTTGTTTTGCTTCGCTTCGCTCGTGCTCTCGGTTTTTTCATCATTTAGTGAGTTTTGTTTTTTGTTGTATATCTATAGCAAGTATTTGTGTTTGTATTGGTATTTGTGTATTTTGTCGATTCACTTGGACGGCGCTACACGACTGCTGCCATCGAGCAGTGCTTGTAGCGAACTAGTTCCTTGATGTAGCCCAACGATTTTATGTGACTTACTGCAAGAGTGAACTACGAATGTTTACCAATACACTCAAAGTATAATTTGGCTTTAAAATATAAATTTTTTTATTTTTAAATTGTACATATTTCAGACTAATTTGTTCAAGTTTTAAGCTTTCGTTTGTTTTGGTATTGATTTGTGTGCACTCTTTTAAAGAGTGGTGCAGCAGTTTATAAAGCTTAGTAGATATGTTGTTGTTCAGAGCTTACAGCTGATTATAGTTTGAATTGTACTTAAAATAATTACAAAAAAAGAAAAACTTTTTTACATACAAAATGACTTTCAATTTACCACTCTTTTATCAATATTTTACATTTAAAACTTCTCTTTGCTATTCTTATTTAGTGTATTATAATAATATATATAATTAACCACAGTTGGCTAAAAAATCTCTTTCGGTATAATATGAAAATTTGATATAAGAATATTATTAAAAGAAGTTTAAAATATTTTAATATATTCAGTACAAATAGTGAAATATATACCCAACATTTAAATGTTCAACTAACTAATCCAACTCTTAAATATTTTTGGGTCTGGAACATACTGATTTCAATTGATCACTGAAAATATTTGTAGTTCCAGGCTTCTTGATATTTTTTTAGCTACTGCTTTTTTTGGCTTCCACATTGAGTTTGCATTGGCCGCAAGCACACATACAAACAAAGACACACACTCACTTGGCTCGATGGACATGTCCATGGTCACTTGCTGGCCACACACACATACACATTGTTGTTGTCCTGTTCGTGTGCACAGTTCGCCTCTTGATTTGCACTGTTTGACAAGCAAAAATGTTGCTGTTTGTTTTGTCGAGGGCTGATGCCGGTCCATTGTCTGGCAATTGAGGGAAAAGTGGGAGTGAGAGAGAGTCGTCTAGAGCCTCAGAGCGTAGGCTAGTTGATGGCCCAGTGGCTACTCAATGCTGGCTCTACACAGTGGCGAGCCTAATGAGCCAAGTGCGAGCGTTGACAGTTTGCTTGATAAGCGTAAAACCGTAACGAATGCCAATGCCAATGCCTAACCAGGACACAAGCGAAGGATAATTAAACGTGGTAACAGTCGAAGCGTATTAATCATTTAATTTACTCCTTTCACACCAAAAGCCAAAAGCAACACAGGAGAAGGACGGGGCAATGGGATGGCGAAGCGAAACGAAACGAAACGCAACGAACTGAAGCTCCAGGCACTTGTCTGTGAGCGCGTTAACACTGTTGTCATCGGCATCATCGCCGTCGTCGTCGTCGACGTCCTTGCTGCGTTGTGTAGTGCTTGCTACTCGAAGCCAGACAATCCTTTTCACGTGTCCTCGCAACCCTTTCGTGTCTTTTCTGAGCTTAACTCATTCGGGCATGAAATTTCCGCGTGCGTAGCCTCCGCCTCCGCCTCCGCCCTCGCCCCATCATGTCCCCTGCCAAGCCACAGTTTTCTTGTTGCTTCATTAAAATAAATTTAAATAAACTACGCGCCGACTTAATGTTCCTCTGGCTCTGGTTGTTGTTGTTGGTGTTGTAATTATGAAAATAATATAAACTGCCAAAAAGTTTTGCGCAACGATAGCAAGAAACTTGAATGGACTTGAGAGGGCAACGAGGACTCGACTCAAGGTCGCCAGCGCGTCGATGGAAAGTCGGTCAAATTATTTCGACATTTGTGCGAAATGTTTGCATTAGAAGTCAATTTATTAATTAGTATAATTTCAGCATTTGCGGATCAATGCAGCGCAGCGCTCAAACAAATAACTAAATATGTTATGTAAGCGAAGGCAACCCCGAACCTCGAACCCCGAATCATGTTCAACCCCTCGTTACGCCTAAAATGCTGCAATACAAAATCGATGACAAATTGCGGACACGTTACGCGTAGTTGAGCCCAAGACGAGTTGAGTCTTTGGGCTTCGGCGTGACTGCTAAATACGCTGACAATGCTACCCCGCTTGCAAAGACAAAGAGCAACACAGCAATAACAACAACTGGATGTTGAATCTCTACTGGCAGCGACCAGCCACCCTGACAAAGGCAAAGTCAGGCCAAACAACGAGGATATATCAATGGGCAAATTAAAATAACAACCTAATCATCGTTTTAAGACCGCGAGAAAAGCGACAACCAGAGGGGTGCAATCCAGCAGCGGCGGCTCGTCTGCTAAGCAGGGGCGGAGGGGGTTGTACTCGGTGGCTGGTGTGCTCTACTGGGCTGTGCTGTGGTGTGGTGTATTGTGGTGTGGGGGGTGCAAGGCTGCTAAATGAAACGGCAAGGCCTTTTGTCAACGCTCACAGTGATGCCCCTGCTTAGAAGCTCGTTGCTCTCGACGCTTTGAACATCCCTTTTTTTTTTTTTTTTTTTTTGCGTTTTTGTTGCTGGCATTTTTATGTTCCGGCGTTTGTTCCGCCTTCTGTTCCTGTTACACTGCTCCGCGGGCTAAACAATTGCCCAAAGTGTTGGAAGTCAAACGCAAGTGCTGTCACCCAGCGACCCACCGATCCGCCACTAATGCGTCCGCCTCAGCTCGCCTCGCCTCGCCTGAGATGCAGCCAGCATCGTTGGCACGAGAGACATCGAATTGCTCCCTTGTGACAGGCCAATATAATGCGCCACGGGGCTGCCAAGGCAGAGAACGGGGCAGAGCACTCGGCCTGGGCGATTGCACAACAGATTGCTGCGCTCATATCAAGTTGCAACAACCGTGTGCGTCTCCCTTCTCCCCTCTCTCTATCAAGTTGGCTCAACTCGTCTCAGGCTTACTGATACGTATGATGGATCGCCTTAAATACCTTTAAATTAAAACGATGCGAATGCCGCGAAATGAGTTGTGGGAGTTGTGCGCTCAAAGATTGGGGTTGAGGTCCTGGCCTCATCCGCGTTTCTCGTTTAAATGCGTTTTAATTGAACGCAGCGTGACGCCTGCATGGCAAGGGACTATCTTCCAAGGCGGGGGATGCGCAAGGATATCAAATAAAAATGTTATGTGCTCTTAAATGTGAAAGGTGAATGAAGATATTTTAAGCTAGTGCATATATTTTGTGTCTAGCGAAAATCACAAGTCTCAACAATTTGAAAAGTAATTGAATTGTCTTTATGTGACATCTCTTCTTGTGAAACATGAATAAACACAGAGAGCTACATATTTTATATTAATATCTGAAGTAATTAAATTTAATCAATAAACAAATAACTTCATGGATGGAAACACAAGAAAATTTATATTATACATTAAAAATAATTTTGAACAAGAAGTGCCCCAAAAATGATTAAAATGGCCTTTAAATAATTAAATTTTAGTCAGTTAAATTACCGTTATGGATTTACTGAAAAAACAATAAACAATTTGTTTGTGTAAGAAGTTGCTAAAGCAAACTATAATCAGATTCATATAGCACTCATAATGTGGGTATGAAGAACATGGCAAACACAAAACTGCGTTGCTGGGCCTGTCAAATGCTGTCTGTCTGCCAGCAATTGAGGCAATTTTTTTTGACACTAATCAGATTAGTATCGCCAACGCGATGGCATATAATTCTCAATGCACATGCGAGCCAGACGCATCAAATTGCAACGGGGTTCTCTCCGAACCCGAACCCGACCCCATCCGATCCGCTTCGACCAAGCGGCCAGGCCAACACCCACACCTCCAGCAACACCCACCAGCCAGGCAAAGAGCTGCCACCCATGAGCCCATTTGCAAATGCAGAGTTGGACGTTGGAGTTGGGTCTGCTATTGGAATTGGGATTGAGTCTGGGACTGTCGTTCGCTCAGTCTGTGCTGGGGTATTGAATGACTGGCTGGCTGACTGGCTGACTGACTGTTTGACAGACACTGATGTTGATGAATATCAAGTGAATCCTTTTGTGACATCAAAAAAGGCCTCCCGCTGGGCCGCCGCCATACGAAACGCGCTGGCTCGTAGTTTTGCTTTAAAGCCTTGTGGCAGCGAAAGTGACAGCGACAGCGACAGCCACAGCCACAGCTATAGAGACAGCGACAGCGACAGGGAAAAGAGACAGCAATATGGACAGGCAAATGCTATCGGAGTGGAGAGCAAAGACATCGCTGTAGCCATCGGCACGGGGCCATCGCGGACTTACTTAGCCCACAAAATGCCACAGATTGAAAAACGCAAAAGTTGAGATATGTGCGCCAGGGCAGATTGATTGCGACTGATAGCGTAGGCACATGGCTTGGGCAAGTGTATAAAAAACTAGAGACACAACAAGAGGGCGACTCGCCGAGGGTTCGGATTTAGACTTGAGGTTAGGCATAGCACAGCACAAAGATGCCAGATAAGACAGCGAGCTGTGCTTTGTGCTTTGTGTGCCCGGTGCCTGAAATAGACAGCGGCAAGGACATGAACATGGACATGGTGAAATTATGAAAGTGTTGGCGTAGAACAAATCGAATTAGACATTGTGTGCAAAGTTGATGCCATGGCAACACAACAAAGCACCAAATGGCAAGCGCGACACAACAAAAAAGAGGCCGCCATTAGTGGTCTGAGTTGAGTCTGGAGTTTGGGTTGATCACAGGGTCTCTAGATGCGAGAAGAGACGGGGGAGGCGGCATTGGGTGTGAAACTCGGTCCAGCTTCATGTGCCATTAGTGCGTGTGATTTCCATTTCATTTCGCTTCGTGACAGTTGGCAACTCGAACAGATTAAAGGCATTTGCCAACCCTGCGCGCAATTCGCCTGAATTATTGTTGTCAGCAACCAGCTAGGACTGACAGAAGGGGCAGGACAACGAGTACCGAGTCAGCGAAGCCTCTCGCGACATGCGTCGATGATACGCAAATGCAAACAAACAGAGAGCACTGCGAAGGAACCACGCGACACCA
Source organism: Drosophila siamana (assembly GCA_035047445.1). Classification (NCBI taxonomy): domain Eukaryota; kingdom Metazoa; phylum Arthropoda; class Insecta; order Diptera; family Drosophilidae; genus Drosophila; species Drosophila siamana. The sequence continues at coordinate 536,038 of JAWNPP010000137.1, read as the reverse complement.
TGCAACGGCGAGAAAGAGCAGGCGACACAAGGACAGTGAGAGATAGAGAGAGACTGTGTGAGAGATAGAGGGTGTAAGGCATATGCATAAGGAAGCAACCAGTCGTAGTTCCCCTCGCTGCTACTCGCTGTTGCCACTCGCGAAATCAGCTGTGAAAATTTTGAAAATTTTCCACGAGGATTTTCGCGACTTTTTGCGTATTTTGCATCAATTTTTATCAGTCGGCATCAGCAGGCGTAAGTGGGACAAGAGCGGCAAGGGAGCCACGTTAATGGCAAAGCGACTGCGTAAGTGGCAAAAACGCGACAAATGGCGGCCAACGTCAATGTTGAAGCTTTATGCCAATGCCAGCTGAAAATGCTTATAAAATAGGCTGATGATGCAGCCGGGGAGTGAGTGAAAAATATGGGGGTAAATAAGTGATGGATTCCGAGTTTGGCCAAAAGCAAATAGTTGGTACTTGTTGACGACACAGTCCACGTAATATTAGACAATGACGGCAACTGGAGGAGCTGCAACTTTGCATTGAATTTTCCATTCCATATTATTTATTAATTAGTTGGAAGGAAGTTTGTGCGACAGATATGAGTTTGACAAGGACTGTGTTTGTGAGAAGAGTTTTGAATAGGCATTTAAAAAGAGACATGTTGAAATATCTTTATTTAAACGGAATTTTTATAGTTTATGCTATCATAAAGATATAACCTTAACAGATGCATCTTTAGTTGGTGATACATAAAGAATAAAAACGGCATTTATCTCTTACAAACTATATAACAAAATGTTGTGTATTTATAGTACAACATTTATTAACGTCTTATGAGACATTAGTTTGCCATATTTAGGATATGGAATATCTAATACATTACACACCAAATCTCAGAAGTTTTATATTAAATTTATCTAATTTAACTAAATGTGTAATCCATTTGAATCACTTTTATTCGTTGTAAAGATCTCTGACATTCACTTTAACTGCACATTTGCGACGACTATAAAGCTGTTGTGGCACAATGAAAGTAATACCAACACTTGATTAATCCAAATGAGGCCAATCATTGCACTCTAATGAACCAAAACTTGCCGGGCACACGCACCAGTCAACCCGGTCTAGAGCCAAACAACACCCCGAACAAACCGTCACCGTAACACTATCCATCCATCCTCTCAACCCACTCGGTGAGCCATAATATTTTGGGCAACGCCTTTGCCAGTGGGTTATAACCCTTTCCATGTGGGTGGGAGAGGCGAGTGAAGTGAAGTGAAGTGAAATAAAGTAAAGTAAAGCAACGTAAAGTACGCACCGCAGTTTGTTTTATGAACATTTGCGTGTGAAACTGTCGATATTTGGGTGACTCTCTGACGTGGATGATGGCGACATCATCCGTCTGCCCGACTATGGGACGGACTGTGTGTCGCCTCGTTTGCCTTTAATCACGTGGAAAGGCGCGAAAAGCGGCGCTTAGTGTTTGCCAAAAGCTTGAGCGCGTGCAACGACAGAAGCACGAACAACAGCGGCAACAGGATCAGAAGGGTTGCTCAACTGAGCTGGGATGCTTATCATTAATCATTAATAATGAAAACGGCGTTGCTGAATCTTGTCGATGTGCCATGCCAAATGCTGGTATTTCATTCATGGCTCGAACGAACTTAACTCCTGCCCACAAAAAGGGGTTGAATCGCAGAGTCTGTTGCTCTAGTGCTTTACAACTGCTTCTTGCTGGGCACAATTGTGAAGTACCTGTTAATGGGCACTCGGCAAGTGGTTGCATCGCTTCTGACTGTGTAATCTGACCCGGGGCTATAAGTTACGCAATTGTGTGCACTTCAAAAAGCGCAAATTGCACAACAGCGCCACCTATGGGCAGTGAGTGTGAGAACTGAGAATTGTCATTGTCAGCGACGTGTCAAAGTAAAAAAGTTCAGTTTCCCCTGCCACGGATTTTATACCCGGCAGGCTTAAGGGTTTATTGACAGTCGGGATGAGGCGTGTTATAGACCATTAAAAAGATACACTATAAAAACCTAACGATATTGCTATATAGCCTAGCAGAATCCCTCGAATCACAGAAATTATAAAATTTAACGAGCCACACCTTATAAGTATTCATAACATATCAAATGGTTCCTCCAAATTTCGACAGATTTTCAAACTTGGAATAGATAGTTGCCTTTAAAACAAAAAGGTGCTGCAGGCATTTTTAGGTCGAGCAGACACTACTTCCCATTTTTTATTTTTTGACTGTTTTCTACGCTTTCAACTTGAAATTGAAAGTCCTGTGGGACAGTGTCAGACAGGACGCTGGATCTCCGCCTGCCAATTTCTGACATATTTGACGCGCGTAAATGAGTCTTAATGTGTTTTTCACGCAGTCTGTCAAAGAAGAAAAAAAAAGGAAAACGAAAACGAAAAATACTGAAATTCCATATCAAAGCTGGACCTGTTAACGTGTCCAGGATGTAGGCACTGGCCAGCAAGGGAGCGACAGGCGGGAACGCTGTGCTGGCGTCAAATTCAATTTAGCATTTTTAAGTGTGTTCGCCTTTGATCAGCGACAATCGAATTTGCAGCAATAAAATGTGCGAGAACATAACGAGTGTCCTCGTTGTCGAATGTCCTGTCCGGCAGATGGACGGAGACAGTGCTGACAAACTGATTACGCTTGCTGTTTGATCAGCGGAGCCTGAGTCTGAGTCGGTCCAACTGCGACCAGTTAACTGAGTGTCCTCCGCTGCCCTCTGGTCCCTCCCTATACATAAATATTCAATCTAATATCGAGAGCACAATCCTGACAGCCTACTCAAACTTCTGTGCCCATAATTACGAGTACACTATGTATACATACATGTATATAGCCACTAGGCACTACGATGAATACGACAACGGCATCGAACGAGAATAACGAGAGAGATGAATGCGATTGCGAAAATGCGAATGCGAATGCTGAATCGTATTCCTAATACGAATTGAAATACGTTGAGGACATTGTCAACAGGAGCGCCACACGGCTCATTGGCTGCCTTTCGCCGCGGGCCAAGAACCAAGCACAGATGCTGACGATGGCAAACCGAAAGTGGCGGTAATTTGGCAACTACTCCTGGTCTAATCTGGTCCGCACTACACTCAACTGAAGAAGCGTTTTGCAGTGGATTGAGAACTGGGAACTGAGGAGTGCGGAGTGGAGTGAAGTGGATTGAAGTGAATCAAGCGTTCGCTTGCCTGCATCATCTTCGGCATCAGCGACAATTGAGGGCACAATTGAATGGCTGAGCTGCCTCTCCACACACTGTGGCAATTACAAGGAGTGGCCCGGATTGGCCCAATTTGCCCTCAGGTTATCCACGAGTCCCAGGCAACTTGTAGATAACAACCAGCTTCATTTATACCCTTTACAACTGACGAGGCTAAAATAATTGCGTAAGGGTATCTCAGTTGGGCATTAGAAAAGCTGTAAAAACTCGTGCAAAATATTATGCGATCTGTAAACTTAAAAGGCAAATAATATTTAAAATGATATAATGCATCTATGCTAGATGCATTATCAAGTCTAATCTAAACTATGCTTGAATATCGTCACATTTCATTTTTTTATAAGTTCTATTTATATGAAAATTTGTAATAATGAAAATTAAGTATACTAATAATTAAGGCATTTATTATTGCGGTTTTATCCATCTTATTAAAATGTCGCCTAATGTCTGCATGTTAATAATAATTTCCACTATCCCATAGTGTATTTTTGCGTCGTTTTGCTGAAAATCCTAGACTACTTTTTGCATCTTGTGCTTGTTTTTTGCGACAGATGTTTGCCTATAATGCCAGCCTGGCTCCCGTCACGACTTGGCCTACAATATTTTGGCTATTTGCTTTCACGTGCATAATTATATTGCAATTATTTATTAAGTACACAGAATTTGTGATCGATCACAGCCAGAAGGTGAGGGTGAAACTGAAGCGTTGACTTGGCAGCCCGATGAGCCCGAGAGGGATGGCCACGCATATGTTGAAGTTGCCTCAGTTCAGTTCAGTTAAAGATGGGTTGGGGTTTGCTGGCGGACAGCTTATGAATTTCTCATTAGTTGCCGCGCTATCGGGCGAGCCACCTACGCATCTGTATACTGCATGTCCTGCTGTATGTCCTTTGTGCGCTGTGTCCCAAAACTGTCGCGTGCATGAGCTGATTTTAATGAAAATTCCATCTGGAATAGTTGGAGGCCATGACATAGCAATTGCAATCGCCAACGCGTCTCGACGGCAGTAACAAATCTGGCAACTCAGCGTATTAACTTCCGATTAACTTTGGACGGTCAAGTTACCCCTTTTTGTGAGCCAGGCACTCTCGAACCCCTTTTTTTTGGCGTAATTCCCAACTCATGTCCCGCTTCTGGCAGCTTGTGAAATTTGTGGAAATTCGATTGGCAAAATCGTTTAGTGGCCGACGACTGTGACTGTGACGCGGATTCTGCACTCTTGACGGACAGGAGATTCTAATAACTGCTGCGCGATGGTGCAAAATCTGTGTGTGCCACCCTTTTGTGGCATGTTTGGCAGCAGTCCGCCCAGAAATACCAAATGCGAATCCTTTTGTCCCGTCGCCGAGTCCAAAATGCCGAATGTGCCGAATGCCTGTCACAATATCCTTTGGGCGACTGTCAATTTTCTTTCGCAAGCGAAATTGAGTAGCGTTGTCTGCCCTCACGCATAACACAGCCAACGAAGTCAGCAGCCACCCAGCCAGCTACCACATGCGATGAAGAATGAGCAAAAAAAAAAAAGAAAAGAAAAACAAGGAATGTCGCCAGGACATGGCCAAACGGATTGCAGTCGCAGTCGCAGTCGCTGTCGTTAATCCTGTGCAGGCAAGTGGCACGCCTGAGCGCATTGCCAAAAGTGCACAAGGCTGCAGAAGCGATTGCTGCGTAAGGACATGGTCCTCCAGACACGACTACTGCGAGACCAAAGGCAGATGTCACAATCGAAATTGAATTAAAGCGCAAAGTAAGATTGATTGTCTGCAGTTCGCTGAGGTTATTGCGTGCCCCAGGATATGTCCGGATAGAGAGAGAAAAAGAGTATCTCTCGCTCTTCGCCCTTTCTCTGTCACTCTCTTCTCTCTCTCTCTCTCTCGCTCTCTCTGTGCTTGGCCATAACCGTTTTTAAGCTTCTTGGCGACGCTTTAATATGCCTTCGCTCAGCTTTCCTTTTCTCAGTGCTCGGCTTCTGCTTCTGCTTCAGCTTCTGCCTGATTAACATGCGCCAATTCAGGCAAATTGAATGGCGTATCGCCAGCTATCGTGGCAGCATCAAAATTGTACGCGCACTCTCCTGCCTTTAGTGAAAAAAGTAGTTTTCGTGCTCGCAGTGCGTCTGCCTGTAAATCGACAGCAAATTTGGTTTAATCAGCGCACTGAAAGTGGCCTCCGGACCATAAATAGACGAAGGCTAACCCCGGCTATGGCTTCAGCTATGACTACGACGATGACGAACGACGACGACGACGACGACGACTGCGAATACTACAAGCAAATCCCCCAGAGAAATTGAAATTGAAATGCTTCAAAAACGAAATGAAGGCAGCAACAAAAACAAAAGACAAGCCTGGGCAAGGGAGACGACGCCTAAATTAGACGGTCGAATGTTTGGCTCAGTTGGCTGCTGTAATTGCACTAATATATTTTTATTGCCAGGCCTCCTGCTCCACTTCTGACTCCAAATCCATGGACATAGCTATGGCTATGGCCATGGCTTGGTTGGCTTTGAGCTCGGCCCGTTTTTCCCTTGGCTCAGAACGGAAGTAAGTAAATCATCTTTGACGATTGCGCCTTGCCACATCTCTCTGCTTGTCTGCCTCTCTCGCTCTTAATAAACATAATTGTGCAAACGGAAACGGCCATGAGATATCCTGTCTGCTCCCTCTCTTCCTTTTCCTCTTTCCCTCACTTTCCCTTTCTCGTCCTCCCATCCTCTCCCTATCTCTGTGTTCACTGTGTTTCGCTTCTGCACTTTTGCATATTCATTGGGGAATACGATTACGGCGAAGGGTGTTGCTCGAATCAGAGGCGGGTGCACGCCCATCTCCCCCCTCCCGCTTTCTCTCTGTCCGTCTCCTGCCACCCGCTGGCAACTTATGACAGGCCATAACCATTTAGCAGGGCAACCCACGGTCCAGGCACAATGATCATAATGGTGTACAACAATTTCGAAACAATTGATTGCGCTACAAATGCCCGTTTATTAGTCGGTGTCGGTCCCGGTCTCGGTCTCGGTCTCACTTTCGTCCTCTTTCCTAGCCCTGCTGCTGGTGGTGGCATCGGTGGTCACTTTGTTGCCGCTGCTCTAACTGCTGCAGCATTTTGCCACTCCTGCAATGAGCGGTAGTTCCGCCAGGTCGTGTGTCTTGCCACGTGGTAATCATAATTAATTGCCAATGATACTATTTGGCTCCGGCCGACCTCTTGGGCTCTAACTGTCTTCTATCTATTGCCCAGCTGTCGTGGGAGTTGCTTAGTTCTTGGTGAGATTTCTTTGGTTTATGTTAGCCCTCTCAGGTCTGGTCTTATCGCGGTGATTTTTCAAAAAAGCCACGCTGAACACTATCTGTCAGCACAAGTTAGCCGAGTTGGCAATTGAAAGAAATTGCTAAAATTAATCTAAATCACACTCCAAGTACTTCATTCAGTATCAAACGCTGATACCACTCCATGAACGAAATCGGAACATCAAATTTCTAAGAACAGATTAATTTTAGTTAAAATCGGTATTTAGTCGTTTATTTTTGACAGCCTTTTCCATGCTTTCTAAGTAAATACGAAAGATGTTGTTTCTAATATTTGTTCGCGCTTAAAGACTTTTAATAGTAATTTTCAACTTAGTTCAACTGCATATTGTAAACTTTTCAAATTGCACCAGCAAATGTTGTTTACCGCAGTTGAAAACTGAATAGCGAAACAACAATTTCGCCAGCTACTTGAGATGTGTGAACTTAACTTGCGATTGCTACAAAGAAATTGCAACAAGTATTACGAATACTGAAAACCGTTGCTATTGTTTTATGTTTTGTTTTGGCTGCTGCTGACAACAGGCAACATCCTTTCGAGCTGCAAACCAGCCAGCCAGCCAGCAAAAGCAAGTATCGATCGATCCATCCATCAATCAATGCGTACCTCAAGTTGCAAGGGAATGTCAGCGACAAATGTTGCAATGGTCGCTCAATGCCAAACCAGAAAACTTGATGGGGCAATTTTGAAAGTTTTGTTTGCTGTTGTTTTGTTTTGTTTTGTTTTTCGTTGTGGTTGCGTTTGTTGGTTCTTGTAGTCCGGTACAGTGGAGAGAAGTGAGTAGGGGAGGAGAGAGAAGTGCTGATATAGCGTGGAGTGAGCATCAGCTATAAAGATAATAAACAGCAATTGGTAAGTGAATAGAGGAGGCACGTTGCAGCCACTGTTGCAGCTCATTATAAGGCTGGCAACACTTAGCGCCAGCCAGGACAAGCTTCGCTTTTGGCTTTTAGTTTGGGGCTTTGGGCTTCGGTCGTTGCATCGATTGCATCTGGTTGCTACTGCTGCTGCTGCTCCTCCAACTGGCTGTGCACGCTTTTGGGGCCAGCTGCAATCGCGATTTGACTTTGTAAGTCGTCGGCTTTAATTATGCCCGCGTGGTGTTAATGAGATCTTTAGGAGTTTGCCGTCCTCGACGTCGTAGTTGTTGGATTTTGCATGCCTCGCATGGACTAGTTGTTGTGGCTCAATCTGAGTTTCTCTACCCGCCCCCCGTTCCGCCTCGGTCGGGAGTAGCATTCTAAGTGGCGCAAGAGCTTGCGTGATTTAAAGGGCTTCATTAAGTTCGTGAATTCGACTAAATCACGCGCTCCAACGGCCGGCGCATGTCTTGACACCCCAAACCACAGTCGAGACCCCGTCGCAGTCACAGTCCAAAGTTTAAGCATTATATGGCTGGTCGATAAGCTCGAGCCCTGCACTGTAGTCATTCCAGCTTTGCCAAGTTGCAACAAGCAACGTGCAACTTGCTGCTACGCACTTCCGATCTTGGACAAACAACACGCCATGCCCAGTCCCAGGCATAGAGGGCCATGTCGAGAGCCAGGTTCAGGCTCATCGTACCTGGCTGGCCGAGAAATTCTTGACCATTTGACAGCTGACGATTTATGTGCCTGCCGGGAGCCTCGAGACTCGAGACTCGAGACTCGCAAGTCTCGACATGCCCGTCTACACCTTGCGACGCCCTTGTGCTCCGCCTCCTCCCTCACGCAGTTGGTGGCAGTTGGACATGTGATTTTCGTCGGAGTTGACGAGCCGGATGGAGGACTGAGTATAGAGCTGAGCCTGAGATGCGACTGCTGTCTGTCTCGCTGAATATGACAAAAGGCGATAAGATCTACGAGGCCTTGTTAAGACTTGACTTTGATTCGTATTTTTGTATTGTTTCATCAAAAACTTTACCGTTATGCTCATTAAATTTGCAACAGCCAAGGCAACTCCATTGTTTGCCAGCAACAACACCAACAACACCAAACAACAACAACAACAGCAGCAGGAGCAGTTAGAGCAACAGCAACAGCATACAGCAATCCCGGCAATCAAAGGTACTCCAACAACCGCAAAAGCCGAAAACATTTCTGCTTTAAACAAGCGCTTCCGGCGTTCTGCGAAAAATGCGCGTCCCAAAAAAAAAAAAAAAAAAAATCAAACAGAAAAACTGCAGGAAAAAACACAGATAGAAGTGGAGAGAAGACCGAAGTGGAGTGAGGTGAAGTGAAGTGTAGTGGAGTAAAAGCGAGCGCAGTCGAAGTTGTGTCAATCAATAGGTTGCTCCTGCTGCTGCCTCGAATGCTATGCGTCCTGCATGTTAATGCTGCTGCTGTGTCCAGCACAAGCAACTAGACACTGAGCGCTGACTGAGAGCTGGCTAAAGAAATCGATATTGAGCTGTGCGAAGGGATTCCTGCGCTTGGACATCTCCCGACAATGTCACGCGCTTTAGGTACTCCAGCCACATACTCGGCACTCATATTCCCTGTTAGCTGTTTAGCTTGTCTGTTGATTTTATGTGCACGCTTGGAATTTGTAAATTTAAAATGCTTCACATGCCTCGGACGAGCTGGCCGCCCTCCGACTCCCCCTCCCAACTCCCAACTCCCGAAATCCCGCTCTTCATGTCTCAGCATGTGTGTGGGCGTTTTTTGGGGATACGTTTAACTTTGACCTGCTTAACAGCTAAGAAGCTAAGGAGCTAAGGAGCTATTGGGAGGGATTGCCCTCCTGTCGATTACTTGTTTACCAGCGCCAAACAACTTAACTACTTCTGCCGTCGCCCGACTTTGATTGCTATCGACGAGCAGCGAGCGGGGCAAATCAACTGTTTATTTGTCAAATACGCATTACACGCAGCCAAATGCCAAAAGCAGTTCGAGCCACAACAACACAACACTCAGTAAGCACAACAACAATAAAAGCGCCCAGCAAATACTTGTAGTCTTAGACTGGTAGACAAACCCCTCCTTCAACCCCTCCTCCCTCACATGCTATACGTGTCCTTTGAGTCAACAGACAAATAGCTGACGCTGCACATATGTATGCTGTACCCTCTCTCCTCTCCCTTCTCCACTCTCCGCCTTTGGACTAAACGCCCCCCATATCAACTAGAGACGTTCACGCTGCTCTTGATATCTTAGGCGTTAAGTGCGCCCAATGGCCAGTGGAAAAAAACTGACCCCAAGCCCAAGTCACCATTGTTCGTTCGGCCCACGCGTTCTATAAACAATTTTCACTTTTTTGCTTGACCCGCTGGCCATCTTCCATCGCCTCCTGCAGCAGCTTAACAATTCCTTTGGGGTAGCGCATTTGAGTTGCACTTATGTCAACCTAATGAAGATAACAGCATAATTTGCCAAAAGTTCTCTGAGCTGGGTCGCGCTGCCCAAACACACATACAACACATGAGATGAAATCAAAGTTCGGGGAGCGCGCGTATTGGAAATTGATGTCGCAATTGGGTTGGTTGATTTTCGGGCTAGTTTTATGTGACCATCTTGCGATTTGTCTTTGGTGGAGTCAGTAGTCTCGCATCGAGTCGTATTGTCGCATTGATAGCGCAAATCTGTTAGGTGTTAAATGTGCCAACAGCGCAGTTGCTCTAAGGGTCTCTGAGACAAGTAACTTAGGGCGAGCAAAAGGCAATTGAAATGGCATTGAGATGGTAGATTGGAGAGCTGTTCATGCACCCAACTATTAACTAACTAGATAATAAAACAGAGACAATGGGAAACGAAAATGCTCTAATTTTTGTTATAGAAACTTGTAAATATAAAAAATAAGATTAAATGTGGCTTAGCTAACGCAATTAATGAAATTTTGTGTTGCTATCTTATAAATATACGACCAAATATGCAGAAAATAAAATGAGAGAACATCTATGTTAATTTGCAGTCATAGTAAGGTTTAACAAAAATTGACACATTTAGCCAACCTTTTGTTGCTTTGTTACTCTCAATTTTGAAATAATAGTTGCTAGCTTTTTGTCAAATTGCTCAGCTTGTGAATGAGTTGGAGGCAGCACGAAAATATTCCTCTAAATTCAACGAGCCTTTCTGATTTGATCTTTCATTGTTCTTTGTGTTCTGCGAGTCCTGGCTAGTCCTTCATAGTTTTGCCAGTTTGCTTTCAGTAGCTGTGTCGTGTTTTGCTTTTGCCTCCCAAGCCTCCATGCTACCTTTTGGCAATTGGCTATTGTTCGCATTGCTTCACCTTAGCCATATTCATGGCTTGTTCTCGAACTCATACCTCTAGCATATATAAGCAAATTTCTGCTGACAAAACACAAAACCCCGAGAAATCGAAGTAAAATGTAGCTTGGCAATTTTGCCTGTTATTCTTGTTGTTGTTGTTGTTGCCGTTGCCGTTGCTGTTGTTGATGGCATCTTGGTTGTTGTTGAGCCAATTTACTGACAATTTCCAGGCACTCTGCTCAATCTAGTCTAGGCTATGCTATATACACATACATATTGCATATATACACAGTATAGACGTGTAACTGCCATGTAGATGACGAGAGTACAGTGCACAGACATTGCTACATGCCGCATGCCTCATGCCGCATGCCACATGCCTCATCCCACGCCCACGTTGACGCCTTTGTTAGCTGAAATTTAATGAAGTTGGTTTAATTGAAGTATGGCTGCTGCCCCTCCACTCCCTACTATCTTCCCCACACAACCTTGCATCCTCTGCTTTCCTTGGTTCTCGTCCTTGCCTCTAACAATCCACAGTGTGTTGTCTTTGCCCCTGGTTGGCTGTTGACTGTTTAATTTTACAAATTTGCTACGCAGACAACAGTGTAAAGCATTTTTGCCCTGTGCCTCGTGTCTTGCATCCTTTGCATCCATTTAAGGCAACGTTTGCTCTGCTGCTGCTGCCTGTTCTCTGTTCTCTGTTGTCTGTTGGCTCCTTTGTTACCTGTTCGTATGCTGGGCCCTATGTTTGTAGTTGCAGCTGTAGCTGTAGCTGTGCTTTCGAGTATCTATGTGTCCGTTTCGCCGTTAAGTGTGACAGTAACCATACGACACACACGCAAATATTTTCACGATTTCATTCTCTGTCATTTACTGCGTTCCACAGTGCGCTTCAAAATTATTTTTTGCACATTTTAGCTGGCGAACATTCGACCAGCATCGGGCCAAGGCATCCATCAGTTTCACTTATTATTGACGCCAACTATGCGGACAATGCTGACAAACGATACGAACGACAAAGTCGTCGACGTCGTCGTCGACTTTGAGGACAAGAACGTTCCTCCACGGATTGGCGTGGAGACTGGCTCTGTGACTGAGACCGAGCAGATTTCTGCTTCTTGTGCTGCTGCTTCTGCTTCAGCTGGCCAGAATGGCAGCCAAGCATTTTGCTGTGACATTCATTAATTATTTTATATGGAATTCTACGCATTACCACGTACACGCTGGCGACATCAACATGAAACATGTCTAGGTACCCAGTTGCAATCTTTAGCTCTTCAGCTCTTCTGGCTACATAGACGGCCATTTAGCCATATCAATTAGAAGCAGCTCGCGCCTCTCTCGACTCGCCACTCTCCACTCTCTACTCTTCACTCTTGCCACTAACTGCATCCGCTGCCATTGATAACCAAAATGTTGTTGTTGTTGTTGTCGGTGTTGTTGTTGTTGCCTGAAGTCTGGGCTCGAAATTAACTTGGTCATCTTGCTGCACTTGAAACCACAGCATCATCGAAGAGGCTGTCTGCGCCACTTGCGAGCTGAAGGACTGTGTTGTGCTGTGGCTGTGCTGTGTTGAACTGAACCGAACTGAACTGAATTGAACTGAACGAAGAGCTGAGCTCGTTTTTGTCTTCATTTCTGTAGTGGCCTGAGCAAACAGCTCAAACAAGAAGAGAACACACAGTGAACACAAACGGCAGCAGCAAAACGACATCGACGGGATCTTGTCGAGAAGTGTCTCTGTCTCTGGCGAGTCACTAAATAAGCACTTTCGGACCACAGTCGGGAGCAGCATTGAGTCATCAACGGCATTTGCTGGCAGCCAGCCTGCTGACTCCAATCAAATGCACTCCAAATACGAGCGAGCTCCTCGAGTGCAGCCGCAGTCGCCGACTGTTAGTCGGAGACGGAGTTGGAGTTCGAGTCAGACAAAAGGCGTGTAACAAATATTAACAATGAAAATAATAACACTACAAGTTGCTGAATGCTGAATGGAGAACGCTAGATCGTTTCGATCCGAGGATGCCAACTCAATTGGGGGAGAGAGTTTCTCTTTCGAGTCAACTCAATACGAATACGAAAATGAATACGCTTCGATTGGATTGGATTCATTTTGGATGCTCTGAGCATGAGCTTGCAGTTATTGTTATTGGCGTCGATCGAAACTCTTAAGGACTGGCTAAGTAAACACGTGTTAATGAGTGCCATGGCCAATGGCGTCTCTCACTGCTTGCACCATGCTGTGGCACGTTCTGGGTGGGCCGCCAACGGAAGTTTGTCGTCTGTTGCAGCTCCAACAATTGTGGCGTCTGCCAAGTGGCCAAGAGTGCAGAGGAAACTGGCAAAAGACAGAAACTGTGAACTGGGCACTGGCAAATTGATAAACGCCATTGGCAATTCACTTCATCTCCATCTCCAACTCCCTCCAACTCCATCTTCATCTCCATTTCCTATCCTCTCCAACTCGCAGTTCGCTTGTCTCCTTGTCCCCCTCCCCCTCACTTCCAGTTAGTGGCTGTGTGGAGCCAACGAAGCATGCGTTGCCAACAATGAGAGCGGCGTTCTTTCTGGCCTGGAGTTTGAGGCGAAACTCGCCACAGTTATGAAACATGTCGCAAAAGATTCCGGGGCTCGAACAGGTAATTGGATTGACACTTTTGGGTCTGATGGCGTCGCCATCCTCAACGCCAACACAACGCCTGGTGGAGAGTTGATGAGGCCTCGTTGGTTTTCACGTTGGTGGTTGGTTTGCCAGTCGATGATTGCGTTAGTGTTGCTGATGAGTTGGGGGACAACTCAAAATTGCCGCTCGCGGGCACACTGGGAACACCCTCTCTCCAACGACTGGCGACGACTTTAACCTACGTTGATTGGCAGAGAGGAGGGGGAGGAGGAGTAGGAGAATGGCAAATGGAAGAAGGAAGCCGCCAACAAGACTCGAGAATCTTTGTAGTTTTTAAAGTTTTTGCATGGAAATAATTGTTGCACTGTTTTCCAATTTGAGCGAAATGTCAAAAGTTGACAGTCAGTTTGTTTGCGCAGCACACACACAGGGTGACGAGCGTGCCACAGCGTGTGGCAGGCAAGGGTGGCAGGCCAGCCAGCCAGGCAGTCAGGCAGCCAGCAGTTGCATGTTTGGCCTATTGCCTATTGTTTTAATATGCATTGTGATTAGTTTTTAATTTGCCACTAAATATTGACACAGCTTCAGTTGTTGCCATGCCACGCGGCAGCAGCAGCAGCAGCCCACACATACACACACACGCACATACATATATTTTTGTGGTAGATTTTCTGTATGGGAGATTTCTGTTGCGTGACAGCGCAAACATTGAAAGGATTTGCAAAAATGCAAAAGAAATGGCAACGTTGCGAGCGCGCTATAAAGAGAGAGATAGAGAGAGATAGAGAGATGCGCAGTAGATAGATGAGGCAACATTTCACAATTTCAATTGGCAGTCCCAAGTCCCATTCCCATTCTGGATCGGACGGCAGCAGCAGCGGCGGCGGCGGTGGCGGCAATTTGTCCATTTGTGTCGCCGCTGACGACACTTTTGCATTTGGCAAGCGGCGCGGCGGAGTGTCAAAATTTATGGCGATAACTGTCGATAGTTGCCACATGTTTGTTTCAATGTTGCTCAACAGGCGGCGGCTGCTGTTGTTGCTGAGCGCCCTGCTGCCCGGCTACTTACGTAAGCAACAACAACAACAACAGCAACAACTTGAGCAGCAATTCAATGTTGCTGTCAGGGAGTTACCCGATCCCCGCTAGACGTCCCCACTCGCAACTGAGACACAGACCTGGCTCTGGCTCTGGCTGTGGGTCCAAGCCAGGCCCAGTCACCACTAGTCAGACAGCCATAGAGATAAACACAGCAGCCGTGGGTTGTTGTCGTTGCTGTTGTTGTTGTTATAGCTTGATGCAGTTGCAGTTGCGCTTGTGAGAAATGAAGGTCAAGTTGTTGTTGTTACTGCTGCTACTGCTGGCGTTTCTCGTTGCCGTTTGACATTTCATATATAAACTTGTACAAAAAAAAAGCAGCAACTAAAACCAAATAGTCAACAGTCGCAGCTAACCGTCGGCATCAGTGGCGAGTTGTCTAATGAGAAAATATTTTAAACGTTTTACACGCTTCCTTTGCAAATTTTTACTAAGCCACTTAACATTGAACGTGACATTGTTGTTGTTGTTATTGTTGTGCTGCTGCTGATGTTGTTGATAGTGTTGTTGTTGTTACTGTTGCTTGTTGTTCTTGTTGTTGCTCAGCTGCAACGATTACGCGATTTATATAGTCTTAACGCTGAGCAAGTCGATATGACTAGCTGCATTCCATTAGCTACCGAATCAGCAGAGCAGAGCAATGCAGCAAAACGATAGTAAACGAGGCCATAAACAGGACCACAATCGTGGCCACGACACCGAGAAATGGGTCAGCGTGGGCAGGGCGCCAAAGGCATAAATAATTTGTGGTGCTCGTAATAGACGAGAGTGCCTCAATTGAAAGTTGAAACTACAGATTCAAGAACTACTTGTATACCCTATGCAAAGACGACTGTTTATTGAAATCACATTTAATTTAATCCCTTATATATTGAATTTTAAAACAAGGCAATTATATTTAAACCATATTAATGACAGTGATTATTGCTATTAATTTATTTTATTTCGCTTCCAGCTAAAAGACTTATGAAAACAGCAAGTCACCATTCATATGCATTAAAAGTATCACTTAACTCTTCAAACTTTTCTGAATAAACGCTTTTCGAATAATAATTGAATATTAGAATAAATATTCTCGGCCACAAACACCTGACGACAGAACTTAAATTCTAGTTAGTACTTCAAGCATTGCATATATGTAAAGCTTGTATTTTATATTATTTATTAATTGTTATAATTTAATTAACATTCCAAGTAAATAATTTAAACTAGCCATGATGAAATGTAGCCTGAATTCTGTTTCCAATCTTAATCGCCTCTAACTGCACTTTCGCAGCATTATATTGTAATATTTATCTGCCATTCAAGCTGTGCAAATTAGACAAGACATTGGGCATGTGGCACTCAATCACCTCTCGCTGGGCATTGAGAGGTCAAGGAGCACGGGCTAATCAGCTGGGCAGCCATAAATAAATCAAAGTCGGACAGACAGGGAGATCGAGAGAAAGCACACCCCACTCATAATGCGAACACTTGCCACATGCCACATGCCACATGCCATTTGGCACTTGCTAGGCCATAGCAAAAATAACTGAAGATACCCGAAAAAATTACGTCTTTCATTAACTTTGGCCAGAGGTCATTAATTATTTTGAACTTTGGTTTTAGCGGTCAAGGCGCAGGCTGCGGCTAATGAGCATAAGATGCGGATACGACTGAGTTTGACTGTGAATACGAAAAGGGAGCAGCGAGTGCGGGAGGTTCTAGTGCTAGTGCGAGTACTCGTGCATATTCTCCTGTTCGAATTAATGTTAGTTTCGGCCTCTTAATTACCGTACGCGCCCGTGCGATAAACCTTATCATTGTCTGCCTTGTTGTTTGTTGCCCCCTTCTCAGTGGAGATTGCGTCTCCGTTTGCCTTTTGCTTGGCTCATTGATTTATATTGCGATATATGTTATTTATATCTAACGTGGGCCTTGTAATCGCACTGGGCGCTTACAATTCGCAGCCACTGTGCATGTTGCGCCCCGGGGGCGGCTTAGTCAACAGCGAAACCAGTTAGAAGTCAGCTCGATGCGGTGCAGTTGTTTCCCATGTTATTTATAGCTAATTAATATTACTTATAAATGCAATTCTATAATTCAGAATATATAGCCTTATTGCCTTCTAAACTAACTGCTTTATAACAATCACAATAACAATAACAAAACTAACAAACCATTAACAACAACAGTCGCTCTTTCTATCGAAAAACATGTTTGTAGTCACGCTGTAAAAAAAAAACGAAACAAAAATAAAAACAAACTATCTATATCTGAAATATCTTCCTGTTTAATCACACGATAAATCATCTTTTGTGTTGTATTTCATATTATTGTCTAACTGTGCTGTGCTGTGAAAACAAGTTCCACATTCAATGTGAAAATTGTGGAAAAAAATTCAAATGCATAAAGCGAAAGCGAGCGCTTTTATGCGCTTCTCAAATGAATTTGAGATGATCTCCCAAATAAAATTAAAATGAAAAGCTCAAAATATGTTTGGTAATTTTGAAATGTATAAAAATAAAACAAATCTCTTGAATCACATTTCCACTTTTCACTTTATATCTATATTTTCACACTGCACAAGTCTCAGCTAAAAGGCAGAGTAGTCAAAATTGTGAATAGTTAGTGAAACATTACGTTTGTCGATGCCATAATTAATTGATTACCTCCACAACGATTTTTTATTGCTTTCCGTTTCTCAAAGTGCATTTAAAAAGCGCAATTCAATTGATCAATGGCTCTGGGCTGAGCAAAAGGGGCCGAAGCTGGAAGCTGGAGAGGAAGCCAGCCTAACCCATCTAATGTCGATCCAGTTGGTAAACAAAAACGCAGTTGGCTAATTAAACGAAAGCTTCTCAGCTTAAACATTGATTGTGCACTAAACTGCAGGCCAAACAAGCAAACACGGCGATTGTGAGCCCAAACAACAATTGTGGGCAAATTGTGGGTGGAATTAGCGTCTGCTACAATCTCTCTCTAGGCACAAGTGTAAATATTTGAAAGCCAACAATAACGACAATTGGGTATTGAAAGTTTCTGCTTTTGAGCGACAGAAAAATGTAACAGATTGCGCTGAGCAACACCTACGGGAAACGAACGGAATGGAAAGGAAAGGAAAGGAAGCTGTTGAGTCAACCCTCGGGGGCTAGAAAACTTTTGAGGGACTGGAGGAAGTAACTAATTTGAGCAACCCTTGTGGCAAACACCTCGAAGAACAAAAAAGCCCGACAGAACAGAAATTGAAGTTGACATGTGTATCCTTTTCATTAACTCGCGACGCTCTATGTTATATGCGGTGGCTGTTTGCGGTGCTCTGGTGCTCTGCCATGTCCATGCAATTTCAAAAATCCAAAAAGCGAAAACTCAAAATTGAGTTGTACAGCTTTGTGTGGGTGGAGGCTGTGCGGCCGAGCCTGTCAGTTTGAGCTGGCAAACTGACGCGCACTGACAGCTAACGACTCCTGCTCCCCGCTCCCTCTCTCTCTGTCCACATCCTACGCTTTAAAGTGTCTAAGCGGGGTACAATTTGGCTTTGTGCTCGGCTGCGAGGAAGTTGAGGGTGGGGAGAGGAATATTTGCCATTTGACGACCGCAAATTTGATTGCATTTCATGGTTTAGTGGCGCGTAGGTACAACAAACCAAGGCCAGAACGAGATCGAGGACGAGGACGAGGACGAGGACGAGGAAAAGAACGTGGCAGAGCAACCACCGTGCCACATTTATTAAAACATAATTCACCGAAATATCCACCCGCATCGCATCGAGTGGCAGAGAGCGAATGAGGGCGAAGCCGAAGCCGAAGCCCATTGGCAATCAGTTGAAAGGACTGTGTCTATACAATGGCACTTCATTCTGATGTTTAAAATTTGATTTAAACACTTTAAATTGGATTATGCTGTAGGCAAATTTCTTTGACCGACGCAACGTAATTGCAACATTGTGTGTGCGCCATCTACTTGCAAGTGTGATTGTGAGTGGGAGTGTGCGTGTGTGTGTGTATGGGTTTGCACTCATAATGACAGACCTCGTCTAGGGGTTTTAGGCAGAGAGCTGAAAAAGCGTCGCTCATAATGACACTTAGTATGCGGCATGCAACGTGCCAGCAGCTCAGTCACGAGCCCAGGGCGGCCATCAACGCCATCGTCGACATTCGCCGCATGCATTTAATTGCCAAAATAAAAACACACGGGCCAGGCCGCAAACAACCGCAACAACCATAACAACAACACAACACACGAAAAAATGCCGAAAAGCCACAAAAACAAAAGAGAAAGAAAAGCCAGTGAAAAGCGTGTACAATATGCGCATATAGGACGCCATTTTCATAAGGACAAACTACACGCGGCATAAAGTAGAGCTCGCCAGCTCTCGACCCAAATGCATGTGACACGCCAGAGGCCACGAGCAAGGAGCTGCCAAGCAGTGGGAGCTCCGGGAGCTCTAGCTGGGAGCTGCGAACTTGCCTCCTCCATCTCAGCGCGAATCCACTCGAGTCAATGAGGCGTCAAAGTTGCTACGCGCGCGCTCGCCAAAAGTTGTAAAATTTTACATGGCCTGTCGCACAGGTGCTCCCCGCCTGCTCGCTCCCCCTTTTGACGGGGAGGTGACGGGACGCCGGAGTGGGAGGGGAACTACACACATGTGCGCTTAATTGCATGTGCCTTGGGGTTGGCATGCCAAGAAATGAAAACCAAAAGCAACCTGAACACACACGACACGACACAACTCAACTCAAATTCACTCTCGACAGTCGACAGTCGACGAGAGTCGGCAGGCGACTTGCCTCATAAAAGGCAGCCGCAGAAATCAATAAAGCCAAGGTGCCACCTGCTTGTGCCTCTTCGGGCGAGGGGGGAAGCAATGAGAAGGCAGCTCTAAAGTTTAGAATGTACTTATTTCAGCCACAACACGCATTATGGCCACATATCATGCGGCATAGCGACGTGCCGCATTGATGAAACCAAAACCGAAATCGAAACCGTAACCGTAACGGTAACCGTAAGCTCAAGCGAATCCCCCAGCTCACCAGCTGGAGTGGCAACCCCAAAGGTTGTTCAATTAACAATTGCACACGGCGCAATTTAATCGAGCAATCAAAAGCGTTTCTCATTTACTTGTCAAATACCATTTAGCAGAGCCTATACAAAACGTCTAATTATACGAATAGATACGAATTCAAGCCAATAGATGCGATTACGTTTACGTTGCGATATAACGTCATTGAGCCGATGACGATGATGCTGATGATGGCAACTGCGACGGCGACTGCCTGGCGAAGCATTTTTTGACAGATTGTGTCAGTAAACTGCGAGACACTGTCGACAATCGATAATCGGTTTGCAATTAGAAATTCAATATGGGAACAATTGCCAATTGACAAAGCGCATGCCATTAGACAGACTCACAATCAGAGAGTGGATAACTGTTGTAGAACCGCTTTGAGATCGACTCTTTTGAACACGTGCGCATTCTTAATTAAAAAAAAACCTGTAGAATTCACAACAGCTTAGCTATTTTGTTGAAATCTCTTCAATTCGCTGAAATGCCTATCCAATTCGCCAAGGTGAAAAAATGGGAAAGGGAGAGACACAGACTTTCTCCGGCAGCTGCTAAGACAAAAGGATTTTCACTTTCAAGCGCTTTAAAGTGGCAGCAGCATTTGGCGCAGCGTCAATAAACGCAATTTTTATGACTCGTCCGGGTTGCGTTAATTTCTCAGGCTACAGTTGCGTGACCAAAGGACTCGCTAATGAAGACATAGACATCGCGCAGCCCAGCCCAAAAAAAGGGTTAGTTGCCGTTCGAGTCCTTGGGTTTGGAATTGGGTGAGTTTGAGTTTGGGGCCCACTTTGGGTTAAATGAAGTCGAACAGGCGCACGAAATGAATTGGCGGCGTTTGTTTTGGGCTTAGCGGGCATCTTCGACGAGCCCATAAATTGTCGGCACTAAGGCGCTAAGAAAACTGACTACGGGCCATGGCTAAGAGTAAGACTAAGGCTAAGGCTCATTTGGTTGAGGGCTTTGTCGCGCTGCCATATTTCTTATGGCAGTTACCATCGCGTGGATTGGGTGGCACGATGACTCGATGGCTCGATGGCTCGAGTCCTTGCACACAATTGTTTTAATTTCGCTTATTGTGCTCGGAGTCGCTTTAATATTTTAGGATTTGCCAAAGCAGTTGTTTCTTATTCTTCTCCCTCTGTTTTTTCGACACATCCGCCAAGGACTCGCATCGAGTGGAGTCGAGTCGAGTCGACGCTGTTGCCGACATTTATTACGCATATCGTTCGCCTCTCTACCCGCTGCTCTATTAATGTTTAAGTGCCAGTGCGTCCCTTATGCTGACACCAGCACACACTCGCAAACTCGCACACTACTCGTTGCCATTGCCGCCTTTTGTTGCTGTTTTTGATTTGCCTGAAAGCCTCCGCACGCCACGCAGGACTTGGCACTTGGCATCGGCATTGGCATCGGCCTACAGCAGGCGAGGCGGGCTCAGCTCATATTTCGTATGGCCATGCGTCCCGGAATTCCCTTCTGCGTACGTGATCAAATCAACTTGAAAGGATAATATTTGCCGCCTTGTTGTGGCTGCAGCTTCCCGCTTCCCGTTTCCCGTTTTCCTTCGTTTCTCATCTCTCATTCCCTGTGCGCTTTTCCATATCCCTATCCCAATCTGTAAGTGTATCTGTGTATGCTTTGGGCCTGATTGGCCCTGACGCCGCCTGCAGAAGGGCTTTAAGCTGCAATTTATTTACGAATTTATTCATATTCACACTTGCAAATGAGTGAAAAAGGGCTGTGCGCTTAAACTATGCTGTGCTCTGCCAACAGGGGGTGAGAATGGCGGGACGAGGTGCTGCCACACTTTAATACCGAATCAAAGGCGAAACATATGCTCTCAGCAGCAAGTGGGATAAATGGGAAGTTATTGAAGGTGGCATTGGAAATTGACAAAGAATGTCTAGAATTAAGTGATGGCTTCAATGTGTTGAATACTTCCCACAAACCCTAAGTTATTTCTGATTGTAGAATCATAAACTATTTTTAGAATTGCGTAGGACGCAAGATATGTTCTACTTTCGTTGTTTCATGATTTATACCTCTCTCAATGTGCTTAATTGCCTTTTTTGTCACATAGGCTAGAAGTCATAAAACATATACATCTTAAAAGCGTTCCCAGTTTTAAATGGAACAAAAAGTTACCATCAAAAATACAGTACGTTAATATGCCAAAGTTCTTTTGAATTTGACAATTAATTCACAATTCAAAATATAAGAAAAGGGAGTTTCATATGAATGTGTACGAATTGACTTTATGGTACCTATTTTTAATTTGCCACTCATTATGTTGTAAAACTTTGCATACAAATAATAGCCAAATGATACCAAAGCATTTCTGCACATCATATTGATTTTATGTCCTCAGTATTAGCTAAACTCGATTTTAAAATAAAGAAAGAACTCGTCTAGACAGAGGACAGCAGTGACGTTTTTATACTCAAGTCGTAAATTGAGCGTATGGTGAGTTCATATGGATAGCCTTGTCGCCTGCTTGAGCACTCGCCCCGTTGGCCTTCGGGCACATGTCGCACTAATCCGCAAGGACAATATTGAAAAGTAATAACCCACAAAAACAACACACAGCCACACTCACACACACACACAACCCACACACGCGCATAGCGAGTAGAGAAGATAGAAATGACAAGGGTGCAGAGAATGGAATGAAGATGGGGATAGAGACAGGGAAACCGCAAGTTGCAAAAACATTCAGCTATCTTTTTAGCCAGAGCGCAACGACTTTAAATCCTTTTAATTCACGACAGGCGTAAGGATAAACGCTGCCAACGGAGAGCAAAAAATGGCAAGCGACAGGCGAAGCGACAGAGAGAGAGAGAGCAACTGAGCGAGCAAACGCACGAATAGATATCGAAAGAAAAAGAAAAATTGGGCATAAAATGCGACAGGGAAGCGTAGCACAAAATAAGATCACGTAGCTGCCGCCCAGGATGCAGAGCAAACCGAGGGCAACAGCCAAACCCAAACCCAGACCCAGACCAGCGCCAGAGTCAGTGTAGGCGCAGAGAATGGCGCAAGTGAAGCATACAGCGATTGAGACAGGACAGGACAGGGCCAGGGAATGTGTGCATGTGTGTGAGTGTGTTTGTGCCCAGAGGCGACTGATGCTGCCTTATTGGGCGGACGGGGACAGCGAATTGAATGCAATGGCAGTCAAAGTAACGAGGCAGCCAGAGTCAGAAACAGAAAGTGAGGCAGAGCCAGAGCCAGACAGCGAGTAAGTCAATTTTGACCGCGGGCTATTGCGTTAGCTGATGAGCACAGCAGCAGCAGCAGCAAAAGGAAGGAGCACGCTGAATGGAGTATAACAAAGAGGAGGATAAGACGCAGGAGGTGGAGATGGAGGATGGAGGATGGAGGATGCGGATGAGGCAATCGCAATGCAGTTGTATTGATTTCCTATGAACCAAATCGCCAGGGAATGCGACTGGCGAAAAGCAGTTTAAACTTTAAGTTTTATGTGCAACTGTTGCAAAATTGGGCCGCGACAGAGGCGAGGGAGCTGCAAAGGGGTTGCCAGTTGATCATGATAAATCAATGCGTGCAAAACGCACACGTACGTTAAGAGGCAGCGGAGGTTACCACTACACACATACGCACACACACACATGAATACACATAGAGTAAGAGCAAGAGCGAGAGAGAGAGAGAGAGAGAGAGAGAGAGAGAGCGTGCCGAAACGTGACGCAATTTACTGCCAGAACTTGACTTAAGTTCCACACTGCTGTTTGCCCCGTCCAAGTGGCAAGTCAGTTGGGCTGTGTGCCACACAGTGTTTCACCCCCAAGCAACCCCGTTTGGACGCTCGTCTTTTTTAAGAATAACAGTTACAGTTATTTTTTTAAGGTTTAGCTTAAGCTTTTGTGTAAATAAACGACCGCAGTCGTGCCACCACCAACGACGACAACGTCGACGACGACGTCGGCAACGCCTTCAACTTGGCCTCAGCTCGAAACTGAGACTGCGACTGCGACTGTGAGTTCGGCTGAGTCTGGGTCTCGATTCAGGCAATTCATTCATTCAATTTACGCGACACCCCCTCTTAGTGAGGCAATAGGGGGAATCCCCTCCTCGTTCCACCCAAATATATGGCATAGCATATTCTATAGTCCGCAATTTATATTCAACTAGAAAGCATACGAATGTTGAGAGCTCACCCACTTCTCTTTCTCTCTCTCTTCGCTTTGGCCTCTTTTTAAAGTTGACTCGCGATTGTGGCACAAGTGCGCTTTTGACTGGCACATTCTGGCCACTGTTGCACGTGCAGCGTGCCACAATTGCGGCCACGTGTGTTTTGATTTGCAGCGAACGCTTCGCGCTAATGCTCATCGCATCTCGCCGGGGTTAGGTGAGTGTGGCCATCGGACTAAAGATGGGGAGGTCGCCGCTTACACAGTTGGGGCAACAACAACAGTTGTGCCCGCCGGGCACATGATGCAGCATTAAATTGCCGCATTGTGTCTGCGAGGCGGGAGATTGGCTTCGACTCGTTCCTTTCGTTTCTCTTTTTTATTTTATTTTATTTCACTTTATTTTTTTTTTATTTGATTAGCTTAGCGCACTAAGCAAAAGTCCTGCGGCGACGTGTGGCCGCCGGATTTGATGAACGGCTGCTTGGTCTACTGTCTGCCACTGACGCTAACGTTGATGGTGATGCTGGCACACACTTGATTAGTTGCCCTCACGCCTCACGCTCAGAAGGGGCAGAGATGCTTTTTAAGCTTAGCCCTGTCAAAATATTTTCAGTCATAAATTCGTTGCCAGCATTGCGGCAAGTCGCTCAAGTCACAAAAAGCGACACCGAAATTGAAAGGAAATGAGATGAAGTGAAATGGAGAAAGCGAAAATAAATCTACTTTAGTATCGCGACAATGATTAACCATAGTCCAAGTGGTGGCATCTTAGAAGCAACAGGCAGATGGAGACATACATAAGTTATGCTCATCAATCAATCAAAGAATATAAAGCTTTCGAGAATATTTGACTCGAAAGAAATAGTTATGATTGGCTCTAACTAGTGAGATATATTAAAGAATGAAAGGTCGGTCTAGTTAGAACTTATGTTCAATTCTTAAATTATATATTCTTTGTATCTAGTTTGTTTATTGCTTGTTTTCGCGCTAGACACTCTAATTGTCATCACTTCACAGACCATATTCGGAAGCGCGTTATATTTAAGGTAGTATATTTCCTGCTTATAATAATAATATAAATAGAGATCTCTTAGTAGGTCTCACTTTCTACAAAGCCTTTCATTTCTACCAATATCGCTTCCTACGCCCACACACAACTTCCCCAAGCGATTTGAGAGTTGAGACCGTCAAGAGAATAACATTTGTTAAGTTAGAAAAAGGTTTGGTGGGTCAACGAACTACAACTCAAAACAAGCAGCGACAACAACAAACGAATGAAACGAACGAACACTTGAAACACCCACGGCATTCAGATTGACCAAAGCGTTTGGATTATTTTAAGCGCCATTTAATCAACGCTTGCAGCTTTGCTTTGTATTTAATTTGTCTTCAAATTAGAATTTTAAATGATTTTCACATGTGTGTCTGAGTATGTTTTGCATATTCAAGCACAACGGCAGCGGCAGCGGCAATGGTAGCGGCAATGGCAGCCAAAGCGTCGACGTCTGTGACGTCACTAGCATAATAACGAAGGCATATGCACGTTAATTATACGCCATGTAGTACGCTCACCATTAAATATTGCCGTCTCACTCATTGAAATTATTAATTTTTGTCTGCACGCTGTCTGGGTCAGCAGCGTCGCCAACTGCCACCGTCTGTCTCTCTATCTCTGCCGCCGTTGAGCCTCAGCATAATTTAATTTTGATGCACGTTGGCTACAGACGGAGAGCGTCGAGCGTCGAGCGAGGAGCGTCGAGGAAATTGAAATTCAAATTTCAGTGGCTGCCAAAGCTTTTTGCAAAAAGCGTGTGGAAAATGAAAATTTAAATGCGCGCCACACATTCTGCAGTCTCAGTCGCAGTCGCAGTCGCAGTCGCAGTCACAGTTGGCGTCGCAGTCGACAGCGAATGCTCTGGCTGTTGCTGCTGTTCCGCTCGCTCTCGACCGGCCACTTAAACTATTCATTTATACAAATTAATTCAATTATGCGTATTACGTACGCGCCTGTAAAGCGCAGTCGCCGGCATCTCTCCGTCTCTCTCTCTCTGTCTCTCTCTTTCTCTCTCTCTCTCTCCTTCTGTAGCTGTCTCTGTCGGCCCGCCCGTCTTCGCCCCCTTTACAATTTCTGCTCGCGTACGAAATTTCACTTTAAGTTAATTGTTCAAGTTCAAGTTCAACGTAACATAATAATACCATACATATACACACATACACATGCATAATACATATTTACATATCGAGTCGGTACACAGACTTACCCAACAGACTGTTGCATTTTCTGCTCAGCACAGACGTCGACCACCAAGTGAAGGAAAGAAAAAAAATACAAACACACACAAACACAAAATTATAATAAATTTTTATTCCTTTTCGTTTGATTTTTATGCAGATTTTTTTGGCGCTGCTGGCGGCTTTTTCAGGCAGGCTGTTTGCCGACAGTTGTTCTCTTGTTGGCTGTTGGCAGTCGCCAGTTGCCAGTCTGCCAGTTGCCAGCTTTGTCTACCGAGTTCCAGTTCCGCTGAAGGCCTGCAATTTGTTTGTTTATGTTGTCGTCGTCATTGGATTAAGTGTTGCTGGCAAAGTGTGATTTATTAGCTGCTCTCGTGATTGGCAATGCTGGTTGCTGGCTGCTGGCTGCAGATGCTCGGCAAAAGTGAGACACGACAAATGATTCACAACACTCATTCTTGTCTGTCTATTATCAATTCAAATTCACAACGTTTACACGGCCGCTTAAGTTGTCAATTGAGCGCGAATTCAGTTGATTTTCAGCATTCTGTGCAATATGTTTAAAATGTGGCCACCAAATTGACAAACAGCGAGTTTGCCAACTAAATGTTACACTTCCTGTCGGCCACCCGACAGCAACTGGCTACTTGCAACTTGCAACTGGCTGAGAGCTGCTGGCTAAGAGACAACTGCAACTGCAACTGAAACTACAGCAAAATTCCCGCAGGCCTTCGCCAGGCAATTGGAAAAGCGAAATGACGACGACAACAACGGCGACAGCGACTACGACAATGACAACGACAACGACAACGACAACTACAGCAGCAAAAGCGAACAGCAACAGCAAAGAGCAAAGCTGCAATGTTGTAGGCCATTGATTAACAAATGGCCAAACGCAAACGAAATTGATCGAAATTCGCCAAAGGAATACACGGACCAGGACGCGCTTGAGGAGGAGAGCTGTTTGCTGGCCAAGACAAGGCGAAAAGGAAAAGCCCAAGTAAATTATGGCAAACAAGTTTTGACCGGCGGGCAACAATTTTGTCGCTGCTCGAAATGGGCCTCAACTATGAGTTTGAGCTTGAGTTTACATAGTACGTGTATCTTGGTCAGATAGAATCGCTTTTGGCCAAGCAAACAGCACCAACAGCAACAACAGTAACATCGACTACAACGACGGGAAGAGATTGCAGCAATTAACGCTAATTAAATGCGCTTCAGTTTATGTTTCATGTGGCGATATTTCAGTTGTCTAGCGCGATAATTAAATCGCTGGCCATTTGCATAACAAATTTGCCACGAGCGAAAAGCGCGAACCTTCTGAACTACAGAACGCTGCTGCCATTGGATTGCGAAATGGGTTCAAGTCCAAGTGCGGTACGCAAAGCATTTGTTTGTCTTTTGGCCAGACCCCCGCCTTCCTATTGCCCGGCCCCCACATGGATGGGGAAATTTAGGGGAGGGAAGAGGAGAGACGTCCCTGTAGTAGTGAAATTTCACTTTCACTTGGCCCGCCAGTTTGGCTAGAGGCGAAACTTTGTTGGCACTGCGCAACATCCTTTGCATACGGAAACAGCAGCACGACACATTGTCCTCGATTCAACTCTTTGGTGAGCTGATGTAGCGGTAGCTGTGGCTGTGGCTGTTGCTGCCACTGCTGTTGGTGGCGCTGCCAACCTGACCGAAATTCCAAATCATGCCGCCGAACGAGCAAGTGTGAGCGAGACGGCAGCTGTGATGACGTCGACGGGCCAGCGAACGCCGCTTGCATTTCAAAGATGGATTTTAATATTCTGCATGTGTGGAAAGGTCGCTGGCACTCGCTACTCGTACCATGAGAGTGGGGCAGGGTGCTGCTGAGAGAGGGGGGCGGGGAGGAGTACTCTGCCCTGCCAGTGGCTGTTGCGCTGTATCCTTGCTACTTGTCTGTGATGTTGCTGTTTTATAGTCTCTCATTTTTTTTTTAGACGTCACCTTGATTCTGCTGGCAATGACCATGAATATGGATGGCAAAGCCATGTGCAATGGCTGTTCAGCAGTTTAGCCCACTTTGCATGGACATCCGGGGGGGGGGACCAGGTCGTAAAATGACTTGAAAAACGAGCTATGCGCATTTTACAACACATTCTTTAAGCTCTGGTCAACACTGGCCCTCGGGATTATGCTACTCAATTTGTTGCTGTCATTGTTGTGGTTGTTAAATTTTGATTTGGAAATATGGAAATACACAGCAGCAGCATAAAACAGGACACACAGCAAATAGCCAGCAGAGCAGAGCAGAACAGGACGTGGTCAACACACCGAGCACACAATAAGAATCAGACCAAGCGGAAAAAGCACAAAATTAAACTTAAACGCTACAGGATGCACGGCTGGAGGCCACCACAAAAAGAGACAGAAGAGCGTGAGAGAACCGCAGGACAAAGGACCAAGGCTGTGGCTGGACAGTAGTCCGAGACAATGCCAGTTAATATATGAAGATATAATAACTTCCGGTAATTTCAATTTTATGACTGCGCTCCACTCACTCACACACATATGACGAGATGTCATGTCAAGCTTTGTTGAGCCCCCGCACAAGATAGTAGTGCATATATCACACTGCCAAAGGCGGGGGCTGTGGCAGACAGTTGCCTGCACATTAACTTAAAGCCCCAACAAAGTTTAGGGCATAGGCAAATGAATTGTGTTGCGTTTTTGGGTTTGAAAAGCGTGAAAAATTGTGGAAAAAAAGAGAGAAAAGAAATTGAACGATAAGGAAGAAAATGGGAACTGCACATGTCAGAAAAGAGGCCAGCAAAGGGCCAGAGGGGCAGGGCAGCAGAGAGGCTGGGGGGCATGACGAACCCAGGTCGATGGCTGTCAGTAGCAAGTCAACTTCCAAGTCATTTTTTTGCGCCTTTTGCTGGCACGGCTGAGCCCTGGCTGGGACATTGTAGAGCTTCTTCAGCGGTTGCCGTCGCTGCTGCTGCTGCTGCTGCTGCTGCCTCGACACTAAGAAGCAATAAACCTAAAGGGAAATGTAATAAACGAGAAAATCTTGTACGTGACCAACCGCACCAGGGGTGCAGCACAAGCTCTAGAACAGCTCTAGCTATTGGGGTTGGACTTGGCCTGCTCTGTTCTGGATGGGATTCGGATTGGGATTGTGATGGGCGGCAAATGGACTTTTACTGAAGCGAAATTGCAAAAGAAACGAAAGAGAAAAACAACAACATTGGCAGCAGCGGAAGCATTTTAAAGCGTAACAGGAAAAAAAACTGAAATTCCAAAAAAAAAAGAAATATATATGAATGTATAAGAATATATCTGTATATCTGTATGTGTTTCTAATCGATAACGTATGTGTTTGCGTGTGTGTGTGTGTGTGCGTGGCAAACGTGTGGCCTGCCACACGAAACGCAAGGAGGAGTCGCAGTCAAAAACAGAGTCAAAGTCACTACTTAGGCACAATTTGGATGGTTATGGCAATGGCACTCCAGAGACCTTTCTTTGCCTTTGCTTTCGGCATTGCCCCTGGCCTCCAGTGAGCCACCAAATCGATTTCAGTGAAGCGTTTCGGCCAAAATTCTACGAATGAATTTTGTTCGCTTGGGCGTTAAACAAACTTGGCCCAGCATCGCTGATAAGCCAAAGTCGAAGTCAAACTCCAAGTTGTAGCTCAGCCAAGTCCAAGACGCAAGTCCAAGGTGCAGTGCCAACTGGATGGAGTCTTACGTGGAAATCACAATGCCAACTGGCCATATGGCCAACACAACTGACCAAACGAGCCACAAGACGTTTGAGCCTTAACTGTGATTTCTTTTTAATGGCGTGACACTAGACAACAACAGCAACAGGAACAACAACAACAAGAACAATAACAAGCTGCACAACAAGGCTTAATTACTCAGTCGGAAATCGGCCATCGACAGGCAAACGTAGCATGGAAACCGGCAACTGGCAACGGACAACTAGCAACGTCGATCGCCTGGAACACCCAGGCAGGATCTGGAGTTGGCTGATGCGCCAACTGAGATTTGCATGCGGACAGGCAGACAGAGCGACAGAGGATAGATGGACACATGGACAGCCCCCCAACTGGTAACAGTAAAAACCATTGCGAGGCATTAAACGACCATAAAAATTGTAGCCAGGCTTTGGCTAAATTGTCATAAGGCGATTTGTACAATCGCGGCCATTAAACTGAAGCGCATTGTTAATAAAGCGTAAAGAAGGAACAAAACAAAAAAAAAAAAAACAGTGAAAACTTTGCATAGAAAAAAAACGCAGAGAAAAATCGGGGAAAAAAACAGCGCAGCATATAAAAATCCTCCCTAACCAACAGTTCCACTGCGCGACAATTTTAATTTAATGATGCGGACTTAGTCCTTGTAATGGCCGCGTGTCCGCCGCATCCGCGTCTCCCCGTCCACGCCCCATGGCCATCGTAGACATTGTCCCGCTACGTTTGTTAAATTAACAGCCGCTTTTGTCATTGGACGCAAAGAATCGAAAGGAAGGCGAGCGAAATCCAAATGAAAATAAAAATAAAAAACAAATAAAAGCATATGGAGTCGCACTCGCTGGCAAATTAATTTAAATGATTTTTATTATGTCATTGCGCAACTGAGCCAACAACGCCGCCCTTTGCCTAGGACACCAAGAAGGCGCCCACCAAAAAAATACAAAGTAAGGGAGTGAGGGGGAGGGTGACACACAGACACACATACACACACACACACACACAGAATGCTCTCACCGTAGGGACAATGTGAGAAGTAAAACTCAATTTGGGAGCTCGCTTTGAGTGCCCTTTAGCTGCGGCTGCTGCAGTAGCTACGAGCAGTAACGAAATTCACGGTAGGAGATAAAAATTTAGCAAATCGAAGCGACGATCAACAACCCGAGGTGCACCAAGTTTGCCAAAGTTTGGAAGACCACAACCGAACCGAACTGACTCGCACTGAACGCAGCCGAACCCACCATGCACCAAGCAATTGGCTGCACCGCCGGCAGCGTTAATATCGCATAAAACATATTGTAACTATATTTAAATACACTGCACATTATTAATTAGCACTTGAAAAAAAATGTTAACAAAATTGGCGCAAGAAAAAATGATTGCGGCGAACAAATCCTAAGTGAAACTGATCGAACGACCGCGAAGCTCATTGAAGCCAAATAAACTGACAAGTGGCTCAAACGGTAAACGCACTGCATCAAATGATCGAACGAAATTAACGCAAGTCTGGGACACGTGTCGATTACTCGAACTTATGCGCGATGCGATCAAATCGATCAATTACAACACTAATAAGAATGTCAAATATGAGTTATTTAACTGCATATATATTGTTCATTGGTCAATAACAATACCAAGCTGTTCATTAATGGACCCTTGGTGAGTGTATAAAAATGCGCTTGGCTCTGGGCCATGGAAGGCAACGAAACTGAGACAAATGTGATAACCACGCAGCGATATACGAGCAGCGTATTGGGGTCCAGAACCCAAAGACACGACGCCAACGATGACAACAACATTGCAAGCAGTGAGGCGAGGAGAGGAGGTGCAGCAGAGGAGGAGGAGGAGCAGCAAGCGGCATACAGCATGGGGTAATCATTTCATGCACGGCCACTGAGAATTTATTGTCGATTTGGCGAGGTGTATCGACAACGCAACTGCTACTGGGCACAGAATGCAATCGCCAGACACGACGGCGAAGAGGAGCTGGGAACGAGAACGGGCGCTCCTTGTGCTTCTCCTATCGGACGGCGTAAATCTGCATCCCAAAAACAAAACCGAAAAAAAAGCTCTTGTGCTGAGGTTTTAATTTGTACGCCGCGACTGTAGTTGTTGTTGTTGTTAGCTGCTGCTGTAGCTGCTGCAGCTGTTGGATGTTCGATGGTTGCTGCTCCTGCGCACAGTCAGGGCAAGGTGATGAAGTTACTGGGGTTCTCGACTCGGGCGTTCCTCTTCCTGGCCTGCGCACAAGGCGCTGTTGATGTGCGCACTGATAAGCGGGTCGGGCCAAGCGGTGGCAAGTGGCGGTGACTCCGACTCCGACTCTGACTCTGACTCTGGCTCTGGCTCAAACTGCAACTTCGACTTCTGCGCTAACACTGTTTTCGAGTCAACGCTGGCAGGTGTGGGTAACTTAGCTATTCGGCTTGCGGCTTCCTCGGCATGATAAAGCCTCCAAAAGTGTGGATTATTTCATTTTGCAACGTTTTGTAGCCACTTGCCGCCGTCTTGCCACCAGTCACCATCCACCAGCCTGCCCTGTTACACTGTGCCCCTGTGCCTGCTGCTGTTGTTTTGCGGGTAATGAATAAATTTGCGCAATTTGTTAAGTGAATTCCTTTGTAGCGCGATTTTTTACGAATTCGTTCGACTATCTCCGTCTCTTTCGAGTGGCGCTTTCAATGTGCCGGCAACCGAGAGGAACGCGGCAAGCGAAGTGGCATCTACTTAGAATGCAGCACAACAAATGGCCAACGATCTGACCAAGCAAAAAATGATCTACTATGCCATCTTTATGTGTGATCTACAGTGCTTCAACAACTTAGCATTGGCTTGTGTGAATCTTAGCAGGCTTTAGATGTGATAGATTTTGTTTACACAGACAAGAACGGCAGGTGAATTATAATGAAAATTATACATGTCTTATACTAACTGATGTTTAAGAGTTATTAATATAGGCTCAACATATTTATTTAGGTTTTATAATATTTCAATAGAGTTTGACTTTTTGTTAATTGAATCGAACTGAGTGTTTAGGTTAATAGTCTACAGTACACATATGTATATCTGTAATATAATAATATATAGTTAACTCTTAGTTAAGCTTTGTATATCTTCCAAAAATCTATAATATTGTGCTACACATGTTATAGAATTTTGTAAACATTTTTAATAGCAGATTGTGCTACATTTAACTTTAACTACTGTCATTTAAATGTAATATCCAGTACCATATGCATAGTTCTATTAATTCTTTATGTTCATTCTCATTTATAACAGACAAACACAAAGAAAAGCAGTGTTGTTATCTGGGAGCATGGAACACACCACACTCGCATGCAACTGCTAATCACCTTGTCGCTACTTCAGAGCCCTTGCTTGCATTTCCCATAAAATCTCGACATATCCGGTTGCAACAGAAGTAAAACAACTACCACACTATGGCAAGACAAGAAGCCACCACTCTGGCTGCATCGAATGCTCGTTCTTCCTGCAACAATTTCCGCTTTGGGTGCACCAAAGTCGAACAAATTCAAATTAGAAAATCCCAACATAAATATCTAAGCATGCGCATAGTTCGCATGCACAACAATAGATGTCGCTGGCTGTGATTGCCGTCTCTCTGCTGCTTAACCCCTCCAGGAAAGTAACCTACACACACACATACACACACACACTCACACACGGAAGGGTTGCAAAATGCACCCCTATGTTGTGTCAGTCGCCTGCTGTCTGTCAGTTTGATTGTTGTCTCTCTTACAAGCTGTGTGTGTGTGTGTGTGTGTGAGTGTATGTGATTTTTGTTGGAATTCAAAAGATTTACAAATACTTAAGCACTCCTTTAGTTGTTGCACTTCTTTGCTGCCGTTCTTTAAGTGCAACCCCCAGAAGATTCTGCTTGCCACTTCTCGCTCTTGTCTGGAGCGCGCTGAACCAATAAAAATGTACGTCCAAGTCACTTTTAAAGCAGAGATGCTTGCCGTCAGCAGAAAATTTGTACCTCTTCACTCGCTTGTTATCCTTTTGAGCGGGTTTTTACAGCACCCCAGCGCCTTGTCGCAGCCTGTCGAAACCTGTGTGTGCTCCAAAATTGTTTGTTTTGTTGTGTTCTCTCCACTGTATTTGTCTTTGCGTATTCACATTGCTCGATTTTTGTTTATTTCGCTGACGAAGCAAAAGGCGCTGCCGAGAACGCTGCCATGAAACTGTCAATACGGGCGGCGGGCAACGCAAGAGCCCAGAACCCAGAGCCGACTACCAAGAACGAGGGCGAGCTACTGCAAAGCTGAGAGTGGGCATAAAAAACAGCTAGCAAGGAGCCAAAGGACGCACCCACATTACGAGCACTGTGCGGATTTTTTATGGCGCGAACCACGGCGAAGCACTTGAAGAAGGGTTAACAATGGGGCTCCGTCCAGCTTCCCTCCACTCACCTCACCTCCGGCTCACGATTGCCGCTGTCATATGCAAAAATCGTGAAACAAGCAGGGGACAGTAATGTGGGTGTCCTGAGACGGGTGGTGGCGGGATGAGCAGAAGGACGGGCTGCCGGGAGCGGACTGGCAGCAACACTTTTGATAACATTTTATTACAACGTACTCGTAGGTGTGATTTTTATGGTTTTTGCTATGCTCAACGATTTTTTTTATGTGCCCATCGCAATATCATCGTTGTTCTTGCTCCTCCTCGTGTTGTCTATGCTGATTGCGCTGGGTTCTTTTGCTTGTTCGGCCCACCGAAAAACGTGGGTTGGGCAAGCGAACCCAAAACCAAACCAAAATGGGTTGATTGCCAGCTTGATCTAGGGCTGACCCACGACGATGTGAAACACTTTTGATAAAAATGCGCTGATTAGGAAAGGAATAATGTGACTTGCACTTAACTCTGTTCAAGGGTTAAAGCGTTAAAGGTTAAGCATACCATTAAAAGGCGAAACTACTTTATAAGTCGTACTTTAATTGATTCGTATGTTTTCGATTAAACCAAGTGCAAAATTCAAGTCTATTTCCAGACTGAAGTCTCACATAACACAATATTGCTTATTATCAAGGTTGGTTATCTAATAAATTTAGATTCTTATCATTTTATTGATTGAAATCGATTGGCAAAACTATAATTTATACGGTGACTTTATTTTTATAGTATTGGAGCTATTAAAAATTGTATTAAATTTGCTTAATACATTATTGTATTTAAATTAAAATTTAATCGCTTGTAATCAATCACAATGAATGTGAAAGCTAAATCGATCCTCAAAAGCACAAGCTGTGAATTCAGAACATTTTTTATGATTGTTTATTTCTAGCAAAATTAAACGCTTGTAATTTATCAAAATAATTGTTAAAGCTAAATCAATATATCGGTCACAAGCTGTGCATTTAACATATGTTTTTTTTTGTTATTTGCAACAAAATTGAGAGCTAAGCGAACTTCCATGAAACTGGCTTGTTTTTCTTGAAAGATTTTTAACAAAAAAAAGGCAAATTATTTGTGGGAGACCCAGTTCGATTATTCAGTGATTAGACCTTCTATAGATCTTATTGCTAATTCCGCCGCAATTGTAAATCACTCCTACCCATCCAATTACCAACATTAACTTTACATTTTATTGCGATTCCCATCCGATGAGATGATCGCAATTGCGGGTATTATTCGAATGTTTGAATGCGCTGGGTAATTTGTCAGCTGGCTTGCACTCTATTTGCTAATTAACTGAACAATCAGACAATAAATCACTTGCAGCAAGCGGCAGCTCCCATGTCAACAGCTGCTTTTCACACTGCACATTCAATTGCTTGCCGCTGGCAACAATGATAGTTTTTTGTTAGTTTGTGTTTTTTATGCCACTAAATATAAATATCAATATGAATTCTTCACCATCAGTGCAGTCGCTGCATCTCGAACTACATTCAATTCGCCATTTTTTCTACTATTTCATTGGAGTCTGTGTTTGTGATTTTTTTGCTATTTTAATGTAGTCAGCGAAGACAGCAGCAACCGGAGATGCAGAGCAAACGACTTGAATTATTCATATGCCAAATACAAATAAAAACTAAAATAAATTATAAGAAAATTCAAGCGAGGGATTCGCAACAACAGACAACGAAGTAAATACAACAAAAACATAACATCAACAAATAATTATTTATTATTATTATTGTGTACAAGATTTGCGCATAAAAAAGGCGTTTGGCCAATAAGCCACGCCACATACCCTGCCCCTGCTAAGGCCTTTGCCTCTCCTCTCTTCTGCTCTCCTGCTCTTGGTCGGCTCTCTAGTTTAGTGGGTCAAGAAATCCAGTTTATTAACATTCAAATTAATACATACAGATGACGTCTCTCTCGCGCTCTCTCTTTCTGTCTGTCTGCGTTTATGGTGCATAATAATTAGCCGTCGCGTCAGCCGATGCTCGATGGTGGGCAAAACCTGGCGCTAATGTTGCGACTGCTGCGCTGGCTGCTGTGCTGTGGTAGCTAAGGACCAAAAACAGGAGCATTAGCATAAAATTAGAATTTGTAATTGCGGCTGCGCAACAGGCAGGACAAAACGCCTGCTCTGCCCCTTCTGGCATGCGTCAAGCGCTTTGCTCTTGCTTAATTAAAATGCAGACCACAGCGATAGAGAGAGGGAGCGAGTATCAGGAAGCGCCTGCGCGAAAGGACAACACGCCGTTGACTTCAGCTTTTGAATTATTCAAATGGCATTGCGCTCAGCCTTTTTGGCGTGTTGACTTTTTGATTATGCGCATAATTTTTACGTAGGATTCTCCGGTGTTTTTGTTATGACAGCAGCCAGCGACGGACAGAGGGGCGCCGAGAGTCAGACGTGAGCCTAAGCAAAAGCCACATAATTAAGCCATAACAATTAGCCGCAAGTTGCAAGCATGTCAGACAGTCGACAGACGACAGCAGGCAGCCTGCGAGGCGTTTCCCCAAGCTCCCAAAACGCTTGCGGCAGGTAAATCGAATCTGGTGCTGCCACTGTGTGCTGTGTTGGGCTGATTCGATTTCCATGCAATTTTCAATGAAAGCGGGGGAAATGTCATACCATAAACTACGCCGCCAGGTAAAAGGGTAGCCAGAAAATGTTTGCCAAATGGAACTAAGCTCGAGCGCTTGTCGCACGATGGCATTTGCATGTGTAAAGTCATAAATAACGAGACAACATAACACTTAAAGCAGACACACAGATACACACACTCACATGAGAACGCTATCGAGATGCGATGTATGACACAGAACAGTCCCTCCCTCCCACGCAAATAAAAAAAGAAAAATGCATGAGCTATGCGAGCAGTAGCTGAAGCTGAAGTGGATGTGAAGGCTTTGTTTGGGAGGGAGCCACAAACATATCGTAGTCTGGCCCAAGCTTATCAAATGCAAAATAAAAATGAAAATAAAAATAAGAGTAAAACGAGAAGAAAAAAGAAGCGAATAACGCAAAAAGAATTTATTTCGGTTAGGAACTTTGCTCGCGGGTTATGCAAAAATTTGCAAGGACTCTAAAAGGTGGGCTGACACGGGGAGCATAAATAAAAATAAGTAACGAGCGCCACACAAATTGATAAAACAGTGAAAAGAAATTGCCGCACACCCGCACAACACAATCATAATACAATGAGAGGAGGACAAAGAGCCCCCGTGTGAGTGGAAGGGAGAACGATAGAGCGAGATAGAATGGGAAATTATTGAACAAAAGCGTACGGCACAAAAATGTTTGAAATTGAATTTGATAAGAATGGAAAGTAAAATTTAGTAGAGCTTGAACTCTTGAATGCACTGCAGTTCGAGCTCAAAATAAAACGATATGTGTGCCTTTTATTTAAAATACCATTTAAAATATTTCAATTACGTCAGTCTATTAATCGTAGTCAAATAAGTATGATTTTTATTTTTGCATTAATTTTTTTATGGTATAAGAAGTTGTATTTAAAAGATGTAAACAATTTTCGAAAATAGACGTAGAGCTTACGGAAAAATTTAGATTTTTTATATTTGTAAAACAAAATTATATTTAAAAATGCTTTGGAAATTTTTAATTCAGCAAAGGAAATGGAAAAAAAAATGTCTATGATCATTTTACTTTCAGCTTAAGCCTTGAGAGTTTACAAATTTTATTAGAATTGCCAAATTGGTTGCAGATAATATGAAAATTTATGATCTCCCCGATTCGATCACAACTCGCGTACAGTAGGGCACAAAACTAGCTGCCAGTTGGGCGCACAGTTCGCCAAAATATGTGCGATGTGCAGGGCATATGAGTTAAACCCTTTTTGCATACTCGCAAAACACGGCAACAAGAGTAGCAAATGGCAGAAATTTGTAACTGCCCCCCGGTTACAAAATAAAAAAAGTAAAACGAGTAGGAAAAACAAAATAGAATGAAAGAAAGCAGCAGCAAAAAAAAAAAATACAAAATTGAAAAGTAAAACTGAAAATAGAATTGGAAAATAGAAAACTGGCTACAATGCTTCGACAGCGGCAACGGCATGGAAATAAATTAAATTTTCTAAACGATTGTTGCGACGGGGCAAAGCACCTAAGGCTGCTCCTAACACCCCTTTGCGCTTATATAGTACTCATAGTTGGCATCACAGGTTCACAATGGGATTTGCATATGCGAAAATGTGTGACAGACCACCAAGTGTTGAGGAAACGACAACAGCGAAAGGTACAAGATTTCCTCCTTCGGCTTCGGCTTCAGCTTCGGAGTTTCTTTGCTTGGTCTCGAATTACGACGCACTGCGAAAGGATGCGAAATGGAGAAAGGAGTTACAGTCCAAATTGTGTTTTGCATAAATTAAAAATTAGCGAGGCGGATGCATAACCCTCGTCGAATTCAATTGGATTGGATTGAGCTCTGGGTGACGCATTTATGCATAAATTAAGGATCAATACCGCGAACCTACTCAGCCCTCTGGGCCGCCTCGCATTTGCATCACAATGGGCGCACAACATTTTCGCAAAAGGATTCGCCAAGAAAAAAAATAAAAAGAACTACGCGCAGAATATTATAATAATAGGTCATCCATTAGGGGCTGTTGTTGCTGTCGAAAACCAGCAAATTTTCGCTGGCTGTTGACGTTGTCGGGCAAAACAACGGCAGCCGCAAGAAGGAGCAACCCTTAAAGACGCCGTGCACAGATTAGCGCTGAACCCGCTCGACCCCGAGTGCCGACTTCGACCTCGAGGCGACCCGAGACGTTCGTCCGATCACATCTCGCTCGATCTGTGAGTCGGCTTTGATGTCACATTTTGTTATTTATTTCGGGGCAGCATTTTATTTCTTTGATTTGCATGAGAATGAAGAAAATTGATATTTGGTCTGCTTGAGTTGTCTGTGCTGCAGCGTCTTCTTCCCTTCTTCGCTTCCTTAGGGGCGCACGTGTTACCCCGAAAGGGGTGCAAGCGAAGGCAAGGGTTGTTGTTTGCCACTGAGTGAGGATCACCTCATATTGTGAAAATTATGCAGATGAAGGCAGTTCTAGAACGGAAGAAGATGAGTATTCAAATGGGTTGAGGCATCTTCAAGGGGGTTGGTTGCTGCTGAGGTAATTTGCCTACATGGAAGATAGAGCAGCCGCGTCGAGGCACCTCTAATGGGATGACATCTGTGTGCAAGGGTTTTTTGCATACTATTTAATTTTCCCAAGCCGCCTGGCAAGGGTTAAGCTGACGACGCTGGTACTGCGGCAGAAGAGTTTTCTTTCCCATGGAAATGCGCTAAGCACAAAAGACAATATTGATCGTATATTGAAGATGCAATCAACTATGTTAAATGAATTTACCCCTCTCGCTCTCCCCAACCGTTGCTGAATTGTCTTTTTGCATGCGAAAATTTAAATTAATGTGCAATTTGAATGTGCCAAAAAGGATGAATACGAACTTTGATCGAGGTACGATCGAAGACGACCCAATGACAGATAGTTCACGGGGCAGATGATCAATGCGAGGCATTTGGAATTTGCGAGTTGGCAGAAGATGTTCGATTTAGGTTTTTGCCAATCGTTTACGTAACGTATTTTTTGCTCAAAGATTTCTCACGCTTGCCAAGCGACACGTAAAGCAAAGTTTACCCAAAAAGGGTTGCAACCCCTTTCTGGCCAAGTTCGGTGCCTGCCTCCGCCTCCGCCACCGCTACCGTCACCGCACCGCACCTCCGCACCAAGTTGCGTGTAAAGTCAAATAAAGCAACAAAGGCAAATAATAATTTAAAAGGTTTTGTTGACGTTTCGAACTGTTGTTGACTTTTGCCGCGCGCGAACCAAACAGAAACACAACAGAAATCAAACAGTCGTCGACATCGCACTGCTGCAAGTGGCTGAGTTGAGGTTGCTTCTCTGCCAGTTTGCCACTCACCCGCAACCACCATAGAGATGAAGAGAGAGAGAAAGAGAGGGGGAGGAGAACAAACAGAGACAGCCAGAGCGACAGAGTCAGCATTGATGGTGTGCTCTGTGTGCTCCTGTGGCAAGTCAACTGGCTGCTGTTGTTGGTTGCTCCTGCCACATTCGAGTGCTTCATTATGATTATTTGCGGTTAAATTTTGTGGCGCTTTTAGACTCGAATAATGATTTGATACGGAAAGGATTAAAATTAAGCACAAACTTTGTCTGCCTGTCAGCGCAGAAGTTGCGCATTTGTTGATTAACTTTTTATTTGATTTATTAGCGCAAACAAAACGCCAAATGCTTAACGCTCTGCGTATATCCGCTCAGGTCATGAACTCTACCTCATCATCAGCACACTCGGCTCTTAGTCTCAGCCAGTGAGTCAGTGTTTATCCCAAGCAGTCAGCAGTCAGCAGTCGTCTCTCTTCTCCTCTCTCCTTCTGCCTCTACAGCCGAAGTGCCAGCGAGTGCTTAGCGCGTTTAAAAGTCGCGTAGTAGTTTAACGACGACGACGTGTTGCCGGCACACGCAGATTCGTATCTGTCAGATATAGATAATGAGTACCAACGAGTACCTACAAGTAGTAAGTATCTCGTGCATAGGCCCCAGCCCCAATGTGCGGGTGTTTTGCTGGCCCAAACAATTAGCAGCTCTCTCGTAACTCAGCTAGCACACATCACAGCCAGCTGGAAGAAGAATTTCTGGCAATAAAATGTTACATAACTATTTCAACAACGTGCTATCGAGATTTCTGCTAAAAGAACATCAATAACCAATTTATGCTATGTTTTTAAGGAAAAGTTTAATAAATTGCTCACATTTTTTAATATTTATACTAAATTTGAAACATTTATTTTGATAGAGCTCTGCATTTTTTTACAGTTCAACTATTTGTTGATGTTTTCAACGAGTTTTTAATAACAGTTATAATTATAAAATAATAACACTTAAACAGATTACTTTTATTAAGTTTCCTATAGAAGCATAAAATCATTATTGTCAAATGTTCAGTCTAAAATGCAAGTTATGCAAAATATGAACAAAAAATTTTGAAATAAATGAATAGTTTATTTTTACCATATCTTCATAATAATGTCACAATTCCGATATAATTTGAAACAATTTGTAAGCAGAAAAAGTAATGAAAAATTTGCCGTAGATTGTTCATAATTCTCATCACATTTAATTTTGATATCTCTGCACCTCAATGATATTGTTTCACAGTGTAATCCAATTTACGATCAATTTCTACAGGCGGCATCAATGCAACTGCCTCCTTCTCATTTCCAGTCGTCTCACAGCCCGCTATCGCCATCAGGTGGGTGTCTTACGCACCCAGAAAGGTGTAAATCATGATCATGTCAATCAACAGGGCAACAACAGCCCAACCTTTGGCGCACACCTCGACGTGCAACGTCTTGGTTGGTGCAGCTCGAAATTCACTTTTCATTCATTAAAAGGGGCACGAGAACAGACTGAAAAACTGTTGCAATTGTCGCGCCTACTTAAAAGACGCTGCCACGCTGCCACGCTGCCACGCTGGCGAGAGGATCTGAGGCATGTGGCATGGATGGGGGGAAGGGGGACGGGGAGTGTTGGGGATGCGGCAGTTTAAATAAAGCCTGGCTTAATGATATCCGTTGGCAAGGCTCGACTTGGCCCGTGGGCTGGCAGACAGACAGTCAGATCTTTTGTGAATGAACGACAGTCGACGACGATGGCTTTGTAATGATGCTGCTCATGGACATGGGCATGCCCAGAAACGAGCACCAGACTGCGATTGCGACTGCGACTCATTCATGAAGTTCGCCTCAGAGTTGTTTTTTTTGTGTGTGTGTGGCTGTAATCAGTCCACGCAATAAAATTGTTTGC
This sequence comes from Drosophila siamana, assembly GCA_035047445.1. NCBI lineage: Eukaryota > Metazoa > Arthropoda > Insecta > Diptera > Drosophilidae > Drosophila > Drosophila siamana. Next base: position 494,149 of record JAWNPP010000137.1, on the reverse strand, counting down.
AAGCCTGGCCGGGTTGTTTTTATTGGCATTGTCAATGGGGTGTTGTTGCTGCGTTGGCTTTGTTGTTGTTGCTATTGCTGCTTTTGAAGTTTTGTGTTTTTTGACAGCTTTCGAGGTGTGTTTTGTTAGCCGGCTTTGCCAAGATCTTGTCGTTGTTTCGCCGACATCGTCGCATTTTCCTGCGTGGCAGTCACTCAACCGTCTGTCGAAGTCAGCGACTCAGTTTCAGTTTCAGCCTTAGTCTCAGCCTCAATCTCAGTCGCAGTCGCTGTCGCAGTCGTAGTCTGAGACCGTGCCTCAAAAGATGTCAATTAAATTAATTATTGTTTTTGAATTCGTTGCTGTTTTTGTTATTGTTGCCTCGTTTAATGCAATGGAAAACTGTTGCACACCAAAAGACAAAACGCAGTCAGTCAGTCAGTCAGCCAAAGGTCGCGCTTTGGTTCTACGTAAAGCCAACACCTAGGCCACGTTGCCACAATGTTTAAGCTAGTTTACCACGACTGGTATTTCAAACAAATTCGGACAGACGTCGAAAGTATGTCAAGCATTTGATACCCGCGTAATTCTTTGTTTAATTAATCGTCAGCCGCTGACATGTGGCTGGTTCCAGTAGAGCAACTCACCGAGCGCCGAATTCATCGAGGGGTTGATAACAAGTCCAACACGAAGGTGTCAGTAAAAATGACGACTATTGAACACACTTCACTTTAAATTCAAATTAATGTATTCAAGTTATTTCCAAACAATTACAAGTATAGAAAGTGTACCATCTTCCATACTTTAAAAACTAAATTTATTTAAAATGTATTTTTATAGAATTTGAAATAAAATGAATAGTACCTGAAATAAATTGTACATCTAGTCGACATAACTGTAACTATAAATTTTTTTCTACTTTTATCTTGATTAACATATCTACCACATTTTAAAAAGGTAAACTAAATCATTTGATCATCTGCAGCCTCTCATAACTCAGCTCATAATTTATGGTGTAAACTAGAAATCAGATAGAATTTTGGCGCACATGTATGTTAGTTGCTTTGTTTGCCGTGCCTATTTATCATGGCGTGTAACCTTTGTCATATAGTGGTCAGACCCAAACCAGGAAGTGAAGCTCAGCGGGCTGAAGCCACTGCGATAGCCAGCCAGCAAAACACCGAAACTGACTCGCACTACAATGACACATTTTCCGCCCCTGTAGGCGCGATATGCGCATAATTAATGAGCCTTTTATGGTTTATTGAACCGCAACAGCAACAGCAACATCAGTGCGATGGGTATGAACCACGTTAACACGAAAAAGTCATGGCTAAATGTAAGTTGGCAGTTGTTGCTGTTGATAAGCCACAGCAGCAGCACCAACAACAACAGCGGGTTGCGCTTGGCTAAGTTCTGGCCAGGCAAAGAGAATACAACACACACATCGCAACATCGGACATTGAAGAGTCAACTTGGCACTTGACTTGGAAATTTATGTAGCCTCCTTTATGGTTATTAGTCTCTCGGTTGTCGGTTGTCGACTTTGGGTCTTGGGCGCGCACAGCTGGCAGTAACAGTTAGAGTTCTCAGCGCTCGCATTAGTTAGGCCTAAGCGACGCCAAACAAAGCTGCTCTAATTGCTCTAATGTGACTTCCTCTCTCTCGCTGGGTCTCAATCTCAATCTCCCTTCCACTTTCTCTGATTTACGCACTTGCTCGTAACTTTACAGAGCCATTAAAATTAATAATTTGCCAGCGAGATAATCAACAATTTTTATCAGCGCTTAATGAGAAGCCATAGACAAAGACAGCGAGCTAGAGAGTGAGAGAGACAGAGAGTGAGAGAGAGAATTTTGAATTTTAATTTCAAGTGTTTTCTGAAATTAATTTCTGCACTGAACAAACCGCAACCCTTAACCCTCAACCGCATCCCCCGACCACCTTTTCCCCTCACCTCCCTCGTGGGCGGCGTTCACTTGCAGATAGCGTCGATTGTTGTTTTGTTGTGTTGTTTCCTTTGCTGCTGCTGCTGCTGCTGCTTCTGCTCATCATCATCATTTTATTTCATTTTATTTTTCCATAAATAAACTGCGTTGATTGTCGTCTGAGCTTGTTCTCAACCCCACCCAGTAACCCTTGCCCTTTTGTTATGGCCAGCCCCTTGAGTGCTTTTAAGCTGATGTCGTTGCGTTGATAAAACTGCAGACGCAACCCAACCATGAGCCAAGGACCTGCTCTCGGTTCCGGGTCTCCATTTCCATCTCCATCCTCATCCGCTCATCCGCTCCTGGCAAACGATGGCGGTACAAGCGGCGTTTACGGTTACGCTTCGTATCTTTCAAATTGTTGCCAGTTGCAAGCCTGATTGTTGATGGCCAGCAGTTTTCGGGGGCGTGGCAGTCGCATGTGTGCTTAACAGACCGTTTGCCATTTTTGCATACACACACACTGATTATATGGCGCCCCCTTCACACACACACAGACACTCACACAGACACACTCACTCACATACTCGTTTAATTGACTGTGGACATGTCGGCTGTGGTGTGTTTATGGGTGCAAGGTCTATGGGTTTGGGATCCGGGGCTCGTCGCTGTGATTCTTGAGGTTGCTGTGTGTGGTTAAGTTTAAATACTCGACAGCCATCAACAGCGCATAAAACATTTAACAATATTATTACAAACAATATCGAGTTATGTGCGAATGAATGTCGAGCTCACTGTGAAAATATCATTGCATATCCACAGGCGTCCAATGAGCTCCAAAGGGTTGTACTTGGGGGTCAACCAAAGGGCAGACATATGGGAATGCGGTGAGCGATATCAAATTGATAGTTTTGAAATGTATTTAATAATTACTGAAGTTAAACTTGATGAGTGTAATTTAATTGAGCTCAAATGTGTATTTTATAATTGTTGTAAATATAATTTTATAATTAACTACTTGTCAAATGTATAAAATATATTTCTGAAAATAAGAAAGGAACTAATATGGACAGAAAATAAAGAAATTTCTGGAAATCAGTTGTCAGTCACTGGTTCATTGAAAATTATTAGAACTAAATGAAATAATTTTCTTTTATTTGGTTAAAGGTCTCGAGTATTTTCTTGAGTTTAAAGAATCAACAAATTTGTTTAATTAGCGCCTTTTATACGATTTTAACAAGCAAAGTAAACAATGTTAAAATCTGCGTATATTCATGAAAATAATATAATTTTCAACTCACTCTTAACATAATTATAAAAGGAACTTTTTTTGTAGAATCCAAACTACAATCGTGTACCTTACATACCCCATACAAAAGAACTGAAGAACGATTTAATTTTAAATCTTGTGGACTTAGCTATAAGCTCCAGAATTTCAATGATATGTGAACAAATCGATCTGTTTGAAATGTGGGGTGATATCAAATAAATTACTTATAAAAGTGTGGATAACGATCGCGATCATTTGAGGCGGAATTTAATTTGCTGCACTTCATCAGCAGAGTGCATGAAATGGAATGGAATGGAATGAAATGAATGTAATGAAGCATTCACGCTGAAGTCCTCCGCCCACATGACCACAAAGACCAAAGGCAGCCACCGCCAAGGATGTGATGTGATGTGATGCGCTCTGCTGTGATGTGAAGCGATGCCCTTTTGCTGTCACGGCTGGCAGAAGATGGCATTATGCCACGATGGCATTATTTCGCCAGTGTGCCCCAGCGACAAATTCCCCGAGTTCAAGTGAGTCCAACGCAATTGCCTTACGCACGTACGCAGCGCTCAGTCATCTCTTCCTTGCATCTACGAGAGACTACGAGACGCTCTTTTTTTCCCTCTGCCCAGTTCCTTATTTCTGTTTTTTTGTTCTTTGTTTTATTTTGGGCCTTGTCGCAACATCAGAGCAGCGATGTCAGTGACAATCGCGCAAAAGAGAGAAAACCTTCAGCAACACGTAAGAATGAAAACACCAACGCATTATTTTTATGAATCCCCAGCAAAACCCAAGCTGCCAACCATCCATCCATCCATCCATCGTTCCAACGATGTGTATTGCATTTTGCTTATAATCTCTTTTATTTTTTGGTGGGGCAAGAGAGCAGACAAGGCTGGGCAACGCAACGCAACGCAACACAACGCATTGTATTGAGTGCCACTAAAAATGTTGAGAAATGTGCGAGTGCCAATGCCTCAACATACTGAGAAAACACATAGTATATATATGTACATATATATGTATATATATATATATATTTATATATTTAAGTATAATGTATAGAAGAAGCCGCGTCCAAAGTCAACGTTCCTTCTGTGGCAGCACGCACGTTTTTTTCCATTCAAACGGACGCTGGCGGTTGAGTTTTTTTTTTCATTTTACGTATCAGCGCTCATCACGAATGAATGGCCCATGCCCAAACCCAAACTGAAAACTGAAAACCCAAACTCAAGCCCAGGCTGAGCGCTGCTGCCATGGACATGGAGCAGTAGCTGGAGGCGAGGGCGAAACGTCATCATCGTCGTCGTCGTCGTTGTCATCGCACAGCCGCAAACCAAACCGTTGATCACGTTTGGCGCAGGCTTCCGGTTAATGTTGAGACAACCAAAGCCGAGCCAAGCCAAGCCAAGTGTAGTGAAGTCAAGTTGAGTCGAGTCAAGTCAAGGCATAGGAGCGAGCTGTCGTTGTCGTTATCACTGACTGCCTTTGGTCATACAGCAAAACTGACGGCTCTCGACTGTCGACTGATGACTGTCAGCCGCTCGAGGAGGGAGGGAGCGGGAACGATGACGACGACGACGACGACGACGGCGACTCCCGCGCACGTTGACGGATCGCAACGCACGCGCGTCTCCATTGCCAAGTGTAAGAAATTAAAACGTTCCCAACTTGGACTTTGTTTGGCTGTGCTACGTGTTTGGCAACCGGCGACGATCCTCAATTTATTTATTGTATTTTTCTAGCTATTTTCAACGGCGGGGGAAGTCATAAATTATGTAAGAGAATGCGCGCCCCCCGCCCAACGCCCCCCATTCCCACGTCGATCTGCAGCCTGAAGCTGCCGCTCTTTCACCATTTCTATAACTACTTTTTATGAGCTGCTCTCGTTGCGCTCTTGTCGAGCAATTGCAGCCGCAGCTGCAAGGGTCAAGCATTGTTTTATTTTCCTTTTTTAAATGTTTTCAGAACTGTGTTTACGACACACGACGGCCACGACAATAGTTGTCTATGCATGCAGCGATACAGATACAAATTTATTTGCGAGTACGCGCAAAACTTGCGAGTGATAAGGGAAAAAAAAAAAAAAAACGAAAAGAAATATGCAAAACAGCCAACTAACTCTCTGACGACTTAAAGGCCTGATAAGACACCCAAATGCAAACAAACAAAACACAAAAACGACAGCAGAAAACATTTAACAAGTTGCACAAAACAGGCCCCCCTCAAGGCGGGGACGGGGGAGGGGCATTGGGAGGCAACTGTCAAACAACTTAAAGTCTCATTTATCATGCCGACTGTGTGTGTTTGTGTGTGTGAAAACTTTAAACAAAATCAGCAGGCACACAACAGAGAAGCAAACACAAGTGAAAAACTTTGTGCAACAGCCGAAAGGAAAATTGCGCGAAAACTCATAATTTTTTGCATAATTTTTTATGTCGTCAGCAGGGGGAGTTGGATGCGGACCGGAGGGGAGGCAAATGAGACATAAATACCGAGTCAGTGGCAATACATGACCTACAGCAAGCGATCAACAAGTGGCACAAACACACTTAGACACAGAGAGTGAGAGCGAGAGAGAGAAAAACATAAAAATGAATCGCAGACAACGATGAGAAATCCATAAGTCAATTTTCAAAAATTATGCAAAATTATTTAAATTGTGCGACGACGTAGCCAAAAAATCAACGGCAGCCAGCAGTGCGAAAGAGATGGCAGCAGAGTGACTGAGAGAGAGAGAGGGAGAGAGGGAGAGACTCACTCTGCATGCAAATGCGAAACGGAAATGGCAAACAAACCATAATGTGACGACGCTCTGACTTCGCTGCCGACGTCGACGTCAGCGCATAAGCAAGAACTTCCGCTGTCGCAGTCGCAGTCGCAACGTCAACGTCGCAGTCAACGCTGCTTTTGCTGTTCTTATCATTTTTGTTGCCAAATTGAAGTTGTTGTTATTGCGGGATTTATTGTAGCTCTGCCACCCACTGCTGCCAGCTCAGCTGCTGCTGCTGCTGCCACTGTTGCTGCCACTGCTGCTGCTGCTGCTGCTGCTGTTGCTACTTGGCTGGTGAGCAGACAAAATCGTATGCAAATCAGTCGCCGCTGTGGCAGGCAAAAGTTCAGCGTACGCTTAACTTTCAGCCGCCTAAACTGGGCAGGTCTCCCCTGCCACTCTGTCACCCTGCCACAGTGCCACGTCTGCCACACCTTGCCCCAGCGCTCTGTGTGGCACGCAGCGCGCATGAGCGCCGACATTGTCTGCCTCATTTGCGCCAATTTTTTTACATCAAAATCGGAGTGCAAAATAAAAAAGTTGCCCCTTTGCACGGCGCCCGCCTTGGTCTGTCCCCAACATGTCGCAGCCAAAGCTACTCTCTCCGTTCGTGCCACATTTACATTTTTTACTGCTGTTGAACTTATTTTCGCATTTTGTTGGCTACTCTCTTTCTCGCTCTCTATGTCTTTCTCCCTCTCTTGCTCTGTGTGTTTGTTTTCTTTTTACATTTTTGTTTTTTTTTACATCGATTTTGCATAATTTTTCAAGGTCGTCAGTCGACGGCGGGTGTTGCATACATTAGCATGTTTGCCGACGTTGCAAGGCGCTCCACGTTGACGCGTTTGTGCAACGCAACTCGGCGGTGGCAATCGGGCTTCGGCCTGCTCTGGCTTTGCTTTCAGCTTACAGCGCGGAGAACCGCAACGTCCACGGCAAAAGTTGTTGCCACAGTTTTGCAGTTTTGCATAGTTGGCATATTAAGCAAATGTTGTAGTGTTCAGTTTGTTGATTTGCTGTGATTGCGGCTGCAACGGGGACGCCTTGTGGCAAGGTGTTAAGATGCGACTGAGATGTGTGGCGACTTAAGTGCTTCGAAAAGCGAAACTGCATTCTCTGTGCCAAGCTGTCTGTGGTACGACAAAGTGACTTTATTTTCATATTAAAGCAATGCAAACAAAAACTCAAGTCTATTTCACTTTTAATGCGAAAATTTGCAGAGAATATTAAATGGCAAATATATTTGAATTCGCGCTCAAGAAATTATGGATTTATATTGAATTATTTTGTTGTACTGAAATCGGAAAACTGTATTTCTCTTTCGACTGTAACTAAATTCTCGGAAGCTTGTGCTCTTTATAAACATAGAAAATTTTTTTATTTATTATTATGAATTCGAAATTAGAACTAAAATAAAATTAAACTTCCAAAAATTTCTGGTTGACACTAGAACACTTACTTATTTAATTTAGTATTGAACATAATAATTACGTAGACATCACAATCATATAATTTTCATGACAAGTAAGCAAAAACTTGTCACTTAACGTATCCTGTACCAAAATACACCCTAACATTGTGTGATTCCCACCTGTCTGATAAGCGTGAATTAAGCTTAGCAATTTATTTATCTTACAATCTGTTAATGTAGTCAAATTATTAAATATTTGTGTGCTTTTTTCTCACATAATATCAATAATATATGACTTTTATCGAATTGATTTGTGGCGGCTGCTGTTCTTGTAGTTCGCAGTGTCAAATGTATTTGTGTGAGTGTGTATGTGTTTGCGGTTGCGGTTGCGTTTGCGGTGGTTGTTCTGGCTGCATTTCGAAAACCACTTTGATCGCCAGGTGCGCATTTAAGTTGTTCTGGTTCTCCTTGTTGCTAGTTTCTGTTGCAGTTGCAGTTGCACTGCGATTAGAGGCAACAGCAGAAATATGTTCATTTTTCTGTCTGTTTTTCTTTTTTATTTTTGCACTTTTTTTTGGAACCTTGTTAAATGTCACCAAGCGGTATGCGACCTGAAAATTGATAAATCGCCAAAATGCGTGTGCGTTAAGCGGCGTCAAGATCGCCAGCAAAAATAGCTAATTTGCCAATAGCTCGCTGGCAATTTGTGGGCCTTGAGATTGAAGCAGTGAAAAACTGTTCCAATAAAACTGCAGCCAGTCTGCAAAAGAACCAGTTCAATCTACAGCTCACATGTAGCAACTGTGCAAACTGCAATTGAAAGTGAACCGAATGCCATTTCTCTGAATGTGACAAAATGTTATTAATTGCGACGAGGACAATGCAAAGGTCCTGCGCGTGATTTGTCTGCATTGGCAGCAAAGTGCTAATAATTGCTTGCCAATATTGGGCCCTAAAGAGCAGACAATGGGATACGCCAGATGATTATCGATCAGCAGACTGCAAAAGCGATAGCCAAAAAAACCAAAACATTCAATGGGCAGCCGCGGCATAACCAAGGACAGACGGACGCACCTTGACCAAGAAAACAAGTTAAAATGCAGCCACGTCTGCTGATTGCCCGGCAGCATAACAAAATAATTTGTTTGGCTGTGTGTGTACCTGAGTCTTCTCTGTGTGTGTGAGTGTCTGAGTGTGTTGTTCAATTCAAGGTGTCTGCGTTGAGGTGTCTTTTGCTACCCCAAAAGTACGAGCTCAGCTTTCTGTTCACCTATGTCAGCGATCAACTGAGCGCGTAAATGCCATAAAAATTGTTTCAGCCACGGTAATTAGTTGTTGTCCTGCCAATGACGTTGCCACAGTCCACAGTCCACTGTCTACCGTTGCAGCGCTGCACGTTGCACTTTGCAGCCGTGGCAAGGTGTTTTTGTTTTTTTGATACGCATAGCCCTTGGCTCTGCGCGATCGGAGGTTGTAATTCATTAACGCTTCGATGGGTCGCTGACACGGCGAGAAAGTATGCGACTTTTATTTTCCCTTTTTCTTCCATTTTTAGCCATCTTTCTTCTCATCAAGGGTGCAAACCGAGACCGTCAGCCCCAGTCGCACTAAAGCAGCTGCCAACCGCCAATTGGTGGCAGGTTCAAAACGAGGCAGCTAATGCCAGCTAGAACTCGGCAATCCAGAGGTCAGACTTTCAAGCGAAGTTATATATTTGAAAATATCAGGATCGTTAATAATTTGGATTTGAATATTTTTTGGTTTTTTTGGTTAGTTACCACTGCTGAGAAAACAAAATTAATGCATCTTCAAGAAGTACTTATTTATTAATGTCAAATACTAACAGTTGATAGTATAAATATTATTTAAAATGTAACGTAAAACTAACATTCAAATTAATTGAAAATGGACAAGAAGATTTAAATAATATTCTTTAATAGATTAATAAAATTCCTCAAGCCTGTTATAAAATCATGTGATATATTAAAAATTAACAATTGGATTTACTTTTAATTATATAAAATCTTTTCTTCATTTGTCTCATGAAATAAATATTAAAATTGTTTTAAATGTCTTTTATACTTTGGAACATAAACATTCATAAATGGGCGATGAAATTGGATTAAACAAATTTGAGATTCACTCCCCAAATAAGAAACTTGGTCAATTTACTTACGACTTGATTTTTTTTGCACGCAATATGTTTATGTTATGAATTCGAATTGCATTAAATATTCCTTTCAGATTCCATAAATCAAAGTGGCCTAAATCAATGGACAGAATCTCTATTCTGAGGGTACTTAGTTGCTTTCCATTAGCATTTTGCCAACACAAATAGAAGTCGAAAGGCTGTGTAAAGTGGAAGGGTGCAATAGTCAGATAGTTCTCCTGGCTGCCTACTAAAATTCCAATGAAAATCGAAAATGTCGACAACATTTCAAGTGCGAGACTTGGAATCGTCGTGTTAGACTTTGAGGCATTTCGATGTGGCAGCGCCAAAAGATTTCATGCTATTTATGAAGAGCAAACAACATTCATAGGAGGTGAATGAAGAACCAAGAGATGTGAGATGAGAGATGTGAGATGTGAACTGAGTGAGAACTGAGGCCAGGGCGTGCAAACAGTAATAAAAACATGACGACGACAGCAACAACAACAATAGCAGCAACATTATTGTACAGCAATTTAAACAGGCCCGAAACAGTGAGCGAGCGAGAGGAAGATATATAGAGAGAGACAGTCTGAAACCAAACGTGGCCAGAGTTGCGACGACATAAAAGGTCAACAATTACTTGGCTGTCTATCTCGTCGGTCCCTCCGTCTGACTGACGAATTGTTTGGTCTGTCTAAACTTTGGCTACCAAAGAGTCTAGCTCGACCATTGCGAAGACATCGACAGCATCAGCAGCAACAGCAACATGACAGCGACAACGACAACAGCATCGACAGCGACATCCACAACAACAACAGCAAACGACTGACACAGACGACGACGACGACGACGACGACAAACAAGGCCCAAACAATTGTCAACGCTCTCGTCGAACGTTTAGAGCAAATTGTGGGCAATGTTGTAAGTGCAAGAGGCCCCTCTAGCGGGTGGCCGGGAGGGGCAGGGGGTAGGGGGGCCAGCCAGTTGGCAGGCACGCACATGTAAACATCAATAAATCAATTAGGCAAGCATTGGCAATACAAGCCAAGTGAATGGTTGCCAAGCCAACATCCAGAGCTCAAGCCCAAGAGGAGCTGCTGCTGCTGCAACGGCTGCTGTTGTTGCTGGTTAGCTGAGGAATTCAGCGCCAATCGTTGTCAACAAAAGTGTGACAATATTTCCATGAAATTGTTCATTAACCGCTTGGCACACATTGCACTTGGCCAGCAGCTGCCCCCCTTCCCAAAACTCCCTTTTCCATTTCCATTCTCGTTTTTCTGGCAACTTGCAACTGTCAGCTGGCTGCACTCTAATTGCTTGCATCAATAGTTGCTGCAGCGCCATCCTCTTGCCTCATTTCTTCAGAAGCCAGAGCCAACGCCAAAGCCTTGGACAGCTCACGTTTGTCCGACAATTCAACGGAAGTTCTGAGCACCCTTTCCACCTCGTCAACCCTTCCCCGCCACCCCCTCCCCATTTATTTGTGGGTCGCTTTTCTGTGTGCAAGGTGTGAAGATTAGAGCGCCCCAAAACTGATGCTCTAATGGAAATATCCATTGATACACTTGTGCAAGTCGACTTGCTAGAATTCTCGGAATTCTTTCTTTCCTCTGCTCGCTCCCAGTGAAAAGTAAACGCTTGTGTTGCAACTACAACTTCATACTCCGTATGGGAGGAAGATGTGAAATGCCAAAGCACAATATGCTCAAGCAGACTGTGTGGCGGGATAACTTCGCGTTTTTGGTTCATTGAAAAAAGGGCCTATTTTTTACTTTAAAATGTAAGCAAATCTTCTGTGAATCTTCGCAGAATAAATTCATTCAATTTAATATTAAAGTCACTGATTCAATAAAATTTAATACTTTGAAAGTTCAAGTAATCAAAAACAATAATTGTATTTTTACTTTTTCCGCTTTTTTCATTCTTCAGTATTAAATGAAATTATAAAGAAATTGAGTAAACTAATACTACTAATATGCACTATTTAAAGAACTAAAAAAAAAAGCTGTTGTATTTAACAAATAAAATATTTGTAAAAATCATTGAATACAGCCTTTCATTTTATTTTCTCTTCACAAAGCTAACTTTTCCAAAAAGCATTCACTATTCATAAATATAATACCTAATATATTATTCCTAAATTAATAAATATATTTAAATTTTAGAAAAAGTTTACATTTCGAATTGCCAATTGAATTCAAATCATGTTTAAAGAGTTTTCGTCTACGCTTTTTCCAACGTAGTCATTACTCATATCTGATTAATCGTTAACCCTTCCAGCTTTTGCTGCTGGTTAACAGACAATAAGCTCACAGTTAAATAATGGCAATGCCCTGCTGTTGCAACAACGCCACGTTGCACCATCCACAGCATGGAACATGTAGTCAAATCAAAGCGCAAAATGACAGTCGTAAAAATTATAACAAAACTTCTGACTTTCCTATGAGCAGAAAAGGCGATGAATGACGAACTGCGGGGGTGACGAGCAGGGGGGAGGGAGCAAGGCATTGGGGCGAGTTATGTTCATTTTGCCAACATTTTCAACCAATCAAGCGGGCCAAAAATCAGACACGCCAGAACAGCGCAGGACAGGACAGGACAGTGGAGGACAGGCCAGAGCTGAACAGGCGAGACAACACCGCGAACAACGACAACGACAACGACAGCAGCAACAACAACTACAACAACATGTGTTGCACATTCAGCGCTCTCGTATTCCCATATGCCCCAGGGCTGTAGCTGTTGTTACTGTTGTTGCTGTTGCTGTTGCTGTTGCTGTTGCCGGAGCCGCTGACATGTGGTAACGCGGTTTTGGTTTTGGTTGCCGCGCGGTCTTGTAATGCGTATTCAATGTTCCCGGTCAGACGGGCAGACAAACAGAGAGACAGGCCGAGAGACTGACAGACAGGCTGCTGGGCTGCTGAGCTGCCGGGTTGGCAGGCTGAGCGAGCTCTCTCCTTCTGACCCCCAGACGAGGCAGGATACATGTGTTGGGCCCCCGCTTGCCGCAGCTCCAGTTGCCGCATTATGCCACGTTGTGTGGCATGTAGCCTTTGATTGAGTTTGAGTTTACCCGCCAGCTTTTCACGACGCGTTTTTGACATTTCTCTCTGTGTTTTTTCTGCTCACTTTGTGATTTTCCTATTCCCCGCTTGCTGTGCGCATTGTGGGCAAACTTTGAAGCGTGTTAAAATGTTTGATTTTGCCCGAATGTCAGTTACAGCTGTTTCTGTATGTTGCAACTTACACAGCGACGTCGCGTTTGTTGCTTGATGAATCTTTGTTTTGCGAGCTCAACTTATGGGTATGACAAAGAGAGACGCGGTGTTAGAATATAACTTTTATTATACTACTTAAACTATAAAGTAGTATAAAGTCTAGTAGTATATTGGATATATTGTTTTATGTAATTATTAATTCAGTTGATATTAGCCAATGTTTCTGGAATTAAAGATTCATTTCAGTTTTTGGCAGCATTCAAGGAAACTAGCACTTGTTGTGAGTTGAAAATTCAAATTTGCAACTCTTCGAGCGTTTGTGTGTTTTTGTTGGCTTGCACCATAAATTGCAGATGCTATTTTGGTGTATCTGTTTGGCTTGTTTAGCGTGTCCTTTTCAAGTGGCTGCCACACATTAGAGCCACTTTTATTGGCTGCCCCTAATTTGGCACTGCGTGTTGTCTAGCCTTAATTTACGACAAGTCCTTTTGGTCATGGTTACTGCACTCTAACCCCCCCCCCACATGCATTGCCATGCTCTTCAGACAGATGCAGCCAACTGCAGCTATGGATTAGGCAAGGAAGTGAGGAAGAGAGGAAGAAAGGGCCAGAACGTGTGCGAGCGAGCCAACGAGAGTTGAGTGCGTCTGAGTGCCACCTGATGTTCGTGGTCGATAACGATTTATGACACCAAAGCAGCAAACGACAACGACACTGTGACAGACGGCTGGCTGTTGTTGTCAGTGTGACATTGCGCTGACTTCCATTTCAACCACAATATGCTCGAGAAAAAAGGATATGCGACGAGGCGAATACGTCGCGGCTTAGATGCTTATCAAACGACAAGGCACATAGGAGAACTGGTTGCTGGTAGTCAGAACGGAAGTCTATGGCCCAATCGGCTTAGCCATGTCACAGGCCCCGTTAGCCGGGTTAACCAGCAAGCCAGCCAGCTACCCAGCCGGCTAACCAGCTAGCGAGAGCGAAGGTTAAGCAGGTGCATCTTAAACTAGAAGTGGTCTGAAATTACCAGTTACACTGTAATTGTAATTCAAGCCATTTAATTTAGTTTACTCGACTTGTCGCCACGACAGCCAGCGGGGTTATGCAATTCGCAGGGGGTGGCATTCCATAAAAAAAATAATAAAAATAAAAATCTATATGTATGTATATGATTATAACCAACTGGTCAACTGGTAGTCGACAGTTTCAAACCTTATCTTCAGTATTTTTGTGCTGACAATCGCATGGAAAATTCTTTTCAAAAACAAGTTTTACTCGTTTTTGCAGCGCTCGATTATCAATGTGAGTGGGGTGCAAAAAACTAAAAACAAATACTCGTAGAAAATATATTTATTATTATTATAAACTATATGTATACAAATAGAGAGAAAGAGAGAGATGAAGAGGAAGAGGCGAGCTGATTTATAATGGAAAACATGAAAAGCCATATACATGTCCAGCTTGGGGGAATTTCTAGGTGGAAAATCTGAAAATATTTTAGCGTCTTAATTAAAAAGCATAAATTACAGTACTCGACATATTAGCCTGACATTCTAATAGTCCACCCCTCGATGTGTTTTTTATGTCTCAATTTTTACCGAATGGCGAACAGCAGGTGCAAAAATGTGACTTGGCCTAATGCGCTCTCTAACTCTAACCCTTTTAACATTTTTTTTTTTTTTTGGATACTACAATTTGCCACGCTGCCAATTCACTCGCCGACTGACTGACCACCCCCCCTGAGGCACTATATAATTAACAGCTGTTGGCCAGGCCAACAGTACTCCGTAGAGTGAAAATAAAAAAGAAGCAGGGCGACGAAGCTGGCAGTAATTTTTTCCTTTATTTTTTTTTGTGTGTTGTGTTGTTCCTGTTCGTTCCACAGGCGACTGCAGCGTAAAATTATGCAAATTTCTTTGTTGCTTTGCGTGTCAATAAACAATTTTTGACCTACATAATTATGCCAAATGCCGTGCCATGAAAATCTCTAAGCTCACAACCCACAGAAAGCGAGAGAGCAGACCGAAAAAGGAAGCCAGCAAGTGGCACAATTATTTAAATTATGAAGGACGCCGCTTCAAGGGACCAGGCAGCAACAAGGAGGCCAACGGCAACTTGTGGCAAACAACGACGACGACGACGACGCGTGTTCCTCGAGTGCCGAGAAATGCAAATGCGACTTTTGTTAGTTCCGGCACAGCTTCTATGCACGACGGGATTATCCAGCCAGACTGATCTCATTTGCATAATTATTGGCCGCCTAGCCAGACGATGTTTCGACCCTCTGGGCAATTGGCGGCGTCTAACGATACGTTTGATCGGCTTTGATCGGGTTATTCAACTGATCTGGTGGTGTCTCTCAGGACCCCAAGCTGAAAAGAACACGATGCCGAGCTGTACCTGAGCCGCGTGAATTTATGGACCAAGCTGACATGCATGCAATCGACTAAAGCATTTGGTATGCCCTCAACATCAACCTCAACCTCAACCTAAAACCGAGAGATAGCTCGGGAGGAGAAGGTGGAGAGAGTCAAGCGAGCACTTGGCTAGTCGGAGACTTTCTTTCTTTCACGGCTGGACACTTTTTATCCATTATGCGTTTTCTTTCCGTCGTTTTCTCGCTGCGCTAAGAATTGTCCATAAATTTTAGTCTCGACGCGGCTTTTATTTGTGATATTTTCCTATTCTTCCATCTTATTGTTGTAATCGCGGATGCGAGGCTCTTTCTGGCTCAGAGATTTGTTGTAATACCAGCGAGCCAAGTCGTCGATAAAGTCTTCATTGATTTGTGACCTCTAATAATAGCGTTTAGCTCAGCTTGTCCCGATAGCATTGACCTTTTTTTCTCCGTCGTCGCTGGGTAATTTTTTTGGTTGTGTTCTCTTGTTTTTTTTTTTTTTCTTGGGACCCTCTCAGCGTGTTGAAAAGAACTTCTAAGGGATGCGACCGACAACGATCGACAAGAACTCCAATTCGGACTCCAGTTAATTATGTATTTGGGTCTCTGCAGTTTGCAGTCGGGGGCCAGCGTCGACTGTGTCTAGTAGTCCAAGGCAGGTGTGGCTTCGTTGTAACTAGTCATGAGTTGCCCTATCAATTAGCAAGCTGCAGTTATTCACTGCAATGTGGAGTTGACTCAGAGTCATGTGAATCATTTGAATTATTTGATGAGTGCAAATACATATAGTATGAAAGTACATATATACAAGCATTAGCTTCCAGTATCTTAAGTATCTAAGTATCAATAGACGTTTTGATAAATGAGCTTAGCTGTTTTATTTGGCCAACAAACAGGCAGGCAGCAAAGCAGCCAGTCAGCCAACGAGTCGAGTGAACAGCGTCGAAAGCATCTCAAAATTCCACAATCAAATTGGCCGCCAGCTATGGGCCAAGCAAATAGCAAATACAAAGCTTAAAACACGCATTTGCTATTATTATTCGTTAATCGCCAAAGTCGACTGCTCGATGCTCTGACATCCACTAGAAATTCCCGGAATTTAAGTGGATATTCCCTGAAATTAGACGGCTAGTTTTATGCTGACAAATGATAGTTTACAACTGCTCTTTGTGGGGCTGCCCATTAAGTGGGTTATTTTGTGAGCTGGGTTTTCCTTTCAAGCTTGCATAGCACTTCAACTAATCGAAGTACTTCCAATGGGTAACTCTGCGCTATGTTTTTGGCACTAGTCAACGCTGCTGGCCAGATCAAAGTGCGCTGTCCATCTCGACTTAGCGTTGTTGGATTGTATTTAATGATAGCTCAGCGTCTCGGTCGCAGTTTCAGTGTCAGTTTTAGCTTGTTTGCTAATCAAAGATCGCAGCTTCTACAAAACAGTTAGCAGTGGGTTTCTTTAGACGCTCGAGTACCGTAAACTATTTGTTCAAGTTTCAACTACAAGACTTTATGGTCTTTTGCATTTCATGGCACCCCATTTTCCACCTCTCTGTGTGTCTCGCACTCCATCGATCACCTCGATGGCTCTTTCTCTTGTCTTGTCGCCTTGACGTCATCGCCCATCTCTTTGTCTTTGGCTTTGGCTTGATATCTGCGCGAAATCAAATGCCGTCGTCGTCGTCGTCGTCGTCAAGCACACAAAACTTTCGATCGAATTTTATGTATTTATTTCAACCAAAAACAAAAAAAGAAAAACAAAAATAAATAAACGACGCAAAAACAAAAGCCACAGCCAGGCCAGGCCAGACAACGGCCAGCGGCAACGCATCAACAACAACAACAACAACAACAACAGCAGCAGCAACAGCAACAACAAGTTGACTGGAAACCTGAAATGTCTCAACACTTGAACCCCCACCGAACACCGAAGCAGCAGCAGCAGCTCCGATCGCCCCGATCGAAGCGTGCAATCGTCTTACACTCACACACGCTCCACACACACACACACACACTGTCATGCTGCGATACGGGGCGCGTTTCTAGTCGCGCCAAAGTAAAGGTCTACCGGTGGACATAAATTTAGCTGTAATGCGACAGGTGTATTTTTTATCTATGGAACGGCATAAAACGAGCGGCGTCGCAGTCGCTGCTGGCGTCGCCGTCGCTGTCGCTGTCGTTGTTAGTGTTGCTGTTGCTGCTGCTGCTGCGCATGTGCAACGCATTCAAACTTTGAAATAATATAAAAGTTGTTGTTGTCTAAACACAATTTCAATGTTATGCATATATGTGAAATAAAATTCTTGATGGCAACTTTTGACAGGCGCCGAACCGCAGCAAGTGGCTCCAAGTGCTGCCCGACTTGGCTCAGCTGCTGCTGCCGTTGTTGTTCATCATAAATAACTTGAAAAGCCGCTCAACACTCGTCGACGCCGAGCGTCGCTTGCAGTTTCCATTATTTGCCTTCGAATAGCCGCTGATTAAAACGCTTTTCAAATGGTTTCCGTGATGGCAAGCAAGCAAGCAAGTAGATTCCACTTGCCAGTTGTTGCATAAGCAGCATCTGACTGACCGCTCCCAAGGACACTCCACTCACACTACGGATCACAACAGATCGCAGATCTTTCCCATGTGTGCAACGGGTGACGGCAAACCAATAAAACAGTCATCTGATGAGTGCTGTTGAGAAAGGTCTTCCGGAAGCGGAGATTGTAAACAAACAAAGATTTTTATTGACTTTTTCCTCAATTTAAAGAAGAATTTCCTATAGAACATGACAAATTTCTATATAAGAGGTGGAATTTATTACGCAATTTATTATTAGCCAGATAAATATTTTCAATTAGCTAAAGATTAACAGAAGAAGTTTTTTGAGGCGATTTTCCTATACATTTTTAATAAGAAGAACAGCTTTAAAGCTTTAAAAAATCTAATATAATCAAAGCTGTTTTTTATGAAGTAAAAATAAGAATGATGTGAATATTTTAAGACTAATGGCAAAAACTGTTATTTACAATTATTGCACAATTATTTTATGGTAATTACAATCTAGTTTTTATTCTGCAAATCTTAAAATAAATTGGCTCGAAGTGTTAGTTCAATTAAGATATACTTTTAAATAATCAGTTTTTAAATTATTAGTATATTCTTATAAAAAGCTAATTATTTGATTAAAATTGCAATTAAAACGATGATTTGATTTAAATTGAATGCTTCAGTTGCTTTGGGTTAAATTTGAATAAATTTGCTGTAGCTATAAAGTAATTTGAAGTAGTTCAATCCAACTTTTACGTGTGCTTAATTACACTAAAATAAAAAAAAGTAATTATTTATTGATAGTCATCGTGAGTGTTGCAATAAGGTTAGTTGTTTTCACAACCAACTTGCCCAATTAGTGAAAGTGCAGCTTCTGAAGTATGACAATAATAGTACTCCTTTCCAGTTTCACAACATGTTACACCCTCTTCGCCCACTCAGCTGTCCACTAAATCCACAATTTTGTGGCACAAAAAAGAAAAAAAAATGGAAAAATCCCTCCCTTTTAGCGGCCATACAGATATTTGAGCATATGCGATTTACACCCAGACAATAATTAACCATAGCGAAATATAAAAAAGAAGCATATAGCAACAACTACAACAAAAGTCTGGGCTACTTAGCCATAGTGAGAGGACACGTCAGCGACATATGTGCCAGAAGCAAGGAGGAAAAGCAAAACCACCACCGAGAAGAGGATGCCACACATGGGTGCGTGTTGTGAGCAGTAGTTGAAAAAAACCCAAAAGTAAACACACACAATTTGCGATTTTTATTTGCAATCAATCATAAAATAAACTGCCTGTCTAGTCTCTCTTTCTCGCTCCAATGTCGCGGCGTTGGAGACAAAGGGGCGAGTGTGAAAATGCGACTAAGGCGTGGAAGTGCGGATTACCGCAGTTCGCAGCATGTGATCGATCGCCTGACCAGCAGCCCGACCAAAGGATGAGAATGATATTGAGAATGAGAGGATGCTGCTGAGGGAGCAGGGGCACAGACAGGGCCCGCCAAGGGGCAGGGGCAGCAATAGACGCCGCTTGTGACACGTTTTGCTGCTTAAGCTGCCTGCAACGTTGGCGGCACAGGAAGTGTGGGTTGTACATCCGGCAAAAAAGGGAGCCAACACCAAGACCGCGTCGAACATGCAAATGCGGCTTAATTAACTTGTTGCACGTCGCCTCAGTTCGCGACGACGACACGCATGCGCACTCTGCAGCCTGCACTCGAGTCCTCGAGTCTCGCAGCTTCTCGGGTCTCGGGTTCATTTCGGTCTCAAATTGAGCCAAACAAAACACAACACGGCCACCAAATCAGCACCAAATTGAAGGCGGCCGCACAAGGTGTCTATACCCCCCTCCCATTGTCAATCCCTCATCCTCCTCCTCCTCCATCTCCTTCTCCTGCTCCAGCACAATGCTCCAACTAATTTCGCCAACTCCTCGGCCTCATTTACATTTGGCGCCAGGCAGGCAATGGCAATGCTCTTGAATTGGCAACTCGTTTTTTTGTTATTCGGTTTTTTGTTTTTTAATTAATTCGATATCACAGTTGCGTTTTTTTTCGGCTACTGGTCTTTACTTGAGCTGCCCTTTTGGGCCAAAGCGAGAGCGAATGGCATTTGCATTTGGACAGACGGACGAACAGAGTCCGGTCATCGATACGAATTTCATTCAGAAATAATTTTTATGTCCAAATGTTGTGAGGTTGATGGCGGTTTGTTGCTTCTGCTGATGCTGCTGTTGCTGTTTTGGCCTTATCCTTGTGAACTTCATTTGCATAAACGGCATGAAATAAAATCAACAGTTGCGGAATCAACAGACAAGCAACAGAACGACACACAGACGATCAGACAATCACAACGGGCCCAGCAGTCGACAGTCGACTGTGCTCCGTCCACTGTCCACAGTATGCTGTCGTCTGTCGACAGGTAGCAGAAACCTAACCATCCAAAAAAGAATATAAAAAAGCAAAACACATAAAAATAAAAGCAAATAATAATAATAATAATATAAAATGTGTCGCAAAGCAGCAGATAAAGCGGCTCAGGAGCAAATAACAGGCTCAGATTGCAGTTGTTTTGCACTTTTGGCTACTGTTGGCAGTTCGATTTGGCACCGCTCAGATAACTCAGCATGAACGGAAGTGAACTGAAGTGGACTGAACAGCACACAACAGAACAGAACATTTGAAGCTGTTCCTTCTCAATTCGTATATCAGCATATTGATTGTACTGTAGCTCAATTAGAAATTCTTATATAAGTTAAAATCGTTCTCAAATGCCTGCAACTTTTACTCATTCTCATGATGCAATCTTCTCTTTAGCTTCATTAAGTTCTATGGTTTATAATTACAGGCATTGATTACAAAGATCAGTATCGAGTACGTTGATCGAGAGCAACGTCATTTAAACAGGAAATTTGTACTTCGCCTTAGAATGTTCCATCTTCTACATGATTTTATTATGATGACTTTCCTAGATAATAGTATCAAGTTTATGATGCTAAATATGTGATCAGTCCAATGATACAGATAAGTTTTTTATTATTCGACAGTTACTATGCTTTATAAAAACTTTTTTCTCATTTATTTTACATTAACTTCTCTGTATTTCTCAACCTCTTTTGTGACTATGTATCTTAAAGAGGACAATTAGCTAATGTTGGTTTTCAACGCCAATAAATTGTCTGCATTTACTTGCAATTGTCTTTTACTTAAGAGACAATTAAAGGCTTGATTGAGTTTAGTGCTAATCCTTCTTGTCTTGCCACGTCCAATAACCCGTTGTAGTTGTTCTCAAGATTGCTTTACCAGTTTAGTAATTAACAAATCTCTTTGGCAAATCACAGACATGCTCATTTTTATGCAGCTACTGTGTGTGTTGTCTCAGCATGTGGCTGGTAATTTTGCAGCATTAACAGTGTTTTTAGCCAACCGTAATCCTGACACTTTTGCCACCAAAACATCAGGTATTAACACAACAGCAGCTAGAGAGTCTAGAGGCCCCTTCTTGGCCCGCATACAATGATCAATCAGCCGCATGTCAGGCAGAGACAAGGACAAGCAAGGAGATGGGACAGAGACAGAGACAGGGACAGTGAGGTGCTCAGTCACCGCAGGAGGGCGTGCAAAAGACACGATCACGCCTCCTTTGAGCAGCTAACGAGGCCGAGAGCGACCACAAGATGAGTTCGCCGCAGACGCAGTGCCAATTAAGGATCCGGCAAATGGGCTAATGTGTCAATTATGTGGCTTTCAGTTACACGGTAGCGCAGAGGGCGCAACGTTGTTACAGAGACAAATTAGGCGATAATATGGGAAAAATCAAAGTCAAGTAAAAATACAAAAACAAAACAAAAATAAAGAAAAAAACAACAAAGGCAGAAAACAAAGCGAAAAGTTCTCTTAATTCATATGTTGCGTCTGCGCTCGACAATAACAAAACGATCTTGGCTTATCAATCTCATAATCTAACGCTTCCATTTCCATACTCATTAAGTTGAGAACGGTCAACAGGTTTTGCTGCTTAAAGAAGAAGATTCAAGATCTTCCCAAAAATCATGCTTGATTTCCACGAAGTTCATTTTCTCATGATTCACTTTCCTATATGCCAAAGAGGAGTACGAGAAAAAAAAACGAGAGTCGAAGAATCTTCTACGTGTTGTGCCTAATTGAAATTGATTGTCGAGTGATGGGCAAACAAAGCAGCGATTCGACAAGTGTAGCCAGGCAGCCAGCAGAAGAGGCGCTTTTATGGCACTTTTAATTTCTATTACGCGCCAAGGAAGTTGCATTTAATCGCCTAAAAGAAAAAAAACATACAAAAACTATGCTTCAACCCACACAGAAGCGAGCAGCAAGTCGAAGAGCGAGCGTCGCCATAGACATAGACAAATCAGCGCGTATCTGTGAGATACATAAAATATTGCAAGGCAGCACGCTAATTTTGTTCGCGTGTTTCCTCAAGTGGCAGCCACTATGCCACTTGCGGCGCGGCAATCGTATAAATACGGCAACGAATGCAAAAACGAAAACGAATAACTTGCAAGCAGAGGCAGAGGCAGAGGCAGAAGCAAAGCCAGAGCCACAACACGAGGCTTTTGCTGCAATTTCCCGCTGCGCTTTGTTTGCTCATTGGGCGCATCCGTTGCCGGTCTGCACTGTTTGTCTGTCTGTCCCCCAGTTGGTCTGTCCCCCAGATTGTCTGTCTGTCTGACTGGCGGGCTGGCTTGGCTTGGCTTGCTTCGTTTTAGGACTTGGACTATCAGTGCTCATTGTTGTGTCAATTGTATCGTGGCTGCAGTTGCTGTTATTTGTCATTTGACCGTGCAAAAGCGCAAATCTCAGACATTGCACTTTATCAACTCATAGGCAAAGATCTGACTGCCGGCCTGCCTCATTTTCGTTGGGGCGCCGCCGTCACCTCCTCCTCCTCCACCGCCTCCAAATTCGGCTACTACTGATAAACTGGGTCAGCCAGCACTTAAGCAAAATCGTGCGTCCATCTCGTCCATCGGCTGGCATTGGCTGCCACTTGAGCTGATTCTCAACGGGCAAATGCTCTGCTCCGCCTAGGTTAAAGAGCCGGCCTAATAATAGACCTTCCACTTCCATATCGCTGTCGACGTCGAATGCGACTTCAACACTGGGCGCACAGTAGCCCACAACAAATCACAAAATCGTTTAACAATAATTTCATAACAGCAGCGGGAGCAGCAGCTGGAAATGTTCACAGAGTCAGCCTAAAATTATAGCGCGATCACTTAACTCACGATCGCGATCAGTTGGGGGCATTAAGATTACCAGCTACCGCCAACGGAAGCTGCATTTTGGTAGCTGCCCAGGGAAAGCACCGTCAGCCTGATCACCGATCGTCGGCGTCGTCGTCGTGTATTGGCCGGACTCAACGCACGAACAAGCTGCTGAGCAGAGCTGAGCATCTTTTGGCGCGTCGTCCACGCGAAATAATTTTTATTGAATAATTTTTCATTATTTTTCGTTTGAATTGATAGGCAGACCAAGCCTGAGCCTGAGTCTGAGCCTCAGCCTGGCAAGCAGCTCGGCAAGTTTGGCGAGTCGCGTGAGTCGGGGCTAAACAGGCAACGGCAGCGCACAGGTCTGAGCCTGGCTGTGCGACGTAACCGTCAAAAACAATAAAGTCCAAAACGAGCGAACAATGTAAATGGCAAGTCATGATTTTGCTGTTATGCGCTGTTAAAAGGGGGCGCTCGCCGTTCGACACGATCAAGAACAAAACCCAAAAACCCAACAGAAGTGTAGAGCCCTCCTCCTCTCTCTCTCTCTCTCTCTCTCTGTCCAACTGTCTGATGGTTCTTCTGTCTGTCTGTCTCTGAGTCTGTGTCTGTGGAGGATGCTACCGTTGCTACCAACGCCAGCGTCGACGACGACGATCAACATGACCCAAAACAATGCGCTGAACAGAACCAAAGAGCAACAACAACAACAAATACTTTACTCATACTTTATGCCCAAAATGCGCCTGGACAACGAACGAAGCGAAGCAAAGCGAAGAGACCCCGATCAATGCAATTGTTTGCCCCTTTTAGTCAAGTTGCGCACTTCATAAGCAAATACAACAAAAACCCCAGAAACCAAACAGAAATCCAAATAAAAACAAAAACCCAAAAAAAAACCAGGGCCAAAAAGCAAACAATGGAAATGGCCACGGCCCACGACGACTGAGTGCAGCAAAACAGGGGGCGGAGACAGGAGGAGGAGGGGGCATTGAACGAGGCAGCAACTTTGGCACTTTGATTGGAGCAACAAATACAAATGAAATGTATATAACAATGAAAGGAGAAATGGCTGAGAATGTTACGCATGACCAAGAAAACATTACTCAGATTGTTACTGCAGCATGGCTAAATATTATTTATTTATTTGTGGTGAAGAGCAGAGAAATAGACATTGAAAGCGCTCTAGAAGAATTTAACTATTATTTAACTTATTACTGCATTTCTTTTATTTGCATTTATGAAACCAGTTTAATATTTTTTTATATGCCACAAGAAGTGCTGACGCTAAACATAAATTATTTTATGTTAAATGTTAGCGGTTCCGTAAAATGTTTTTTCAATGCTACTTATTAAATTTCATTTTGCTATCTTCCCTATTCATTATTCTTCCCCGTATTATTAGATAACAGCTGACAAATAAATACAATATACTACTTAATTAATAAAAAAGATCCTGGTTGTTGTTTTACGCAATACTTTCTTAAACTGGTATTCAGACAATAGAAATGTTAATTGCCGAAGAAAGTAGATAATAAACATTTAAAAATAGAAATTGCATATGAAATATTTGTAAATTTAATATCTGTCTATCTTATCTTAATTAGCTTAGTAGGAGTTTTTTAGTAGAATTTCATAATATTTCACTCGCAAAATCCAATGCGAATAAAAACAAGACTATTTCAATTGATTTCGTTGTCGCTCTCGCTCTCGCTGTCGATGTCGATATCGGTCTTTCCGGTTTGAGCATTTGACTTTGACTTTTGCCTGAAGCCTGTTTAACGTAACTCAGTCGCATTTGACACACTGACGTGTTTATAAAGATAAACTTCTTGCAGACCCGCAACAACAACAGCACCAACAACAACACGCGCAACAAAACGAAACTCTTTGACCTTGAAGCAGCGAGTTGCGAGCTGCGAATCTCTTGGAAATTTTTATCATTTGGAACGGACATTTCATTCTCAAACGTGCGCGAGTTGCAACAATGAAATGCGGCGACAAAAAGCCGCAAGGCTGTATCCCTCCCGCTCCCCATGGTGGTGGACTCCACTCCACTCCACTTCAGTCCTGTACAGCCCCAGACCTGCTAGCGGTACCGTTTAGTGCGCATGCGTTGCGAATGGCGGCTGCGTCTCAAAGCGAATGCCGCTGCCACCGCCAAATCTGGGGATGGACACAGAGTGCAGACGGTAGACTGCAGACGGAGGCAGCTAAATTTACGCGTGTGCTAAACACGAGACTTCCACGAACCGCTTTGGCTGCAGCAGCCACAAGCCTTTTGGCCCTTTCGTTGGCCATGCCACATAAAGGCAGCCGTCGTCGCAGCCGACATTGAGCCTCTGCCTCTTATTGTTTCTAAAAACGAAAGAGAAATTCCTTTAAAAAAAACAAAAATGAAAATACATTTCAGTGCCCCTAAGGATTTCTATTGTTTCAGTTTGGCGTAAAAGACAGTGACGTTCGTCAAACATCTTTTGTTTTTTTTTTCGTTTTTTGCCACATTTTGAACTTATCTCGAATTGGGGGCATGCAACACCAGCACACAACTCAAACACAAGCTCAAACGAAAATGAAAACGAAATTCTTTCACTCACACACAAGAGAAATCAATTTGAGATACTACTACAATTTTAGTTTCTCGCTTGAGCATTTCCAAAACAAACATGGAACCCCAAACATCTCCATGCCATCTTCAGCTCATTAAAACCTGGCCACAGACATTCCAATGAGCTGGGACGCCGAAGCAGACGCTGCTGTAGGTTTATGGACTCTAACGATTACAACGCGAAGGTCGCTCATTAAATGCCAAATAAAATTGGTATAAAAACATAAAAATTGGCTCGCAGCACACAGAAAAGGGCCCACGAAGACACTTGCGTGATCAGTTGCGGTCATAAAATAGTCGCCTCTCTCGCTCTCTCTCTTTCTCTCTGTCTGTCTCTCTTAAGTTTTGGGTCGAAGCCAAGTGTTAGCACGTTCTGTGCCCCGAAAGCCACTTGATCCAAGCAACCAGAAGACCGACAAGCGCCAGTCCAGCTACCACGATCGTGGGTTTATGGAAAATAAAAGCTCTTCCCTAACTGAAAACCGAATAGCGAACACTATAAATCATGCCCAGCATTGGCTTGGCGCACAACACGAAAAACTAAATCAAAGTGTGCTGCCTGAAGATTTCACAAAACAAAACAAAGCGCAGACGCTGAAGCTGAAGCTGAGTCTGACGCGACGCAGATGAAGAAGAAACATTTTGAACGCCCCAAGCGCATCTACCAAAAGCTCGCACGCAGTCATAGTTATGGATACCCACAGTCCACATTCGATATGAAGACTGCGTTAACACCTACTTTATTAAGAATATAAAAAATACAACTAATATTAGTGGAATCAAATTGTCTGTACTTAACCATCTAAAGTTTTGCCATTTTTCTTTAAGTTTTGCTTATTATATTATTAATTATTGCTTAACTACAAATTGGTGTAAAATTTTTTTACTTAATTAGTTTACTAATTCTTTTAATTAAGCTCAACATTTAAGAATATTTATTAGCTCTTTAATATATACGCGTATGTACTATAAAACGAGTAAAATCATCATCACCTCTAATAATTGTAGGTTAAACTCTCCTGCTTTATTGAGTGCACACTGTGTTTGCTGTATCTGTGTCTAGTATGCCGCTAGTGTGCGTGTGTGTGTGTGTGCGTTTGTGTGAGTATAAATCTTCTTTTAATTTGTGACAAGATCAACAAGTTCAAAGTTGTTTCAATCAATTGACCTCGCTGCTCCCAGAGGCTACAAATATTGTAACAGATCAGTCCAAATTGCGCTGCCAGCGACGCGGCGATGTCGACGTCGGCGGCAACAGTGACAGCGACAGCTGCGAGCTGCGTTAACGTTGAGCTATCACAAATTTAAGCGACATTTTGCGCAATTTCATCATCATCATCATCGTCGGCATCGTCATCATCGCGTACACGTGCCACACTCTCATCCGTCTTGCAACGCATCAGATCGCAAATGGAAGAGATCGGATGGAGACTTAACTCGACGGCAGCTGACCTGCATTTTGTTGCAGCGCAGATTTGTGCAGTGGCTTTAGCTTATTATTCAATTAAAGCAAGAGATCTGCGGCAAGTGGACAACGACTAAAGTGCAGGCCAGTGAAAGGCCATTGCGTATACGCCACGTTTGCGCTGCGCTGAGTGGCGTTGGGTTGCGTGCAACCTGTCCTCCGCTAAAACAGACCCATTAACCTAGTTTCTTTATGTGTGTGACTCTACTCGCTGTCCGTTGTGCCAGTTGACTGATGCTGTTTGCTGCTGCTGCTGCTTTTGTTTGTCTCAATTTAAAGTTCAATTTCATTGGCCCTCGTCGTGGCGTTCAAATTGATGTGACAGTTTCGGTTTTGCCCGCTAAACTGAAACTGAAACGAAACGAAACGTGTGGGTCAATGAGCTCAGCTGCAGTTTTTTTCCCTCTGCCGGTGCTGATGTTCATAGCTTGCAAAATGCGTAACAATTGCATATGCTCGCAAATAACAGATGAAATGCTGTAACTCAGGCGAGGTTGGAGAAAGTGACAGTTTAATCACATGATGTCAATTAAATGGCAGCAACTTTGGCCAACAAAAAACAGAAATTAATTTAGCTTGAATTCATGTAGTTTCAATTTTAATTCCACAAGAATGTATCTGATGAATGTTTTCCACACTTTTGTTGCCTCCACAAAGCAATCAGTCATTTACAGCATTCTTTTGAAATTCAAATTGATATGAAATAATAATTGTAGACAGTTTAAAATATATGCAAATTATAAGAAGTATTATTTAATATTGTTTTACTGTAATAAAAAGCAAGTAAAAATGTATGTGAAATTATTATTAGTTCGAAATACAAAAATAATTTGACTATTCTATGGGAATTTCTTTGGCGTGTATTTATCGGCCAACTTTCAATTTAACCATCAAGGCGCGAAAACTTGTATGCAACAGACATAAACTACGAAGGAAATGCGACCACAAAGGATCCAGTTTATGGCTGGAGTTAACTAGCTTATTTTGCTTTACAATTTATAAGTTGAAGCTCATTGTTGGGTGGTGTGAAATATGCCCAATTTAAAGGAATTGCATATAGCATTTTATGGGCTCATTAATCAAGCTGCACACGCAACTGCGAATGGCGTTGCATGCAACATTGACGATGTTCATACAAAGCGACAGCTTCAAAATGGCGCCCAAAAGCTCACACCACAAATTTTATGCAGACGTCAGGCAACACCTCCCCTCAACGTCCCCCACCCACCCACACACACACACAGAGAGAAGGAGAGAGAGCGAGCACCATAAACTTTAATGCATAAAATATTGAATTTTTGCAGACGGATTAACCTTGACTTTCACTTTCGCCACGATGTCGACGTTGCCACCGACTGAGGCGTCGCCTTTGCTGCCAACTGAGGCGTTGACGCTGGCGTCGACAACGTCACTTTGCTGCTGCTGTTGCTGCTTTTGCTGCTGTTGCTGCTACTGCTGCAGTGTGCCCTGTCAAAGGATATAACTTTGAGTGGCGCGACAGCAGCAATACAAATGTAGCAAGCCAACCAGTCTCGCAGAGCAGGACATTTGTATGTACGACTCGAAGCCACGAGGACGACTGTGCTACACACACACACTGAAACAGTAGGAAAACAAGTGTGTGTATGCGTGGTTGTAACTGGGCTGCTCGACTCCTAACTGGCTAAATCCAACTG
This sequence comes from Drosophila siamana, assembly GCA_035047445.1. Classification (NCBI taxonomy): domain Eukaryota; kingdom Metazoa; phylum Arthropoda; class Insecta; order Diptera; family Drosophilidae; genus Drosophila; species Drosophila siamana. The sequence goes on along the minus strand of JAWNPP010000137.1, from coordinate 465,484 downwards.
TTTGCTTCGTCGTCGACGGCGTCGTCGTCGTCGTCGTCGACGTCGCCTGTTTTGCGCCTTTTTTGTATGCCGTGGAGCACTTCAAACATTCGTCCTTGGCGGCGACGAAAAATGTTCCCTTTTTTGAATAATTCATATCGTTACAGGACATTCAAAACACACACGCGATGCCAACAGCCAACAGCGAACAGTCGAGAGCTGTGAGCTGTGAGCTGAGAGTCGAGGGCGATGCAATCTGAATGCCAAACAAGCCGGCAACTCGGCGCCAAAAAAGGTGACTCTGTGTGTGTGTGTGTGTTGTGCGATTGTGACTATCTCTCTAGTATACAAATGGCAAATAGCAGACACACAAACACCCTCTCACACACTCTGCCTGCCACATGTTGCTTGTCAAATTGAGACGCATTGTGAGCAATTAAAAACTGCACTCGCTGCTCAAATAGTTGCGCGCGTTGTCCTAGCCAAAAGTTATCGATAGACGGCACAGGCGACACAAGCAACGAAACTTCCGGCAGCTCACGGGGCAGCTATTTGGTATGCAGGATGCGTTCCCCGCACACACACACACACACGCACATACACACATGGATGGGGAGACAGTTGCGGCAGACAGCAGGCAACGACCTCGTTACGAAACTGGAGCGAGTAAGGAAGAGAAGGAGAGGAAGACAGCGCCCCACTTTGGCTGGCTGCAGTTTTGTTTGATTTTTGCTTTTCTCTCTCTCTCTCTCTCTCTCTCTCTCTCTGTCTAACCCAATGTTTTCTTTTTCTTTTGCATTTTTGCTGTTTTTATTGCTGTCCGCTGCATTGGCTGGCTGCTTGTTGAGTGTCTCCTGCCTTCGTCCTGCCTTTCTGTGCATGTGTGTGTGTGTGTATGTTTGTATGTGTGTAGGTGTGTTGCGTGTTTGCGCATTTTAGCATATGATTAAACTACATTTTTGTTATGCATATTCTCTCGTCTTGCCGCGTCTTAAACAATGCGTCGTCACAGCCAAAGGGTTAACGACACCTCGGCATCCTTTCGGCAGCCTATCGACCTGTGAGAAGGACCAAGACACCTGCCACCTGACACTCGCTCACAGATTGTGTGCGATAGGCACCATCTACACAGGCTTACACTGTGTGTGTTTGGCTGTCATTATTGTCGTTGTCACCGCCTTTTCAGAGTTCCGTTCTCACGCAGTCAAAAAGGGCGCTCGACTCCTCTCGTCGCGCGGCACTCGGCACTGTGAATTTCGTCTTATGCAATACCGTTGCTGTATCGCAATTATTGCAATAGAAAGCACCGTTAAAGGATTGACACAAACAGTTAAACACTTTGCCTGGGAACCGAACTGCAAGTGAATCAAATATGCATGTGAATCTTTCGCCCTCTCAAACAGTTATAATAACTGTTGCTTCAGACGATGTGACAAAAATCTTTGTGGGAATTTGTTCGCTATCAAACCGAGCAAAGGGTTCATCGGAAAATACCGTGGAGAAGGTGTGTGAATGCGATGATATCTTCTAAATAATATCTTAATTAACTATCTTCATGCTGCAAGACGAACAGAAAAAAATAAAATGCTCGAATAGAAATTGGGCGATTTCATCTTCAAGTTTATTTATTCAACACTCTTCAATGCCATTGCTGATATCAAACAACAGAATCTGATAGAATAGTCAATTTGGAGAATCGGGATAAATTTAAATTTATATTTTTAAATATGAATCGTTAATTTACAATTTAAGTGTATGTGAAAATAGTTTTCTTATAATATTGTAAATTCTCTGAAAATGTTTTAGTGAAAACAAATTTGTGCTTGGCTTTATTTTTATAAGTACTGAACTAATAACATTTATATGAATTAATAAGTATTTTTTGCAAAATATTTACAAGAGCACACTATAGGCATTAGTTGAATTTTGTTTATTTATATATATATAACAGGATGACTTCAATAGATTGTCTTCTTCAGCTTGAACAGCCTTCAAACAATTCCCAATCCGAAATCCAATTGTCATACGACTCGGCTATCCAAATAATATCTCATATATGTAGTATGCTTGAGATGGATCCGCATCAAGTCACATGCACAACAGCAACAGAAACGAATTGAGCATCGATTCCCAGTTAGATTGTTTGCAGCAAACGACTTGTATCAAATGTAGCCCGTTTATACTTGAGAGTATGTTTAGATACAAGTAAGTCTACACTTCTATACAAATCTATATAGTATGTATATGTGTGTGCGTGTGTGTATGTCTGTGCATAAAAACAAGCTCCATAGAGCTCTTGGATGCCAGCCCCTCCCTGTGGTATCATGGTCGCATAATTTATGACATTTTTGTGCGTCTTTTGTGTCGCGCTTGTATTAAATTTTGAAAACAGACAGAAAAAAACCCCAAACAAGTCCAAATCCAAATCGCAGTCGCAGACGAATCGAGTCGGTGTCGAAGTCGGAATCGGAATCGGAGTCACAGAGTCAAAGTCAGACTCAGAGTCGAAGTCGGGTCGCCTCAAGTTGGGTCGGGGCAGCATTTGCCTGTGATTTTCACGGCGAGGTGCTGTAATAGCCGCAATAGAGACGAAGACGAACACACACACAACACACAACATTTAAAACGCACGCACAATATCTAAACTAAGTGGGCAGGGCACACAGCGTGGTGGGGAGAGCAGGGGACGGGGGCGCAGAAAAGGGAAAATAACTAAGCGACGATCATTTGGATTTTCGGTTGATTTTTTTTTAGTTTGTTTTTTCTTCTTTTTTTTTGGCGGGGGGTTTTGGTTTTCGCTTTTGATATCGATTTTTCTTCGTCTTCGTCTTCGACTGTATCTTCTGGGTTGCTTGGGCCCTTTGCGTCGAGTAGAAATAATAATAATAATAATAAAAATAATGATAAGGTTGACCTGTTGTTAAAAGGCATTGAATGCCCTTTGGGTAATAATTTATTTGTGGGACACAAGCGCGCTTAGATTCGGCTTGTGTTTATTTATTATTATTATTTTGGTTCGTCGTCGTCGTCTTCACTCTCCTCTCTCTCTCTTCTGTCTGTTGGCCAAGCGAAGGAGAGAAAAAAACTTGTTTTAAGTTATTGGATTGCTTGGACCAGGGCACTATAGTTAGGTAGAGTTAGCCACTTCTTTGGCGTTAGCGTTTTGTTAGTGAAAGCTGGCAAGAGCGGGGCAATTTGTGGCGATATCACATATCGACAGACATCCCAGACATCAGTCTAATATATAGCTGGCATACAGGTTTTTGCCCCTGCCCCTTCCCCACCAAAAAAGTGTCTGTGTAGGGGGGAAAAATCGAATCGAATTGGATCGTGTGACAAATCCCAATGAATACGCTTTAAGACTGTTCGATTGGATCGACGCCATTTGCTGGTTAAATATCTATGATTAAATGCAATTAAAGAAAAGCGCTTAAATCGCAATGACAACAGCAAAACAATCTCATGATGAAATGAGTTGTTTTGAGGCTGGACCTGCTAATTGCAGGTGGAGAAACAACAATGTCAAACGTTTAGAGTCAGCTAAATGGAATTAAGTACGTGACACAAACTATAATTGTTTATAATTTGCCATGATCGATTGAGGTTTCAGCTGCGGAAAAAAGATTAGCTGTTTTTTTTGTTTGCTCAAAACAAATATCATTATTAAATGTTAATTAATAATAAATATTTCAAGATAAGCACTCGACAAATAATACTTAATAATATTGATAATCCACAGCAATCAAATTAAACACATGTTTGCATAGCACCAAAGACAAAAAAACACTGAAAAAATAAACGAATTGGTTTTTCTCCCCCTGCCAATATCAATTAGCCAACAAATAGCATGCAACATTTAAATAATTAACAATTAAATAATAAAAACAAATCGAAATTGTGAGTAAATATACAAATAAATAAATGCAAAAGCGTGACAGTTTATTTGACAATCACTACATAGAGTAAGCGAGAGAGTGGGCGAGAGAGACAGAAAGAGAAAGAGAGAGAGATATAGATACCTATCCATCCCCATGCCAAACCGAGATGATAATTATTCACTTGCTGACGCCCAAGCTGACTGGCCAAAATGCTGAACAGACTGAGAAATCATTCATTAAAAAAATTAAAACAAACAAACCAGCAGCAAACATGTGTTGTCAGTGTGTGTGCGATTGTGAGCGAGTGTGTGCGTGTGTGTGTGCGTTGCGGTTATTTTTATTTATACAAAAATTAAGAAAATAAAATATACAAGAGAAGCGTGCCGTAGCTGCGTGTATTGCTTAAATAATTAATATTTTAACACTTGCCGAACGAAAAATTTTAATTTATCTCAACACACATACGCACACATGTGTAGCAAAAACAAACTGAAAACAGAATAAAAAGAGTGAACAACAAATGAATGTTGTATTGTATTTTACATTTATTATAATAAATTATCTCAAAAAAGGCATAATTGCTTTGAATTGGATTAGACAAAGTGGCGCCTTCGCTAATCGATCGATGGATCAATCACCGCAGATTGATGGAAATGCAAAACAGGCAGTCAAACCTGAAGATATCTTTTCACAAAATACCGCATTAAAACATATGTTTCCGTGAACAATATTAAATAGATTTCGCTTTATAAAATTTTCTATTGTGACCAATTGATTGAAATAACAAATCGAAACTGTATAAAAATGTAATTATACACTGTGCAAACATTATCAATCACTTTGTTCTACAAAACTCTATTAAGAGAAGCATTTCTCCATTTAGAATAATTTCGCAATACTATTTAAAAGTCAATCAATTTATTCGTCTGTAGGCATTATTCAAATTTCACATTTGATCAATCATTATCAATCATCATTAGATCATAATGTCAGCTCCTAACTATTGGTATGTACAGCCCGCAACTACCTCGGCCATATGCATATTTTTAAATACCAAAACGGAAATGAGCTTCATTACCAAAACAAACAGAGAGAATTAAGTGGAGCCCAATGCGAAGCAACTCAACTTAAGCTGAGCTCGACGCAGACGATTCGCTTGGATTCGATAGCAATCGGGACTCGAACGTGGACTTGGACTTGGACTTGGACTTGGATAGAGGGGAAACTGAAAGCGAGCCTTAACAGATCACAGACTGAGTGAATGACTGACTGACTGACTGACTGACTAATGTGTGTAGAATGGGTAGGTAAAATGAAAATGGAATACCTGTTTGCCGTTTAATTATTTCGTTTGCGTATTTTTCGTGCCTTTTGAGTGATTGTCATTAATTAATTTTGTGTATTTGCCAAACCTTGTCTCGAGTCTCATTCGCGCCTCTCGTCTCGCTCGATCATTATTGTTTTCGGCTTTCATTCATAAATCCAGCTATGGCAATGGGCAAATTGAATTGTTTTTTAAGTGCATGCTTGGCAAAACCATCTGGGGGCATTCCTGTGCAGTCATTAAGCGACTCAGACTCAAAACTGCGACTGCGACTGAGACAGCGACTGCGCACGCGCCCAGCCCAAGTCAAGACAGTCTGGAGGATGCGAGAGGCTGCCTGAGCCTGAGCCGGGAAGCGGGGCAAACAGAGTCGATGATTGCGCAAATTGCACCTACACAGCACGCAGACAGTGCAAAGAGGGTTAAACAAAGTGCGTGGTACTTGCAACCAGACAATGCTGAAAAACGCAGACGAAACAGACGCAGACATTCATCACAGATCAGCCGTGTGGCACAAGCTGTGGCACAAACTGGGCCGGCCACAAGACAGATAGCAGACAGCAACAACGACGAAGACGACGGTAACGACGACAAAAGGCAGTCAATTTTTCTGCACCAAACACAAGAAAATTAGTTAGCGACTGCCGGCAACTGGGATTGGGATTTCAACTCCAGTCCGTGTCTTGCAGTCGTAGACTGCGACTCTGGCTGTTGTGTGGTGCCTGGCAGCGCCATTGGCATAAATCACTTGACAGGAAGCGTTTCGAGCCTTGTTGCGCCCACAACAACTTCTATGTGGCCATTAAAAGACGTTTGTTGCTCTGCTTCGCACTGCGTTTGTTTATTTGTTGGTTTTTATTTCTACTTGGCTGCAGAGATAGAGACGGAGACGAGGATGCGGTGCCATTACAAATTGAAATCGAAATCAGTTAACCCGACCAGCCAGCTCATCATCTTGTGGTCATCTCATCTGCCTCCCTCGCTCGCTCGCTTGCCTCGCTGTCATCGCCAACTACTGGCCAGCGACTTTGTCGCGCTGCAGGCCAACGAGCTGCGATCCTGGTGCCATCATCCTGCTGCCAACGCTGCGTAAGTTCCCTGGTCGACCGCAGACCACAGACCGCAACACAAATATGTGCTGCACCGCCACCTCGTCCTCCTTTTCTGCCTCTGCCTCTCCTCTTTTTTCATGCTTAGCACTTTGACTTGGCCTTAACGAAAGGGCAAACTGGCCAAGCGAACGCTTGCAGCTCTGGGGCGCCCCCAGAGACAGCACACAGCAGAAGTAGAACCACTGAAAATGCCGCAGAAATAATTATTTCTCTTTGCCATATTTGTTTTCTTGCTCTCTTCGTTGCCTCACTCTTCACATGAGTTTTTTTGCTTTAAGCTGCAAAAGCATTTCAAGGGCTTGGCGCTGTTATTGCTGCTTTGCTGCTGTGTGTAGGAGGTATTTGTGCATGTGTATGTGTGTGTGTATGTGTATGTGGGTGTTGTTGTAGCTATAAATCTGTAAAGATTGTCAGCTCAGATCTGGCACTAAATGGTGTGAGATTTGCTAAGGCGACAAAGCAATTGAAAAGATTCCACAAATTGCAGAAATCTATTAATGAGAAGTTATCGAAGCCGTCTATCAAAAAAAAATGATTTATAAAATAATACGAAACAAAAATTGAATAGAAAGAACTAAACTGATTATTATTCATATGTAAAATTAGCAAATCGCAAAATGTACAAAATGAATAAAAACTAATTATGAGTATGTATAAAAATTAACAATACAACTAAATAAAAAGTAAAATTTTTGATCTAAACAATAACAATGAGTATTACAAGTTTTGATTAGAAAATTATGCAAGCACGATTTGTATAAGTTAACAAATGTCAATTCAGAGTCTGTATAAATAATTTAGAATTATAATAAAAATTGATAGAAAAATTATTCAATAAAATAAATGTATATTAATAAATCATATTATTTAAACAAATAAATCGATCAAAACGAGCTGTACCCATAAATAAACATAGTAGCTCTGTAATTATAAAACCTATAAATGTATATATTGTTGTAATTGCTTAAATTAGCTTGAGGTGGGAATTACTTTCGATCACATAAGGGTCACACTTATTATGCCACTCAAGCGAAGGCCAATCTGAATAAAACCCGCACTTAAACCTGAACATCAAGTCACTATAGGGCTAATATATGTACCAGCTATAGCATTGTAATTCCCGCGATAATGGAAATTTCAGATCATCTGAGAATGATAAGTGGACGGGCTGGGTAATGTACCGGAGGCATGTTTAAAATAGAAAACAGAAAACAAAAAGCAAAACGAAAAAAACGGAATATCAGTTACAACTTGGAAAGTGGGAGTTGGGTGTCGCTAATTCACGGGCTTTCCACTCAATTAGACAGCTGATTAATTAACACGGCATTTAGCATAGCTGCCACTAATCATATGCGAGTGGGATTCACGTTCCAAACCGTTCCGAACTGAATCTATTTTTAAGCCCAATAAACAATTAAACAATTGACCACAGAACTTTCAGTCGAGAAGTTTGACCACATTGCAAGCCATTGCAATTAGTGAAAGAGAGAGGAATAAACTGTCTCTCAAACAAGGCAAAAACAATAAAGAAAAAAATCCAGCTTGGAATGGCCACAAATTGCGCATACGCCTCGTGTGCCGCAAAGCCGAACGAACAATGCAAGGCAGCAAATTAACTCGGCACATTAAAAAAAATAAATAAAAAGAATATAATTACAATCTAAATGTTTGCCATGCGCTTTATAAGTGCGATGCTCACACATCTCATAAAGCGGGGAGAGTGTGAATGTATGTGTATGTGTGTGTGTAGCTGTGTGAGTTTGTCAGCTGTGTTGTTATTACCTGACAGTAATAACCATTTTGCATAATTTAGGCGTTTAAAATCGATTACGCGTGCACATCCAAGCGATCAGCAAGACAGAGAGCGACTGCACTTTAGTTGCGTCTAGAGCGAGATGGCGCAAAACTGCCAGGCATCAGCCCAAAAACGGGTGCGCTGCGCACGCGCCTCTGATTACACAGCAACAAATTCGTTTTCAATTTGAAATTGCGATCGTTATTCTCTTATTCATTGCCCACGCGTCACAAAATCCCTTTTAGTGGCCCCCGCCGCATGCCGCACGCAGACTGCATGCCGGCTGCAACTTCTCCAAATCAAATGCGCCCGTAATCAATCAACAGACACTTGGCGAAACTTTTGCTGGTTGTTGGTTGTTTGTTGTTGTGACTGTTGTCGGTTTAGTTGAAGCTGAAATAAATATGCCACTAATTACAGTCTCAATCTCAGTCGCTGAGAGACTTGCACTCGCTGTCTCAGTCGCAGTCTCAGTCTGATTGAGAGTCTCGCGGTTTGTGGCTAAGAATGCCAGGCAAGACACGGCATTATGTGCATTATGCAACTCTGCCACGGCAATGGAACGGCAAACCCAACCTATGTGCAATCATTTTTTACTGTCTTGACGTCCATTGTTTGCCGTGACTCGCCGCAGTCAAAGCAACAGCAACAGTAACAGCAAACAGCAAACAGCGTCTCTGTCTGCGTTTGTGTCTATGAATCGCCTCTTTTTATACACAATTACATTATTTATCGTTTAATTAACTCAACCCGCAATTATTTCAATTAAAAATGCTGCTCAGCCGCCGCTGAGTAATGCACACGGCTTAAGCTCAACCGTAGTCACAGTCACAGTCACAGCCCCAGCCCCATCAGCTTCAGACTCAGTCTAAGTCTAAATCTCAGCCACAGTCGCAGTTACAAATTGCAGGGTTGGTTGGGCACTGAGTCAGCTCAGAAGCAATAATAACAATAACAACTGCAATAGCAGCAAATCAGCGCTATCTATTGATTGCCCAGCTCTTGGGAATTGTTGACAAATCACGGCTGAAAAACAATCGGCAAATTAGTGTGAGCCCAAAGTCGATCGAGAGCCACTGATAGGTAGTCATGGCCCCATCAGCCGCCAAAAAAAAAAAAAAAATGAATGCCAAGTCACAAAACACAAGACACTTGTTACCAGAAATCAACGAATATTCGTCGCCTTATCGAGCTTGGTAATTAAGCCGGCAAAGCTGCAGAGCTAACGAAGCGTTCAGCATCTTTTTACATATGGCCCAAAACTGATATTTATGAGACGAGTTTAGCCACCAGCGCCGCATCGAGGGGTCCCAGTTTAGATCGATCCGCAACGAGCTAGCCAGCTAGCTAGCGAGCGAGTTGATCTGGTCATGGTGTTGATTAGGCCCCAGTCGAAGTCGGGTCAGGGCACAAGTGTCACAGCATGGAGCAGAGTGGCTCAATGACGTCGCCGACGACGGCCTTTGTGTTTTGGCCATTTGCCGCCATTTGAGTTCAACCGCGTTGAGTTTTTCAGCTTTTCGTTTTGGCCTTTTTGTAAATTTATGTCTCATCGAGTTGACAACCTAAAGAATGGCTCTTCCCCACAGCCACAGCTACAGCAACAACGCCAACAACAACAACGACGACGACAACAACGAAAATTTCAATAAAAAGGCGTACCGCTAAATTCGAAAGTTACATTTTTGGAAATTGGAAGAGTCAAACCAACTGGCAAAGCAAACGAACTGAAACTGAACCAAACCAAACCCTAGTCCACTTCAACATCAACATCCACGTCCAAGTCTAAGTCCAAGTCAGGTTTCTTTCTCATTAAACTTTTGTCTTCTTTTTTTTTAATTTTAAAGAAGATTTTTTTTCGCTGCTTTTTACGACCTTAGCCAAAAGAAATATATATAAAGTATCTACTAAATATCGTAGAGTCGGCAAAAAAGCACAAAATAAAATAAATATAAAGCAAAGTCTAAATGAACTAGAAGTCAAGTTCTTTTTGGCGCGCCCCGAATCGTCGCATAAATTTGCAATTCATTAACAGATTTGTGCTTAATTTTTTCAACTTATTACTACCACATACAAATTTGTTGCTGCCACACGCATAATTTATGCGACAAGTTCTACTTTTATTTACGTGATTGGGATTAAACTTTAATGGGTTCATTGATTGCCGCCAAACACAAAATGTGGATCTTCGTTCTTTTAGCCAATTTACACGTGGCTCAATCCCTTGGACAACCACTGAAATTCGAATTCATCAATGGCCACCCAAGGCAAAGCAAAAACAGCCAAAGGCTGCCACGGCAACCAACAGTCACAAGTCGAAAGCAAAGTGCTTAATAAATTTGTTAGCTAATTTTGTTAAATGCAATAAATTTCAACGAAAATGTGATACACAAAAAATGTGTTCTATACTATGTATGTGGTGGAGGAGGCGGAGAAGGAGGAGGAGGGGAGACCGGCAAAATGACCGCCATGTACGCACATTTGCTTAACATTTGCAGATACCCTGTAGAAAAAGTTTACACATGTAAATAAAAAAGTTGGTTCTAATATAAATAAGTTTTATTTATATTTGCATTACGAGTTTCGTGCTTGTTATTTTGTTTATCTCTTTTCCCCTTTAACTAACAAGCAGATTAATTTTGAAATTTAAAAAATTCATTGAAATATTGCTATTCATTTTTAAAAAAATATTGGTTAAAATTAATGTTAAACATATTGAAGATATTACATTACTAAACTGAAATATACATTTTTATAAATGTTATATTAATTGGAAAGTATTTATTCTATTAATTTTCCACAATTATCAAAGCGCCTATAAAAAAATATTATAGCACAAAAGAAATTATTTCATTACATTTGTGTTTTTTTTTTTTCCCTTAACTGATTAATTGCTCTTTTTTAATATAATTAATACGAATTAACGGCATAATTTATATATATAGGGTATTTGTGATGTCGAGTTAACCATTTGAAAGGCTTCGCACTTGTTTTGGTGTTCTCGATGCTGCAGCTGTTTTTGTTGCTTTTGTTGATGTCGTTCCTCTGCTCTTGTTGTTGTATTTGGTGCGCATAAAACAAACTACATGTGTAGCAATAAAAGACCTGGCCGAAAAAAACAAAAAGACAATCAGTTGAGCCAATAAAAACAACACCGTGCAAGCAAGCGAGCCACAAGCAGAGCAAACATCAAACACGATTTGCTCAAATGTACGCAATTATTTATCGGAACCGGAGTCGGAGCTGGAGACGGAGTCAAAGTGAGAGTCAGAGGCAGAGCCGGAGACGTACTTATTGTAGGGGCAACTATTGGCAATACTTTTCAGTCTTTTTGGACTTGAGAACAAGCCTCGAGTGGAGATTTATGCACTGAGCCAGGACCCTTTTGTTGGCTGCTGTTGCCGTTGCTGTTGCTGTTTGCTGTTGCAATTGAGTAGTAAAAAATAATTTCGCCTTATGAGATTTATGTGGCTTGTTGGCGCATTTGATGTACACTGGCCAACACCTCGGCAACATGGTCCGAAGATGCCACAGATCATAGCCATGGCCAGAAGGGGCAGCAGCAGCTAACTCTGTGGCGTGGGCTGCCACTGAAGTGGACTGGCATATAAATCGCCCTAAATTCGAAATTGAAAATGCTCGGGGTGCGGAGAGTGGTGAGCATTGAGCGGCGAATGAAGGCAGAGCTAAACGAGGGGGATCTCGAAGGTCTGGACACGCCCTACTTTCTATTTCTAAACGGCATTTTCGGATCGCCAAGAAACCAACCAAATGACAGCAACTTTCTCCAAAAATTGTCATCGATTTTAGATTTGTTTTTTTTTTTTTAGTACATTGGCTCAGTTTCTTATCAGTCCCAAAGATTTCGACAAAAAACAAAAAAGAAAATGGGGGAAAAGACCGAAGAGCAAGTGCCATTCCGGAATTAGTACCGCTAATGGGCGAATAACGAGCACATAAAAAACAATACGATATCCACTTGAGAAAATAATTTCGTGCAATTGCACAAATGTTAACTTTTGTTAGTAGAATACGCTCAACTCAAGTCGCGTTAAGCCAACTGAATAAAAACAAATAAACATTTTTTAGTGCCAATAAAATTCCAAAATGAAAGAGTAAATGCAAATAAGTTAACTACGCACACACACACACTAAAAAGAGTGTGTGTAACAAAGTTTGTGCTAATTAAGTGCTGCTCATAATTGTGCTCAATTAATGCGCACTTTAATCTCAGATTAATAACGAGACAACACAAGTAATTGTTCCTTTTGACTTGTTGTGAGTAACTCTTAACTTTTAAGTGTCCAAATTGGGTTAAGCTGTAAATATAGTAATTACATGCGAGTCCGAAGCAAATAAAGAATATAAGAACAATTTCATTAAACTTAACAACAAATTTACAAATATTTTGCAAATTGGAAGAGAACCCAAGATATTTATGTGTGACATTATCGCAAAATTGATTGGCTTATAAAATTATAAATGTCACTCTACCTGCTCAACAAACTTTTAATTTGTCACCCAAAGAAATTAATTAGAATTTTCCAAATATTTGAAAGAACAAAAAGTTTAATAATTGTTCGATTTAACTTTATATCTGAAAGTTCAAGAGAGATAGTTTAATTTTGCGATGTTTAGGTCTATATGATAATTATCGGAAACGAAAACAACTTTCTCGTTTCAATGTTTATACTTTCGTTAATTTGATATCATAGCCATCATTTGATATGAAAATCGAATCGCAGCATAAACGCTGCTATTAAGGCTTCAATCAACTAATCGCATGCCAAAAGCACAAATACCAAAACTCTTGATGGCTCGGTATGCGAGTGTGGTCCCAATAAGCTGGCAATCATATATTTAATCGATTTTAAAACGTTCATAAAAACAACAGACGGATGGACTCATAAGTATTACAGAATGATATTTAGTTTTTGGGGTGTTTTTCAAAGACATTTGCCTGACTGACGGGGAATAAAGGGGAATGGAAACCTCAAGCAAGTCAATCGCCTGGTTGTTTAGTTTGTTTGTTGTCTTTTGAGTATTGAGTATTGAGTCTTGTTGGGTTTGTTGGCAACCGAAATAAAAATCGGTTTTTTATATCGTCGTTGACCTTCGTCTAATAAGAAGAAAAACGACAAAACAAGAAAATCACAAAAAAGAGAGAAAAAAACTAAACTTTAGCTAATGAAAGAAAACAAATTTATAGGCATCATAATTATGCGAAATTTCAACGCAACTGCGTTATCGAAACCCCAATAACAAACAGCAAATGATAAAAGTTGAATTTTGTTGTTATTTTATTTCGTTTTATATTTTTTTTTTCTCTATTTGATTTTATTTTATAGCCAGAGCTAATGGTGAATTATGAAGCCGACAGACAGAGCCGGAGGACAGAGACAGAAGAGCTCGATTCGATGTCGACCCATAGCCATAGATGATAGCCGTTTGGGCCAATCAATTTCTGGTTAATAAATTTTAGCGCAAAATTGTCAACGCTACAAGACGACAAGGTATTTACGATGTTGTTGTTGTTGTTGTAGTTGTTATTGTTGTTGCTGCTGTTGTTGCTGTGGTGAAATTATTGTTGTCTCTGTGGTCTTTAGGTTTTTTTGCGCTTCGAATTTTTGGCTTATTATGTGTGTAGTGAGGCGTTTCGGTCTCCAAGCATTTCGAAAATGGCACGTGCGCCTGTGTCAGGTTTTTAACGATCGGCTAATTTCATTGTTGTCGTCGTCGCCGTCGTTGTCGCTGTGGTCAACTGACCAGTTCGAGGTTTCGGGCTCCGGCCAAAATGGCCAGAGAGCTTAGCGAATCTGTCGAGTCTGCTAAGTGCTTTCTGGCTTCGACTGTATTTCCAATAAATTAAGTGACTACTAACTAACTAAATACACACATACATACATACCGACATTCATCCATCGCAAGTCAATAAACGAAAGAAATAAAAAATAATAATAGACAAAAAGCAAACCTCATCTATTTTGGCTGAAATGTAAATGCCCAAATAACTGATGGATTGATTTGTCGACTGACTCTTTGATTAAGTTGTTGACCGATTCACAACCGCGCAAGCGACACACACAAGAATACCGAACCGAAACTATCTTTTTATTTCGATTTCAGTTTGTTTCTTCGTATTTTCGTTGGGTTTGTCCGCATTTGCATTCAATTGGCAGACCTTAGAGCATATATATGTATTTCCGAGTCGAGAGAGACAGATGCTTAATGAAGTTATCTCAAGAGATGCGATAAAAATGTTTATGGTTTAATGGATTGCTGTCTATTTTGAGTATAAATAATAATACTACAATACCAGCTGTATAAATTGAATACAGGTTTCGCTCATTTTTCCGCTGAAAGACTGTGGTGTCTGATTCATGTTTTCAACTTAAATATAATGCAAATACTAATACGCTGAGAAGCGTCAAGAATTTGTAACTCTGACTCATTTCTGCAAATCGCCCATCACTGATTTACCAGCTGACACAATGCAGCCACTTATCAGAGTTGATTTCCTCATATATGTGGCAGAGGGGCAAGTCAATGTTGTGAATGACTGAGCAGCTTCAGCTTCAGCTTCTCATTCATGCAACCTGGTAGCCAATTGTCTGCAGCAGCTTATTGGCGTCCATAAAATTGGTCAACGATCGCTCCATTAGCTGTCCAGTCCTTGTTGGCCCCTCTTCCCGGTCGCTCGTTCCCTCGTTGTAATTGTCAACTGGCACGATCACAGCAACATCAACAGCTCATCAGGCTGAGGGGCTTGCTGCTTGGACTGCTTGGGCAGCTTGGGCTGCTGCCTGGCAGCCTTGCAACTTACAGCTCGCCTGACAACTTAATAAAGCCATGCAAACACTTGCAACAGGGTTACACCTGACCACAAAAAGCCGTTGCCTTCGTTGTTGTTCTCTACTCTCCTCGCTCCTGTTTGATTTCATTTCATTCTACGTTTGCTGTGGCCTTTTTTGCATGCTTATTGCCCGTTTTGATTGCAGGCGCTACACAGACCCAGTCAAATTGAAGTCGCAGTCCAAGTTCACGTCCCGCTTTCTGTCCGATTCCCAGGCTGGCCTGTTAAGAAGGCGTTAAATGCATGATTTGTGGCCACAGTCGGTTAATGGTAATGAAGCTGATGGTCAGTAAGCCAAACAGCCAAACAGCCAAACAACCGAACAGCCAACAGCCAAAAGCCAAACGAGTTGACGGCTCGCCCATCCTCATCCTCATCCTCATACGATTTGCTTTTTTATTTCAATTAAGCCGCTTTTTTTGCAAGCGCGCGAAATGTTTTTATTTTCCTTTTTTTTATTTTATAGTGTTCTCACGATGCTTTCCGCAATTGCCACACGAACTCCACTCGGTTGTAACTCAGCCAGTCAGAGGAAGAGGAAGGAAACGGAAATGAACAACAAGAATTTGGAAAGTAAATAAAACGATCAAAAGAAAATCACAAGCTTAACTTGCACCTAGAGCTCTAAGCGCAGCACTTGATTAAATAATTAGTACTTAGTATTGTGCAAATTAAGTTTACAGCTCTTAAATTATTAAATAGTACTCATTCGACGTGCGCTAATCTATTTACGATCCATTCAAATTGATCAATCAAATTGTGTGCTAATTAAACGAACACATAAAATATGATTTTACTGCATTTAAAGTGTTCAGATATTTTTTGACTTTGATTTGGTGTTTACCCAATTTAACTTTAATTAAAAAATAACAAAACAATATATCAAATATGTAGATATATATTTATTAACTAGGATATAAAACAAATAGTCACACCAACGTTAGTCCATTTTTTTCTGTTTTGAATATCGTAAAAAAAAATTTCAATATATTAAATTCCCCAATATTATATATATAGTGGCATTTATAATTAATACAATACTCTATTCATAACAGCATGCAGAAGACTTGTACAGGTTAAAACATTTTGACGAATATTAGCAAATATTCGTGGATGGCTCTCCATGACATGACATCAGATAATTCCATTTTATAAGTGTTACAAAATTGCAGCTATCGTAAATATAGTTATCGTAAATGCACTTTATACAAAAATAGAAATATAAAAAAAAATTAAATCAACAAAAATGGCACCCACTTAATAGCCAAATTTAAAACCATTTAATGTCTTTGATGATTTTATTAATTATTTGCGTTATGCCCAAAAAAGTTCTGCTCGTTTCCCACACTTGCAACACTGTCAAGTGTGGCAGCATCGTGGATCTTTATTACTTCAGCTGGCTGGCATTTAACATTTAGAGGCGGTTTTGTTTGGCAATTGAAGAAGGGGTGTGGCAATGGTATTGTTTATAAACAAACCAACAGTGACTCTGTGACGTCATGCCCAAATCGGACACAAATGGCGCAGTTTTCAGCTGCCAATAAACAGAGTATAGAGCAGTGTCTGTCTCGATTTAGAGTGTACAGTGAACACCCAGGGGCGTAATGGTCGGCATGCGATTTGTAGGTCAAGTCTGGCCAGGGCAGGGAGTTTCGTGGTGGGTCGCGAGGTTCCGGGGGGCGTCTTTTGGTAGAGTCTCAGTCTGGTTGGGTGTAGGTGTTGGTGTCGCCGCCGTTTGCGGCATAAACTTTTCGCAGCCGTCAACGCCGTCGTCGTCGTCGTCGTCGTCGTCATCGTTGTTGTTGTTGCTGTTGTTTTCGCTTGTTGTGGCCAACCTTGTGCAACTTTTCAGACAGCTACAGAAACTGCAGCGACTGCGACAGCAACAGCGACTGCACAATTTAACTGCAGTCAGCGGCGCGACAACAGCAACAATAACAACAACGACGACGACGACAATTGCAATGGCAATGCTTGGGTTGGCCAAATGGCCAAATGGCCAACTGGCTGCCAAGGCATCATAAAATTTAATTTCCTGCGCTTAAAGCTGGCCCAAATATGCCGCGACTTGAGCTATGCCCCTCTCGCTCCCTTCTCCTCTTCACCCTCCCCTTCGTTTCCCTTTGCCTTTTCCAAGTTCCCCTCGCTTGGCCGCCCACTCGCCGGCAGCCCGTTTTAATTGCGCTTTCATTAACGCGACTTTGATTTATGGCTACCGCGTTGCCAAAGGTTTTTTTCACAACGATTTCTTTTGCAAATATTTAAACATTTTTTCTTCCTCTCGCTCTCGGTGTTGTTGTGTGCGGTGTTTGTATTGGTTGTGGACGCAGTTCGCTAGGCGCGCTGCGAGAGCTTTTTATTCAATACTTTTCGGTAGTCAATTGGCTCGACCAGCAACAAAAACCTCAGCAGCCACTATTGAAACACAACAGCAGCAGCAATCACAGCAACAACCGCAACAGCAATCACAGCAACACGCAACTGATCAGCTAAAAACAAAACTCCTGCTTTGTCGTTGTTTTTGTTTTCGATATTATTTTTTCTTGGGCTACTGTAAAGCTGTTGACTTTATAGAGTGACTGAATAACTGATATATTTTTAACCGCCACGTGGATGACTCACCAGCTCAGAGATTGGAAAGTCTAGTCTGATGATCTATCGACTGCTCTCATACAAACCATATAAAAAGCTCGAAAGCAGCTTAAGATGGGTTCCAAAGGGAAGTTGCAACAATGGAGAGGCTTCACAATCGATTGATTTATAAATACTTCGTTGCCTGGGCTCAAATCAAAATAATACTCTCAACAGATTCTAGAAAAAGAACTCAACAGTTCAATAATCCCGAAGGGTCTCTTGGAAATATGCAGTGTGTTGGGATTATGAATGAATTTTGTTAAAAATGCGATGATAAATCTCAAAAACACTTTAAGTTACAACAAAAATGAAGTATAATTTCAAAAGTATTTTATTGAAAAAAAATTAATATAAATATGTTATAAATTATATGCACGGAAAGTATTAATTATACGTGACTAATTACTCTTAATTTACCATTATAATTTTCTCAGTAATTTGATTTTCAATAAAACTAGAACTACAAAGTTAAAAACAAAAACAATCTTGAGCATTCGTTAAATTATATAACACATATTGCATGTAATTCTTGTTTAATTTGTAACAAATAAAGTAAAGATAACAACATTTTATTTAACTTTGCAAAATTAGGTTTAATTCAACTATTTCTAGTGATAAATTCTTCTTACAAAATTGTATGCAATATAATTGAATTAAATGAAATCATCAAAAACATGTGTAAAAGAGAAAATCGCCTTTTGCTAACACATATTAGAATGTAAGTCAATGTTTACAGATGACTGTAAATATCTTCTATTATTATTTATGTTTTTGATTACTGGCTGTCAGCCGTTGGCGAATTGTGTTTCAACTTTCGGGTTGAACATATATATTGGGACAGCTTTGTGTGGGGTCAGTGGTCAGTGGCCAGTGTGGGGAAGCTAAGTGAACAGAAGACAGTGAACGGTAAACAGAAGACGGAAAACAGAGATAAGTAAACAATCCAGACTGTCGACGCCACACGGAGCGTTGAGCGCTGAGCGTTGATCGTTGATCGTTCAGCGCACAGCTGAGTGTTCAATGTGTAGTTGCAACGCCCACAAGCTGCAAATATGCAAAAATTAGAAATGCAAATGCGACGCGAGTCGAGTTGAGTTGAGTCGACTTGAGTTGAGTTGAGTCTGACAACAGCGTTGACGACGTCGTTGAGCTGTTGCTATCGTTGTCGTTGTCGTTGTTGTTGCTGTTGTTGTTGCTGTTGTTTGTTGCTGTTGTCTTTTGATGATGCGCATGCGCAGCTCGAGCGCTGAAACGTGCGGCCACGTCGCAGTCGCGTCACAGTCGCAGTCAGAGTCGCTGTTGCCGTCGCCGCTGCCGCTAGCAGCGCACATTAAGCAGCGAGCACGTGCGCGCATACTCAGCAAATAACTTGTGCGCTTGGCGTCGAGGGGAGCCGCGTGGACCAAACTGCTGCTGCTGCTGCATCCCAGTGGAGAGTTGAGGAAGGGGGGTTCATGCCAACATGCCCAGCTACTTTGTTTATTAATTCTTTTGCGCATTTTTTCGCGCTTGGCGCGGCATTTTTGTCGGTTTGCCGCCGGCGTTTTGGCTTGGCCAACTTTATTGCCGGTTTTCATTAAGAGATTTATGGGCAGCGCGAACCACAGCCAAAGTAGCTACAACATTTTGTGGCAGCCAGCAGCCAGCAGCAGCAGCAACAGCAGCTCATGCTTTGCTTGCACTTGACCGAGAACGCCGGTGGCGTCCCGTTCACGGACGCTGCAATAAAAACAAATTTAAATTTGAAATGCTATGCTGCACTTGCTGCCCAAGCTACCCAAGCTACCCAAGCTACCCAAGCTACCCGAGCTGCCATTTGCTGATAGCCATCTGAGCTCTGGGCGACCTTGTTGCCTACCAATTGCTTGGCCAAAATGTCAAGCGCCGTCTGTCTAAACTCTGCTCTGCTTTGTCCCCCTTTCTTTCTCTGTTAGTGCGTTAAAAATGTGTGCAAACAAGAGCGCAGAAGTATTTTCATTAAAAAGGCGCAAAGTGGTTGACTTTGACACCGCCGATCAGCGATACGCAATCCACAGTCCACCACAATCCACAATCCACTAGCTCTTGGAGTACAGCTGCTGGTCAAATTGTTGGCTTCGCAAGCTCTACAAAGCAGTTGGCGACGCCATCAGTTAGTCGGCGAGCAGCAGCGGCAGCTTATAAAGCCATTAATAAGCCGCGCATTTTCAACAGTCAACTCGAAACTGCACACGAGACAATGTCATGGTTCATACATCAATTGAGTTTGCTTATTAGAGAGAAGCGCAACGGCGGCGGAGAGAAGCGTGAAGCGTGCGCTACAAAGTGAGAGGAGAGAGATGATTGCTTGTTTGCACACCGAGGCGAATACTTGATATGTGCTGTTTGTGCGCCAAGCGAGGGCGGCTCGAAAAGTGTAGCAAACTAAGTCATTAATATATGCCACGACTCGCCTGTAAACTAAATATGCAAATACCTAAAGACATATATTCAATAATACTAAGAATAATTAATTTAATGAAATCGTTTTATTCCGCGTTTGTTTGGTTGCAAGTTTCATAAAAAAATCTATATATTCTTAGTATTTTCTGCTCTTAAAGATTTCAAATATATTTGTATTTATGATGGAGTGAATATATGAAGTTAAATACACAACTGAATATGAATTTAAAAGAAGGACATTTTTAACTATTTGAGTAAATTAATCCCAAAATAAAACATTTATTTGATGTTTTTCAATTTAATTGAAATTCACTCATTTTTAATAACTTTTTTGTGAATGCCTCATAACGAAATTCTTTGCTCTTCTCTTCGGAAATGTCGGAAGTCGCCCTCGTATTTTACCTACCTATATAATATCTCGACAATGCGCCTTATAAAGCATACCCGCATTATTTGTCTAGGTGTCTGCTGATCACCTCGGTAAGTGCCTAGTCGAAGGTGTCGCCTGCCTCTCCCTCTTCACCTCTCTCTCTCTCTCTCTCTCTGACTCTCCCTCTCCCTGTCTCCAAATATTCTCTCTTTTTAGCTGTGCTGCTTGAGATGTCGCGCTTGAATCGCTTGCATTTGAAAAGAGTCACAGCTTAATTCGCTGGTGGGTGTTATTGTGGGCAGTTAAAGCGAATGTTCGTCACGAGTATTCGACGCATTCGCATTTCGTATTCGATTTTGCCATCGTTGAGTGTTGTGAACTGCGTTAAAAGCCCATTAATTTTTACTTGTAATTAGTGTAGTTTGTCGAGGTTGGTTTTATCGGGTAACAAGAGTGAAATAGTTCATCTACATGCTGTATCTATCTGCAGCTACACACATGCATGTCTGTATATTGTATATGTAAGCTGAGCTGAAAACTTTGCTTCACTTCAAGTTGCTGTTGTTATCTTTGGCTGTTGTCTACTTTGTTTTTGCTGTTGTGTTGTTTTTGGAACTGTCGCACACGAACGCACAACGGCGAGAACTTTAAAAGAAAATGAAAATTCCCAAAGGAAGCATAGATAATGAGCACAACACCACCACCCCAGTGGCTCCCCAGCCATTGAAAACTCGCCGAAGTCGCAGTCAGAGATGGAGACAGGGACGGAGTCCGAAGCAGAGCAGCGCAAGTGTGACCAAGAGAGAGAGTCCGACAGTCAGTCTGTCTGTCTTGCTGTCAGACAGTCAGTCAGTTAGACCGTTGGCCAGCTCTCGCCGCTTGTGTCAGCCATTTTGCCCGGGCAACAACAGCAGCAACAGCAGCAGCGGCGTCCAAGCATATTGCCATTGTGCCACTGCCTCTGTCTCCTCTTCGTCTCTCTGATTGCCACTTCACTTCAATCCATTTGGCTGGCCGACTCTCTCGACTGGGTCGACGCTGTCGACGTCGTCATTGCCTGTCTCTGCTTTTGTTTTTTAGCCATTGTTAGTGGGCTCTGTTGGCTGCCGCTTTTGCAACATTTGAATGATTCTCGTTGGTCGTGTCAGTCCCACGGGTAATTATTGACACGGTTGTATGCACGCAGCCCAAAAATACACACACACACACACACGCTCGGAGAGGAGAAACTGAACTACAACAAACTACAACAGCAACAGCAACAAAAGCAGTAGAAACGAGCACAAAAGCAAGCGACGCGTTGCTTTGCCACGCGAAATAATAAAAAGAAGAAAAAAAACATAGTCGACTCGAAATAATAATGAAAATGTCGGCATTCGGCATTGCATAGCCAAAAGGGAACTGCGCGGGGCACCGTAGGAGTGTGGGAGGCAGAACCGTTGTTAAGGTGCTGCAGTGGTGGCAGCACTCCACTCTAGAGGGGCGTTTGCGGTGGCGGTGGCGTTGACGGTGGCAGTGGCGGGGTTGGGCTTCGATGCCGCTCGCACTTAACACGCACGGCTACATTAAAACCAATGAAAACTACAATTTGCCAGCTTATATTACTAATTTTTTATCATACCAACTGCGACGGCAACCTAACGTAATGTGAATGCTCGTTTATAGCCTTGTGGAAAGGGTATGGAAACTATGTCATTGGGTTTGCAACCACTTCACTGCGAGCTCAAGCACCTATAAAGCCACCCAAAATACGTACATATGTGAATACATTACAGTGACTGCTGATGATTCGACGAGGCTGGGCTTTTTATAACAATTTTTACTCCAAACTATTGCTTCACTAGGTAATTAATTTAGTTTTGATTGCAGTGAATATTTTGTGAGTTGATGGGCACATCATTTCATTTACTTTTCTCTATTCCTGTGCGTATTTACGAAGTAGCTCTATTTCTATAATTTCCTGTGTTTAGTCAGAATTATTTAGGCTCTTAAGAGTGAGAACTTTAAAGAAGTATTTTTGTTTATTCTTCCTTAAGATTGTTCAATTAAAATATAATTAAATGCTATGCAAATGATATATAATTCATTAAGTTTTCTGCAAAAAATAAATAAATAAATTGTGTACCTTTTTAATACTTTTTAAAAATTCAACTTGAAACACAATGAATTTTTGAATTTTTCATTGAATTTTTATCAAAATACAAATACAAGGCTTTAAAGAGAATTCTAATGCCGCTTGTCAGCTTTCAGTGTGACTCAAGTAGTTGAAAAGGTTATGTAGCCAAGGGGCAGGTTTTTATCTACATATGTGGGTGTGTATCACATGCATGCATGCGTGTGTGAATGTATGTGTGTATGAGTGTGTGAGTGCTGTCAGCAGCAACCCCAAAATGGCAGGTGGCGTCGAATACAAATATGAACAAGTATTGTATATAAATGTAGACACATAATCATTTATGGGTAGGCTTTGTGGACGGCCATGTTTCAAAGTTTCCGAGTTTGCGAGTCAATTTCGATATTGTTGTACAGCCCCGTAATTAAGAGATCTGACTACCAAACATATTGTTCGAGTGCATAAAGCGCATCGCGAGGGCGTTAGAAATGCCCATACACTCCCACACACCACACAAACTTGTATTCCAATTATTTGTATATGGCGGCAACTTCAACAAGCGCGTGGCAAGAGTTCAATTAAAAAAAGCATAAAAAATAAAATAAATATGTATTAAGCGTGAGCGCAAATACAAAAAAAGAGTAATAATTGTTTTTCTGGTTAAATCAAATAATATATGAAGCCGTCGCATAAATAAAAATAATTGCAATTACGCTTCTGTATTGTGGCATTATATGAATGTGAATAATTCGCTTGTTTACAAGTATTTCTTTAGGGAGACCCATCTCCCTGAATATCCTTCCTCCCTCCCTACCACCCCATCTCTCACTTCCCCACCGCAATCGCAGTGAAACTGGCTTTCAATTATGCGCATTTGGAATTTGTTTGTTTTGTGCTCTGCAATTTGTTTTTAATTTTTCGCTGGGCTTTTTATTTTGATTTTGAGCTTCGTTAACAGGCTGATGCAATTTTTATGCAAAATTACTAACCAACAACAATAATATTTGCAAAATAATATACATTTAAATTATGAGCTTAATGCCAATATCGTGCACCACATTAGAGCAAAAGGGCAATGAGCAGACGCAAGATTGACACTTTAATTATTTTGTTTTCGGCCGAATTCTCGAGTGCATTACTTTTTTTTTTTGTGATTCTGGCGAGGGTGAGAAACAGCGATCGATGTACAGTGTGATTTATGCGAGCAACTGAAGACCATAACAATTTGATTGTAAGCCAAAAATGACTAATTAATGAAGTCTTGACAAATTTTATGGCATTTTATCTCGCCTGCAATTGACGTCAATTGCCGCTATGAGCAATGACCATGGAAAGACACGACACACGGCTCGTTAAATGCCCTATAAAAAATTAAAAACGGAGTCAAACCGAATGAAAAATCATTTAATTACAACTTGCATTAACGATCGGGCGAGTAAACACGGCCAACAACAACCACAAAGGTTATTAGTTAATTTGTGACGTAGGCAATCGCATTATAATGTGCCCACTTAAATCGTTAATTGCTTTTCGAACACTTTAAACAAACAAAAATAATACCCCACAATTATCGCATATCGTAACCGTAAGCGAGCCATCATCATCGGTCAGTATCGTGTCTCGTGTATCAGCGGCTATCACGCTATATCGCGTATCGGTCGAATCGGGAGTATCGGGGCTGCCAAAACAATAACAAAAGGCTCTCACTGTCTGTAATGCGGCTGTAAAACTGTCAAGCGCAATGACTCATAAACTGTGAATGGCTGCCGTTCGACGGGGCGCCATTAATGCTAATTAAATAATAATAAAAGGACATTTCGCAAATAAATTTGTTCACGATTTTGTTTTTTTTTTTCGAATAATATTCTTTTTTATTTGTTTTTTTTTAAGTTTTCTGTTTGTTTTGTTTTTGTTTTCTTGGTTTTTAATTTCTCTGTGTAGGTCTGTGTGTGTTTGTGTGTGTGTAGATGTGTATTTGTGTGTGGGTGGAATGTACCGCTTTGTTGACTTGGTGCATCCATTGTTTTATAGCATAATTTATTATACAATTGAGGGCATGGCTTAATCTTAAATATTTTTCTTTTTTCGTTATCTTCATCATCATCATCGTTAGCGTTATCGTTATCATTAGCATTATGTGGGACAAGTTCTCTCGTCTCATGCGATTCGATTACGATTCCGATTTAGTTTTCAACATACCAAACTAATTAAACAAATAAGTATATTTGTAGTACACCCAGAAAATCAGAAAATGATCAAAAACCAAAAGGCAATTTTAAGTAATAGTTTAAAAGTTTTGCATCTTTACTTGCTGTCTTTCATTATTTTTTTTTTGTGTTTTTTGTTTTCGTTTTGCTTTTATACAATAAAAAAATTAATAGAAAACGGCCACTTTTATAAAAGTTCTTGTACGTATATCAAAAACACGAAGCACGTTTTGTATTTTTTGTTTTTCTCTTTTTTTTTATACACATCTATTATATTTTTTTTTTTTAGTTTTTGTTTTGAAATAATTTCATTTTGTTTAGTTTTTGTTAAATGTACATCAATTTTATATATTTTACAATTTTAGCATTTTTCTTTTCGTTTTTTGATTACTTTTAAGATTTAGCTATGTGTCTGTGTGTGTTGGATTTGTGTGTGTGTGTGTGTTTGCTTATAGAGAAAGTACAGTACTTACTAAGTAACTAAACTTCATGTGCCTAATTTATTAAATTATCGCCTAGGAATTACACTTTATTATTTATGAATGTTTTTTGCATGTTTTTTTTTGTGTTTTCAATTTTTCGTTTTCTTTTTTCTTTTAATATTTATTAAAAAATCTACAATTGCATTTAAAGCTAAAAATATGACTTAACTGTAGTTTTTATTTACAGAATCGTTTTTGTATTTTTTCATATTTGAATTATTTATTTATTATTACTTGTTTTGTTGTTGTGGTTTCCGCGCCGCGCGTTAAATTCTAAGTTTGTGTATGTTTTGTTTTATATTGTTTTGTGGTATTTTGTTTATAATTTTTTAAAGTACAATCTACTGGCTATATAGTTATAGAATGTATATATTTATATGTGTTTTAGTGTTTCTGCACGGCCGCTTTATCAACTAAAAACCCTAGCTAGAACCTAAAACCGAGAGACTAAGGTTCGACTCCTTCAATATATATAAATATATATATATATATATAATATATATATATGTATGTTATATGTTTTTTCGTTATTTGTGGCGCATCGAACCACTTGAGCGATCGCTACGAATTTGATTTAGTTGTTGCAGTATTATATCGTTATTATAAATGGGATATATGTGTGTGTATTGGGGGGGGGGGATGGTTGAATTCGATTTACCTTGTTGCTGGCTGACAGAGCAGCTGAAGGCCAAAGGCTCGTTTAAACACAAATGTTGCAAACAAACAGTTATAATTACAGTAAGTATGTGGTATTATTATTATTATTATTATTATTATTATTAACAATTAATCTTAACACTTTGCTCGCACACTTTGTCGTCTTCAACGCTGTCTGCTCGTCTCATTACTCTTTTTCCTTTTTTAGCTAGTTTTCGATTGCGATTGCGATTTAATTTAGATTTAAAAACAACATCACTTGGTTTCACGTTTGATTTGAATTGCGTGTTTCTTGCATTTGTTTTTTGTGTTTTTTGTTTTTCTCAATTGTTTACAAAGTTTTTGAAACTTGAACAAAGATCAAAAGAAGGAAAGGAAGGATGCGCTATTTACTCTACAGTGGGAAGTGGAAAGTGGATAGTGGAAACTGGAAAGTGGGAACTAACTCCATCTGGATCCACAGATGCACACAGATATTTAACCACCGATCCTCCTGCTCTTGACTGCCTTAACTTAGTTAGCTATTTAGGTTTTATGTTTTTGTTTTTGTTTAGTTGTAACACAGATTAATGCACTGGTTGAACTGCAGCACGCGACCTGGGATCTGGGATCTGGAATCAATCCGGACGCAGCGCGCAGGGCGGCGGCCACCTGATTGGCATCAGCAACGAGCGTGCCTCCTAGGAGGACTCGTAGCCAAACCAGGCGGCCGACGAATGCTATTCACCAGCCGCGCCGCCGCCGCCGCCAAAGCTATTGAAGTGACGCACTGCACCCGGCGCAGCGGCGGCGCCAAACTGCAGACTCAGCTCGAACAGACGGCGCGCCTGCAGCTGCTGTTGCTGCTGATGGTGGTGGTGGTGCTGCTGGTGGTGATGGTGGTGCTGGTAGTGATGGTGCTGATGCAGCGCCGCCGCCGAGTGCGCGTTCAGATTGAGGTGGCCGCCCAGCACGCTGGACGCCACGCCAGAGCCCGGCGAGAGGGCGCCCGGCGGCTGCAGCGTCAGTCCGCTGTTGCTGCTCGCGCCCGGCGACAGCTGTGAGCTGTTACTGCCCCCATTGCCCTGCTGCTGCTGCTGCTGCTGCTGCTGCTGTTGCTGCTGTTGCTGTTGCTGCTGCTGCTGTTGGTGCTGGGAGGCGTGCGAATGCTGGAGCTGCTCGCTGGTGTGGAAGAGGTGCGGATGGTGCGCGGGATTCAGATGCGGATGCTGGTGCGGATGGGCGTGGGCGTGGGCGTGGTGCGCGGCATGCTGATAGCGCATGGGGTCCATGTACATGGCAGCTGCTGCAGCGGCTGCAATGCTGGAGGCCTGTTGCTGTTGCTGTTGCTTCACTTGCTCCTCCGTTGGTGTAGTGTTGTTGTTGTTGTTGTTATTATTGTTCGTTGTACTACTGTTGTTGTTGTTGTTGTTGTTAGTCTGAGCCGCGCTGGAGGCGCTGCCAAGCGGACTCTGCGGCGACATCACCTGCCCCTGGCTGGTCATCGTCACCGAGGAGCCAGCGCTCGACGAGGGCGTGTTGGGCGCGTGCTGTTGCTGCTGCTGATGTTGCTGCTGCTGCTGTTGCTGTTGCTGTTGTTGGTGGTGCTGCTGCAGACTAGAGTTGGCAGGAGTGGACGCAGCTGCAGCTGAGTTCGACTCCTGGATTTCTGATTGCTAGTGGGCCGCCAGCTGGTGAGCCGACTGCATGTTCTGCGGACTGAGCATGGGCGGACTGTGCGAATGCGAGTGGTTGCCCATCGGGCTGCCGTGCATGTCGTGGTGCGTGTGGTAGCCACCGTGGTGGCCCATGTGGCCCGGCGGCATGCCGTCCATCATGTCGCCGCCGAGCGTGTTGGGCGGCGTCATGCGTTTCTCCTTCTGCCGGCGATTGCAGAACCACACGCGCACCACCTCCTTCTCCAGCTGTAGGGAGTCCGCCAGCGAGGTGATCTCCTGCGCCGAGGGCTTGGGCTGCTTGTGGAAATGCTGCTCGAGGGCGCCCTTCACGCTCACCTCGATGCTGGTGCGTTTCTTGCGCTTGCGTCCCTGCGCCGCGATCTTGTCGATGCTCGTCGGCGAGCCCGTCGTCGAGTCGGCCTCCTCCAGCCACTTCTGCAGCAGCGGCTTCAGCTTGCACATGTTCTTGAAGCTCAGCTGCAGCGCCTCGAAGCGGCAGATGGTCGTCTGCGAGAACACGTTGCCGTACAGCGTGCCCAGAGCGAGCCCGACGTCGGCCTGTGTGAAGCCCAGCTTGATGCGTCGCTGCTTGAACTGCTTGGCGAACGCCTCCAAGTCGTCCGAGGTGGGCGTGTCCTCCTCGCCGCCGCTGATGGTGTCACGATCACCACCGCCCAGGCCGCCGCCGCCACCGCCGCCGCCGCCCATGTGGTGGGCGTGTATGTGCAGCTGCGGCGACTCGCCGCGCAGCGCATGATGCAGCGGCGCCACCTGGGCGGCATGATGGGCTGGATGGTGGTGCAGCATGCCGTTCATGGCCGCGTGATGGTATTGCAGCGGGGAGCCGCCCGTCGGCGCATAGTGGCCGGCATGTGGGGCATGCCACGCGGCCGCCGCGGCTGCGGCGTGCGGCGAGGCCATGCCCTGCTGGATGCGTGTTTGTTGCGTCAGGTGTGACATCTCCTGCTTGACGGAGTCAACGGCCGCCACGGCGGCGGCAGCGGCGGCGGAGGGATGGTGGTGCGTCGTATGGTGCGTCTGCAGGGACCACGGATCCGGGTGCAGCGCACTCCAGCTGCCCAGGCCCGAGCTGATGGCTTGCTGCTGCTGTTGCTGTTGCTGTTGTTGCTGCTGCTGCTGGCCGTTCGGTGAGGGCGAGGAGGGCAACTGTTGCTGGTGGTGCGAGGCCGAGGCGGCGGCGGCCACGGCGGCGGCGTGATGATGGTGATGGTGCTGCATGTACTTCATCTCGCCCGCATCGGCGGCAGAGCGGGGCGAGGAGGTGTGGTAGCCACCGCCGCCGCCACCGCCACCGCCAAGCGCGAGATCAAGATCTCCGCTGGGCGGCGTCATGTAGGAGGTAGCGGCCATCCCCACCGCTCTGGGGCTGTTGAGGCCCTCCACGCTGGCGGGGTAGGGCTCCAAGTTGGGGCTCAGTTTAACGACTTTGTAGACCGATCGATCGAAAGGAAGACCTGAGTCCCTATGCTCATTCCACTCGAACCGTGAGGCAACCGTCTTGAAGTCTTTTACTGGCAACGTGGCGGCGACGAAAATATTGCGGCCGGGGGTAGCGGGAGCGGGCGGGCGAGCGGCAAGCTCGCACACAGCTCAGCGCCAACGGTCACACACGGTCACACACACGGTGACACACACACACACAGAGACGGGCGCGCTCACACACACGCACGGTCACACTGCTCAACAAGTTTCGTCACCGACGGCGCAACGACGAAAAAACTTGCACGAGATTTCTTTCGACTTGCGATTTCAAATTTCTGATTTGTGATTTGCGATTTTCGTTTGTTGCGCAGTTTATCTTGCGATTTTTATGTTATCGTTGTTGTTTGTGATTGTGGTTGCTGTTGTTGTTTCAGTTGCTTTGTTGTTGCACTTGGTCACTTGGCACTTTGCAAATTGCTTGCATTTATTTATTTAGTGTAAATACATTCGCTTTATTTGATTCGCTTCGATTCGGATCAGATCTGATCAGATTTTGGCTGGCGTCGTCGTTTCGAAATTGTGATTGAGATTGGAATTCAGATCGCCGCACAGCGCACACATAATAATAATAATAAACACACTGACTGACTGAGAGCAGAGACGCCACACAGAGACAGAGAGCCAGCCGATGGGACAAATTCACGTGCAAACTCGTAGAGCTATCGAAGTGAACTAACGTCATGCAGCGGCCAGCGGCGCTACGTAGACGGCGCTCTCGACACAGCGACACAGCCACACAACGAAACAGCACACAGACACACACACACACACACACACATACGCGCACACAGAGTCGCAGAGCAGCCACGCTTACACTATGACAGCAAAACCAGTTTTCAACCCGTCTTCCAATGCGCCATGCGCACAAGCGAGACGGCTATGCTGCTGGCATTGCGCACGCCGGCAGCGCAAATGAGACGGCGTGTGAGAGCGCAACGCAACTGGAAGTCGACTTGCGCTCTATTGGGCTCGCTGGCTCGCTGCCTGGCTTTCCAGTGCCGCCCACCAAAAAATGCCAAGCGCTACAGCTACAGCTACGGCATTCCCATGCAAGAGTGACATTTTTAATTGCCTGCTCTAGCCACAAGGGAGAGCGAGAGCGCAAGAGCAGCGCGCGCGCACACACACTCGCTTCCAAGGCAGCGCCGCTTGTTAGGGTAGAGCAGCGATAAAAGGGGTGGGGGAGAGCGAACCAAGAAGGCAGCGACTGGGCTGTCGAAGACTTTTGTGTGAAGCTTTTGCACAGGACCGAACTGACTGCAGGAAGCTTTGTTCAGTTCGCTGTCGCTCTTTGGCCTGCCAACTTTTGCTTTCATTTTGTTGGTGTGCGTTTGCTCTTTGCGTGTGTGAGTGTGTGTGTGAGTTGGGGCGTGTGCATTGACAGTGGGCAAATGGGCGGGCAATGGGCGCAATGCAGCCGGCAAACGGCAAACTGATAGAATATGAACTGGACAGGCAAAAATCGCTATCTCTGGCTGCTGCCGTTGCTGTTGCTGCTGCTGATGACACTTATGATGATAGCCAAATAGCGCTGCTCGCAGCGTCTAACGCGTCCGAGAACAACTGTAAAATCAGTCGCAACATTAATTGAATTGTATCGCGAGCCAATAAATTTGCATGCGAATGTTTTACAATGTTTCAATCTCGTCTCGTCTCGTTTCGATTCGTTTCGATTCACTTTGTTTTGTTATGCATATCAACAGTCAGTTACTTTCCGAAGAAAGGCCCATTGTCCCACAGTCCCCAACTAGTGCTAGTGTGTGTGTGTGTGTATGTGTGTACATATATGTGCGTTGGTGTCGCTGCATTTACCGCTAAGCTAAGCTAAGCATTCTCCTGGATAGTTATTGATTTCCAACATCCATCGCTGAGCGCGCGTTTATTTTATTGATTTACTTTTCTTTTTTTCCCCCTGCCTTTGCTTCTCTAATTTTACAGTATTTTTTGCGCGCGAATTTGCATAGATAGATCCGATTTGGATATGGAACAAATGTTTCTTTGTGCGTCTTTGACATCTTTGTCGCCTCTTTTGTGCCTCTCGCGGCCATTGTTGCCGTTTGTTCGCCCCTTGATTTAATAGAGCGTCCAGCATAAAACAAAACATCAAAAACGACCAGCAACAGAAACAGCAAATCGCATTTTGCTCTTTTGTATCATTGTGCTATTAAAGTGTCCACTTTGCGCCCTCTGAATGCCAATGAAAAAGGCCCCCAGCCCCAACCAGGTAAAGCAACAGTTTGATACACTGACAGAAATACGAAACACAAATTAAAGTTCTTCATTTTTTTAGAATTGACTTTTGAGTTGTATGCAAAATGAAGTTTTTTAATTTGTAACACATTTCATCAACCCAATGTCATTCTCAAAGTTTTTAAATTAATCAACTGCATTTTGTGGGTTTGTAAAACACTACTAATATTAATCATTCTATAATCTATGAGTTAGAAATTGTATTGCAATAAATAAGACTTAAAAATCTAAGCAGACGCAGTAAATAACAAGTATCTGCGACAGTGAATTGTTATAGAAATGCAGTCATATAAAATCTAATATAACGAAATACTTAAGAAATGCGTGACACTTAATTGCCGCCTCAATTCCTGGAAGTTAATAGAAACTTGTTCTTATATTATTCAATGCAACAAATTTATTATCCAATTAAATAATATTTGAACAAGATGTTGAAGCAGCTTAACGTTTTATTAAACAATTTGCTAGCTATTTTAATAATAGTTTTAGCGTACGACATAATAATAGTTTATGCAGTTTAACACATTAGTTAATAGTTTCTATAGGATGTCAAATCTTTTCAATTCTAAATTGACGGGAGTTAAACAATAAAAAATATAATAAGTTATTTAGTATATGGAATCAAATGAGTATCTTTAGAACAACCTGTTTGCAGCATTCGCAACCTGTCTAAACACTTATCGAAGGCAAATATTTTCTTAGCTTTAAACTTTGTGCCATATTATGTGTTTCCCTGCCTCTCTCTCTCTCTCCTTCTCTTTCTCTCTGTTTGTCTCTCTGTCTGTGTCTGGCATGCATAACTCTTGCGGCAGGTCAAGCGTCCAGGTTGTGTCAAAAGTTATGCAAACTAAGGTCAACGCCATCAGCAAAAGAGAGTGAGAGAGAGAGAAACAAACACAGACGCAGACAAGTTCAACAATATTTGCATCACTTTGTTTACATTTGTGTTGTGTTTTTATTGTTGTTGTTGTTGCTGTGCTCGTGTCCTTTTGGCCACACACACTTGGGCATAATTAATAAGCCGCAGACCGAGTTAAACACTCGCTTTCTGAGTCTCAAACGGAGTCGGAGTCGCAGTCAAAGTTTGTCACTCAACAACGGTCCTTGGGCAAATTTACATGATAATTAGGCGGCGGCGCTAAGCAGCGTTGTCGACCTAAAAAAAAAAGAATATATTTAAATTTCAAATGACGAAAAAATCCTGTTTATTTTCCGCTCTCGGCTCAGAGTGCAGGTCTCCGCTGCCCCTCTCCCTGCCTCTGTCTCAGGCCCTCGGCGTATGCTAAATGCGCACGCGCCGCGTTGGTTTTGTGGCCGTGAAAGGACTTGTTGCATAATTATGCGCCGCATGCGAGTAAATAAAAATACAGCAACAAAAAAAAGAATTAATATAAACACGAGTGAACAAAAAATAACTAAGTGTTGTATTTATGAATGAAGATCTCTCTCACATACACAGTCCTCTCTCTCTCTCTCAATCGCTCACTCTCTCACTCTGCCATTGGCGCCGTTGATTTTGATGATAATGAGCTTGATTAGCATTTTGGCTGCATTTTTTTGCTGCCGTTTGCCGCCGCTCGGCTCCGGTTTTGAGTTCACTGTCGGCTCTCGCCGCTCGACTCGACTCCGCTCGGCTCGGCTCGTTGTCGGTCTCGCACCTAGCTGTCTGCCCAGCGCACTTGCTTATAATTATTAGCATAATTTTCCTCTTATTTTGCATTAATTTCTGCGTGTGTTTGTTTGTTTATTAAGCAGCAGCAGCGGCAGCAGCAACCCCGACAACAACAACAACATAGATCCGCTTATTATCATACAAAATATATACAAAAATTTTGCATCTGTTTTGGCAATTAAATTGCCATATCATTTTTGGAGAGCAGGCGTAAACTGGTCCGGCTTTAATCGCTTTATTTATCGCCCCGCACAATTAAGGCGAATGCGCGGGAGGAGAGACACTTTTTAAATGGCATCCACTCGAGTGGCCTCAGCTCATTGTTGGGTTATTAAACTACACCTAACAAAAAAACAAAAACGATACGAAACGCAGCCACAACAAAACGCCAATTAAATGCGCTAAAACATGTTCCTTCAAATGTGCTTACTGAGAGATTGAGTTCTCTCTAGGCGCGTGATTTTGGCATTCAGGAAATTCCAGAGCAGTTCACAGCTCCGGTTCAGGGAATTATCATTAGTGGCAGACACTTGAGATAAAAGTAATACAGTAATTAGCAGATGTGCTCAGTTACATTATCAGAATTAATTTACTGTCTAGAGACTCCAAAAAAATTACACATTTGCAGCGAATTTATGAAAATCACCAAATAAAATATTTTACTTCAAAACAGCGATAGGAATTCCAATCAATTTATAAATTACATTTTTATATTAAATTTTGAATAATCCTCCACGTAATTACAAACTCGTTACATTTTATGTTGAAGTGTATTTTAACACTATTTAATGTAATTCAATTTATATGCATCACTTAATATTTCTTTACTTTCAACTGCAGCAACCTCCAATTATTCCTCAAAATTGTTAGATACCTTCGAAGTAACAGATACTTTGTGCGCGCATCAGCCTCATCAGCAGTATAGATAGATTCCTTTGCATTGCTAATCCCTACTTAATATGCATTCACTTCACCCCTTCAGGGGCAATAATCATTTGCAAACAAAACGTTTCATTAGATGCGTCAAAACTCAACTGCAATTTCCATTTCAATCAGGGGCAGCCCAAGAGACAACAACGAAGAACAACAAACGTCCCATCCCATCGGATAGTCGGTCAAACTCTTTTTACTGTTTTTTAGCATATGCCCAGCTCGAGAGCTCGAAATGCGCGCCAAAAAACGTAGCACAGGGAAAAGGACAGTAAACTGACAAGGAAAAGAACTTCTATTGAAGAAGCTACACACAAGACAAGACCAAGAAGAAGGCGAAGCAGCGGCAACCCCTTAGCGCATGCAACCCTTCTATTTTTTTCTTTTTTCCATTTTTGGCAAGGTCAAACCGGCTACTCACGTAGGCAAATTGCATAGGCAAATGTGGAACTCGAAGTTCTCCCCTTCCCTTGGTGCGCTTAAGGATGCAACGAACCATTTATCATCTTTTCCGCCTTTTTTTGTTTTTGGCAATTTGAATTTGAAGTTTGTGTGTTGCATTTTTGCGATTTTGCATGCAACGGCCGTTAAAGTCTCGGCTGCAATCAGGAAGCAGGCCGCTTATCCTTTGGCCTCTATCCTTTCACTTTCGCCTACCTACAGACACAGACACAGGCACAGACACGGACACGGACACGGATACACAACCCTCTCAGCAGTTTGCCAAATTCCAACACAAACACACACACACAGACTTTGCTGTCATATGCAAATTAGCTCAGACTAAAAAACGAAAATAGAATAGCACACATTTTTTTTTGCGACGAGTCCCGCCAAAACATAAAATACGCAAACAGGGCACACAAAATGGCAACGGTTGTTGCGACATCACCCCGACAACTGAGTACTCAGTACTGGGCACTGAATACTGGGTACTCGGCCAGCAATCCCATCCCCCAGTTAGATGCCAGCTAAATGCATTTTGGTGCGCCTCATTGGCTTTGGCTTTGGCTTTGGCATTGAGCGCGTCTGTCAATGAGAGCGTCAGCAAAAGGCAAAAGGGCAAATATGCAAATTAGTTAGCTTTTCTCCTCGCCGTTTTTTTTTCTTTCTTTTTTTTTTATTAACTAATTTATCTGCGCGTCGCGCTGTGACACGTTCACGTCCCATAAGCGAAACCCGCCAGGGTCGTGAAATATTGGCGAATAGCGGAAGCAGCGCTGCAAAAAGCGTTCGTTGCAACACCTGGATACAATTTTTTCCCCTTTATCATTTATCGCGGTTTTATTTTATTGCCCCTTCCCCTATTTGGAGGACAAACTCGGCAGGCAGTTGCCAATGAGGTTGCTAAGTAGCTGCCACGAATATGGGCGAAAGGAGTTGTCTCTGATAAAATGATTGAACTTGAAATGCACTGCGTGAAACAAATAAATAAAATTAAACATGTTTCTAGCCAGTTTATAAACAAAAAAACAATAATAAAAAACTGTTTGACAAAACATCTATTTTAAGTTGCGACCATTTGATAATAGTATAAAATATATTCGGCAGATTTTTATGTCTTTTTTAAACTAATAGCATTTCAATGGCTGCCATTAGTATAATACAGCTTTTA
Source organism: Drosophila siamana (assembly GCA_035047445.1). Taxonomy (NCBI): domain Eukaryota; kingdom Metazoa; phylum Arthropoda; class Insecta; order Diptera; family Drosophilidae; genus Drosophila; species Drosophila siamana. The sequence goes on along the minus strand of JAWNPP010000137.1, from coordinate 430,031 downwards.
CTTATAATAAAATAATTGTATTTGTTTGAATTCAAATGTAAGTTTTAAAGTATTAAAAATTAACGTATTCAATATGACTCTGATTTAAAATGTACTTTCCTTATTACTTATTTTATTCATATTTTCTAATGACAATTTTCGAAAGCATCCCACAGTTAACAAAAGCTAATATTTGACAATTAATAAGCTATTGCTGTAAGCAAATATATATTTGATAGTTATTACTTTATCATGTTTGCAGAATATTCTCATAATATTCTCATAAAACACAACGAAATTAATTCTATCATTAGTTACGCTAATAGCATTTTGTTATTCAAAGCAAAGCTGTTGACACATTGAAAACTCACTTTCATGCCTTGAACACGCATTCAAAGCGCATTGAAATCAAGAGTCGAAAACGGAAAATAGAAAATTGAATTATTCATTAAAATGTTAAATAAGCATAAAATCAAGATTTGTGCTCTCACTTTCACAGTCAAACCGAATGCTGCCCATTAATGGTTAAAGAGCTGAGCGCAGCCCGCAAGCGCACTCATATGCATTAGCAGTAATGCTTATGGATCATCGCCGAGAGAGAAATTAAAATCCTGTTCACACCCACTGAAAGCGACGTGGTTGTCACAGCGACAGGAAGTGGCGGGGTCTTAAAAACCACTCTTTCCCTTGCTTATATCAACTGAGCACACAGCAAAACAAAAGGACAACACAAAAAAAAACATATGTCAATAAAAATCTTTCAGATATTCATTTGCATAATGCAGTCAAAAGGGCAAACGTTGCTGTTGTCGTTGCGCGCTGCTTTTCCTGTCCCAGAACTTTTTTTCCAGGTGAGGGCTGAGTTCAAGCTACATAAAAAACAACTAAGCAACATCAAAAAGACGGCAACTGCAGCAACTACGACTACTTCACACAACTACTGCAACTTCTGATGTGGCACGCATGTTTGCTTCCTTCGACAAAAAACAAACGCGTCGATATTATATGCCAACTGAAACATGGATGGGGGGGCCTTGGCTCGCCAGGGGTGCATATCATTAGCGTTACAGCATAAAAAACTGGCACACATTTTCCGACTGACACTTTTTTTATGAACTCTACTATCGCTGCTTGCTGTTGTCTGCTGCCTGCTTTGCCTGCTGCCTGTCGCACATCAAAGGCCAATCAACTCCTCATCCAACTAAACTCGCAGCGACTGTGTGTCTTATCGGAAACGGAAGTCCACCCTTAACCCTTGCTTTAGCCTGGGCACGAACCGCAGCTGTGGTGAGTTTCCTTCGTCTGCCATAAATAATCACATCACGCCACTGAGAGTATGCTTGAAAGAAAATCAAACGCAAAAGTTTGCAAATACAAAATTTATCTGTACTGAGTTGAATTTCAAACGAAGGAAAAATCTTACAAACATTTTTTAAAATGTTTGTGTTGTATCATCAATATATCAGCTAGCTAAGTAAACCAGTTTTATTAAATTCAATTACACATGAAACATTCTTTACATTATTATTAATTTATTAATTTCTTTCTAAAGCCAAAATTTACAGAAAATAATTACCTAATTTATTTCAAATTTTCTTCTTCATTTTATTGTATGTATATATATATGAATATATCAACACATTCGAAATATTTGGGATTACCATTAATACTAATTAAAATTCAAAACATTATTCATAAATTGAAAATATTTAAATTGAAAGAATTCTATTTTTCCATTTCGAATAATGTTTAGTCTTTCCTTATTAGGCGAAATTGTCTTTTTCAATTGCTGCTTATAAAAAGAAATTAAAAATAATTTATAATCAATCAACCAAAACGGTACAATAAAAATATCAATAAATCAATGCAATCGCATTTCAACTGCAACGATACTCGAAAAGACCGTCCCAAATGACCAGGGATCTTTAACTCGGGGATCTGGTGTCGTAAAACAGCTCTCCGATTGCATAATTTGGCCAACGCCTTTTAATTGAAACATAAACGCCATTTTTATTGCAAAAACGCACGCGCTAAATGATTGAGGCATTTTATTTATCGTTAAAAAAGAGAGAGAGAAGCTTAATACCGACGAGCAGGAGATGGCGAAGGTAGGCGAAGGAGGTAGGAGAAGAGTGAAAACAATAAGCAGCGCAATTTGCGCAGAAATTGCAAATCGCCCATAAGACATAAATGAAATTTTTATAATCGAAACGAGACGCTGACGGAGGTCGCCATCGTCGTCTCCGGTTGCGCATGTGCCGAATTTTAGCTTCGATTTCTGTTTTTTGTTTACTCGTATTATTGTTAACTGTTAACTGTTATTGTTATTAAGTTTTGGGACAGTGACAGCCACAGCGTCATCGGCATCGGCATAGTCAACGACTGCGTCAAGTTGTTTTATTTTTTTTTGTGCAGCCGACAAAGCCACGTTTTGACGCCCCAACGTGACATGGCCAAGTCAAGCTGAAGTCAAGGATAACGCGCTTTGATCTTTCGGACAACGTTGTCTGCAGCGGCGGCAAAAGACTAAAGACTAAAAGCCAGGTCGACGGGGGTGTAGCACGTGCACTCGCCGTAACTCCCTTCCTCTCCCCCTCACTCTCTCTCCCTCGGTCTGTATTGCTCTCTCATTCTCTTGGGGCGATGCTATCGAGTCTGTAGGCTGTTGCTTTCTTTAATAAGCTGCAACTGAAGCTCCAAGAATGCAAAAAAACAAAAGACTTAAGACACAAACGCGTTTTCATTGCATCGCGATGCTTTACACCTGATAACCAAGACAACGCAGCGCAGACGCTGCCGAAGACATCGAGAGACAACGCATCGATGCCACGCAACTCATTGAACTCCAGCCACATCACAGGACTGCACTGTGATGTAATCAGACGGCTCTCCCTCTCTCTGTCTCTTTCACTCTCCCTATGTCTGGCTGCCTCGCTGGCTGCTGCGGTTCCTGCGATTTGCCGTACGTGATATTGTTAAAAGCTTTTAATTGAAGTCATCTTCTTGCTCAAAACAGGTAGCTGCCTCCAGAGTCATCGTCGTCGTCGTCGCCGTAGTCGTTGTCGTCTGTTGTAGTTGCTGTTGCTGCTGTCGATGTCGAGCATTTTTATGATTAAACTAATTTTTCTTGCCCGCGACTCTTATAGCAGGTGATGTGGCTCCAGTTCCCTCCCTGCCTGCCAAGTTATTTTAATAAACTGCGCTACGTGCCACGCATTCTGAAAGACGATCAGTTTCAATTTTTATTATTGTTGTGGCTCCCGTTGCTGTTGCTGCTGCTGTTTGTTGTTGTTATTGTTGTTGTTGCTTTTAGATTATTTCCAGCACTTGTAAGTGTTTGTTAGAAGGGAGTGCCACCAACAACACACACAGCACAACTGGCTGCTGACCAAACCGCAACGTGCTCATTTAACAGTAGCCAGCGAACGTCTCTCTCATAACAACTTAAACCTGACTCAAATATTTTAATGATAGACATAATGGCCGCAACTCCCAGGAGCTGTCGCAGCTCTGGCGCTGACAAAACAAATAATAAAAAGCTGTTGCAGAGTCCAATAAAATATTTAAGGATTACCTATGTAAATGATTGGGGAAATCCATAAAAAAGAGTTGATTTGTGTGCAGCGATTTTAAAAGCAAACATGTGCCATTATTTTAATTGCTGGCAGTTGAATTCAATCAAATATTTATGGATTATTTATGTAAATAATTGGGAAAAACTCTAGATTAGTAATTGATTTGTTTCATAACAGTTGCAGTTATTTGAATTATAAATATTTGCATTTTAATGTAACATATAAAAATTATTTAATCAACATTTTAATACTATAAAGTACAATATAATATTTGGAGGTACAAACAAATCTTCGTTAGATTTGTTTATTAGCATATAATGTATAAAATAAAGGTGAGATTTGTTTGCAGTGATTTTAATTACAAAAATTATCAGTGGCTTGAATTCGACCTGAAACATTTTCCCTTCAGTTGCAATAATTTCCACAGTGAATATTTGCAATAATTCAAGTTGCTTTATCATTTGATAATGCCGCGACTTATCTGCTCAGCAATATCGCCACAGAAGTCTCAGCAATGTTGGCCTGGCACTTATAAGTCAATTTACGTACTTTCCGCAGGACTTTTTGCTTATGCGTAATGCATATAATTTTAACAAGGGGCTTGGACTTAGCGTTGACCCGTGGGGCATTTAAATAAAGTTGTGAAGTAGCGCATAAAATAAATAACAGACACTTGACCAGATTCAACGTCGCTCCGCTCGACGTGGGATTAAAAGCAATGAAAATTTATATACATCTCCCCATATGCGGGTTAGTTGCTTATGGATGCTCCCAGCAGCCAGCAGCCAGCAACTCAAATTCAAACTGGAACCGAGACTAAGGCTCAGACTCATGACTTTGCCTAGAGAAGATGCGATGCGAGAGATACAAGATGTGAAGATACTCGATACCCAATACTCGATACATGCAGTCATAACTATGTGCAAGACCATTTCATTTTTCAACAATTGGCCAAAAACACACGCCTCAATAATCAAGCAACCGGTGGGCGTGTCCCGTTTTGGGGGCCACAACTAAAGTAATGAGCAGTTCGCCACGCGCTCCTTAAAAACAGCCAAGCAACGAATGTGAATGCGAATGCGAATGCGAATGCCAGAACGAATGCCAGTTTGAATCGTCTGTTTGAATGCAAAAAAACCAATAAAAAAAAAAACAAGGCCGCAAGGCAGGACTGCTGCCTGTTACCTCTTCTTGCAAAAGGAGCCTACCTCGACCTGCACTCGAGCCTATAATTATAATTGAAATAAATTGATTTATTTGCGTTTCGCAGTCGTCGTCGCAGTCGCCGTCGCCGTCACAGTCGCCGTCTCAGCCTCAGTCAGAGTCTATGGCAAACACACATGAAGCCATAAAGAAAACAAATGGCAACAATACGATTCATGGATTGATGATGTTGCCTCTTGCAAGTTCCAAGTTTGCGCGCGAGTGTGTGTATGTGTGTGTGTGTTGTTTAATTGTTGCTATTCGACTGCATTGGATGGGCAAAGTGTGCCGCTGGCCAAGTTGTTGTGCAGCCAGGCTAGGCAACAATAACAATAACAACAAGAACAACGTTGATGACGACGTCGCGACGTCGATAAGGTCATGAACAAGTGTCAATGTAGCGCATAAATTGTGCAGCACAAGGGGCGTGGAAAATAGAAGGTGGTATTCACTGCACGAGTATATTTTTTTTGGCTTAGACAAATATGGCACCAAATGGCAAAATTTTGCAGTGTGCTGTGGGGCAAACGAGCAGTATGATTGAGATTTGCCAACGCTAGCAAATTATCAAGCGCAATAGAGTTGAAATATGGCATACAAAACGAATTATATATTAAATATTTATTCATTGAAAAATGTTTGCTAAGACATTTGGCTATCAACTTTATTACCTTAAAGTCATTTTTAATGCACTAAAAGGTTAGTAGTTTTGAGTACAATTAGAGAACTATATATTATTATATTTTTTCTATATATTTTTCCAAATTCACTTTGATATATTATATATAAGAGCTATATTTACCAAATTTACTGCACTTATTATATACATTATTGAGTCACTGTGGACGCATCAATTGCTCTCTATATGTGCACTCTCTCTCTCTCTCTCTCCCTCTCTCTCTCTCTCTCTCTCTCAGTCATTCATCTTTTCAATCATTCGCACTGCACCTGCTGTTTTCTGTCTGTTCTCAGCTCCCACAAGAAATTCACTTGTGCGCTCTCTGTTGTCAACGACAGTAGCTTTTGTCTAAACAGCGAAAAAAAGTAACGACAACAACAACGAAAAACAACCTTTTGTGGACACCGTTGGCCATTGCTCGATGCCCGTTGCCCGTTGCCCGTTGTCTGATGCCATGCCAACCTGTCTCACATTTCAAAATACATAATTAAGTATGCACAGCGAGTTTGTTAGATAAAAATCTTAAAAACCCTTAAAAAGCTTTAAGCGCCTAAGACACATACGCACACACACACATAGACACGCTCACACATACACAGACACTTACAGAGTGAGATAGAAGTAAAAACCCAAAATGAAAAAAAGAAGGGGCAATACTTGATGGATAACTTGATGAGTATCGGATAAGTTGTGGGGACTTTGTAGCACAGCATAAATGTGAGGCGCGTATACATAAAATAGTCGAATGGCAGCAGCAATAACAAATAACAACACCAACAACAGCAACAACGACGACGACAACGGCAATAACAACGACACGTAGTCGATGTATGATACGAAAACACTTTGGCGACAATCATGGGAAAGATTTGGTTTTTGGATTGGTTTGGATTGGATTGGTTTGCTTTGCTTTTCGTTGTGGCTATCAAAGCGGCCATTAAACGAAGCGGCCCAAGAGGTCAGCGCGATAACGAGCGAAAGCTAAGGTGGTTCAGGCTGTTTGCAGGTGCTGCTGCCGCCGCAGCTGATGACGATGCCAATGCCAATGACGCTGACGGTGACGATGGTGTGGGCTAACAACATCGTTTAACGAAGTCGATTTGTAACAGAGCTTTCACATGTGTCTCCAAAAAAAAATCGAAAACCAAAGACACACACACACACGAACGCTAAAAAGCAACAAGTTGGAGCAGCCCAATCAGTTAAAAGTTATAACGAAACAGAAAATCAAGTCAGCAACAAACAGAAAAATCAATAAAGTTCCCAATGCCAAATGAAACACACACACACACATATACACGTAAACGAAAAGAGAGAAGAAACTTAATTAAAAGGTCGCTGTTAATGTTGTTAATTTGAAAATATTGTCGAAGGAAACGTCTCACACACCGCACTACAAAAGATTCAACGTTATAAAATCGTAGAGAAACGCCATAAAAATGTAGCAGCCGCAGTCGCAGTTGAAGTTGAAGTTGAAGACGTAACTAATTTTTATTGAGGCCCCGCTGGACAAAAAAAGGCTTTGCAGGCGCTGACAGACATCTCGGCGGGATCTTGGCCACAGCGGCTACTCTAATCAAGCCAACAAGCCAAGTTGTCATACCAAATTACCAAAAAAACAAAAAACAAAAACATACAACGGCAACACACAAACAGCGATAACAACCACTTGAAAGCGAACAACAACAAAACCCTAAACAACAAGTTCGTTGCCTAAGTCATTTGTTTCACAGTCAACTTGCTCTAAATTTTTGGGCCGAAAACCAATAATTTGCATGCCGATAGCAAGTTCGTTGGCCCGCCAGTTTCATAAATTTGATAAACATTTCGAAAACATTTCAACCAAATAATCGCCATTAAGTATTTCTCACGCCCATCAATTAAATGCAAGAAACAACAACAACAGACAATTTAACAGTTTATTACATTTGTATCTGATTAGGGAAGTTCAATTTGTCGTTGTCATATAATTATTTAAATACATATCTATACATATTTCAAGTTCTGGAATTTATTTAATTCCAATTTATTTTCATTTTAATTCAATTAAGTAATTAATTTTTTTCGACGTTAATGCAAAACTGCATTTATTTTGTTTACGCCTTTTTGAAGGCTTTAAGAAGCTTAAAGTTTGCGTACGAAAATGTTGCAAATATAAACAAGATTTACATGTATTCCTTGAATTTATTGCAAAAAAGATAAGACTTATAATATTCGTTCAATACTTTTAAAACGTCAAATTGTTTATATTTTTTGCAAGTTGCGCAAGTTAACGAAATTTTGTTAGTCCATTCCTTAATTTCAAAAGTAAATAAAATGTTTTATAAATACATACGAATGCATGCTATAAACAAATCAATTATGCGCCACACATTATGGGGGCAACAAATGAAATGCGTTCAACGGGCGCTCATTTTGTGTGTGTGGCAATGGCCTTAAGAAAATTTCACTGAATTTTCAATGTGGCGACGACGATTTCCTCAATCAAAACGAAGGCATTGAAACTGCCACCACAGCTAAATCAACAACTGCAACAACACACGAACAAACTTGAAATGCACAATAATGTAATAATAATAATGCACATAATGCATATAAAGAGAAAAGAGTGGCAAACAACGATGAAAACAAAAGAGGCGGGCGGATTGGGTCGATTGCTGCGTGGCCTCGCTTGGGTTTTTGGTACGCCCGAATGGCGATGCACGCACACCATCACACACACACACACAGATACACACGGACACACACGCAACAGCAACACCAACACCCTCCAACACCGAGACACACAATGTAACTTCAACCTTCAATTGTAGTTGGTAGTTGTTATTGGTAGTTGTGCTGCTGCCTGTCACGAAACGTTATTCGTGCGGCCATGCGAGTTCACTGACTGCCTCCCAAGTGCGCTAGTGTATGTGTCTTTTGGTGCTTTTCATGTGTGTAGACATTGTTTTTGCCGCTGTCCGCTCGCTTTGTTTCCACGGCAAGAGCAACAACGACAACAATAACTAAGCAAAGCGGCCATATTAACATGCCTCCGAGTACAGTTTGCACCTGCAGCTACGTCAAAAATCGTTAAAAACTTTTAACGACAAAAAGGTTCTATTGCCGAGCATTGCACGTGATTGAATCGCGCCACAAATTAGACAATCCGCTCACGAATCAGGCAGCTACAAGAACGCAAAACAAGCCACAAGACATAAGTAGGCTTCCTCCCTTCTCCAAAATCGTGCGAGGGGCACCAAGAGCGCAGCGGGCAGCGTGTAATAGAGCAATTGATGGTCATAGAAAAAATTTCCAGCAATGCGAGTGCTAATTGATTGTGGCCACAAATAATATTTTGGCAATTCGCCAAGCCGATGTGAAGCAACAACAACATTCATGGCCAGCAAACAACAACAATGAGTCAGTTCGCGTATTTGCTTCGAAGGCAGCAATAAATATTTCGCATGCCTATTGATTTCGAAAATTCGTGGTGCCCGCTCACCGTCTGACATTGCCTTAAATGCTTAAATATAGTAATCAGCGAAAGAAAAGCTTGAAGAAACATGCGGCTCTCGTTGTTTTGTTTAATTGCTGCGTCGCATGCAAGTGTCGGGCCAGAAGCAGCAGCGAAAAGAGTGTGAGAAAACTGTGGGCCATGTTTGCTGTTAATGTTGTTATTAATGCTGTTATTGTTAATGTTGTTGTTTTATTTGCAGTTGCTGTGCAATTAAAAATAATATATGTATGTATGTAGTATGGATTCATTAGTTATTGTGTCTAATTGGCGCATATAACGAAAGCATTTTCAAATGAAATATCGCACAAATCAACCCACTGAAAAATCGCAATAATCTTTTGTAGTACTATGTATACATCATTATTTCGCATCAAATATTTGGATTCGTTTGCTAGTATTTGCTTTCCCAGAAGAATGTTTTGCGGCAAATTGGGATTGATTGATGGCTTCCTCTGCTCAACATAACGACCCGACTGCTCCGCCTAACTGCATCCCTAATTCTTTCTTATTTTTTGTTGTTTTGCCATTTTACGATCGACACTAAAACGCAAAGGAATTGTCGTAACCCGTTTGACTTTTACGACGCTTATCAGGCACCACACAACATTATGATGCCACTGCGCGGCGCTGCAACAAATTGAGACCGCTGCAACTGTGTGCCCACAAATCTTATCTTCCAGATGCACAGCGATAGTGTCGGACCCCGTTTCGAGCCAACCAGAGACATCAACGGCTCAAGTGTTAATCTTTTGCTTAATGTGCGAAAAATGTGCAAACATTGTAGATTGAGGAGACAGCGGCACGAGCAATGAAATGTATTTTATTTTCAATTGGCCTGCAACAAATCAAACGATGCCCCTCTAAACTAAGCAAAAGCTGCCACCTTATTTTATTATTGTGCATATTACTGACTACTTAATATGCATGAACGGTGAGAGAATTGAGAGACTTCCTCTGCCGGCGACTTGTGCCTGATCCATCCATCGTCTATCGCTCAGCTGAGATCTTTGACCAATTTTTTTTTTTTGTACGAAACTTTTAATTTTTCTTTTGGTGCTGGAAGAAGGCGTCGCGCATTTAGAACTCAATTAAAAAGCGGAAGTTTTAGCAGCCATCTCCACCATATCTCTCTCTCTCACACTCTTTTCTACTCTTCCTCTCTCGTTGACTCTCCACGCCCTTGACAGACATTCCAGCGGCATAAATCAGCGCGCTGCGAGCTGAGAGCTGCGAAACTAAACGAGTACGCGCACATATCTCACTAATAGCAGCAATTGTTGTCAATTTGCCACAAAACAGGCGCGAAAATGCAGACATAATTTTTTGTTTTTGCTTTTGTTTTCTTTGTGTTGTTGTTGTTGTCTCCCATTTTTATGTTTTTGCTTCGCCCCGTCGTCAATGCAGTGGTTAACACACCTTGACAATTGGCTGAATTTAAATTGTTATAAAAATAGAATTTGTCCCAAAACACGCGCCGCCGCAGCTAAGCAAATCAGCAATGCAGTCGCGCTGGAGTCGCTTGGCAAGTTCGTGTCTTAAGTCTTTTGTTTTTTTTTTGCCCCTCGTTTTTTTGTATTTTTTTTTGGCGACAATGAAAGCTAGCGTTGCACTTTAGTCTCCGTATCCCTGCCCGCACCCAAAGCCAGCCTGCATCTGTGTCTGCGCATACAAAATGCCATTAACAATTTGCGCACATAACCAAAACAACAACAACGACAGCAACAGCGACGACAACTACAACGAAAAATACTAAAAATGATAAAATGTGTTCCACGCACAACGCACAAAGCTCTTAAGCGGCACAACACACACAATCGTGTACAAGAGTTTTGAATTTATTTATGTCGGCAATTATTTTATTTATATTGTCATTGCACACACACACACAGGCAAGCAGACACTAACACACTTGGTTTTTGCAGTCTGATTTCGTAGTCAAAATATGTTTCCAACTTATGATATGCCACTCGCTTCTGTTGTCGCTGTTGCTACTGGTTTTAATGCCCCACACAACAGACGGTAACAACGACAACGTTGACGACATCGTCATCGTCACTGCTAAAGCGACACAGAACATTGAAGAGAATTGGCGAAGAGACGCACTGCGGCAATTGAGCAGTAGCACTTAGTGCAGGCACGTAGTTATGGCGGTTTAGGGTATAAATATTGTATCTCATGCGATACAAGTGGGTAAAAATCGGGACATGTCACAGCATTTTTTTTTATTTGGCAGTCTCCCAAATTTATTTATTTCATTTTTCGAAATTCCCTAATAAATCTGTGGAAATTCCTGGAATTATTTATTATATTTTAAATTTTACAAATTATTGACTTCATTTCAAATTATTTATTTTAAAATTGATTTTGCATATTTGTTGTCCTAATTTCATTATACCGAAAAACTATCCCATGCATTTATTTAACTATTATTTTCCAGTCAGCAGTTAACATTTATTTCTATCTACCGGCTAAAATATCTGTTATAGTTGTTGCAAGTTTATGCTTTCTCGTCAAACAAATCCCGAAATTACTGTACACAGATTATGGTATAAATATCAATGTTTCTCTCTTTACTTCTGACTCTTCTTTGTTCTTTTTATTTAATATGTAGTATGCAATTTGTACAAGCTTTTTATCTTAATTATTCTTCCTCATTTGTGCAGCTTTTTCACTTGAAACAAGCCAAATGCGTCAGCAATGATGCAAACCAGAAGCCAGCAAAGTCTTCCTTGCAGTGACGCCTCCACAGATGCGATCAACAGCAGCTGACTGACAGCAAACAGACGATGACGACGCGACTTTGCTGTCCACGTCTCGCAATTGTCACCAAATAATGCCCAACAACAGCAGCAGCTTACACTCTACAACAGTAGCCCGGATTCGAGACCGAGCTGCTAGCAGCGAGTTCAGCGAGTGCCCAACGTCAGCACAAAACGAAAAACAACAAATACATTTTTGAAGCGAAACGCCAAAAAAAAAATACAAAATAAAAAAATCGCATTTCAAATTCAAAACGCGATTTTTGCCGAGGTTAAACTATTTTATCATTGTCACAAACGGAATTTTTCACCAGCAATCACCTCGATCCGCCGTCCACCTGCCCGTTTCCCTTCCCCCTCCTCCCGCTGGCAGTGGCCAACGTTTGGCGATGCGTGCGAAAACGCAGCAACCACAGCAACAACAACCGCAACAACAGCAGCAACAGCAACAGCAGCAAAACCGATCGCAGTACGTTTTAGGGCGTTTTCTGGCCACGGTTTTCTTCTGGCCTCCTCATAAGTTTTGCGTACCCAAAGACGACAGCGAAGATTGGGAGACGGCAACGCAGAGAGAAGGGAGACAGACGTATGAGACGTCGACGGAGACGAAGTGGAACTTGGTTTATATCTCTTCATTTGCTGGCCCGTCCAGTTATTTATTGTATTTTACGTTGCTGTTGCGGTTGTTGTTGTCGTTAGCTGTTGTTGCTGTTATTGCTACCGCTGCTGCTGTTGCCGTTGCTGTTGCCGTTGCAGCCGTGTGTTGCTGTTTAATTGAAGGCCAAGAGCTGCCGCATTGCTGCATGTATGGCAAGCATGTCCTGGTTGCAATCGCAGCTGATGGCCACTGGCCAGACATGCCCTTATTTGCGCTGCCAGCCAACAGCCAAAACGGCCAGTGCATAAATTATATGGACAGCATTTTTAATACCCTTGACACAAGTTAAATATCTATAGTTTTCTTATCATCTTTGTAACGCCCCGGGATAGACAGTCCACCAAAACTATCGATTACACTTAACTGCATCGCGGATCAGTGGAAAATCTGCAAAGAACTTTCATCATGACCATCATTAAAATGTGATAAGATTGTTAATGTTAGTGCCGAGAAGTTGTTCATGCTTCTGCAGCAATTTTAATCACAGAAAAGCAGTTCAACTAACCACATATAATAAATAATTATAGCGACTCTATATGCACGAAATAAGCGGCTTGAAACTAATGGAAAAATAAAAAATTTCCTTAGTGAAAAACGTCTCTATTATTGGAAGTAAGCCTCTTATTTCTTCTATTTATTATTTGCATTTCAAACAAAATGACAATTCTCATGAAAGTTAAAATTTAGTACTTGAGCAATTGGTTAACGAATTTTGCTTTACATAGTGTATATGAATAATATTCAGAAGGTTTTCCGTTGCCGCAAAACCTTGTAGAGTATTTTTCTTCCACGGTTTTGTTGTAGTCATTGGATTGTGTTTTTGATTTTGGCCTGAATGTGTGTTTCGATGTGGAATATACATCTTATATACATATGTATATGAAGATATCCAAGTACACACACCCGAGCAGATACATATCGAACAGTGTGGTGTGGGGCAGGAGAACTTGCGCAATGCCCCGATCCCTACTTAGAATATGTAGCAATTGTTTTGACATCCATAAAACATGCGCTCGATTGGCCTCCTTAGGCAACCATCGCTCTAGATCATGCAAATCGCATCCGAAATCAATTAAAATGCAACAGCCAGGCGATAATCAATTCTTGGCTACCCAAAGCGAATCAAGCTCTCTAGGCTGGCGGTGCCAAATATGTCGACGTCGTCGTCGTTGTTGTCGTTGTTGTTTCCCTCTCTTTCGATGTCTCTTTGGAGGCAGAGCCAAAGAGTCGTGATAACAATCTTGCTACTGACACTTATATAAGCAGTCAGCATCCGACTGACTGACAGACATCGATCAACGACATTAACGCTGCATATATTGTCATAAATTACACGATGGCCCCCTGTCTTCCCCCTCCTCCTTCTACTCCGCGTGTAGCCCTTAAGAGCAGAGAGCATGTGGCTGCGATCGCAGTTGTTATTGTCGTCGACGTCGTTGTCGTTGTTGTTGTTGTTGCTTGAGTTGTTTGTTAAACGATAAACCCAAAAGTCATCGCCATTTAAACCAAAAGCAGTCGATGCTTCATCTTGAGTGCAACACCCCAAAGACTCAACCCAACCCAATCCACATCCACAATCCCCATCCACAGGCGCAATCCTCATCCGCATCCTCATCCCCAGAGCGCGTCAGATACGCATCAACGTTTGGCTAAACACTATCCACTTTTGGGTTTTTCTTTCATTTTCATTTTTCAACGAGTTTTTGTCAGAGTGTCACACTGTGCTCCCCCCTTTAGTTGTGCTCTCGCTTTCCGCCCTTCCCCCCAACTGATCGATATGTTAAAAACTGCGATTAAATACGACAACCGACGGCTGCGTCTGCGAATTGTGACAAACTTTGATTGACATGGCTTTTGTATGTTGGCAACAACAGCATTTCATTGCATTGCCATTGCGAGAACAACAATCACAGCAGCCAAGGGGCAAGCGGGGCAACGCAAGATCTCTGACAATTGTTGCAGCTGCACGGGGAGACAAAGACTGATCCTATCAGCATTGCCGAGTATCGAGTATCGAGCGCGATTACGAATGCTTCAGAAACTGCAACTGCAATTGCGACTCCAACTGCGACTGAGTAATTCAATGTGGCCCCAATCGAGATTCTAACTCGTGAACGCATTATGTAAATACATTCCGTATAAAAATAAATTGTAGTTAAATAAATTACAAAAAAATAGCATTTTGGTGCATCATTTTGTAAGCTCTAGAAAGTATGCTACGAATGAAAGCCAAGTTAAATACTTTGCTAATAAATTAGAAATTGTTCGGAAACATTAAAAGACGAACTTGTATTTTCTAGAAGTTCAACGAAAACTTAAGCACTTAAGTAAAAGTAAAATTAATATATACATTTTCAATGTTAATATCAAGTGCTTACTCTATTAGATATAATCGGTAGTTTATAAACATGACAATTAATATAATGCAGAATCAATTCAAACTACAATATACATAGTTTTACTTGATTTTGCAGTTACTGTCAATGCTTGTGGCGAAAGAAATAAATTTGAAAACAAAGCAAGATTAATGCAATATTCAGTCAATAACAAAATATTTGCTGCTGTTGGACATAAATTTCAGTTTAAATAATTGTACATGCCAAAGTTGGTTTCAAACTAGCAACATCAACTTTAAATTTATATAGTTATCAAACTCAAACAATAATCTCAAAGCGATTAAAAATGATAAAGCGAAATGAAGTAAGAAAATCACCTTTATATGTCTATAATTAAAATGTTCGCCAACATAAATAAAATAGTGTCGTTGTTTTGAAGATAAATTAACGCAGCTTTGCAACGCTTCTTGTCATTAACATATTTCGAGACTGTCAAATATGTATATTTCACAATTTAAATGCAATTTATTTCATAAGTATATCGAGCATTAACCTAAACGATCTCTGCAGATGGTTATAACTCAATTCGCCTGAGCTGTGCCGCAAGAAGTATTTTCTTTTTAAAATATGCATATTTTAAATATAAATATATTTTAAAATAATGCACAGGTCGAAAATCGGGATGGCAGCGAAGCGACAACAACAACCAACTGGGGAAACAAAAGCAAAGTTGGCAGGCAACAGGCATAAAAGTCGTGATACTAACAAATTTCATTAATGTACAACAGCGGCAACAAGTTGCAGGCACGGCTCCGAAGCGAGAAGCCATGGCCAAGTTGCCAGCAACTCCTGCAGCATCATTGGCTACGGCGATTTCATTCATAAAACGGCCGCACTCTAGCATAAAAGGCAACTCGAGGCGCACATCGAGCGGCAGCGGCTGCGGCAGCGGGATCGGGATCGGGATGGGGATTGGGGCATGCAGCAAACACTAAGCGCATTGCATGATTTTGCATAATTTTATGTAAATTTGGCGAGGCGGCTCGAGACTTGCCAGCCAAGTCGAATGCTCGCAAGCGCAGGCGCAACACGCAGACAGACAAACAGACAGACAGACAGATGTACGGACGGACAGACAGGGCGAGGGCGTGGCAGCGTCGGGATTTGTTGTTGCTCGACGACGACGACGACGACATGATATATGCCACATGATGACCACGACTAAGCTAAGCAGCCAATGCGGCAAACAGTAGCAATTGCTTTTGTTGTACAAGGACACGATTATGCACAGGATTTGGCGCAAGCAGAAGGTCGAAAGCAAAGGCGCAGCTACTGAAAGAAACAGCTCCACTCGATAGCCGTCGTCGCCGTCATCGCCGTCGGCTGTCGACTGAGGTCAATTTATGCAAAGTGCAAAACGTGGCTCAGCTCTGAATACAAACTGCAAACTGAAACAAAAGCAAACTTTTATTCTATAAACAATTTTTTGTCAAAAAAAAAGCCGAAATAAACGAAGAGATACCAGAGCTGTGAAGGCGCAGAAACATGCATATGACAATGACACGGAGAATGCCAAGCAAAATGGGTAGAGATGGAAAGCAAAAAGCAAGAATTTATGTGCAGCCAAACGAACACAAAATATTGTTTAGGGCATATCGAAACAGGCAACAGTTCCGCGTAATACAGGCGAACAGCCAGTAGGCAGCAGCCCCCACAGACATCTCTGTCCTCAGCTCAGCACAGTGGAGCCAAACTCAATAAACGGCGATGTACCGGGAGAAGGAAGTGAAGAGTTATATTTGCAGCTATTATTCTTAGGTAGGATGTATGATATTATGAGACGATTCTAATTAATAAATTAATTAAAGCTCTCAAGAATCTTTAACAGATAGTTTCGATAGCTGATTATAATGGCAGCTAAACAATATAATCAGCCGATCTGAGTAGTTTTGGCTTTGTAACAAAATTGCAAAAGTAAACTAACTTTAAACAAGATTACTTAAAGACTTGTGAGAATAAAAAGCGACTAACTGAAAGTCTGACAAACAAGTTAATATCATATTTCGTAATATATCAAATTGTGCTCATATAGTTTATGAGCCAGAGTGCAGCATTGCAGTAAATCGGGGAGAATGCTGCTTGTGCTTGTTCCTTGAATTGCAGTTCGCCCGTGGTTCAGTTTTGCTGCGAGTATGTGAGGCTGCACGTCAACGTCAATGTTGGACGACGGCGACGACGATGACGATGACGACTACGATGACGACGAGTAGCTGTTGCTGTTGCTATTGCTGTTGCCGTTGCCTGGGGCAGAGCCTCAGTTTCTAATCAGATTCAGATGTCGTCGAAAAATGCGCGACGCGCTAGCCATTTTAGCCCCTGGACAGCCGCCCGGTTGGCGGCCGCGTAACACAGTAGTTGCTGCTGCTGATTCTGCTGCTGCTGCTGTTGGTGGTGCAAGAAGCAACTTGCAACAGAATGACGAAGTCATAGCCGCGATGCGATGCGTCAATTTTAGATTCAACAAAAATGATTGCAATGCATGTTGGCTGCCCAGGAAGAGAGCAAGCAGCGACAGGCAGCAGGCAACAGTCGACAAACAGACTGCTGAACAGACAGACAGTCAAACGACGGACAGAACAAGTCAAGACACCAACCAGTTTTGGCCAGGGAGTCGTCTCCCGGCCAGAAGCCAGAAAGCAGAAGGCAGAAGGCAGTCAACAGTCAGTTGGCAGTCGTCTGTCAGGGCAACTTGTGAAATGCCAATTTATTCGTTAGCAAATATTGCATCTGATAGAACAACAACAGCGGACCCCTCGCCAACTCCAACTCCAACTCCAACTTCCACTTCGACTCGAAGTCTGACTCTGACTCCGATTCTGACTCTGACTCTGACTCGCTGTGGATGTGATTTGAGTGCCAGTGCAACATATGCAGACATGACTGCCAGGACACAAAAGCCTGCTGAAGGTAGCTCTGGCGGTAACTGGCAGCTTGTCTTGGCCCTCGCTACTGAATCATGTGTAAAAATCTTAAGTGCAAACAATTGTACGCGTTTATCGTGTCTCTGGGGCGACGACCACCATTGAAGCTCAACCTCAAGCTGAAACCGAATCGCGACTTGCAGTTGCTGCTGTTTGCCGAAGCTGAAGCTGAAGTTGGGGCTGAAGTTTTAGCTGAAGCTAAAGCTGGAGGTGAAGCAGAAGGTAGGCAGCCAGAGATTCCGTTTAATTAAGCGCGCTTTTGTGAAAATTGGTTTAAGCATTTTTTGGAAAGCCCTTAAGGTAGGCACCAAACTTACTTTGCGATCCAAGCTCAACACAACACATGCACGTCAACATCCCCATCTCATCAAGCGATCCATCGATCGATCGGCTTTTGCCAAAAATACAAAAAAAGTATCCATCAAATTGATCAAAGCTAATAAATCATAAAATGCCACAGCGCACAAAAATAATAATAATATTAAAAATAACATTTTTTCGTGCTTAAGCAAAAGACATGCACAAAGCTTTTACTGGAAATTGCCCGCAGAGGCGACAGGCTCCTCTGAAATTAGTTTTGGCGTTCGCCGTCCATCTGTCCGTCTGCCTGTCTCCCCATTTGTCCGTGCCGTTATGGACACAGCTCGTTGCCCCTTTTGAATGCTGACCCAATAATTATGCCCCTTTGCCCGAGAAACTGAGAGTGAAACCTAAGCCCAAGCTAAGCAGCGAGCGCAACGGCAACAGCAACAGCAGCAGCAGCAGCGACTAACGACAGACAGATACATTCTATATCTATCGAAAAGATACATTTTATTCGTCCCGCGGCTGCTCATCCAACATTTTTGCTTATCACTTAGTTTGCTCAACCTCAAGTTTTAAATATAGAAATACACTAAAATGTGAGCTTAATAGATGACATATCAGCTTTGATGCACGTATTATTAGAATAAGCTATCCATCAGATATTTCTAAGTTCAAGGTTTGCTTTAAAATATCTTTCATAAATTTTCCGTTGCTTTCCAATAATCAAAAAAGTGCAATAAAATGTAGCTAAATAAAAACACTATACATAATAATTTTCAAAATTCTTGTGTAAATTTAATTGCATTAGAATTCATTACATCTCTAGTCAATATATGTATAACAATAAATGCAAAGCTCATTCAAAGCCGAAACAATTTTTAATTTGAAATAATATTAATAGTACTTTTTATTGTAATACAAACAGTTCAATAAACTAATCATAGTAACATCAAATAAAAGTGAAAAATATATTATAGGGTATCATTTTTAAAAATAATAATGACTCCACTTAAATTGGATAGGCCCATCAGATCCCATAACCGAAGATAATTCTCAATAAATAAATGCTTCTATTTATAATACAATTATAAATTACATAGAGTATCAGCAGTTTGTTGCAAGATATACTAATTATATAATAATTATTAATTATAATATTCCCAAAATACTTGTTATTTCTCTTTTAACAAATGCCCAAAATTGTTAGCCGAATAATTTGTTGAATTGTTGTTCGCAGCACGCGACAGAGCAAACTGCGAGGGGACGAGAAAAAGCGAGAGATAGAGAGAAAGAGGAGGTAAGAGATGTTCCAAAAATAGTGCCCCCAGGGGCAAATGTCACACCGGGGCCATGTCTAGACATCTTCTACTATGTTTAAGGTTGGATTCCAATCCGAATCTCAAAACTGACCGGGCTAATCAATTTTAAATGTGTTTTCGCGTGTCAATCGCTTGTTTGCGTGCCGACTTTTATTGATATGTTTGGCTTGTTGTTGTTGTCGTTGTTGCTGTTGCTGTTGTCGCAGTTATTTGTTGTTGTTGTTCTTGCAGTGGGGGCAAGACATTTGTTAATTATTGGCTGCTCGCCTTGAGATTTGATTGTTTTGAGTGAAATTCATTTGATTTATTGCACAAATTATGGAAAGTTTCTAAAGGCAAAAGCACCACAGACCCCCAAAGGCCTCTTAGGCATTACACAAGCCTTGCAACGACACTAAATAAATGCAACAATAAGCATAGCACATAGCAACAGCAACGATAAAAACAACAACAATAAAAATCTACTTTACACTTGTCGCTGACGCATTTTACAAATTTGGCACGCTTGACCATAAAAAATGGTTCGAGCCGTGGCAAAAAAAGTGTGAAACTGCAAATGGCGTCGCCTTGGTTAGACAAGCTGATTCTCCTTCCCTGACGCACCCCCTCCCCCTTGCCCCCTGGCCTGTCATGCCTTTGCTTGCCCCCTTTGACATGGCCAACTCTGGCTCTTGCCCCGTTTGGCATGGCATCGATTAGCATAGTTGTTGTTGCCCGCAGATACTCGCACTTACTTATATAGTAGATATAGATATCGCATAAGCGTTGACAACTGCATTAGGACAGCGACTGGGACTGGGAGTGGGACTGGGAACGGGAGGGGTGGGCGTGGCAAGCGACAACTCGGACACGCGCTGCAGCGGAAGTTCAACTCATTTGGCCAGCGGCAAACGGAAGGGATTTCTTTTTAAGCGCATCCTGGACACACGGCGGACGAATGCCTCGGCAGGACAACTTCATTGATATATGTGTGTGTTTTGCTGTGGGGAACCCATTTTTTTAGACAACTTCCTGTGCGTCTTTTGTTTGCGCACCAAGTGCAATAAATTTCAGCTATATTCGATTCGAAACTTGAGTCTGACTTTTATGAAGTTGTCGCTCGCATCATTCCCATTTTATTCATCACACGCTACCAGCTATCATTGGGGCTCATAAAAAAGAATACACGAATACATAGTGTATGTATAGTATATGTTTTCGTATAATTAAAAAGTGCTTGGCTGCCGCTTTTGTTTTGACCAAAATCCAATATGCAAAATAAAACCTCGAAATCTTCAATCAATAAACTGATGAAAATTACGATGCGAAACAAATAAAAACTCCCAAAGAAAGGCAGGCTGTAAACATTATGAACCAGTCCAAAGACACCCCACGCAGCGCCACCCAAAAAAAAGGTAGAAAAAAAAACAGACACAACATATAAAACAATAAACCAATACCTCCAATTGATTGGCTATCTACTTAATTTCTTCCATAGTTCTGTTTTTACGATGCTTTGTGGAATATGTTTTGTGTCCCAACTCTGATTCCGACTGCAATTTGTGGTTGACAATAAACAATAGATTGTACATTCAGTCATTCAGTCGTTGGCTGGCTGTTGAAAGTTTGATGAAGTGAGATTGTTGCGTGGCATATATTACGACCAGTTATGAGCTCAGAATGGGGCATCATTAAACATCAATTTGTAGGCATCGTAAAAGCATAAGGATGGAGAAATGCACTATAAAATTGCCTATTATACGATATTCATTGGGAATACTACTGTTTATAGGTTCCATTATAAAAGGATAAACCACACCCGAATAAAGGAGACACTTAAAATAAATATTATGCGACGCGGAAAGAATTTTCGAATTTTAATATTGGTATTTCTGATGTTAATTTCTAATAATATTTACAAATATTAAAAATAAATTTCATTCATCATTTTTAAAGGTTGTATAGGTAGAAAAAGTTGGTAAAGTTGCTGTGGCTATAGAAATCCAAAAATCAATTTGCCATAATTTATATACATTGCCATGTCATCAAATTAATTTTAAAAGAATATAAATAACTTCGTTGATGGCAGCAGATAAATGTATAAGAACTAAACTCCAAGCGAAATCAACTTAAATCTACTGAGATTAATTGGTAAAGCATTTCCTATTTATTTCTAAATCTTAAAAAAAAACAATCTACAAAAAAAGGTTGACAAATTTAATGAAAATGTCATCCTGATTTATAGAGAATTTCCGTAAAAAGAAATGCCACAATCCTTGAGAATTTATAGCTAGATTCGAAATGAAACTATTGACATTGTTGTCGTCCTAACTGTACAACCTGTAGCCAGAGATCAATCCACACAATGGGCACGTATCGACTCTTATATTATAGAGAGAAGGGAGGCCAGGCTCGATCCGAAAATACACACGCCTTTGACCGCTACGTGAGATATCTTTATATCCCACATAATGATTGTCACGCACATCCTTAACACTTGTTCACGCTAAAAACGCGCTGCAACAGGAACAAGACTTTCCACACATTTTCATTGTTTCCAGCGAAAACGGAAGTCAGTCCCAAGTCGTCAGTGTGGTCACACTCTAATAGAGCCTTCACGTAGCTAGATCTTGTTGGCCAAATTGAGTTATGAGCAAAAACAAAGCAGCCAAAAGAAGATCGATTACGATCAGCTAACTACAATATCATTTACAACTTTGGTCCTTTCCCAGGAAAAACAAGACAACACCAACAAGAATAACAAGTGTGACAAGTACGCACAGGCAGGCTCTAATTCTGGGAAAGGACTCGGTCGAAAAGTGAAAGTGTGAGCTGCCAACAAGATGTTTATCCTGGCCGTATTTACAGGTGGCGCCTAACGGTGATCGAGCCCGAATCTTGGCCATTTTGCTGGGCTGCCAACTACTCAAAACGGTGACAATAAACAACAGCACACCCAAATTATAATAAATATAATAATTTGTTTCTGTTGTGCTTTTTGCGGGCAGACGCTTAATGACAAATCGTGTAGGTTTATAAGAAATGCAAAGCACGCAAACAGTTTGTGGGTTTGTTTTGGGACAGTTTGCATGACTGGAAATATTTGTGGTATTATTGATTACCAACATTCGCCACACAAAATGGGCTCTTTAACTTCTGACAAATGTGCCAGCTAAGTAAAATAGCTCAACAGATTCAACGACCGACTCGACGAGTCAAAGCGTCATCCAGAGTGCCAGTTAAGTAAACATTAGACATTGTAATACCCTCAATACTCCCTGACTTCGATGTGCTAATTTGCATCGGACGGTGCGGTGCGAGTTTATGCTCCGGTTCAGGTTCGCGCACGGGTTCGGGACTTGATAACAGAGAACGTTCGATCCCAACAAACTACAGAGCGGAATAATTTAACAAAAGCTGCGTTGCGCACTGAAACCAAAGAAAACGACACAAAAAACACATCGAAATAGAAAATGAAATAAAAATAAAAATAAAAACGCGATCGTCCGTCTGTTCGTCAACCGAAACAGCCAAACAGTAACAACAACAATGAGAATAAACAATATAAATGGCCGCATCGGAATTGCTAATTTGCTATTGAGTTTTGCTTGGCTCGCTTTCAGTTGTGTTGTTGTTGCTTCTGCTTGTGCTTACTTGGAGCTTGTGTTCGGCTTTGGGTTTGGGTTTGGGTCTGGGTCTGGGCCGAGGGCCGAGGGCCGCGAGCACATTGGGTTCCTGGTACGTCTACGTCTCCGATTCTGCTTCTGCTTCTGCTTCTGATTCCGATTGCGACTTTGACTGTTGTATCGACTGCCTGTCCAACTGCGCCCCTCTGACGACATTTTTTGATTTTTGTGCGACATTTTTGACATGCGGATGTGCCATGTTAACGAGTCGTTTGCCCCCTACCACCCCTGGTGCCCCTTCTAACAAATCCCATTACCATTTCGAGTACCTTGCAAGCAAGACTGATTTCAAAACTGTTTGCACCCCAAAAAATATATATATATCCAGTACAGCTGCAAAACTTCAAAATTGCAATGCACAAATCCTTTGCACATTTACAATAAATTGAATTCGACCAATGCTGTTGCGGTCAAACTCTGCTTGCCTCCTTCACTCCTCCTTCTGGTCTAGTTGCCTCCACAGCAATCAAAGTTGCAACCAACCGGGCAAGCAACCTAACCGAGCGACCAGCCAACCGAAATGCTTCAAAACCGCAGGAAATTCGTCGAATTTGCCATGCGGTAAACTGGTGGCTCAGCTACCAAAAAGGATGCACAGCAAGGAGCAGTACTGCTATTGCAGCCTCAGGCTATTGTTGGCATATCCTGCGTCCTGTGTCCTGTGTGTGCCCAATGCTGAGTTGCTGAGTTGCCGAATGCGTTGGCGTATGCATAATTGATGCGAATGTTTGCAGCAGGAGCAGGGCTTAGATTCTGCAGACCGTTGCTCATAATTAAGTCGCAACGAACCAACAAAAAGAAGCTGCTGGCCAAACTGAAGGAACTGAAACAACAACAACACCAACAACAGCAAAAAATCTTTGGGGGGAAAGCTGAGATTTTTTATTTTATTTGAAATGTAGTCAAAGCCACAATGCAATGTTATATTTAAGAGAGACAAAGAGATCTTCTGCGGGAATTCCAGAAATAAAATCGAGTCAATAGCAAGAGCAACAATAACTCAAAACTCGACGCTAATATTTATTATCCTTATTGAACTGGTTTTTACTGTTAGTCGTCGCACACATTTTTATGTTTATGAACTATTTTTGTCATTTTATTTGGCGCCGGACTGTCATATATATGACATACGCAACAAGCCCGCAAGCCCGCAGAATTAAAACAAAACAACTAAAACAAAAAAGACAAGAAGTACAATGGTTTATTTTCATGTTTTTATGAGCGTCGACCGTTACCTAGATCGTGCATAAATGGTTTATTTCACCTTCCCCTTGCGCACACGCTGTCAGTACACGGTAGGGGCAATAAATTAATCAAAATTCGAGTGTGTGTCCAGTTTGTCTTTTGGTTGGGTTTTCTTCGGAAAATTGCAGCTCACACCTACACAGAAAGATCTGTAAATGATTTGTTTGACAACAAACACAGTGGGACACAGTGTCTTGGCCTTTCGCAGAAAGGTAGCCTCGTCCTCGTCCCGGTTTCTGTCCCTGTCCCCGTGTCTGTCTCTGTATCAGTATCAGTGCAAATGATCGAACACAAAACGTTGTGGAAATTGCAGTTGAAGATTATCAACGTCACCAGACGCCGCCAGCCTCAGTTACGAGTCTGAAGACCAGGCATCGCTTGTGTGGCCATTTGAGTGGGCATCATTAACCTTTTAAATGCCAACGAAAACAAAAGAGGCAAAAACTAAAGAGAGAGAGAGGGAGCAAGTCGATTTGAGACCTCTCTGCAAAATGTCAAACGTCATGGCCCTTATTGATGTTTGCTCGATACTACCGAACATACTCGACTCGACTCGACCCATTCCTCTGATCTTATTAGGCAGCCAAATACATAGTTAAGTAGACGGACAAAGGGGTACACACACACACACAAAAGGACACCAGAAAACGGCGACACACGCGCAAACCAATTATCACCCACCCCCATCGATATATGCGTTTTGGACACAAAGCCAAACGTCATCGTTGACAGGCAAGTCATTGTTCAATGAGAGACTGAGAACTGAGCCCTTAGTTGAGGCCGCGTGTTAATGAATAGGCAAAACAATAAAAGGAAGGCGATGTAATTTCAACAAAACGTTATTTCGTATTCCTTTCCGATCAGATTGCATGTGGGGTTCAAATGACAAATGTTACAAAAATATATAACATTTGAAGAGGATATCTAATTAATTGAACGGCAGCTGGAAATAAGCATCGATTTCGAAGGAAAGATTTAATGTAACTGCAAACGAAGGATTAAATAAAATAAAATGCATGTCAATGCTTATAAATATTTATTAGTTTTTTTACATCTCTTTAGCAACAATTTATGGGAAAATTTTGAGTAATTTGCTTTCAAATGTAACAGAGACTGCCATGCTTTCACAATGCTTCGTTGGCAAGCAGTGCCTCATATTTCGTATGCACTGCTTGGGTTTACTGCTTGGTATTGAGCACTATGTTAATAACAGCAGACGTTACTGTTAAGTTATAATTCAAATCTAAATGGCTATGTAAACAGAACGCCACACACAGTGCGAATGAGTAATAAACCCATCGTTTGAGGCTGGCTATTAATAAGTATATTCGCAGCTTATAGTTTTGATGGGCGTCGCAATATTTTGCGTGCCACTCTTAAATGCTGAAATGGCCTTCATAAATAAGCGTTTTACAGCTGTCGACCGACTTAATTGTCTCACACTTTATTTACGTTTAGTTGCATAATGTCCTTGTCTAGCTTATCTAGTTTATTGCGGTGTTAGTCATATGGTAGATGGAGCCTACTGCAACATCCTCCCAATTCCAAATCCCAGGCCCGGCCTGGCCACACACAAGGCAACAGTTTAACAATGCAACAATGCCGACAATCAATTCCCATGACAACGAAGAAAATTCCGCCGTTGTTGTTTATTTTGGATACGACGCAGTATAGCAGAAACATAACAAATGTGGTAAACGACAACAAATTCAGCAAAGATATTTATTGAAATTTTATTTAAACGCCTTTTTTGAAGGCAAAACTCATTGTAGATACCAAACAAAAATAAAGTGAATCCAAGCGCTTTGAAAAATGTGTCAGTTTATAAAGTTTTTGTACACAAGCTTAAAATCTAGCTAAGCCTAAATATATAACAATCAGTAAATTATACAATTAAACAAAGACAAAATAAAAAACACAGCACAATAATGCCAACAATTCCAAAGCGTGCCACCGTGGGCAGCAAAGGCACGGGCATGGACTTTCTCAGCACGGGAATCACACGCACCGAAGTCACAGAGATGCAGCTCAAATGGCAGGACAAACCGTGTCCTGCCCCACCCTGCAAGCAGGCATTCTGGTGGGCCAGCCAGCCAAAGCCCGTCAAAATCAAAGGTTGCCCCAAGTAAGTTTACACTGATTTCCTAAGGGTTTCGGTCGCGGGGACCAAAAACATATAGTATAGTAAAGAATACTAGAATAGTACAATGTATAAACACACAACCTACGTAATGTCGCGAGGTCAATGAATTCAAAAAGAGCTACGGAAAATGAAAGTTGTAACCACAAAAGGCCGGCCATAAATTGCGTAAATGAATTATTAAGCTAACGCCATTGGGTATGGTCAATGGAAAACTGAACAAGCACGCGTTCTTTCGCTGACGGACATCGATGGACGGGTCGAAGAAAGTAGAACTTCGCTGCAGGGACTGTTGGGTGCTTAAAACTGAAATTGACGCACTTCAGAGTTGTTAATGTCGTTAAATGCAAAAATAGACGGGTTAATATTGCGATATTGGCGACAGACACGGGTCATATTAAGGTCAATTCGGCGATAGTTAAGACAATTAGGGAGCATACTTTGAACTGACATAATAGTCAGTGAAGCAAGTGGGTCAAGAAGTCGAAATACGATGGATACTTAAAGAAAATTACAAATGGGAATGATAACAAAGTGGCAATCTTATAGATACTGACGTATGTGATGATGTTGTTGCTTAAAAAAATTCAATCTCCTGAATCTTTCTGTAATTCCCTACTGCCTTAGCCATTGTTTGCATCTATCCACACTTATTCATATTTTATGTCTGCTGGTTTCTGCCTAAAAGTGTCGACTAAAAATAGAACAACCCTGATAACTATTTTAGAAATGCCTCTACTGGTATAGTCAACTTCCCCCTCATATATTTGTGTATACCTTGAAGGACATACTTCCACATAAGAAGGCCTTTCCCATCAAATGCTGCTGCCTTGTCATTCAATTCTGAGACAATCTGATGGTCATCTTTATCAATTACTATGCATGATACCCTTTCCCAATTCCATTAATTAATGGAGTCGCATGTACTTAAGAATTCTCGAAATCCTCCTAGAGACCATCTCTCTCCTCTCTCTCTCTCTGTTCGGGCACACAACCTTTGACCTTTGTGATAGCCACGCCAGCTGTGTGTGACAACGATAATTCCTAAGAAGTGAATGCGCGAACCGCTTCATTAATTCCGCTTATCAGTGGCACACGTCAGCCCTGGAGCTGGTTAAGGCGGAACTTACAATTGACCTTGGCAATTGACATTAGCCGCAAGTCGAAGTCGAAGTCGCCGTCAATTCTAAGTACTAGACGCCGCTAAACCAGGCGACACCCACCTCAATTCAATGCCAGCGGCAAATGCGTGAAGTCATCTCAGCAAGTTGAAGGCTCGCAGGAAATGCGCCACTTGACACAAGCAGCTGGCATATGAAAAGCTTTAGGCTTTTTGCCAATTTCAAGGACACAGCCTATAAGTACGAGGTGTCAGAGAGTGAAGCGGGCCAGGAAGTCAGCAAGCACTTTTAATTGGAAACACACTCAAAGAAAGCAGGTAAGAAGCGGAGTGGGGAAGTCAAGTGGAATACATAATGCGGCTGGCATGCAAAAGACTTGTGGGTACCGCGAATTTGGCGGCATTTCAAATGTGCGGCAACAGTCGGCAAGGGGGCGGGCAGTTAACGATAAAGTCACCCCCCGATATGGCATCAAAGCAAACCAACACCTGACTCTGCCACGCCAAGGGGCAGACAGCTGTTGACCAAGCAAGCGAGCCGAGCACCTGACTCGACTCGACCATTTGGTCATTTGGCGTTCGCCAGTCGAACAGTGCGGTAACGACGCGGTGCTCCTTGTCGTCCAGCCAACAGGACAAAAGGGGCAGCACACAAAGGCAACACAATAGAAAAGTATTGATTAACTTATAATGTCTGTATCTGTGTGTGTGTTTGTGGCGTGTGCCATTGTATGGTTATTTTTGTGAGCTGGACAAATGAGTGAGCGGCAAGTGAATTGATCGACAACAATAAACGGAGCGTTGAAAGCGGATAAAAGCATGCCAGAGACGAGCAGCAGCCCCATAAGCAAGCAGCACATAAATCCAGAACACTTCCCAGACACCAATAGACCGGAGCAGCGAGCACAAAACTTTTCTTTCTCAAGCAACTATCCTTATGCACCAGGACGGGGTAGTAGCAACGGCAACGTTCCACCTTCACTGCAACCCCCCTCATCGTACAACGTGCAACGCTACCAGAGCCCCTACAACTTTCAGCACGTGGTCACTAACGCTTTCTCGGTGCTGCACAACTCCGTGGACATCGACTACGACCGCGACAAACAGAGCCGGCCACCCAACCAAGCCATTGTGCGTCCCATCATACGCGAGCCCTTGCAACATGTAGAGGCACGCGCCCCAGCTGGCGCCACCTCTGGCAATCCGCCGCTGACGACACGCTCCTTCTTTTCGCGCAGCACACAGGAGGTGCGCAGCTTCGCCGATGAGCTGAGCCAGAAGCTGCGTTTCCTGGCGCCAGACGAGAATTACGGTTTACGCGGCGGCAGCGGCCACAGCAACGCCAACAGCCAGCTGAGTGGCAGCGGTGCCTGGCTGGCCGCGGCACGCGCCGGCCAAATGGACCGCCCACGCTTTGAGACCACTGTGCCCACAGGCATTTTCCTGCCACCGCCGGAGGAGCTGCAATTGTTGCCGGCGTCGTTGCTGCGACGCCATGTCTACGCCTACTCCTCCTACCCCATGATCTTGCACAGCTACTATAATGCCAACAACAATAATAACAATAACCAGCAGCAGAACAAGGATAACCGATCGATGACGTTGCCGACCGACAAGGAGAACAACAAGGCAACTCGCCAGAACGGAGTGCGTGCCACGGCCGCTGTGGCAGCTGCCGCTGCTGCCGCCGCCACTGTGGCCTCCAAAGGCGAATCACAGTCGCAGCCACAGTCGCAGTCGCTGGCCGGTGGCCTGCACATAACCAAGGCGCAGTTCCAGCAGCAACTGCAGCAGCGACGCAACGGCGACAAAAGGTAATAAAAAGCATGGCCCCAAAACCCCACAGAGCACTAAAGCAGTCCCCATTCCAAGTGTTAAAGTGGGCCAACAACAGCAAGTTACCATTAGGCCGAGTATGCTCGACTATGCGTTGCTCATTAATCGCGACTTATCGCTGCCAAATTTTGTTAGCAATTTTCAAAACTTCCAGAATCATTGAATTCTCGAAGGCTATTTTAAATATGCTTTTTATTTCTTGGGAATTCCAACATTTAAATACTACAACATTGTCGCATTTAGTAATGTCAATAAGAAGCATTCGAAATTATCGTCCTTAAATTTATCAGCATTTACTGTTGGGCAATAAGGCTATATCTTTTGACAATGAAAAATACTTGATTGTAAACTTCTGTGTATTACAAACTTTTTCCGTTGGCAGCAACTTGTAATGCTCTTCTTCCCTTACCGCATGCCGGGTGTAAATATTACCATAAACTCAAATGCGCGTGAGAGGTTCACATATTTTGGGGCTGTCCCTGTTGCGACAAGGTGGGCAAAGTGGCAAGTTGGCAATGGGTCAGTAGTCAGGGGTTGACCACCCGCACCAAGCTTGTTTATCGATTGCTGCGTATACAATTCAATTAGAAATATGCGACGATTCCTTTGAAATTTTTAATTCAAATGCTGATTAATTTATTTAGCGCATTTGTCGATCAAATTGGTAATAGCCTGCGAATAACCTGCCAGCACATGTGGCAGGACAACGACATCGCTATTTGTCATGCAATGGACACTCTACCTCGCCCGTTTCGCCGTAACCTCCTCTTAAATAATTTAAATCAAGACTTTATTGGCACAAAAAACAAGCGCAAAAAAAACAACACAATTGTCGGAACTGTGCCTCAAATGTCATAGTACGTATACGTATTAAGTATACGTACACATATAGTATAAAATGGAGTAAGGCAGCAGGACATTCATTCTACACATGGCATTGGGATCCAAAACGGCATGAGAATATAAATACCATCTACGGCCAGTAAATGTTCTCGTACTCGTATAAGTTACTTATATGCCACTTTTACTCACTCTGGCGTTCATATGAACAACTTTGACCACAATGAATTGGAAGTTTTTATTATACAAATGACCTCGATATAGTCTGAGTTTCCTTTTATTACAAATGGCAGGCAGTTCAAATACGCATAACATTATTCTCCTATCAACATATCTGTATTTATATTCATCCCTCTCAGAACTATAGGATAAATGTTCGCTACAATTTCCCAAACGTGTTTAATTAAGTCCAAGTCCCCACTCGTTATCTATGTGAATAATCTGGACTATTATTCAACAAAGTATCGTTGATATTTTCAGTTATATTTACAAGTTCATATAGCCGGAATTCTCATGGCAATCATTTTTAATATTATCTACCATCTATATTGTGGTATTGTCACTAATATACAATTTCACTAATCAATTCTAGCATAATAAACGGGTTATACTTATCTGAATGAATTTAGCAGACGAAATTTAAAAATGCAAATTTGCAATCATCGAAGCCAAATGTTTAACCTAAAGCCTTCAAATCGACAGCCTTTATTCGTATCTCGAACATCTACGTGAATGTTTACGTTTTGTAGGTTTGTCTTATGTTCACAATAAAGCCTTACGTTAAATGCCTTTTGTAGCATTTCGAGTGCCCTCCTAAAAACTGACCCTAGCAATAGCAGCTCCATTTATTTTCGCAACCCGTTCTTGTATCTGAATCGTCACTTTGGTTGATTGCTTTGGACTTCAGGACCCAGACCCAGAGAGAAACCCACGTCCGTCAGCCAGTATGCAATAACCCCGGATTCGCTTCACACATGCGGATACCAGACGTTTGCTTACTTGGCTAGCTGGATAACTGACTGGCTGGGAACTTCAATGTGACTTCCTGTTTGTGGGCCAGTTTCAGCGCCAACAAACTGAGAAATTTGCATAGGTCACGAGTTCAGGTTCTAAGGCTCAAAGGAGTGCAATGTCTGACAAGCTTATATACCTCTTATATACCCACATATATTCGACTATATATATGTAGGTACATCGGCGAAAACATATATAAATTAGCAAGTCATAAATAACTGACCAGCCCAGGGGCAACTTGGCTTTGCCAACTGTTCTCTTAAAGCCTGCATTTGGCGCGCTGGCTTTAACTGAAAAGTGGGCTATAAGTTGGGCTAAGCATTTGACCCAAAAGTGTAGTGAACTTAACGGAAATTGATTCGAATCGGAGATGTCTTGACAAGCATACGCCCACGTACGCCAGGCGTTGGGCTCAAGGCGCCAGACGTGTGAGACCATGCCCAATTTTGATGTTTATCGCCTTGAAAGTGCAACAAATTTGGGTCTTAAGCAAAGTGAGAACTGCACTTAACAATTGACTACGATGGAACCGTGACTTTATAATAATGAATATAAAGGAGATTTATAACAATTTTTGTATAGAAAAAGCTATATGTTATAATTTCGGCATTTATACAAGCATTCATGTGGTTTTTGACGCTACTTTAATATATGTTATACCTACATACATATAGTATGTTGAGCGTTTGAGTACTTCATGAGCGACACAACTGTTTCTACGATTCTCACTCACATTGAAGGCAATATAGATATAAAATGAACGTCTGGTTCATTCTACTTTTAACCCACATTTTAATGTACTTCCACAAATTCAGTTACTTCACTTTACGGCTAATTTAGTCGAATAAATTGAGACCACTACGCGAAACTACCAGACCTTTTATATTCTTTATCAAGTGAACGGGTCTAACAAAAATTGCGTCTTCGAGGTGTTTGAACTGGGTCGAGGTGTTTGCTAATTGGCCGCTTCTTGTACATTTCAATCATTTGTACTCATTGCAGACCCGTTGTGCCTCCGGCGGAGCCATACATGAATATGATGTACGACCGTCGCGTCATTAAGGGCAGCAACTTTGGCACGCCCACAATGATTGTAAGTATGCGAATGCAGCGCGGTCGGTGCTGCAACCCTGACCCATGGCTAATCGCTTCGGCATCTTTTTAATGCAGACCGAGGTGGATCCATTCGACAAAGCCGCCGAACTGCGGCGCCGCAATATGCTCCGCAAACGTTCGATGCAGTGTCGCAATCAACGCAACGTACTTGGCACTCCGCCACCGGTGGCAGGCAGAAAACATGAGAATATGCAGACAGAGAAGTACTTGGAGAAGCTAGTACAACGTCCGCCTGAATTCTCGGTGGACACACAAACCGATCTGTTTCTGGAGAAGCCCCCGACACCGCCGTATGTGCCAGCCAAGATTGGCATCGATGTTGGCACCGAGATTGGCGAAGGCGAGCTCTTCAACTTCGATACCGAGGCTCAGCCGATCATTGATGTGCTGGTCGATGCCTGCATCGAACAGAGCATGCTGGAGGTGGCCCACGAAATGGAACTGCAAGACTTGCGCCGCAAGCAGGAAGAGTAAGTGCCTAAAGAGCTCTCTTGTTAGTTTATTGAACTTACAATCTTTGGCAGATTCTTGGCACAACGCGAGGCGGAGCTGGCCGAGCTGCGTCGCTTGGAGGCCGAGGAGCTGCGCTTGCAGGCTGAGAAGGAGCGTCGCTTGCGCCAAGACGCCATTGCTAAGGAGCTGGATGCAGAAATGCAAAAGAGCGTCACAGCTGCTAAGCTGCTACAGGGTCACATTGCCAGCCTGGTGCCTGAGGTTCTGGAGAACATTGAGCCGGCCAGTGATGCTGTCAAGAAGGAGCAACTGATGAAGGATGTCTGCCCCTGGCTATCGGCTGAGGTGGCCCAAGAAGTGGGCCACATTGTCGATTCACGCGAAATCCTAACGGCCATCATTCAGGAGATTATCAAGCAGCGCGCTGCAGCCTACATGGGCTACAAGGAAGGCGAATCGGAGGCATCCACATCGGACGTGGGCATCTGCGAGGAGGAAGGTTGCATGGGCGATGATGGCATGGAGACATGCCCCTGCGAGCCGGAAACGGAAATGAGCGAATGCCCAGAGCCGCCGCCATCGCCGCCACATCTATAATACGGAGATTCAAAATGAGATTATGTATGATTTGGTTAAGTTCAGTTTTGGAAAGGTGTGAGAAAAACAAATCCAAAGAGTCGCCGCTTTGTCCTGTGTCTGGCAACAAGCGAGCGCAGTTTTTGAGCCGCATGTTGCCATACACAATGACATTGACGCCAAATCGTTGCATCACAAGTAAGCAAATATTGTTAAAGATTTATGTTTTACGCAAATATTAAAAAAAATAAAATAAAGCGAACAACAATCGCACAAATGTATCTTTTAATTTCAATCGCAAAAAGTCTTTCTAAGTGGCTTTTAAAAATTTTGCGCCTTCCTGCACACATTTTCGAAATATACCAAACAACGTGTAATCAGGTGACTAGAATTTTTCTTATTTATCTCAGCTCTGAAATTTATCGATAGCTTACGCCCGAACTAATAATTTATGTCAGCTGACCCTTATAGGGAGACAGTCATAAGAAATTATTTTCTACGCTTTATTTCGCGCATTGTAAAGTTTAACAATGAACAAAAATGTTAAACGCAGACGAACGGAGTACTTTCATCGGGAAGAAAAGATTGCACTGATTAGGGCTGTTCAAAATCAACCATGTTTGTGGAAAATTACAAGCAAAAAATATTGTGACCAAAATGCGATTCAGTACGCTTGGAAAGCTGTTGGCCAAGAGGTCAACAGAGATGGTAAACCAATTTTCTCTTTTATCCATTGCATTTATTTAATGACTAAGTCTTTTAGCCAAAGTCTGCAAGTATGCATGGCGCTCTCTAAGAGATAGCTTGAGATACCATTGCGCCAAGCCGTCTATGTCAAGAAGTGCTGGAGATATTAACTGGGAGTTTGGCCAATATATGCAGTTTCTGCCCGCCTTTTCTTCAATGCAACGGTCAGTTACCTTCAAAGTTATTATATTGTAATTCCAAATATAAAATAATTTTCGCAGAGTGGAACGTTCTCCGAGTAGAGCAGCAACTTCAGGCATTGACCCATTGGGTTCCCCAGATGATGAATCTGTTGGGTCATGTGAATTTTTTTCTGACAACCAATTATTAGAAAATGACTCCCAACCAAGCACACCCAGCGTGAGTATGAAACACAGAATCTATTTCGATTGTACAAGTGCATATAATAATACTTTTAAACAATTCCTTATTTTCAGCAATCAATGAAAATTAAGCCTAAGATCGAAGAACAAGACGAATGTCAAGATGATCAAGACCAAAGCCAAGATGATCAACAACAAAGCACAGATGATCAACAGGTTGATACCATAATAGATAGGTATAATATTTCCACGTCGAGGGAACGCACAATTTTACCATATTGGGGTGAGCTGCTCAATGAGTTACCTCCGGATGTAGCTAGAGATGTGGAATTGGAAATAACGAATTTACTACACTCGAAACTAAAAATATATGCGTGTAATAAACATTAAAATAATCTAGTTAGTAACATATTCAAAACTGGTTATGTTTTTCGTCAAATTTTACCAGCTTCCAAATAATGAATTCAAATTTGAAGGTGTCTTCAGTGGGATCTTAATAAATTGTTACTTTTTTGCCATACCAAATATTACTTTCATTTAGCAAGCTGACAAAACAATAAACACTTTATAATAATAAAAATTTAGTTTACCATAAAATTGTACTAAAAAACGTAATAATAATAAATATTCCTGAAATTATGATAGGGATGTGAAATGACATGTTATTCGTTAAAAATATATGTATTTAAAATAAATCAAATAGTATCATAGACATAAGTTGTATTAACGTTATAATAAATGGATTAATTTTTTAACTATGTGAAATATTTGTTAAAATGATCAAGTTGCATTTATATTCTAGTCATGTTAATAATTAAATGAAAATAAAAATTAGTTCATTAAATTCATTGTTACTGGAATGGTATATTGTGGTATTTAGTTTTGAGCCGTATGGTATTTTTGATTGTTTTCGCCGCGGTCACTCTTACCTCCACTAAACAGTAAGCATGTCCAAAATATTTACACCAACAAATCAAATACGCCTCACAAATGTGGCAATAGTGCGGCTGAAAAAAGCAGGCAAACGCTTCGAGATTGCATGTTATAAGAACAAGGTGTTGTCATGGCGCAACAACAGGTAAGTGCAAACTGCATGCATTTAACTTAAATCACATGTTCGAGGTACTAAATGCGTCGTTCGTCGAACAGTGAGAAAGACATCGATGAGGTGCTCCAAACACACACAATCTTCACAAACGTGTCCAAGGGCCAAGCGGCCAAGAAGGACGAACTGCAGAAGGCATTTGGCCCAAAGGATGACACTGAAATCTGCAAGGAGATCCTGAGTAAAGGCGAACTGCAGGTATCGGAGAAGGAACGTCAAAGTGTGCTGGATTCGCAGCTAAATAGCATCGTCAATAGCGTGGCAGCTCTATGTGTCAATCCCGAGACACGTCGTCCATATCCTGCCACCATCATTGAGAAATCTCTAAAGGATGCGCACTTCTCTGTCAAGATGAACAAGAACACCAAACAGAACACACTGGAAGCGATTAAAATGCTGCGCGAGCATTTGCCCATTGAGCGTTCGCGAATGAAGCTACGCGTGAGTTTTGCCGGCAAAGAAGGCGGCGGCAAGCTGAAAGAGAACGTCATCAAGCTGTCCAATAAAGTGGAGCACGAGGAATGGGAGGATGCCACGCTGCATCTCACACTGCTCATTGATCCTGGTCAGTATCGTGTCATCGACGAACTGGTGCGCAACGAGACGAAGGGCAAGGGATTGCTCGAGCTGCTGGAACTCAAAGAAGTGGTGGAGAGCGACGAACTTTTCTAACATGTGATTACATTTTATATAGTATATATATGAAAATCATAACCGGATATTTGATGTTAACACGCGATTGCATAAAGATTAAAGATTGTTGATTGAGCCAGAAAGAACGTTACTCGTTATCTTCATTTGCGCTTCTTGAGATTCTCAAAGCGACGCGACAACTCGTCGAAATCGATCTCGTCATCATCCTCTTTCTTGCCACCGCCCGGAACATCGGGCAAATCGTTGGGCACATTGGGCAGCGTGGGCAGATCTATCGATGGCGGTGGTGCACTGGGCTGATCCCCAGGCGGCAGCTTGGAGCGTGGTTGTGGTTTCGGTTTGTTGGCATTCTGCGAATAAGAAACGCGAAATTCAAAATTATTATCTGTGAATGTGAAATTACTATTGTCAAGCGTCGTTGGTGGTTAAGTACGAGTCGCTGACCTGCAAGTTAACAGGATTAATCGAGGAGTAACGTGGCGGCGGATCGTGCGGTTGGGGGCGCTGTTAAGCAAAACAAAAAGTCGAAATCAAATCATAAATAATAAAAACGTAAATCATTGTTAATGAAGCGACAACACAGCAGGGATTGGAAGTAGATAAAGCTGACACAACGACAATGACTCATGGTTCTCTGGATCTCTACACTTACACGCACATAGAGACGTCACGGGGACAGAAAGAGAAGAGAAGACATCGGAGCAACGATATGGTAGAAGGGTTATAATGGTGGAAAGCAAAAAGCAAGTTAGTTTTCGGACCAAGTCCAAGCATACTCTATTCCTTTTCGTGAAATTATCGTTTGTCACCAACTTAGTTTTCGATGCAGTATTATTGTAGTAACTGAATCTTAAACTAGTTATTATTAATATTCTCTGCTATATGATTACGCCAGAGTTCTTATATAGCAAAACTTATGACATGAACCAGTACAGTACTTATGAAACAATGATGATGATGAGACTGATGATCTGATTAATTAAAATTCGACACAATGTAATATTCATAGTAAAAAAGAAATACATATTAAAATAATATTTTATAAAATTAGGTTTTTGCGAATTTACGATAATTTGGCGAAAAGGTTTGGTACTACAATTGGGAGTAAACCTACCAAAATATTCTCGTCCGGACTGCCAGAGCCATCCGGCTCCTCATTTTCGTGCTGTAATTAGCCCAATTCATGCAGAGGCATGCAGCATTACAGCCAAGACAAAAGACTAAGCATAGATAATAAAGCTAAGAAAAACTTGCGACTTACGTTGATAAAATTCGTATTCAAATCCTTCTCCTCGGCACACTTGCTCTGCGATGGAGATGGGGACGGTTGATGGGGTGGTATGTTGTAGGCAAACGGCGGCGGCGGCTGCATGGGAGATGGAGCGGCGGAAGCACCACCGCTACCTCCTCCACCAGCACCTCCTCCAAAGGGTGGATAGTTGAAGGGCTTGCTGCTGGGTGGCGCTGGCATCTCGGGCAACTGCGGCATGGCCGGGTAACCAATGAAGCCCATTTGTGGAGGTCCTGGTGGCACTCCAGCTCCTCCGCCACTGAGGTTATTGCGATCTGACAGATCAATAAGATGCGCCTGCTGATCAGGCTTTTGGTCCTCCTGCATCACCTGTGGATCTGGCTCGAATTCAATGTTGTAGTTCTTAGCAATCGCGATTAGATAGTTCTCCACTAGCAGTTTTGGTGGCGCCTGCAAGGTCAGCTTGTGCATTAGCTTCTCGGACACATAATGGTCGCCAGTCGCAGTGCGAGAATGCTCCGCAAACTGTGGTCCATACTTGTGTATAAAGATGTCCGAGATGACTTTCAGCTCGGCAATGTCGCTCTGCAGGCGTGGACACACCCACACCAGACTGGAAACGGGCTCGGCAATGCCAGCATCCAGCTCCTTCATCTGCTGTATGAGGCCAAAGCGTGCCAGCAACAGATCGCAATACATTTCAACAATTTCCATGGCTTCCACTAAATAATCCTCTCTGAAAGGAAATATTAATATACTACCTATTGTTGGGAATCCCCTTCGCACACACATACCTTATGATGTGCTCTACACGAATTCGGGCACGCTCCGTTTTGCCAGTCGCGAGATAATCAGCGATCTCTTTCCTTGATTTTTGTGCCAATTCAGATTTCTTTTTCTCGAGCAACTTGAGACGATTCTGCGCCAAGCGCAGATTTGTCTTCAGTTTATTGTAGTTAGGTCCGCTGGAGAACATTGTGTATGTCACCTGTAGCTCCTTGTTGCACCAAATTGATTCTATTTACTAGAATTTTTTCTTTACAGATGATTCACGAATTAACGACAAACAAAACTGCATATGACGTCACGAACTGGAGTTGCCAGCTAGCCGCAACTGAAAATAGATTAATTTTTACCAAACGCGAACATTTATTACAGAGAGTTTTTAAATAAATAAATTGCCTTGTTCAACAATCCTTAAAACTCATTTGTGCTTCATAAGTTATTTCATTTTAAATGTTATTATACTATATTTCTATTTGTCCATCCAGACACTGCATGGTTCACGCAAAATAAATTATAAATGCCAAAACGCGCCAAATTTGAAATTGCAGTACTGCTTCCAATATCAACTTAAATCTTTTAATTTATTCACTTATAAACAATTAGGTGTTGAAACTCTACTATCTTTCGAAATACCTGATCCATTTAATTAATTAGGCCAATGACAAATGCTTGTGACACCCAATAAGAAGAAATAAATATGATAATTAAAAAAAAACGCCTATTGATTTCTAATTCTAAAAACTTAAAGTAATCCAACATTATTTTTAGGATTTAAAAATAATATTCAAAATTAATTTAATTTAGTTCAAGAATTACCCACTCAAATATCTTAAAAAGTTTACAGACTTGCCAACTCGCTTAATCGTAGTTGCACTAAATGAAACCAAACTACTTCGTTGATTGTTGTTGCTTTCGTCTTCATCTTCAAAATAATTCGCAAGAGCTGCGCGCTCCTTGCGCGCTGCACAAATCATAGTTCAAACAGCCATTAAATCAAATCTTAGTTAAAATAAATACGTGGGCAATCGAAAAAGTTAACAATGTGCACCTTGTGCAATTTGAAGGCACCGCTGTCGTTAGCGCGATTTGTCAATAAAAATGTGAAAATTAAGAAAACTCCAGTGATAAGTGGCTTTCAGTCACTTAGTGGTACCACAAATCGTATTCAGTGCCCTACATGGCAAATAGTGGTACCCCTCTATATTAGACGGAAACGTGCCAAAGGCAAACGTCGATAAAAATGCAGAGCAAAACGCAACACTGAAAATGTTTGTAAACAGCTGACGCGCTGTATAGAGTCGCCAGAGGGCGCCGCACACATCACAAACGCTTGTGTATGTTGGCATTGCCAACTGCAAGCAAACGCCATATTTGATTCAGCCTAGTCGCTGGTTTGGAGTGTTGATGTGTTAGCATAAGAAAGCGTTTTTTCTTCC
Source organism: Drosophila siamana (assembly GCA_035047445.1). NCBI lineage: Eukaryota > Metazoa > Arthropoda > Insecta > Diptera > Drosophilidae > Drosophila > Drosophila siamana. The sequence continues at coordinate 390,429 of JAWNPP010000137.1, read as the reverse complement.
AAATGTCGAATGCATTTAATTAAATACTTTAGCATATTTTAACAGAAATTAAGTAAGGCAGAACAATGATGCGTTAGCCAAGTGTACGCGCGTGTGTATTAAATATTTTAAGTGGCAAGGCGTGTGCACCAGCAACAACAATTGGCCAAGGCCCAAATAGGTAAATTGACAACGGCGGCGACGACGACGTCGCGAAAAGGAAAATTGCGCTGCTGCCTGGCGACGGAATATGTGACGTCACAAACACATGTGTTGTATGGCGTATTCTAATTACAAAATGTCTTCCATTTTGCAGTGCTGTGCGCCATGGAGCAATACATAGCAATCGAGGACATGGATATGAAGCCCGTTTACTCAGATCTGCAAGTGGTGCAAGTGCCACACGACGAAGTGGGCGTAAGTAGAACGTCAACAGCAACAATAACAAACTGTCAATAACGCTAATTAATTGCAGTCGCTGGTGCTGCAAGACGATCAGCAACTTGTGTTCAATGATCAACAGCAAGTGGTTTATCAAACGGCTGCTGCAGCGCAGTATCAGCAACCACAGCAGACGGCTACGGCCAGTCATTATATTACTCTAGGCCCTGATCTGCAGCAGCAGCAGCAGCAACAACAACAACAACAACAGCAGCAGCAGGAGGTGCAACAGCAGCAGCAACAGCAGCAAGTTGTTATGCATCATCAGCATCAGCAAGTTCATTATCAGCAACAGCAACAGGACGCGCAACAGCAGCAGCAGCAGCAGTTACATCTGGAACAGCAGCAGCAACAATATGTACAACAGCAGCAACAACAACAACCACCCGCCATTCAGCATACTCAACAAATCTACTACACCTCAGATCAGGTGTTGCAATCGAATACCATTGTGCAACACGCCTCTATGCAGCAGTTGCAGCAGCAGCAACAGCAGAAAAAGCAGCAGCAACAAGTCTTGCAACAGCAACAGCAGCAACAACAGCAATATCAACAACAGCAACAGCATCCCGCCTATCAGCAACAAACCACGTCACTGGTGCAAGCAGCACCGCAACAACAAACGCAGCTGCTGCAGAGTCCGCAACATCAGCAGCAAACGTTGCAGCTGCAAACACCACCCGCCCAGCAGCAGCAGCAGCCGCAACATCAGCAGATTGTCTACCGTATGACGACCACACAACAGCAGCAGCGGCAGATAGTAAGTGTCCATCTTTTGACCCTTCAATTCAATTTATTTTAGTTGCAATACAAGTACAAACAATCTGGCATGCTTTGCATTCTGGTAGTTTTGAGAGTTTAGTTAATGCACTGATAATTCAACCAGGAAGTTAGTGAATCAGCACAAAGAGCTTTGTTTTTATTGTATTGTTGTTTATATTGAAAGATAAAATGCAAATTGAGGATAAAAAGTGATTTGACCATTGGATTTTATTTTGTGAGTCCAATAAATTTATCCGAAATTTAAATTGTCTTTGTCGACAGTTTTTAAATTTGATCATTGCGATTCATTGATCACACACTACAATTATTGTTAACCCTTGATATCAATATATAATTTGTTTCACTAGCTTGTCCGTTACTTTATGCAATCGATTTAATTTTCCGAATTTAGTATCAAAAGTCAACTGCAAATTCAAATTTATTTTGATCATGTCCTTTGTTCCTAAAATGCAATTTCTAAGTGTATGTTTATTTTGTCTCAAATTCACTTTTTTTATTTTGTTTTGATCTTGGCATTCGTTAATCGATTTCGTAATGCCATCACTAAGTAAACATTCCGTCTCTATTTCCGGTAGTTCAGTTTGTTGGGCTCTTATGTTCCTAATTGATGTCGCCTATCGCAACTATTGTGCAAAAAAAGTGGCATCACTTATTCTAAGCCGATTTAAATATGGTCGATGTATCATCTCCAAATCGCTCTCCTCGCTATATGCAAAATATCGTCCAAAGGCGTTATTCGCTGTCCTGCTTGCAGAGAACACATTAAATACATGTTGTACTTTAGCTACTCTTTTGCTAATTTGTCACTTTGAATTTCGTTCAACAGCAGATGCTTAACAACACACATGTGATAGTTCAACAGCCGACTGGACAACAAGTATTGATACAAGCTCCTCAGCATCAGGAGTTAATGTTGCGTCAGGCAACGGCGATACCGCAGCAAGGCATCAACATACATTCATATAATAATCGCTTGGTGTACACAACAACGCCACAGCAGCAACAACAACAGCAGCACGTGCTGCACAATGTGCAACAGCAACAACAGCAGCAACAACAATTGCAGCTGCAAGCCCAAACCGCACACTTGGTGCAGACACGTGTAGTGCCTCAGCAAACGGGCAACGTAGTTTATCAACAAGTGCAGATGCAAAAGGCTCCACTACAACAGCAACAACAACAACAGCAGCAACAAGTACAGCAGCCGCAATTGGTAGCAACAACGGCACAATTAGTGCGCTCGCCGTTTCGCGGAAAGTCTCCGCGAGGTGGCGCCGTCATTGCTCGTCATCCGGCGGGCACTGTGATTGCAGCACGGCCCAGCACACCAACAGCCATTGTACGGCACGTGCGTCCGCGCGGCGGAATGCCCACTGTAGCCGGCGGCATTGTGCGTAGCATGCGGCCACAAGGTGTACGTCCCACGCGCACTCAGCTTGTGCTGCAGGCGAGTCCAGCGGGCGACGGCCAGACGATGCAGATTGTGACGCAGACTCAGACAACAAAACAAATAACCATCACGAATTTGGGACAACCGACGACGGCGCCAGGGCAACAAATGCAGCCGCGTCACATCTATCGCCACGTGGTCAGCGATGCAGCCGGCAACCCCCAGCAGCAGCAACAACAGCAGCAGCATCCGCCCATGGTACTGATGCGGCAGCCCTTGCGCTATCGTCCTGCGGTGCCCACGCAAACAGTGGTTGCGCCTGCGCCCAGCACGACGAACACCATGGTGGGTGATCTGGAGGAGCGCATTCAGGCGGCAGTCGTGAAGAAGGAGCAGCAACAGAAGCCCAACACGGCGACAGCGGCGTCCCCAGGCGGCATTCCCATGCAGCTGGCCACAGCGACTCATGGCAGCAGCGGCACCACGCTAACCGGCTACTATCAGCCCAACTCGACGGCCAACAGCAGCAGCGAGGAGGAGCAACAACAGCAGCAACAGCAAACGCATCAGCAACAGCAAACACATCAGCAGCAGCAACAACAACAGCAGCCGGTTGTGCGCACAGCAAGCGGCGCTAGCATGAGCGTGGCTGAGTTTAAGAAGCGTCAGACATTGACCAGCTCCCCCGCACCAAATGCCACAGCTGGACTGACGCCCATGCGGCAGCAGGCGCCTGGCACATTGGTGCGTACCATGGTGCCCAAGCAGCAGCAACAGCAGCAGCAGCCACAAGCTGTGCAGCAGCCCAATCCTAATCCTGTGACGCCACGTTTGCTGCAACAGCAGCCGCCGCCGCCGCCGCCGCAACAGCAGCGCGTGCAAGCTGCAGCACAGGCAACGACAACGACGCCACCACAATCCTCTTCCGTGCAGCAGACATCGCACAACAACTATGAGATTCACTCGCAACACGTGCTGAACAATCGCGCCGGCCAAGCGATTGCCGATCGCGATCGCAACAGTGCCAAGATGCTTGTGATACTCGCTTCTGGTGAGCAGCGACTCATCACGTTCACTCTGCCCAGAGAGTCGTGCACAGTGCAGGATCTGCTGGAGCAGGTGTGTGTACCTTTCGACAACAGCACCACGATTCAGTGTGTGGAGCATCGGGGTGCCAACGTGGACTTCGTGGTCACCGTGGGCTTCTCGGTCAACGAATCAGCCAGCGAACTCATCTCACGCGCCGAGGAGAGTTTGCAAATGAACCGACAACAGGAGAATGCTGCAGCGGCAGCAGCAGCAGCAGCAGCAGCTGCTGCTGCAACTTCGACAGCAACGCCCACCTACGCTCAACAACAACAGCAGCCCACAAATGCCGACCAGCTGAAGCGAGATCCTAGCGCAACAGCAGCAGGAAACATTGCTTCCTCTGCCGCTGTGGCCCAAAGCGATGGACCCAAATTCATCGATGGCTACTATGCTGTGTGCCAGCAGTGCGGCTTCACAGGCATGGATCATGCCAAGTGCGAACGCTGCAAACGAGTCTTCCAGGAGCCGCCCAAGCGCAAATCCTATGTAACCAAGTCCAATGCCAGTTCTGGAGTCGGCTCGTCCTCCGCCTCATCTGGCGGAGAGCTGGTGACGACGGCAGCGGATAAGAAGCGTGAATTGGCACGCATGAAGCAGGCGGCGGCTGCCGTTGGAGGTGTTACCTATGCTCCGGGCACGAGCAACGCTCGTGGCAGGGGCATGGCGGCCATTAGAGGAGGCAGGACGCGGAGTGGGCGACGAGTGGCCGAGGTGGATCCCGTGGTGCTGCTGAGCAGTGAGGACGAGGCCGACCATGATGACGCCAATGCCGACGGCAATGTAAGTTTTTACTGTGGGCAAAATTTTTATACATTTTATTATAATGCTTTGCTTATTGTCTTAGTTCGCTGCGAACAATTCGAAACGGAATTCCAATGGCAACGCCAATCAACTACCCGCCGCTTTCGCCTGTGAGCCCCAGCTGCCTGAAGTGGACGAGGAGGCGCTCTACAAAGGTGAGTAATTACATATATACAAATTATAATTATTAGTCTATATAAGACATCTTGTCGGCTAGTGACAATCTTAACTATTTTGTGAACACTCGTGTGCTTGCAACCCTGCATAGCTATACGCAAATTTTTTTTTGATGTTGGCAACGCCACACACTGTGCATAGTTCAGGTACGCAATCATAGAGGGCGCCGCGATACCACGCCATTTTTAATGTAAGAGTGTGAAGAAGAAGAAGTGTTCACAGCACACAGAATTTTAACAAATCGCTTTTTGCATTGTGTGTTGCATTTTTGCTAATCTGCAATTTTAATTGCAATATTATAAATAGATAGTCATCGTGTATGTGTTGAGTGTGGCGCAAACGTTTTGAATGCACACACAAATAATGGACAGTGATGGTGAGACAAACGTCAAAAATGAAAAAAAAAAAATACTAGAGATGAAATGAAAAATGTGGCATTTGTAGTTGGCTAAGCACATGGATTGTGTTGAAAAAATGCAAAGTAGCACAATTAATTTAAATTTGTGTTTGCAGAATTTTTGCGTGGCGACGTTGCTGATCAGTCTGATGTGTCCGACGGCGAGGCATTCACAACCGAGCTCACCTGCAAGTGCCTGCGTTTGATGCCCTACCGCTTCCAAATCACCGAACCGGTAAGGAAACTGCTCTAATTATATATAAACACTATATGCTAACAAAGTCACCCTGTTTAGGTAAAATTCACCTCGAAGGGCGTGCACATAGCCGGCAACTTGGCGGACAAGGATGAGAAGTTTGTGCTGCACATTTACAAACGCGAGGTTATCAAGGTTATTGCACACTTTGCCAGCTCGGAGCAAGCGCAGCCGCTGCTCACGCTCTACATGCTAAAGCGTTGTGCACAGTACGTGAAGACGCAACTGCAGCTGCCTGATGAGCCGGCCAATGAACGTAAGTTGAACAGCTGTTTTGAAGTGTGTTATCCATATCGAAAATAAATTATATTTGCTACAGAATTCGCGTTCAAGGGCCACGGCAGCTTGCATGAGCGACGCCTGTTGTTGACCTTCGATAGCATTAGTTTCTCGGCCCGTGAAACCATTAAGGCCATGTTCAACTTTGTGGACGAGATCTCTACACGTGACGCGGCGGAAATCTTTGAGCGTATCGCTGATTCGGATCGCAAGGAGCTCGAGAAGACGAAACAAATGCCGCCTCGACAACTGCGACCCGATGAACAGCTCAGCCTGCTGATGTATCCGCCCAAGGGCACAGGCGGGCTGTGCATACGTATGGAGGATTATGTGTGCCTCACCAAAGAGTCCTATTTAAACGATATCATTATTGATTTCTATTTACTGTGGCTCCGCAACACGCTCATTCCCGAGGCACTACGCGATCGCACGCACATCTTTAGCACGTTCTTCTACAAGCGACTCACAACACTGACACGTCCAACGGACATGAAGCAGACAGCGGCACAGAAGCGTCATGCACGCGTGCAGAAGTGGACAAAGCTGGTGGACATCTTTGACAAGGACTTCATCATAGTGCCCATCAATGAGCAATCGCATTGGTTCCTAGCTATCATTTGTTTTCCCTGCCTCAAGGGACCCGTCACCTACGACACCAATCAACCGGTGGAGCCGCAACAGCTGAAGCGTCCGCGCGGTAAGAAAGTGTCGCTGCAAATTGGCAATACAACCATCACACCGCTAACCAAACGCGATTCGGTCACATTGCCAACGATGCCCAGCGACATTTGTCGTATTGCCGACGATGAGAGCGAACGTGACGAAGCCGAGGGCGATGAAAGTGATATGGCGTCGGAGGACAGTGAGAACTCGAATCCTCCGATTAGCAAAGATGCTCCTGCAGCATCGACAGCAACGCCCTCGCCGGCCCCAACGCCACAGGCTTCGGCTACAGGACCCGCCCGCGTTACAAACGACGATGTGCCGGCTGTAAAGCAACCGCTTATTCTAATATTTGACTCGCTGGCGGGTGCATCGCGAAGTCGTGTAGTAGCCACGCTGCGTGATTATCTGACGTGCGAGTACAAGGTGAAGAAACCGGATGCGCAGGCGCACGTATTCAACAAGGACAACATGCCGGGACATTGCGTCAAGGTGCCGCAGCAAAACAACTTTACCGATTGTGGCCTTTATCTGCTGCAGTATGTGGAGCAGTTCTTCAAGGAGCCCATCAAAGACTACCGTTTGCCCATAAAGCAGCTGACGAACTGGTTCGATTACTTGACGGTCACCAAGAAGCGTGAGGATATTGCTCAGCTTATACAACAGCTAATGGACGAGAGCAATGGCAATCAGCGGCTGATACTGCCCGTGATTGAGTTCCCCACGCTCAACGGACAGCTGGTGGAGTATCCTGAGGAGACTGAGAGTGCCGAGTTCGAGGAGGAAGAGGGACACGAGGACGAAGAGCACACCAGCGATGTGGTAAGTAGAGAGTAAAGCTTTCCCGTATTCAATGGAAGCTAATGCGATTCCATTTATTTTTCTTTAGCATGACGACAGCGCTAATACGGAGATGGAAGTGGATCCCACTGCCGAAGAGTTGCAGACAGCAGTCAAGGCAGCAACAGCGTCTGTGACCACGAGCACGGCCAGCACCACCACCACTGTGCTGCCTGGGACCACCACAACACGTCGCTTCGTACTGAAGCGTCGCCTTCAGAACGGTGCCGCAGGCAGCCCGAGTGGCGCCAATGGAGCAGACAGCAACAACAGCAACCAATTGGTGCCACAGCTGATAAATTCGCCCGCTCTTGGTGTCGTTGGCAGCGCTAACAACAACAGTGCCTCACCTGGCAATCTGCTCTCGAGTCGCATAGCTGGCGTCGGTAGCGGCAGCCTGAAAATACGCAAGATTGAACCATAGCATCTGGGACCAGATCCCATTGCCGATATCCCTCCGTTGCAGTTGTTGCAGCTGTTGCGCCCACTGTAAATATAAAATAAAATGAGTAGATTTGTAATTGATAAGCTGAACAACAGCACCACGCAAAACTAATTCCCAAGTTAAATGTTAACTCCTATAAAATAATGGATATATATTGAAATAAAATCCGTATTCATTTGTATATAATACGTAAAAACAAAAGCCTTTTTATTTGCCAATTTTTCTGCCGCTGCATTTTGCTTAACGTATTTTTTGGGGGAGGCTTCGTCGTTACTTCTAATGCCCCGCTGACCCGCCTTTAGCTGAGAACCAGTTTGCGGTTGCCATGTAGGCTAGAATGGTTGCCATGTATACACTGCCAATAGCAGCCTAATGTATACGCCTACATGGTGAGACTTCCAGAGTCTATTCCCCCCACCCACTACTAGATGAATTTCCAAAAATGATTGCGTTAAAATAATAGAAATAATTCACTAGTTTCATTTACCAGCATTTAAATATAGTGAACAAATTGAAGCTGCTTCAAGTGCTTGCGCTTGTCGCGGTGTTTGCCATGTAGTTGCCTGTGCATGGTACATGGTGCACTACATGGAATACACAAACGCACACACACATGTACACTCTCATGCACGCACATGCCATGTATTGCTCGGCCTCAAAAGTTGGGTTATGTTTACATGTTTACAGCAGCAACGGCTGAGGGTAGAGAAGCAAGCAGATTCACGAATGACGAGCACAAAGCAAACGTCTAAAAACGCTCACTCCACTCACTTGCAAAGCACATCAGCTGTTTTAAATACAAACAATTGGAAGTGTCGAAAAAGTATTAATATTTTAAATTTTGTGAATAACATTCAATTAAACGTAGGTATAAATAAATTTTCATGTATAATTTCACTAATATCTAAATAAATTGTGACCGTGTAAAGTCCACAAAACATGTACAAACTAAAATTACGTGACATGCAGATCGATATTGTTGATTTGCGGTATCTTTTAAGCACTGTGGTCGTCTGCTTCTATTCAATCTCTTAAATACCCCGATTTATCGGTTTTACATTTTCATTAAATTAACACTTAACGCAAATGCACAAACGAGCAATAAGCAGCCGGCATTTTTTCAGGGCTGCACAGTAACTAATCAGCTGTTTCTCTGAAAAAGCACATACCAGGGATGCCAATAAAATAAACAGAATTTCAAACTGAAATTGTTGCTTCTTTTCACTATGTAGTCCACTTTAATAGCGGTCCATCCAATAATTTAAATAAAACTAGTACGATTCGTCTAATTTTCTTATAGCTTTTAATAGAGATGTTGAAATAAAAAAGTAATAAATAAATAGTTCCATGTTGTAGATACATTATACAGCACTCCAGCTCGAATTCAGTCTTTTATCCTTGCATCAACAAACTTCAGTAGAGTCCCGTGGAATTGAGATCTGCAATAAAAGAGATCAAACAAACAAAACGAAAAATAATGTTCCTAACTCTGTCCCAAAGTCGTCTTCTAGTGTAGGTCATGTGAGTCGCTCCAGTCAAGGAATAGAAGTTGTGACAGTCTTGAAAATAATGCAATTGTACAACTTTTGGCTGGGCCAGAATGCTATACAGCGTCCATTAGTTGAGTTTGGGGTGAACCAAAAGGTTCAAAAATATCACATAATCTTATATTACGATATGGATGTGAATGTATATCGTTGGGAATATTGCAGCTGCCACAAGAAATGTGTTTCTTTTTAGTTTTGTTTTTGAGGTGTTGTTTGCATTAGGTTCGCTAATGTTGAGGATATAGATGAGATGCTGTCCGAATGTTATGGTTGGGTTCATTTTTCATTAAAAATTTGTGAATCTACATCGTTTGCTTGATGCAACGATCGATTTTTGTAACATGAGTGCTTATTTGCTTATTTTGTTGGGTGGGGAGGATGCGGATCCGATTCCGACTCCGCATACGAACGTTCGATTCAAACAAAGTCCAACTCTCGTTGTTGTGAGGGGTAAAGCACAAGGGAAGCACACGCACACAATACACACACATCACTGCTTCGATTTTTCGATATCGAATCGATATATATAAATATTTATATATATTAACGGTTAGTTAGTTATCGTTCATGTTGTTGTGTTGTAGTTGGTTGGTTGTAGCGTCTCTTTTAAATAAAGTTCACATTTTGTGCTTGATATATTTTTTTTCTCTCTTTTCTGTATTTTTTCTTTTTTTTTTTTGTTTTGTGTTTTAAAATATGGATTAACTGATGTTTACTTTGCTTTCTTATTTTTTTGTTTTTGTTGTTGTGGTTGTAATTTGCTTAATTTGTAAGTTTGTTTTATGTTTAATTTATATAACTTTCTCATGACAAAGAGCTAAGCAAAAGTAGAAGAGAGAGAAAGAGAAGAGAGAGAGAGTTGGAGTGTTGTGTATAATATACGAGCGGTTCATACTATCGATCATCGTTTGGATTGCGATAACAATGGTTATCGGATCTGTTGCTCACTTAGATTACGTTTACTTGATATTTTCATTGCATTTTTTTTCATGATTAGCTTATTTTGCTGCTACTTGCTACTTGCACACGCGACACAATTAAGGATGTGGATTACGAGAATTAACTTGATAAATTACGCGCACTTTTTGTTGTTATCGATTATCCGGTAACTAGACTCAACCGCACACTTAACGCCTGGTGTCCCGATAGCTGCGTTGACCTCCGCCACCGCCACCACGATCGCCACGAAACTGTCGCGAGGATCCGCTCCGATTGCCGCCATAATCGCGTCGTCGACCGCCCACGGAGCTGTTGTTATTATCCCGACTGCCAGCACTGATGCTCGCCCCACCAACTCCACCACCACCGCCACCTCCTCCCCCACCGCCGCCGCCATTGCCCGCTGCATTGCTGCTGCCGCCGCCATTGGCGGCATACACGCCCGGGAAACCCGGTGGCGCTGCCACCGTCGGCAAGCCGGCATTCTTCCACGCTGCAAAGTCCTCGTAGCTGGGCGCTTTATCGAAGCCCGGCGGCGGCGGTCGCATCGGCTGTGGTGGTGGGTAGTCCGGCAACGGCGGTGCTCCCGGACCATCGTAGTAGCGCACCGGTGGCGGCAGCTGTTCGTACATCGATGTGGGCGCCCCGGGTGGCAAGGTGTTGGCCGCTCCGGCCGTTGTGGGCATCGGCATCTGGCCGAAGGGCGGAACGAAGGGCAGCGGCGGCAACTGACCGTGCATGTTGCGTATGTAGTCGGCCACGTAGGCCTCGGCCGCAGCGGCCGTGGACATGTAACGCTCCCACGAGGGCATGCCCAGATCAGCAGAGCCGCCGGCGGCACCAGCGGCCATCTGGCGATACGGTGAACCGCTGCGCTTGAAGCCGCCACCACCACCGACGCCGCCGCCCTGCATGCCGCCCATGCCCATGCCGTGATGGTGATGATGATGATGGCGATAGGGCCGCTGATGATGATGCGGGGCACCGTGGCCATAACTGCGCTTGTGTCGCATCGGTCCCAGCTGGCTGCTGCCGCGAGTTCCACCGCCGCCGCCTCCGCCATGTCCACGGCTGGAGAGGCTACGCGGCGGCTTGTAGATCACATGGATGCCCTTCTCGCGCATCACACGTGCCGTCTCCTTCGATTTGCGCAGGATAGGCGTCAACTCGATGTGCTCGTCCTCGGGAAATAGGCGACACAATTCGCCGCCAATTTTGGGTTCAATCTCCTGGCCGTCACGTCCAATCTTCACCGGCTTACCCTCGTTCCATGAGTTGTGCAAATGCAGTGTTGCATTGAACGACAACTCCTTGCGACAAATCCAATCCAGCTCGATGACGCCACCCAATGCCTTGGGCGAAATGCTAGGAGGGAGCACCCAGGCCACCTGGGGAATATCGCGACGCGATGGCGCCGCCATGCGAGCGAAGCCGGCGAATTTACCTGTGGAAGATGAGCAAAATTTAGGACGAGTATAAAAACTTAAACCGCTCTCGATATGCTTTTTACCATATATGTATATAAGCAATGGGCAAAAGGGGTAATTCTAAATGAATTCCATACATTGTCGAATTTGTAACTAATGATAGATTTTGTTTGACTGCCTCGAACACTTTACCGGTTAACAAGTAAAAGCGGCATATACCAATATTTTAACAATTAATTCATAATATAGTAAAAAATAAATAATTCGAGTTAATTGACAATTACAACGCAAGTTCCTCAAAAATACTTAGATAATAATTTGCACTTAATTAAGTATTTTTTTACAACTGATTGTTGAATGTTCAATTAAATTTATATATTATGTTAATCAAAGCCAAAATTAGCGATTGTGCGATATTAAGACAATTTTGGGTTATAACAAAATGATTGAAAATGCTTCATTATAGTTTTTATTTTGAGTAATTTGATATATTGAATAGCAAATTAAAATGCTTCAAAATGTTTCAATTATATCGTGTAATTAATTTGAGTAATGCAACATTGAACCGATAACGAGAATATAATTAAATTCATTGTTAACCAAGCATCGATTTTAAACCGAATATCAAGCAAACAGTATTAGCATTACATTAGATTCACTAAAGATGTTATAGATTTCAGTTTTGGTTAAAAATCTTGTTCTTGAATACTTTAAATTAGTGACAAAATTTCTGAGATTCACTCTACCCAAATATTAACAGCTCACTACTAACAGATCATAACTTACTACACCAAGGGCATACAAACTTGCAACCCAAGCTCATTTGCATCTTGTCTTACCGCTCTCATTGACCGAGAAGATGAGTAGCACATTGCGTGCCTCCTTGAAAGCCTGATTCAGATTGGCGTCGTTCTGTGGCAATGTCGCCCATACGCTCTTGTTCTTCGAAAGCTGCACATTGTCCGAGTTGTTGGACTTGATCAGAAAAAAACGTGTGTCGCGGAACAAATAGTTCAGTTTCGTCATATAGTCGTATGACTTCTGAGTGTTATTATTGCCACTGCCGCCATCCTTCTCCGGAGTCGATCCCTTTGAGCTGCTGGTGGCTTTGGTGGCCTTGCTGCGTGCACCGCCATTGCGTTTGTGCTGTGTGCCCGAATCGGAGTCTGAGGATTCGCTGTCCGACTCCAAGGCAGGCAGATGCGTGGGCTTCTCATCTTCGGCATCGCTTGCATCGCTCTTGGCGCTCGCTGCAGTGGAAGTAACAGTGGCAGGTGTAGTTTTCTTGCTGCTGCTGCTGCGCGATTTTTTCGAGTTGGACTCGCGTTCTTCGGCATCCTGTGACTTTGAGTTGGACTTGTCATCGGGCTCACTAAGTTTCTTGGCCTTGGACTCGCTGCCACTGCTGCTCGATTTCTTCTTTTTGCCATTCATCTCGCTAGGCGAAGCGGATCGCTTAGATTTCTTCGAGGACTTACTTTTGCTTCCGCCTGATGAAGTTGCTGCAGTTGCACTTATAGTTGTGCTTGTAGGAGTTGTAGATTTGTTGACAGCTGCATCCTTGGACGCTTTGCTGCTGGATTTGGTTTTAGTCAGCCGCTTGCTGCTATTTCGGCTGCCGTCTATCGAGGATGGCGCCGTGCTGACTGAACTGATGCTCGGCTCTGAGTCGGATGCCATGGAGCCTCCTCGGGACTTGGATGCCTCGCTGCGTGTGTCGAAGGAGTCAAAGTCTTGCAGCTCCTCGGCGATATCTGCCTCATTTTCGTCTAGGCCGAGATGCACTGCGTCTAAATCGGCCATGTCGCGCATCAGCTACAGTTGTTTAACTGTAGTTTGGCGAGCGCTATTTATTTACTTCGCTTTTCTTGCTGCTGTTTTTGTGTTATTGCTTTTTCTGTAGTACTACAGACACTTCTTTTCCGCGGTTTATTGTTGTTGTATTTATGTGTGTCCCTCTCCTAATGGGTTTTCGTTCATTCAAGCGTGTGAGAGAGAGACAGCGATTGCGGAGCAGCGGAAATAGACAATAGAGAAAAAATGCCAATCGATTTAGCAAAAAGCGGAATTGTGCAAAACAAACGACGCAGAAAATAGACACAGTTTGACACTCACTTTGCCACCTGTTGCATGCATTCATTCAACAGCCACTTACACAATTGATTGCACTTATTGTTGGAATTTTTCACAGCATAATTTAATCAATTTTAATGCACAAACCTTTTTACACCGATTTTGCGTCAACAGATGCAAGAAGAAACCAATGGCGGTAGAGTAGTGCCGCTATATATGCATCTCAATGCGTTTGCGTTCTTTACATAAAACCATACTTACTTATCGATAGCAACGTATCGAATACATTTGACATACTCAATTTGTAGCGGTCGTGCGTGCGATAGGCGAACAAACACTTCTCGTGAAAAACATAGTGATAGCTTAATATCTTTGCTGGAAAATTATTTTCGGAGTAAATTTTAAAGTGCTGTCCGTTATTGATTTAAGATCTATAATAAAATAGAAAATAGTAAAAACTTTATTTCCGACCATGTGCATTTTAAGAACCGCTGTGCTTGCAATAATTTCCTACAGCAAGAATTAGCAATTGTGCTTGCAATAATTTCCTACAGCAAGAATTAGCAAAAATTCTCATTCGCTTGCTTATAAAATATGATTTTTAACTTTGTAATTTTTTAAAATTAAAAATTCCACCATTTCATTCTAATGGTTTACTAATTCGAAATTTTAAAAGTCCAATAGGCCTGCAAGCTGCTGCTCTATTTCGATAACACAATAGAACAGCTGATTCATCGATAGACAGGAAAGAAAGAAAACAAAGCAGAGGCAGAGAAGAAGTGCAAACGCAACTGAGAGAACACAATAAAAACAATACAATAACAGAAATTAGTTGGTGCGAAAGCCAGCACTGCTGACTGAGTCATTGCAACACTTGAAAAGCTTTTTATTTGACTTGCTGCCTACCTTAGTAACTCTGCCTTCAGAATGGCTGCAAAAACACAGAGAGAACCAAACGAACCGCCCAGCTACGAAGAAGTCATGAGTGGAAGTGCGCCAGCATATCCAAGTGAGTAGGGGATGCTCTTTTTTAATCGCAAATAAATGGCATATTGAAAGTGCAATTAAGTTGCAGCCACTGGGCTCATTGCTGGCGTGCATCATGGCCAGCCAACGGCGCCGCCGCCGAACACATCCTCCACATACGGCGCCTTCGAAACGACACCAGTTAGCATTATAGTCCAACCGGCGGCGCTGCCATCGGAAATCATCGTCATAGGCGGCTGTCCGTCGTGTCGCATTGGCTATTTGGAGGACACGTTCTCGCCACTTGGTCTGTGCTGTGCAATCTTCTTCTTCCCAGTGGGCATACTCTGCTGCTTGGCGATGCGGGAGAAGCGTTGCAGCAACTGCGGTGCCACATTCTAGGTGCAGCACACATTGTTATCATTTTGGAATAGGGTGCAAATTCCTTGAACATGTTGATTGGACTGTTTACGTTTTGAAAAAACAAACACAAAAACACACACATACAAATTGCTAATCGTAAGCTTTGTTAATAATTAAACCATGTATACACATTTAACCATATTGTAAATATGAAACTGCTCTTTGGGCGCTTCGTCATCCGATGTCCAGAAATTACATTCCTGAGTGTTTCGTGTCGCCTTCACGTTTGCTCTTTAGTTGCTGCTGCTGTTGCTGCCGTTGTTGTGGTCGGCGGCCCGCTTCCGTTCAATTTATTGGAATATAATGGGGGGCGGTTTTAAATTACTCTGCCGCTTGCTCGCCAGTTTTTATTTTTTATTTTGCGCATTTGTGTTTCGCTCTTTGTGACATGTAAACAAGCGGGCAAGCACGCCCTGAGCATACCCTGTAAATAAGCTGCTGTAATGGGTAGTTACCCAATAAGCATAAAATCAGCAAATCAGTTATTGAAAATGCTTTGTTTTGTAGAAGAAATTAGATTTTTATCTGGTGAATGTCCAAATTGCTTTGATTATTAAAGTTATTTATGTGAACTATTGGGAATATTTAAGCTTAAAATGATATAAAGCATATATTATATTTGCTTGAGATAATTAAATTTCTAAGCCAGCTTATTACGTGATCTATTCAATTATCACATCATTATTTAAGCGATGCATCAGGCATTATAGCAATATGTTACTTTATTCGTAATGTAGTTCGCTGTTGTATTGCTTTGAATGGCCAATTAATTACATAAATGCTATAAGGAGTATTTTACTATTTCATACAGAAGACTCTAAGCTCGCTTGTGACATGATCTTGCCCCTAACCTATACGCCCTTTGGGCTGCATGCGCTGCCAACTAAAAGTCGCCGGCAATCGCATCCGCCTCGGAGGCAGCTTCTCGAGTGCAGTCGCAAAAGTCGCTCGCGTAGACATGTCCAAGTTATCTGCTCTGCTGCTGCTGCTGCTCTTCTGTCTTGCTGGTTGTTGGGCCAACACTGACAGTCGCTACAATATGGTGATGGTGATCTTCGATGATCTGCGGCCTGCTCTGGGCGCCTATGGCGATGCGTTGGCGCGCACCCCACACCTGGACGCCTTTGCCCAAGGCAGCAGCATCTTCACACGCGCCTATAGTCAGGTGAGCTAATCTTCCTCACTCTCTGTATCATATGATTCACTCTTGGCTTCTGCACAGCAGCAGGCACTGTGCGCGCCCAGCCGCAACTCGTTGCTGACCGGACGCAGACCCGACACTTTGCATCTCTACGATTTCTACAGCTATTGGCGCAGCTTTGTGGGCAACTTTACCACCTTGCCGCAGTACTTCAAGCAGCATGGCTATTACACTTACAGCTGTGGCAAGGTCTTCCATCCCGGCCTCTCGTCCAACAACAGCGACGACTATCCGCTGAGCTGGTCGGCGGCACCTTTCCGGCCCCGCACAGAGCAATTCATGAACTCACCCGTTTGTCCGGATCACAATGGCGGTGTGCTAAGGAAGAACTATCTCATCTGTCCGGTGCAGCTGCAGACGCAGCCATACAAGACGCTGCCCGACATTGAGTCTGTCACGGAGGCTCTGCGATTTGTCGAGTCACGCACGCGACAGCGGCAGCCTTATTTCCTCGCTGTGGGCTTCCACAAGCCACACATCAATTTCCGCTTTCCCCGCCAGTTCCTGGGCCACTTCCCGCTAGCGCAGTTCTTCAATTACACAGCGGACGCCGTGAAGCCGCCAGAGATGCCGGACGTGGCCTGGAATCCCTACACCGATGTGCGCTCCCGCGATGACTTCAAGCACTCGAACATCTCGTTTCCCTACGGTCCCATTGGGGAGCTGCAAGCGGCGCAGATTCGTCAGGCTTACTACGCTTCTGTCGCCTACGTTGACGATCTGTTTGGCAAGCTGTTGGCTCGCCTGGATCTTGAACGCACTGTTGTCGTGGTGCTCGGCGATCATGGCTGGTCGCTGGGCGAGCACGCCGAGTGGGCCAAGTACAGCAACTTCGAGGTGGCCCTGCGTGTTCCTTTGATCATTCGCAGTCCCGAGTTTCCACTGGCGCAGCCCAGGCGACTGCACAGCATCACGGAACTCCTCGACGTGTTTCCTACGATGGTGGACTTGGCGCACTTGCCGCCTCTTCCCATCTGCAACAGAAGTAGCGACGAGCAACTGACTTGCGGTGAAGGCAAGAGCTTGTATCCGCAACTGCAGGGCTTGGGATTGGGTGAGTGCTTAACCATCTCCTTAAAAAGGTGGTAGACCTTAGACTGCATTATCTTTTAAATATCCTGTATCTATCGATTTCTTTCGATTTTGAAAGACATTATATTCCTGTCTTCAATAAGTTTAAAAGCCTCACACTAGACTCCATATTAAATCTTATTTGATAATAAAGCTTTAGATTGATTGAACTGTTAAAGACTCCTAGAGTAAACGTACGTTTAAAAGGATATAAAGCTTCAGGTTGTTTATATTGTTACGATTATTAATGATCCTCTCAGGAAACTTCTTATAATAACTATAATTTCGGAACTTTCCAAAGCTAGTTGTCTTTACCAGAGTGCTTCTGACTTTCGACTAATAGAGATCTTATAATATATAAATCCTTCCGTTTAATGCTATAGGTATTTTCAGGATATACTCTTGGATGCCAAAAATACTTGTTCTTTTAATTGGACTTTAGCTTTAAATTCTCTTCATATAAACAAGAGATTTTAATTCATTTTTAAATGCCTACAACTTAAATCAATTAATATTTAATTTAACTACTAATCTAATTACCAAGTTACATGGACAGTCTGTCGACGAACTGATATGACTACGCTGATAAAACTGATTAATAATATAAGATGCCTGCTTTTGCTCACAAATTTATCCTCTAAAGTTATATCACATCTCATTGATTCCACTTGCAGCGGAGGAGCATGTGGCCTTGAGCCAGTATCCACGTCCTGGCATGCTGCCCACGAAGCATCCCAACAGCGACAAGCCCAAGCTGCGCAACATCAAAGTCATGGGCTACAGTCTGCGCACAGATTTCTATCGCTACACACTCTGGGTGCGTTTCCATGCGCACAACTTTAGTCGAGGTGAGTTTGTAAATAAAGGTTGCATCCTTGGCTAAATGTAGTGGTGAATTTACAGACTGGCACAACATTTACGGCGAAGAGCTGTACGATCATCGCTTGGACGCTGGCGAGGAGCTCAATCTGGTGACGCTATCGGAGTTCAATGCGATACGTCATCGTTTGCGACATCAGCTGATTGCAGCCGTGGGGTAAAGTTGAAAATAATTTAAGAGTGTGTGTGTGTATGCATAATACGGAGTCGCAATAAAAACAGCGCAGCAAATATCTTGTAGTCATAATTGGAATTTAATACATCCGGCTTGCAGTGCGTCCGCCTCTAAGTGTGTTTGTGTACTTGCGTACATATACTTGGGAGTAATTTTTGCCTCTCCACTTTGTCGCAGTTCGTGCCGCGCATGCGTGACTTGTGTCCATTGCCTTTTTGGCTTCGTCGCTGCTTCGTTTTCTGAATTTTTGTGAATGAAATTTTTATTCAACGTTGGCGTCGGCGATGGCGTCGTCGCCGTCGTGGCCGTCGTTGTCGTCATCGATGTCGTCGGCGTTGGCGTTCGCGTTACCGTTGACAGCAACGCAACGCCCAAGCCGAATCGTAGCGAACCGAAACTCTAGCTAAAAGCATAGCATATGCAGCTATGACTATGACTAAAATCTGGCTATTAATTTCACTGTTGCTGTCGCTGCAGCTGTTGCCAGGCGGGTGAAAATATATGCTGGCTGCTGTCGCTCTGCTGGGTAATTAAATCTGCAGCCGACAACGCATCACTGGATCAATCGCCCTACAGACCGCCCGCCCACTGCCCGCTGTAAAAACGAGCCCGCTATCGCTCCCAGTGCTCACCATTCACCACTCGCCATTCATCTCACCACACATGTATGTAAATGCGTGTGTGTGTGTGTGGACTACACACATGCCAATTGGCGTGGGCTGCGTTGAAGTCACTGTGTTGGTGGCTCCGCTTGCTATGCGGCCATATGGGCCGTGTCTTGAGGTGATTAAACTGAATTTTGGCAGCGCTTTTACTCGCATTAGCCGGCTGTGAACCACATTTACCTAAGCGCTTACTGCATCTGGCAACTGGCAATCTGAAGACTGTGGTCTGGAGGTGTGGCAGATGCCATAAATTGCATTTGTATTTGCCTACGATCATTTTGGAAAGCTCAGCTCCAAACTGAAGTTTCATTTCCTACTCTATCATTTAAACGAAGTCATAACTTGCTCAAATTATGGCACTTTGGGAAACGTTGAAAAAATTAAAGTAATTTAATAATTATACTAATTTAGCGCTTGTAGCTACTGTGCAGCTTAAATCTATAGCATTTATATGGAGAATTATTCAATTAAAAAATAATTGATTTATTAATTCATATAATAAATTACAATTAATAATATAATATTTTCCTTCTCTGGTAATGTATCATTAAACAAATAATATGCATGTACATATGTATGTATACATATGTACATATGTATACATACATAGAATTTGTATTAATTAAAAAATATATTGAATGTGAACGAGCTAAAGTCATCTCATTAATAAGTAAATTATAGAATTTAAAAGAATTTGAATTTTAAATCAGATTTACATTTTAATAAATTCTTATACGAGCAAGTTATATAATTCAATTCATGTTAAAAATGTACTAAAAACATCGACTTTAAGTGTGCACTACTTTATTCTAAATTCGATTAATACATATATCTAACATTTTATATCACTCATAATTTATCACATTATTGGTTTTAGTTTATAGTAAAATAGAGTAATGCAATATAAGAATGATAGTGATATACTCTTAAGCAAATAAATATCCAAATATCTAACATAGATTGTGATTGGTCTAAATACGAAACTTGGTAGACAGACTGGCCCGCAATTGAGTACAGCTTTTAAGAAGTGAATACATTGGCAACCACTCGTAGAGTGTGAGTGCGATTAAAGCGACTAATGTGAATACTCGTGCGACTATAATGTGAGTTTGAGTATGAGTGCGAGTTTGTAGGTTGACGAGCTTCTTGTTTTTGTTGTTTTTGTTGCTGCCATAGCTGTCGTTGTTGCTTACTTTTAAGCTAATTCAAATGCGTGGGCGTCACAAACGAAATTGCAAAATATACGTAGGCTGTTTGTGGATACACCGAGTGAGTGTGTGTGTGTGTGAGTGTAACGTTCTCCACGCTCCATTCTTACCTACGCACAGTTTACAAGCAACTGAAAACGTGGTTGCTGGTTTGGTTTCAACTCAACTCGGCTCGCGTCGACTCGATGGAGAACGCATCGTCCCGCTTAAACTACACACGGGCCTCTCGTAACGTCACAGCCCAAGTCCAAGCCCGATCCCAAACCCAAACCCAAACCCAAACCCAAACCCAAACCGAAAACCCCAGAGAGCAAAGCTAATGCTAGAGCCAAAGTTGGCTCGGTACAAAAAATGCTAATTTTCGTTGACATGCCATAGTTTGGCTAAGGCTAATGACGAAGGTTGTTTGTTAGCTTTGTCAGTTGATTTAATTTTTTTTCCTCAATTTTTTTTCTCTCCTCTTCTCTGCGTTGAGCTGGCTAGTAAAACTTTGTTGTCCATAACTGGTTGCGAGCTGGAGGCAGGCCGAGGGCTCTAAATTTCTTTTGACGGAATCTCCATGAATTAATGTTGGGCCGGATTATGCCAACTGATCGTCATTATCATTCTCATCATCTTCATCATCATCATCATAATTGTTGTTGTTGTTGCTAGTAGTGGCCTCTCCTCAGGTGTCTGGCGAATGTATTTGATACTAAATGCCCCAACAGATGTCAAGCTGTGTCAAGCTGGAATATTTTTTTGGGTGATTACTTATGCTGATGAGATCCCCCCGTTTACTAGACTCTGATCCGATCATGATCTTGCCAAAATTCTCTGCCTTAAATACACAAACACAAACGATTGTGCCAGTCGCCCCTTTAAACAGTTTCCCTTCAATGTCAAGGCCTGATCGCTTCATCAAGTACCAAACCAAAAAAAAAAAGAAAAATACAGCACAAAATGAGAAAAAAAACTACAAACTACGGCTGACAGCCGTGGTCAACAATGGACCCTGGCCATAAAGAGAGACGACAATGCCAAAAAAGAAATTGGTCAA
Source organism: Drosophila siamana (assembly GCA_035047445.1). Classification (NCBI taxonomy): domain Eukaryota; kingdom Metazoa; phylum Arthropoda; class Insecta; order Diptera; family Drosophilidae; genus Drosophila; species Drosophila siamana. Next base: position 369,276 of record JAWNPP010000137.1, on the reverse strand, counting down.
GTAAAAAAATTTTGAATGAAATTCCAGCGATTCAGACAAACAACAACAGAATGAAAAAAAATGAATATAAAAAATAAATACAAAAAAAAATCATACAGAAACGAGAAGAACAAGTAAGAGTGCTCTAGTCGAGGGTGCAGATACCCTGTAGTGCAGCAAATAATGCAACAATTAGAGTTTCAAGACAAATCTTAGTTTAAATAGATCTTTGCATTTTATCAATGACTATAATATTACTACACTATTGTATAAATATTTTATAGAGGGGGTTTTAGATTTACCCCATTTATTTGGGCAGTAGGTATTAATTGCGTTCATCAATCAGCGCGATTGAAGTGAAGAGGATTCCTAACCGCCTGTCTTGTAGCAACAAAATAATTTATTGAAATTCAAATTTATTACCTTCAGCTCGGGCTTGGCCCAGCTTGGTCAGACGCGCAGACTCTCTCAGAGTTTCTCAGTTTTTTTTTTTGGTTTTTTTGTAGTGCGGTTCGGCTTGATTTTTTTCCCGTTTTATTGAGGCAAAACCAATTCAGCTGGAATGCAACACATATGGCCCAGAGCGTTAAACATAACTAAACGAAACAATCAAGAATGAGTGTAGAAATTCCAGAATGAGCCCACGCAGCGAGCAGTCGCCGAACGGACGAGCTGAGGGCTCTCACAGCGGCGCAGGGTGAGATGAGGGTCAGCGGTGAGATGGACTGCAGACAATACACAGTGGGCCACAGAGAGCTGCTTGGACTTCATTACTGAGTCGCCCAAATACAAAAATTTGCGATCAAATAGAGATCTTTATTGAATTTTTTTAATTTCAAATTTTGCATATCGTCAGAAATGGGTCCAAATTGATTTTACATGTATCTTAAATTTTATAATATATGCTTTTAATATACGCGTATTTGTAGCAAATTAAATGAAACTTATCTTTGCTGAAATAATTCATCTGTTGTTTAAAAAGGAAAGTGTGCTCAATGCGAATTTAATTTAATTTTAAGACTCTCGGTATTACTTTATGTAATATAATACTAATTCAAAGAAAGAAACAATGAAAACTTTTATGTTGTTACTGAATAATCGGTCGGACTATTTTTCAAAAGCATTACTAGTTATGGATCTCAAGTGGGCTATAGCTTTTGAGTCGAAGTGATCCTTTGAAAATACATCTTTCAAATCGCCCGCCTGTCCCACTGTGCAGCGGGTCGTGGCCATCGGTTGTGTGTGATCAACGTTTAGCTGAACGGATTACGGAGTACAACTAGAAGATTTCTACTGCTCGCTGACTCTTTACATGTGGCATAAACAAATACAAATACAAATACGAGTTCCGAGTGCCGATTGTCGAGTGAGAGAGTGCGCTGGGCGGATCACGGCACAAGCTGAGCCATCGACAGTACAATGGATAGTACATGGATGGACTGCGGTCGAAGAGGGCGAAGTGTGAGTGGGAGAGTGGCCGAAGGCAAATAATTTGAAAAGCAACACAGGCAGCCGCTGTAACGCGTGCTAAACAAGTTTCTCGATCGTTTTTGAATCGCATCGTCGAACATCTTTTGTCTTTAGTCTTGAGTTTCTTCCTTGGCTTCAGCTTGTCTTGTTCTTGATACTGTTCTCTATACCCTTGCGAAGGTTGTTCCGATTTTGCCCAGAAATTTGATCAGCACGACATCTGTACATCTCTCCGACCTTTCGTCTGTCCACCTGTTTAGGGCTAATCAACTCATTCAATTCTTAGGTCATCTTTATGAGATTTGACACGTATACTTATTGCTCTTCGATATATCCTATTTATAGGTATTAGGCGGATTAGATATTTCCTTAATTATATCGCATAAATAGAAGGTTTGGGTTGCCATATTTTTTTTTTAAATTGATATTTTCCTTCTCTACTATAATAATTCACTAAATTTCTTTTTAAAAAAGTTCTAATAAATGTATCGATGCAAATACTTTTTTGATATATATACTTAAAAGCAGCTTCTAAGCTGTCTATGAATGTTGTTCTTGAATTATTTCTTCTAGAGGATTTAATCTTCTATGTACCACAGATAGTTTCTCGTATACTCTGCTCTACTCAAACAAAGCTAGAGGTTGAAGTTGAGCAGTGCTTGGACTTGTCCATATAAAAGACATTGAGAAATTGTTTTCCTTCTCAGTGGGCTTGCTCCTTGCAGCCAAGTTTTTATGATTATAAATATTTATGCCTTTGCTCGCGCCGGTTCTGTCTCCGTCTCCCGTCTTCGCCTCTGTTTTCAATCGTTGGGTCGGTCTGTTCCGCCATCTCTTCCTCTGCTGCCTCAATTCAAATCGACGACGACGACGAAATAAAAATCTCATTTTTACAGACAAGCGCAAGATGGAGCGATGCTGCGCTATCCCTAAAAACCACTGGGCTTCCCCCTCGCTGCCTTCTCGTTACCTCATTGTGATCCTATTATACGTTATTTACGGCCAAATAATTCAAATTAAGCAGCAGCAGGCGAGCTGAGCGGCGCATGCGCAGCACAGTCTCTGGCAATATCTGGGCATATCAACACCAACAATGGGCTCTAACAATGGGGCCAACAACAACAACAAAGCCACAATACAAAAAAAAGGGGCCGCGTGCCAAAAAATTTTATGAACTTCAATGAGGGGCAGTTCCTGGAAGCGCACGCCTTCAGCCTTGAGTACTGGCGAGCATAATGCCTCTAGCTATAGTTTGTTGTCTGATTGCACTATCAGACATCCGATGAGCAGCGAGCAGCGTAGAGATGGGGATGGGAATGGTGGAGGGGGCAACTCAGCGACGACTCGTGCGGCTGACGTTGCGAAAGAAAAGCGAAGAAGGAACGAGAAAAAAGTTTACAATTAAATGATTTAAACAATGTTTTGGCCGTTTTTACGGTTTACGCTTTACGGTTTACACCTGTTTGAGTTCAAGAACTATAAATACCCATGACGTCAATAAAGTATATCCACAGTCAGCCACGGTTCGCCTCAGATCAGATCAGCGTTGATCCATTCCCCTCCCTCTCTACCTCCCTCTGTCTCACGCCCTCTCTATTTTTACTTTCTAAAAATGCTCGTTTGTACTTTTGTACTCTCCTTCTCTCTCTCTCTCTCACTATCTCACTCTCTTGTTGTCTGTCATTTTCCAATTTTGAGTGTACGAGTGTGTTTTTCAATGTTTTTCCCCAATTCAATTTTCACGCTTCAATTTAATGAGCATTTCAGGTAGCCGCCGTGCTTCTCGGGCCAATTGCTGGCGCCAGTTTTGCGCTAAATGTTATTCGAAATATTTGCTGATGGGCGTTCTCCCTCCCTCACACCTCACACCACCCCCTTCCCCACTCCCGCTCGCCTGTTTTATTTGCGGAAAATTTCGCATTTCAATAATGTTTTGGCTGAGATGTGTTTAAATATTGTGAACAGTTTTACTCGCAATTCGCATCTTAAAATAGTTCGCCATGATAGGGCCAGGCTAACACGACCAAACCGACGGAAACTGGATTCAGCTGCAAGGGGTGTGCTCAAGAAGTGAACTGGAGAATGGAGAAGTCTTCCCCTAATGTCATGACTATTTGCAGCCATACCCACGTCTCAATATTTCAATTTCCATTTCAATTTGTTTGATTTCAAATATAGAGTACTTATTTTGATCGAATTAACTTGGGAAACATAAAGAAAAATTATAATCAAAATACTCATAAAACAGTGATTCCCTTATCTTATTTTACATTGCTGCAAAATAAATGTGCTTTTAAATGTTTAATATATTTTTTGCTTGATATTTATTATCTTTACTGTAGTTTTTCCTTATGGGCTTGATTTTTTAAACAAAAGCTATTCATGTCTCCCATCTACTTAGGCTCTTATTGTGGCCTCCATTTTCTTTCGTATTGCCAAATTTCTGCTTCAAGTTCAAAACAGTCAGGATTTTTTAATATTTTTTGAGTTTTTCAATTGCATTTATTGTTCTTTATTTATTTATTTTAATTCTTTACCTACCATAATAAAACTTGCAGTAATGGCGTTGTAATAAAAAAGTCTTAATTTTAAGTTATTTATGAAATTATACTGAAATGACGATTTACAGCTAAGTTCCGATATGAGCCCTGAAAAAAGGGAAACAAACATTTGTTGGCTTGCTGAAAAATCGTCGCAGTTATAAGAATTTTAATTTATGTAAGCATATTTATTCAAAGTATTTATGTGTGATTCGTGCTTATATGTATTCATTTGGCATAAATCTTTTTGTGATATCGGACTGTGCCTCAATAAAAATCACACACATCGCATTGCATTCTCAATGAGTGGCTGCGGATGGAGGCGTTTCCTCACCCGATAACAAAACTAAACATGTTTAGTAAGTAGAATTGCACACACACATATACACTTATATGATGACCGAGCACGGGCCAAGCGAGCATAGGGCAGCCATTTAGCATACAAGCCACTATCTGAGTGTGTGTCCGTGTGTGCGTGAGCAGGCAAGAGTGTGTGAGTGTTTAAGAAGCAATCACCCAACAGTATAAATTCTAGAATGCAGCTAGTTTCTGGTGCATCAACGAATGGCATATACTTCGAATTGTATAGAAATATGATATTATTTTTAAATACAGCCTTGAGTAATTAGTGATTTATTAATCGAAGTATTGTCCTAATGAAAAGCTATTTCAATTCTCGTCTTTAACTTATTGGATTTTAAGTAAATGGAATCTAGCCGACAATTGAATTGAAATATAAAACATTGCTTATATAAGGAAGCATTTTTTTGAAAAATCCTTGAATTTTAATACATAGAGTTACCTAGAACTTTTGATTTGCTTTAATTTGCCACGTGTAATTAGTGCATAGATCGTTTACAATCAACTTCAGCAACACTGTGTACGAAGTAGAGAGTGCTTGGCTAGTGCAATGCAGGCAGTAAGTAGTCAGTAGACGTACTAAAGGGCAGCGTCAGCAACAACAGCGACAATAACAAGCAGGATAGCATGAGTATGGGGCTGTCGTCTATCTGCTGCTGCGATTGCGAAGCCGACAACAACGACGACGACGACGACGCGACGGTGGCGGCGACTGCGACAGCGGCATGGATTGATGGCAGAGCCACAGAGAGGAAGTGCTCTTCCGGTCTTACAAATGAAAATATTTATTTCTCTTTTGTTTTTGCTGTTTGCTTGTTTTCTGTTGTTTTTTTTGTTTTCTTTTGCATTTTGTTGTTGTATTTTATTTAATTTCATTTTATGAATAGATTGCGTTACGCATACAGAAAGAGGAAAAGCCGCAAGTACTTTTTGAATATGCACAAAATCCGGATGGACGCATAGCTGACTGGGATGACTGACTAGGGCCAATGAGTAGAACTATCTGTGAGTGTGTGTGTGCGTTGTTGAGTTGAATCGACCTCATGGGTGGTGCGCTGTAGCTAGTTACGAGCTAAACTAACTCTACCTTGCGTATACGTGATGTATTCGTCTGCGCTGTAAATGCGATTTATTTATTAGCACCCCACAGCAAGCACAGCACCAAAAGCAATAATGACAAACGCAATCGCAACTATTTACTTAAAAAAAATGCCGCGGTTTATTTGGATAAACATAAATCCAAGCGACACAAGCACACATTATCCCACACAATCAGCTCAAGTCAACTCAACTAAACTCGACACAACTTGACTCGATTCGAGGCAACTCGATTCGACTTGAATCGAAACCTAAACCAAAGCCAAAGCCGAGTAATTTGATATTCAGTGAGCATCTGCGCAACAACAACAAACAACAACAACAAGAACAACAAGTCGATTTTACAATTTGAACATTTACATTCCCATTTCCATTGATTGTGCATGATGGATCTATGCGAGTAGACAAAGCCAACATAAATACAATATACGTACAATCCATAAATATGTAAACATAAAGAGCAAACGACAAACCAAACTTCAGCTCAACAAAATGTACTTTAACAATTTACCGACAATTAAGAAGGTGTAAATAATTAAGAACAAAATTATAAGGAGAACTTATGTCAACAGTGAAATATAGTTTAGCAATTATATCATTTCTTGACTACAAAATAAATAGATACAATTTCTAAATACAGGAAAATATATAAAAGAAGCTTAGCACACATAATGTTAACAAAGTATTATAAAAAAATGAACTCAGCTCCAAAGAAATATATAATAGAATTAATGACTTGTTATTGACTAAATTGCAATAACAAATCAAACAGTTTCTAGCAAGCTTAATGAATAAGGAAAATTATTAAATTAAATGACAAATGTGAAATGAATTTAATGTCTTACATAATATGTACATGCGTGTCTATAAAATTACTATATTCTCTATTTCTCTGTTAATCTCGTAAAACTAACATATTGTGAGTCTTTTCTAATCGGCTCTGTTTGCATATTAAGGAAGTTCCTGTTTGTGTTTTGATTCCATAAGCTGCACGACCAATGAATGAATAAAATGAATGCACTCAAACGTATACGCGATCATTTCCGCTGAGTGAGTGAAATGGGATGGGACGGAAGGGAGGTAGGGTGATGGGGGGAGGTACGATGGGCCCTTTCCTGGCTTTTACATTTACAGTTAGCAAAAGTTAATTGGGCTGATATTCATGAAATATTCGAAGAAAATTATGTGACACAGCTGACTCCCAAATTGACCCCAAGAATGCCACACACACATACATACATATCTCTCTTGTGAGTATGACTCAACACACGTTGTGTGGAATTCCTTGGCCGATTTGATTAATTAATTAAAGCACAACCCTTTTGTATCACGCAGAGTTGGAGAAAGAAATATAAGACGAGTCGAGTAGTATCCCAAAGTGTCGGCATTGTCACTTTTAAATACGCGTCGCGTTATGACATTTTTAAGATGCTTATTTGGCGACCTCTCATTCTGAACTTGAATGATGCAAGCCAATAAAATGTGACTCAGTTCTCGACGTACGCTTAAGACGAGTAATTAGTTCATTCGCCCGAGTGAATAATTTCAGCATTACACTTGCCACAATCAATATTGTGAATTATTATTTGAGATCTTCATCCAAATGTACGAAAACCGGAATTTTCGGAAGTATTTACGTATTTATTGTTAATAAATGATTAAGAAATACGAATATTTCATTGGGACTTCAATTGCATTTTAAAGATTTAGTGAGCAAGCAGAAAAGACTCGCAAATTACGTAGAATTGTGTGATAGCAATTGAAATTTCAAAATATATATTATTTAAAAATATGCAGCAGCTCTAGATCCGGTCTTGAAATGTTGACTAAAAAATACTGCCTTTTAATAGTTCCTGATTGCAAGTAGAATATTCATTTTAAGTGCTTTCTATTAGTAGTCATAAAAATCAAAATAAATAATAAAAAAAAATTATGTTTAAATAAAGACTAAAAAAAAACTGCAATTGAAATCCATAAATTCTGGAATCTTCGCATTAAATACATTATAGCCTTGCATTAGCTAATATAGCCCTTAAAAAACCCGTTCACATGCAGGGTATAAGAAGATGAGAAAGCTGCAACAACAACGACGACTGCAGCACGAAAAGCAAATGAACTTTTAATGACCTTAAAGGACGCAGCAAAAGTGTTTTGTGATTTTTCTAGAAAACTGAAAGCAGCAAAAGAAAAACCAAAAAAGTAGCAGTAATAGCAGCAGTAAAAGCAGAGAAGCGACTCAAACAGAAGCACAGCAAAGTAAAGGCAAGAGCAGCGCATAATAATAAGTGCAACACTCGAAGGAAGCTGTTGCCACACTCCACCAGCCCCTGCAACAAAAACAGCAGCAACCACAATGACAAAAACCAGAACGGTCAACGGAGAACAAGCAATTCTTATCCAAATGTGCCTGTCTCAGTCGCAGTCGCGTCGCCGTCGCAGTCGCTGCCTCAGTCGCAGTCGCAGTCGCCGTCGTCGTTGTCGTCGCAGGCCCAAACCCAAAACCCAAACACAAGACAAAGAGGGAGACGACGACTAAAGTTGGAGGTGTTGATGGCGGGAAGACAGAGGGGATGAGCAGTATGTGGATCAGGTTGGAGTTGCCTGCTCTTATTGCCTGCCTGGCCTCTCCCATTGTCGACCCGACCAGTTTAAGTTCGTTTCGCTGCAGTTAAGCTGCGCACGCACTAAAGCCGAAGTCGAAGTCGAACTGAAAGCCGACGTTGATGCTGGAGCCGAAGTCGAAGCCAATGTCGGCGACGATGACGAAGGCGATGTTGTTGTGTTGTTGTATTCGGTTGTATTTTGCTGCTGCCTTTTGCTGCCGTTGTTGTGTATAGCTTTTATTTGTATTTTTTATTATTTATCATTATTTTTACTAGCGTCATCGTTCACTCACATGCACACACACACCGAAACTGGGCTACCGTGCTACGCTTTGCTCTCAACTCGACTCAACTCGCCTCTTCTCGACTCTACACTGCGCAAAATACAGCAGAGCTTTCGGCCTGGCAATGCGTCTGCGCACGCGCTCACGCTGCTTCAATGCGACTGCTGAATGCCGAATGCTGCAGCGTATCGCTTTCAAATCAAAATAAACACAAGAAGACTCCAGGCTGAAATCAAATAAACATGCCAACGTTTGTTAATTGAAAGTAGACGACATGTCATCTACCCTACGATTAGTGTATGTCCGCTCGGTTCATTTAGTTATGTCATTAAAATTTTATTATACCATGTACACCAGTCATTTATTATCATTCAATTCATAATGTCTATGTTGGACTTTTTGTTTGTAGAGCATTACGCTGTCGTTGAACTGTAGCTTCTCGTTGCTTCTCTTTAAATCTTTTGCTGTCTTCTAAAACAAACAAAACTTCAGCTGCTGGCATTGTATGAAAACCTTCAGTTTCTGAAAAAAATCTCCTGCTCCCAATAAAACACATTTTACTGAAAAGTTTTCGATTTCGAATGTATGCCAAGTATTTTTATTTGCTAGAGATGCACAAATTTCACACATAAAATTTACGATTTATAGTTTATTATTTTAAATATATAAGTTGTATCATTCAATAAATAATAATAATAATTCTATGTTTAGAAACTTAGCTTAACAATTTCGCAGGTTGTTAATTAAATTCACAATTATTACTAAAATGGTTATGAAAAATGCTATACCATTTCTATGTGGACATTTTTTATACAATCTTAAGATTCTTCACTATATTATTAATTTATTAAATATCTAGTTAATTTCGTTTTTTTTTTAATTCTATTTAAATCTATTTATGGATAATCTTTATTATGAACTTATCGGGCACTATAGCTTTGAGGGTTTAGTTACGAGGAACTTAATGTACCTGTTTATGTAATGTTTTGTAAATTGTATAATCTCTGATCGAACTGAAAGTCACAGACAGAGTGTGAATCGTTGAGTCGCTGTCCCAAAGTTTGTGCACATGCATATTTGACATATTATTAACACCCAGCATGCCAGACGCACAGACACAAACACAGATACCGTCTAGCTAGATATATAGAGGTAGTCAACCGAAACATTGAGAGTTCAACACGTGTCACACTTTGACTGATGTGACAAAACACGAGTGGGAATTGGCTGCTGCCTGGAGGCAGATGCAGAATCACCAAAAATAGATATGTAAGTGGAGGGCAAGAAGTGAAACGTCCAATTCAGCGCTGTGCATTACAGAGTAACAGATCTGATGATATTTTGGAATACGAAGCTTCGAAAGAAGCAACAACCAAAACAAACTGTATCTCTGCGGCAGTTGCTAACAATTTGTGCAAACAGCAGGCAGTGTATACAGTAGAAAGAGAGAGACAGAGGGAGGGGGAGAAGACAAACAGAAAGCCCATACCAACTTTGAGCACAATTATTTGCTGAAAGATTACTGAACACACACATCTCGCACACACTGCGACGACTGCCTGCGAGTGTGTGTATGTGTGTGTGCGCACTCGCATGACCTTGTGAAGGATGCAACTAAGAATGCTGAATGCAGAATGCTGGCAGCATCCACAAGCCAAATACAGTCAAAGTCAAAGTCAAACTCAGCCAGCGAAGTAGCAGAGCAGCAAAGCAGTAAAGCAGCAAACCGGCAAACAGTCAGTCATAAAAAGCAGCAAACGACCAAGTTGCCCGGCCTGGCCTGGCTGGCGACCAAAATTGGAGTTGCAGCTTCTTAAGAATGGGCGAAACGCGCATTGAGAAAGAAAGCCAGGCCAGTTCAGGCCAGGCAGCTTTCCGCTACTCAGCTACATCATCATCATCATCGTCAACATCATCATCATCATGATGAGGCAGCACACGGCAGCCACATAAACTGCCAACGCCATTTAAGTCATAATTTAAGCCACATTCCAGACGTGATCCTTCACAGATTGCATCGCGTGTTCATTCGTGTTGCCAGCCACAGTCCCCCTCTTCCCATCCACACTCCCTGCACAGCCCGGAATTGTACACATTCATAAATTCACATCGTTACTTCGTCGCAGCCGAAGTTGCTGCTAAAGCCGAAGTCGAAGTGGAGGCTGCAGCCGAAGTTAATGTTGTCAATACGCAGCGCGTTTTCAATTTACATACCCGAACAAAAGCGCGCTGCTGTTCACTGCTCTCATTCCATGTGGACTCACCTCAACTCCACCTCCTCTCTCGATTTTTCGATTTACAGCTCGCTCGTCTCTCTCTCTCTCTCTATCTCTATCTCTTCCTTACTAGTCGTAGATGTTTTTCCCTGCGCGCTGTCGCCGCATATAATTTGGCACATTAACAAGTCTCAAATTTCCGTTCGAGTGTCCCCCGCCCGCTTGCAGCCTCTCTCAATGCCCTCTCAATCATTCCCACGCATCTGGGCACGTACAAGCTGCAAGTGTGTGTGTGCGTTTGTGTATGTCGAGTGGTTGCCCAGAACCAGAACTGAAGGAAACAAATGTCAGGCGTTTGCGTTACAAGTGCCAGCTCCAAATATCCGTTAAGCATTTCGTTAAGCTGCATCTTTCGTTAAGTGGCATGCTCGTTAAGTAGCGTGCGCGCATGTGCAGCGACATCGACATCAACTGAAGTTCCCTTTTGTTGCCTGCTCGCATCCTGTCAACAGCAAACAAAACTCTTATCAGTCGCCAGAGCAGCGCAGCAAGCACTCAACTCACTCTCGCTCTCGCTCTGTCTCGCATTGTAATTAATTAAAGAGCAGCCGCTGTTGCTGTCGCTGTCGCAATCGTCGTCTCTCTCTCTCTCTCTCTCTCTCCGTCGCACACATATGTAGTACGCGCACTTGTAGGCATAAAAAGCTTAATTAAAACAAATTAAAGTGATTGCCATTTAGTTTGAGGTTAATTGCATTAAATGCGAAAATAAGAGCAGCCCAACCGAAAAGTTCCTTTTTTCCACAAATACAAATATGGCACAATTGGGCGAGTCAACAGATCGTACCCATTTACAGTTGGAATATGCGAGTGTTTTTTGTGTGTTTACAGGAAATCAAAACTCTTTACTTGCAATCAATTGCACTACTTTCTATTTATTATTTTAAAAAGCTTTTGTACTGCTTGCAGGCGGGATAAGCAGTTTAATTTATCAAAGCTAAGCTGCATAATGACAATTTGAACCTTGTTCTATTCATATTGATTTGCCTAATTGGGAAACTTATTGAGAAGTGAATTATGAAATGTGTATAATGAAAATGTATGTTTAATAAATTTTCATTTAATTGCCAATTATATTATAGAAGACACATAGAACGTTCAAAAAATCGATAGATGTTTATAGAGTTACTTGTATATACACTATTATAAGTGATATAACTCTATAAAATTTTCCAGATCTGTTGTAAAATTGGTGTATTTAATACATACTGCATACAATCGAATTCGGCAAGTCGAAAAAGTCTCTGCAAAGATCGCTTAGTGTGTAGAAATTTCATATTAATTGTAAGCACAGATCAGCCAGATAAATATTAGATGTACAGCAGTAATTTGTGTAGCATAGTGTAAATTGCAGTTCGCATGTTCTGGGGCACTTTGGCCCCCGTCTAGATTCATGGGATCTTTTCACGTTAGAAACTTATGAGCCTCTTGTCAGCACATAAATTCTCAGTATACATGAGAACATAGTTGCATAATGTTTGGAGCAGCAGAAGGAGGGGGGAGTGAGGCAATTGCAATTGGACGACATGGCCCGATGGCACTGAACTTTTGTGCTTAATTTGGTTCGATACGATTGCCGCTGGCGAGGAAATTGAGCGTGCCAATATATCATCGAATTTAGCATAGATACAACTATGAATATGAATGTGAATATGCGTGCGAGTGTGTGTGAGTGTGTGCGTGAGTACACGCATTATGTATTCAGATGTTGGACATGTGACCTGACAAACTATGAAAATGGTTGAAGCCATTCCAAGGGCTTAAGCGCGAGCTCGAGCCGGATGAGCATTAATTGCGTTGATTCTGATTGTCGATGTTGTTGTCGCCGTCGTTGTGACTGTTGCTGTCGCTGTTGCTGTCACAGTCGATGTTGCTGTTGTGCAGTTGTCGCAAGTTATCGACGCGTGCTGTTATTGTTGCTGTTGCTGCTGCTGCTGCTGGCATTGCAAACGCAGCTCTGGCAAAAGCTGCGGGCTGCAAATGCGAGGCTGGTTCATTGGACTGCACACAGCACACTGCCCACAGTGCCTGAGACGCGTACGCTGCCTACCAGCAAGCAGTCGACGCAACGCAATGCGATGCAGTCTCAGTCGTCGCCGCCGTCGTTGTCGCTGAATAGGTAAAAGTTTTATACTCAAGTCGTCAATGTGATGCTGCTGTTGTTGTTGTTGTTGTTGTTGCTGCTGCTTCTGCTGCTCTTCTTATTGCTGTCATTGCTTCTGCTGCTGCTGCAGTTGCTGTTGTTGTTGTTGTTGCTGCTGCCTTGCTGCGTGACTGTTGCTTCTGCCTGCTGCTGCAGTTGCTGCCGCTGCTGCTGCTGTTGTTGTTGTTGTTGTTATTGTTGCTGCTTTTTTAGACACAATTTCCGGGTCATTGACTTGGACTTGGAGCATTTCTTCATTGAATTGCGTATGTAACTGCAACTGTATGTGCGTGTGTTTGTATGTGTTTGTGTGTGTGTGTGCGTGTGTGTGGGGATGTGTGTGCGCAGCAACACGATCAATAAACGAGACAAGCCAAACGACAACAACAACAACAAGCCACACACAACGACGCTGGGCTAGAAGAAATACGATAAAAAAGAAGTATGCAAACATGTTTAGCTGAAAAGACCACAGCTCTCGCATACCCTGTGAAATATGTTATAGCTGATTTCTTAAAACAATTATACAAACGGAAACTAAGGGATTGTTACTGTTTTTAGGAACATTGAGGATCCTACAAGAGCTAAGGTCGTAAATAGTCTGTCAAGTGCTTTAGGAAATGTTACTTTAAGAAAATAGATTGAGATCTATTAAATAGTTTAATATGGTATTACTTTCAAAAATATGTATAAACCTAAACAAAATATAAAAATATTAGTATTTCTTACATTAATTGTTACATAAGTACAACCAAAAGAGTAAAAATATTATTATATTATATTGTTATTATTATAAATGTATTTTTTTAATATGCTTTTCATATATATTTCTAACTATTGTCTTGCGGTCAGCTACAGTTTAAAATGCATTTAAAGAATACAATTCCAATTCAAACAGATCTCTTAGATTGTTGTGGTAAGTTCCCCAACTTGCTTCATCGTGTAAACCGAACTCAGAAGACAGGCAAAGAGGAATCCTTCAGTTTGCAGTTATGTTGACTGAAGATGGGCGGTAGCTGTTGTGGTCAAACGAACGGGGCGTGGCAGCGTTGAATGCAGATTGTGGTTGTTGGCGTTGTTGTTGTTGCTGTTCTTGTTGTTATCGTTGTTGTTGGAGGACGAATGCTGTGCGCAGCATAATGCCAGAAAAAACAGTAAACGAAGGCGAGAAGGAAGCGCAAAGAGAACATTATAACAACAACAGCAACAACATCAACAGCGACGCAACGCAACTGCAGATAAAGCCATGCAACACCGGCGTGGCAGCAACTGAGTCTGAGTCTGAGGCTGAGGCTGAGGCTGAGGCAGAAAACTCAAAGCCCGCTGCCCACCTGCGTCAGCCCCGCCGCGCCATCAAGAGAACCTGATCCCTAATGGCCAGTATCATGAGAAGACGCAAAGACGCAGTCTCTCTTCCACTGTCGTCAAGTGTGTGTGTGTGTGTGTGTGTGAGTGTGTGTGTGTGGAAATCAAGTGTAGCAAAGCAATGTGAAGGTAAAAGAATAAGAGCAGCGGGCTTGAGAATGAAAGAAGCAGAAGAAACAAGAAAGAAAATAAGAAAGAAAAACTAATTTGGCGTAGACGAAGAGCAAATACTCTTCAAGAATGCTAAGAGCAATTGGAAATTACAGTGTAGAATTGTTTAAAAATACGGATAATTAATTACAGATAATATTTAAAGTAAGCTTAACTACAGAAGGACATTTTCAACTAAAAGTATCAAGTATATGTCAAGTATGCAGGGAGTAAGTATATTTAATTAAAATAAAACTAAATATATTAAATAAAAAAAACTAGATTTAAAATAAAAACTAAATTTAAAATATACTAATTGCGAAATTAGATTTATAATTGACAACTTTAGAAAGAATAAAAACTTTAAATACTAAAATATTATTCACATTTTTTTTAAGTTTTAAGGACCAAGAATTGTATTGATCTCTTGGAACAAATTACAACCATAAGTTGGAAAATAATATATGTATATTTGTCTGGCTGGCAAAAGTGTAAATCAAAATATATTATTAAAGTGCAAATAGTTCGTTAGCTAAAATACTCCATCGAAGAGTATTCAAAATAAACTGAACGCGTCACGGAAAACTCGTTAATGCAGGCGAAGATTTCACTTGGAGGTCGGTCTACCAGTGCCAGTCCAGACCCACCTAAGTCCCAGGCATTTTAATCAGCGTGTCGCATAATTACCGGATGCTGTTGAACGACGCTGTCGGGCCTGGAGACTGGAGACTGGGGATGGAACTGGGATTGAGACTGGGGACTGTGGACTGTCGACTGTAGACTGAAACTGGGGATTGGGACGCACATGTCAAGCGTAGAAAGACAGAGAGCATGGAGAACAGCGAAAGAGAAAGAAAGAGAGAGAGAGGGAGCAACGAGGTAGATATATTCAAAATCATAACAAAAAATGATGGATGAATTGTCGCGCTGCTTGACTCCAATAAAAATAACTGTAAATGCTGCTAGCCTCTCGACAGCGCATAGATTTCTAGGGGGAGATCAACAGTACCAGCAGCAGCAGCGGCAAACGTTGCAGCAGCAGCCAAATTAAAATTATGTTGCATGCTCACCAAAAAAAAAGAGAAAAAAAAACAAAAACGAAACGAAAAAAAAAGATATTCTAGTTATCTGCGCGAGTCTGGGACTGCAGTGAAAGTTGCTGTGACTGTCTGAATTCGAAGTATTGAAAATATTAATAGAACAAACTTGTTTTGACGGAAATGCACTTTACTTTATTTATCATAGTCCGGCCGAGCAGCGCGAGTCGAGAGCGGAGAGACGCGGGTGGCGAGAGGGGGCAGGGGGAATGGGGAGCTGTGTGTGGAGCAGCTGCTGTTTGGGATGAATGGAGCAACATGTGGAGAGAGGGTGCAGCATCCCACCATGTCGAAGATTCTGATTCTGATTCTGCGTTGATCGTGCTCGCTAGATGTGTGTGTGTGTGTGTGTGTGTGTGTGTGCTCGTATATTTATACAGATAGATGGCCGGAAAAGATAAAGCAGCGGGGCAGAAATCGAGTGCGAATTATACAGCTAGATACTCACAACACAAAACTCTGATCATCTCAAGCCAACTTTTGCTGAATTAAATGCAGTCGCCTGCTTTATGAATGACCAGCCGGGAAACTCGACCCAAAATTGTTGATCTAAGATGCGTATCATTTAATATATTTTACATATCATTTGGGGAGGAGACAGAGAGAATTTGGATTTCACAGGGTCAAACATGGTTATCAATTAAAAATCAATGTATTATTTTTATAAGAAAAAGAAAATTAATTAGACTACAACTTAGTCTAAAGTATTATTTATTCCCTTAAAAGTTTGACATTGCATTTCTATTTTGTTAAATCAATAGCATTCGAATCAGAAATAAACGACTTGAAAGATGGTTTTATTGAATGAATATTATTGGCCAATTCACTGAGTGCTTCAAAGGGAATTCATTAAAGATATTGTAGTTTTATTTAGCCAAGTGCTGCAGTTAAAAACAGCCATAAAAATGCAAAAACTTATTAGCTTAACTGAATGAATGCCACTCAATGTTCAATGCATAATGAACGAGTCAATAAGTTATAACAATCGCAGTCAAGTGCGAGTGCGAGTGCGAGTGCGCGTACATTTGTTGAATGAAAACTATTCACTTGGCATATAAACTATTAGAATTGCATATGTATATGAGATATTGTTGTAACGTAAACTGCGCAAGTAACAAAGACTGCATACAAATCGAGAAATAGATGCAAAACCTGAGGTTTAGTGAATGAAAAGCATTTACGTTGTTCTAGTAAAACACACATTAAATAAAAAATAATTAAAACACGTCTGTCACTCAGTGATGTGTAATTGAAAGTGAAGATCTGGTGAGATTATGTTGAGGACTGAACATAATTACAATCTTTGTCAAAGGGTACTGAGGTTTCGGCGATTGCCAGATGTCTTTGTCAGCGCACTTGACATCATCAACAATGTTCATCAGTTGCCCCGAGGCAGTCCCCCCACCCCCCTCCTCCTGTTTCCCCCTTTCGGGGGTCCATGAGTCTTGTCAAGGTTTATTACAATGTAACCACAAAAGCCGTTGGCATCGAGCGGCTGTCATGAAATATTAGAAACGCCAAACGCAAAAGTGCTTAAAACAACAACAGGGAAATTGTTCATGTTGCACATGTTGTTGTCGTTGTTGCTGTCGAGTGTTGCCCATAGCCAAAGTTCAAGTAAGGTTGAAACCATTTGTCGGATTAAATACGCGCCGCGGTAATTATGTGCTTCGACTCGAAGCAACACAGCAACAGCAACAGCAACCGCAACATACTCGTTGTAGCATAGACAACAAGGCAAACAAACCGACAAGATCCGACCTCCTCTGACCCCCGTAGCTCGCCCTCTAAAAGCGACTGTCGAAAGCCGAAACAAGTTTCGAGCTTGGCAATTGAACAAACGCTGCGATAAGGCGAACCGCACAAAGTGTCAAATGAATTTGTCGCACTCGACATCGACGTCGAAGTCGAACTCGAACTCGAACTCGGGAATCGGGACAACAGAAATGTGTTCAATTGTCCAGCAAACAAGAACAAAGACTCTTTCGTACCTCGCGCCACATGTTGCATGTTTGCTGCAGGTGCTTCCGCCGCTGGGCGGATATGCGTATTTGTTGAATTCCATTTACACCTGTTGCACCGACACGGAAAGAACAGCAAAAGCGAATTTCGACAAACTTCGACGACGACAAGAGACAAACGACAAACGACCAACGACGATCGACAAGCGACGAACGTTGAACGACGAACGACGCTCAATGCATATAAAACCACAAGCAACTTCCGCTGCTCGACGTCGACGATAGCCGGCATCATCGACTGTGGCAGGATCAATCAGAGTCCACACATCTGGGACCTGTTTGCCGCCTCGCCATGTGCAATGTGCAGTGTGCAGTGAGTTGGCGTTTTATACCCTTTGCAGCGAACAGGCGTCTCAACTCAAGCATTAAATGTGCTCTGCCCTGAAGGACTTCGACTTGAGTCTCTGCCTGCTGTCGTCTTGGCGTCCTGCTTGGCAGACATCTACTCAACCAGTTAATTAGTCAACAGCTTTTGATTATACGAAGAGTATAGATATGTTTGATAACTCATTTAATTTCATAAATTTCGTACTTGTTTCAGGATTGAAAACATATATTCTGTTAGAAACAACACTTTATAATTTAACGTGTCGTCTTCAACAGTCTTGGAAAACAGTTTGCTTTATTATAATTAGATTATTAAATATATTATTTTACTTTAACTTTTTTTATAAAAAACCTTTTTCCCCCAAAAATTATTTTTAAATTTCCCTCAAAAACTAAAAAAAAAATTAATTTTACCTTTTATATAAAAAACAAAAAAACAATTATATACATTTTTCTATTCATTTAAATTTTGTCAACGTAAAAAATTGTTAAATCGATTATCATAATAATTTAATTTCATTAATTTAATAATTGGTTAGTTTCTTAATTTATATTTGTAATAACTTTTTGAATTTGTGGTTGCTATTCAATATAAAGAAGAGCATCAAATCGGCGAACTGGCGAAATTAAGCATATGTACTTGTTATTACTTTTCGTTGAACTTGCAACGGATAAGATCGTATGACGATCGTCCGGACCTCTGTCCCCCCTCCCCCTCCATTCGTCTCCATCTCGCACTCCGCCACTTCGTCGGCTGTCTCGATTTCGCGCTCTTGATATGCGACTGCGAGTTCATAATGATTTCATTGATCTGTCATTCAGGAGCTTCCAGCTTGTCTGTAGCGTATACGTTATATGCAAGCGTGCAAGCGAGTGTGTGTATAATTATGCAGATGAGCTTGCATTGCAGATTTGATATGCACAGACACACACACACATGCATATTGAATCATATGTATATGTACACATAGACTGTACACACTGATAACGCTTCCTGGCTCATGTTCGCTTCAGCAACTCACTTCAAAGGCCGATTAACGCATACGCTTCACCTTCGGGCGGCGATGACAAGGGAGCATCGCAGTCGCAGTCGCTGTCGTCGTTGGCGTCGCCGTCGCCGTTGGCCGTCGTTGCTGTCGACAAAGCAGCGGTAATTTTAATGCGGGCGCACACATCAAAATGCAGTTAGACTGCCAATCAAATGTTGCGCTCAGGCGAGCGAACGAGTAGAGGAAATGGGGTATACTAAAGACAGGAAATGACCCCTGGCCTATCTAAACCGAAAGCTACAAAGGCCGTCTACCGAATTATGAGAATATTATTATTCAAGATTTGTGTACTTTCATTCGTATTGCACTGAACTCAATCTATTTACACGTTCTTTAAATAATGCATATTATATTCTTGCATTTTCTACAAAAACTTAAATTCTTCTTTTATAAAATGAATTATAATTCTTGTTTTCAGGCATATTCTGATTAAGGATTTATTTATTTAAAAATGTAAAGAACAAATTTGAGAAATTGAATGAAGTTCATATTATTATTGCAGTTTTATAGACAGAACTCGCATCCATTCTGTGAAATTAATTAAATTTGTCATTAAAAAACATAAAAAAGAACTTCTCAGTTACGAGCCCATTTTTGAAAAGTGCCAATTATTAAATTAATTAAAGCTGTGAATGTATTTAAGAAAAAACTGACAAGTTATTATGTAGAAAATGTAAAATTGAAATCCATATTAATAAAATGATGTAGAAAATTAACTTTTCTTTATTTTCCCTCGTTCTCGCTGTGACAACGATTCAAGCATTTTGCAGCAATTTGAACTGTTCAGCTTTTTTACCCCCGATTTAATCCATTTACCATTAGCGGCACTTGGCAACCGTCTGCCGCTGTTGTTGTTGTTGTTGGTATTGTTGCTGTTGTTGTCGTTGCTGCGGCTGTTGCTGCTGCTGCAGTAGCTCAGTTTGTGTCGCTTTGTCCGCCTTATCAACTTCATTCATTAGAGCTGTCACTGCACACACACGCAGAAAGTGTGTGTGTGTGTCTGTGCATGTGTGTGAGTGTAGTTATTGAGAGAGCAAGCGAGCCATTACACTTACTCGAATGGCAAGACATGCAAGCAAACGACAGCGACGACGACGACGACGAGTATGTATTCACTTCTCACTTCGTTAAATATAGCACACTTCAATAAAAAAATGCCGTGACAACGTTTCAGTTCGGTTTCCATTCATCAATATAAGAAAGCGACCCAAACTGTGTCAATCAGCAGCAGCAGCAGCGCCAGCAGCAACAACGACAACGAGAAGCGTCAAGAGTGTTGGAAGCAAAGACCAGTTTGGAGCGAATTGGCAGGTCTCGTGCGCTTATCAGACCCGTTCGCCATCTCAGTTTGTTTGTTGGGTGTGTAGTGTGCCGCAAAGTCGCCGCTGATTACATTTATTTTTTTCTGCTCACTTATTTTTGCATAGGCAAAAGGTGACCCGGCGAACTTCGGGGCTATCAGTGGCGACAAACATGTACGCATACTAGCGCACACACACACACTCGCTCACACAAATACACACACACACACACACACACACGCATACTCACGCACACTCGCGTGGACTCTCTTTAGTTGAACGCTTGAAATTTACGTTGGCTGCTCGTCTCGCCTCGGTTTGCATTGGTTTGGTTTGGCTGGCCGCGCGAATTATGATTGAATAATGTGCCCACCACCACAAGCGAGGGTCGTAGTCGCTTGCCAGTCAATTATGCAAAACGGTTACTGCACTTTGCATTAATTAATAACAACGACAACGGCAACGACAAGCATATTTGCACAGTGAACGAGGCAAAACTCTGCGTTGCGCTTGTCACACAATTTGCACGTGTCATGCTTAGGGCCTAAGCTTAGCTTGCAGAGAGTGAACAGCTGTTCGCCTCAGGAGAGAGAAAAAGAGAGTGAGAGCACGAAACTTGCAAGTGTTGTTGCTTTTGCTTTTCGTTTGTCTTTTGCCTTTGCATTTGCCATTGCTTTTGCTATTGCTGTAGCTTTGGCTTTGCCGATGCTGTTGTTTTTATTGTAGTTGTTGTTGTTGTGCTGCTGCCTCCCTTCCAGTTTGAGTGAAAAATTTCGCAGTTAAATTTAAATTGAATGTGTGTGTATTTGTTTTGTTTATCTGCGTGTATGTGTGTGTGTTGTATGTTTGCAACATTTTCAGTAATTTAAAAATAAGTGCGCCGACGACCGACGGCCCCAAATAGCATCCGCGAAATGCAGCAGCAGCAGCAGCGGCAGCAAAGCAGAGCAAAGCAAAAGCAGCGCAACGCAGCCGTTGCTGCTGGATAGGCCCAGCAAGCAAGCACGCCATGTGATGCGTATGCAGCATAAGCATAGGCGAGAGCAACAGAGACAGCACGCTGCTAGCCAGGGGTTGGGGCTGGAGAGCAGCAGTCGCGGGTCTCTGGTCGGTCGATCTGTCGGTCTGTTCGTCTTTCTGTTTGTCCGTCTCTCTGTCGGTCGGTCGGTTGGTCCGTGTGCGCGAGATAAACAAACTGCCAGTTCACTATCAATCAAATACCGGAAACAGCTGCTTTAGTTTTATTTTGCCATAGCCATTTGGCACAGCAACACACACACACACACAGAAAGAGAGAGAGACGGAGAGAGAGCGAGAACTCACTCAGGCAGACAGACAGCAGTGACTTAGGCAACAGGCTGCATCGTCGTCGTCGTCGTCGTCGTCGTCGTCGTCCACGTCATCGTTCACTTCAACGTGCCATAAATGAGTAGAGCGACCAAATATATGCACATCTATCTGAACATTAGGCATGCAAATAACAACAGTCTGGGTTCTTTAGTATTATATGATTTTTTTTATTTTGTAGTTTTTAACGGAACATACATTCTAAAAACATTACATAAAGTTCTTCATCCTGCCATCCTCAACTGCTTGGATCTCCTTCTCCTTCTTCGACATCTTCATCATCCATCGACTACTCAGTTTATTTAATTATATTAAAATGTACAAATAAAATAAATATTCTTTATGTATAGCTTGGTTGTATGTACTTGTATGTATAGTGCCTTAAATACTAATCGTTTACATAATATTCCATTTATTTTTATTGTTGCAATTATTCTTCTTTCTTTTTTCTGCGCTACAGTTAAGGAGTTTTTTTGTTTTAGTTGGTTTTCAAGTGTTTTCTTTTCTTTTGTTTTGTTTAATAGTTAGGATTTAAGCATACGTACATTTTTGTTGTTTTGTTTTATTTTTTTTGTTTTTTAATTTTAATTTTTATGATTACTAAGCTATTAGCTTACATATTACATATACATTTATAACATATGGTAAAATGTTTCTTTTTCCTTTCAACATTATTTCATTTGTTTTTCTTGTTTTCTTGTTCAGAAATTTATTTCGCTTTTGGTAATCGGGATTTGAATTTGCTTTTTCTCATAGATATTCTTTATTTCTGCATTTTGCTTTAAGTTGTAAGAGTTGTAGTTTGGCTTTTCTATATATGTATGTATGTATGTTTGTCCTTTATTATATTTTTCTTGTATATTTGGAATTTTTCTTGCATTTTGTAGTTTACTGCTTGTATTTACAATCGATGTGGGGGAATCGAGGGGAATTAATTTGTACAATACATAAAAAAAAACGATAACAATTTGTCATATAAAATACATTCATAAGAAATTAATTTTCATTTATAGTTCTTTGTTTTTGTTGTAGTAATTATGTATAATAAAGTATATTATCAGTTGTTTCGCTTATTTTCCTGTAGTATAAAGTAAACTTGTTATGGCCAACAACAACTGACTTTAGATAATGTTTTCTAAGCACATTTAGACTCGTCTACTTTTTGTAATTTGCCCATTAAATTCGTACAATAATAAATTGTGCAAAATATTTGTCTAATCCCATATTTTTTAGTTTTTTTTTCTTTGTACATTACTTGAACTACAACATCGAAAATGGACTGGTTTTTGTGTTAGCTTAAATATTTTGCCTAGAGACTTTTGTGTGTATTTGTGTGTTGTGTTATCGCTGCCAATCGTTATCGCACAAATAGTTATCGAAAATTTTTACAAATGCTACAGAAAAGCAAGCTGACGTTTTACTTTACGCAACAAAAGAATAAGCTAATTGAATTGGAATCGCATTTATTTGAAAACAAAATTAAATAAAACATAAAATCTCGATATAAAGTTTTGAAAGGAATCGTCGGCGAAACAATAAAAAAGTAATGAAAACATTAATGCATTAATAAATCGTTCGAAAATAAATGTTCTTCTTCTTCTTCTTCTTCTTCTTCTTCACCATCATCTACTACATCTTCTTCTTGTTGGTGTTGTTGTCGCTCGTTTCAGTTGCTCATTCATTAATTATTTCCTTCTTTTTTGTTTTTTTTTTTTTATTTTTTTTAAATTAAGCGAAAATTATTTTTTAAATAACATTTCTAATAATTAATAATTATCTGTTTGCAGTCTTTGGTTATTTATTTTTTCTTTTTTCAGTTTTCTTTTCATTTTTTTGTGTGTTTGTTTTTTGTTTTTTGCTTTTCTTTAAATCGTACATTAAACGTGTGTTTTTTTCTTGTATATCATTAAATCATACATTAAATATTTGTTGTTGTTTTCTGGTTGTTGTTGTTGCTGTTGAAGTTGTTGTTGTTGCATATATATAGGCATATATGTATCTTTAAGTCATACATTGAATATTTGTATATATGGTCGTATATATATATTTGTATGTATGTATATGTGTGTGTGTGGGTGTGTGAGTGTTTGTATATAACATCGAACATCGACTCGATATCGTCGTTCAGTGTGACGCGTTTTTTAACGCTCCGCCAAAAAACGCGCACGAACCGCGTTCTTCCTTCCCCTGGATGCCACTCAGTAGTCCGGACTGGAGTCGAGCAGCCGCTTCTCGGGCGTCAGGTCGCCCTTGCGCAGGATGCGACTGGCCGCACTGCAGCCGTGCTCGAATCCTTTGCCCACGGCCAGCGGGACGCCTCCATTCTGTGGCGCCATGCCGCCCACACCGCCGCCCGCCAGCGGCACAATGGGCATCATGCTGCTGCTGCTGTTGGCGGACCCAATGCCGCCGATGCCGCCGCCGCCGCCGCCGCCATTGGCGCTGACCAGGCTGGCGTGGGGACAGCGACAGCCGCGACCCGCAAAGCGAGCGTAGCACTGCTCGCAGAGCTTGACGCAGCCACGCATCGGCCAGTAGCACCAGAGGCAGGGCAGCACGATGGACAGGGCGCCCAGCCAGCCCCAGCGCTGGGTGCGCTTGTAGGGGCCGCAGGAGCAGGGATTGTCGACGCACGGCGTCCCGTTGCCATCGTCGCAGTCCATGTCGTTGTCGCGGGCGCAATGGTAGAAGAGTGCCTTGGCGCAGCAGAGACAGGAGGCGTAGTCGATGATCGACTCGGCGCTGCAGAGGCACGTCTTGTTGCACACCCACGTCTGGGGCAGCGGACGCGGACTCTGGCACTGCTCGCAGCGACAGAGGCCGCAGCGCGGACACACAATCGGATTGAGCAGCGTCGCATCGCCGCCCAGGACAATCGAGGCGCCCAGTTGGCCGCCGCTGCCCGGCAGCTGTTGTAGCTGCTGCTGTTGCTGGTGCTGGTGGTGCTGCTGTTGCAGCAGCTCCTCCAGCGCATGCATGTGCTCCTTGCTGCTGCTGCCGCTGTTGCTGCTGTTGCTGCTCATGGGCTGCTTTGTGATGGGCTGCGTGATCGGTTGCTGTGCTGTCGTCATCGTCGTCGCGGCGGCGGCAGCAGCGAAGCTTAAACCGTTGCGCGGCGGCGCTGGCGGCGTTTTGGAGGCGGGTGCTTTGGTGTGACCATTTAATAGATGCGGATGATGTTGCAGGTGCTGCGCGGGAATTGTGTGCAAATGCGAATGTAATAAGCCATCGGTGCCATCGACGCCACCGCCTATGCCACCGCCACCGCTAACGCCTGTGGCTGCAGCCGAGCCAGCAGCTGCCGCCAAGCGATTGATGCCTATCGAATGTGTTAGTTGTTGCTGCTGCTGCTGTTGCTGCTGCTGGTGGTGTTGGCGCTGGGGCAGCAGCAGCAGGTGGTGCGTCGTCGTCTGGCCATTGTCCTGCTGGCCAGCGGGGTGCTGGGCCCGAGTTGCATGCTGCAGCGGCGTGTCCACGTACTCATTGGTCAGCCTCTCGCATTCGGGTCGCGGTTGCGCCAGCGTGACGGGCGAGGCGGGCGGCTGACCCGTCAACGTTGTCGGCTCAGCGCTTTGGAAATGACTAAGGAAGTTGTTGTTGTTGTTGTTGTTGCTGAGGCTGCCGCCCCGCTCGAGCTGTTGCCACTCGCTGCTGTCGTCGCTGCTGTGCTGATGTTGAGCAACGTCGGCGTCGGCGCCGGCGGACGACGTCGCGTGAAGCTGGACGTGCTGCCGTTGCTGCTGTTCGCCGTCGCTGTCGACGAGGAGGCGTTGCTGCTGTTGCGACTCAGGCTGCTGGGACGCTGCGGCAGAAAGGTCAGATGATGGATCTGGTAGTCGTCGATGTCCACCGTTGCACGTATGATCGATATAATGTTGTTGTTCACGTTGTTGACGTTGTTCACGCTGTTCACGTTGTTCAGATTGTTCAGATTGTTGCTGCTATTGCTGCTCGTTGCACTTGCTGCTGTAATACTAGAGTTGTTGTTGCTGTTGCTGTTGCTGTTGCTGTTGCTGGTGCTGCTGCCACTTAACGCTGCTGGCTCCGGCGCCCTTGGTCGATGCACACGCGGTAGGAGCTTTGGGGGCCGGGGTGGCGCCAAGGGATCGCCGCCATTTCTGCGATCCATGTATCGTTGTAACCAATGCCAAGCAACACAGCCTTGCCACTGCCAAGCTGCAACTTGGTAGCTCAATAATTGATGCTGCTTGTGTTACTGCTGTTGCTGCTGCTGTGGTGCCCTCGGTAATTGCTGTGCCCCAATTCAGCTCGATTTGCCTTCATCCTAGCACGTTCTGCCAATTGCCTTGATTTCCTTTTGCTCCTTTTTGCTAATCTTGTTGTTGTTGTCGGTCCTTTCCCAGCGCAGCTTCCTCGATTGCTTTCTGCAACAAAAACCAGAGAGAAAGAGAAAGAAATGTCAAATAATTATTAATTCTTTTGTTGTTGTTTTTTTTATTTTTTCACATATCTGCTACTGGCGCCGAGTGGCACGTACAGCGCTTCTAAGCTACCCTTCCTTGCCCCCTTGCCCCACGCTGTTGCTGCCCTTGCCGCATGGCACGTAAAATTATCTTCTTATTTGTTATTATTGTTATTACTCGCGATTAAATATAAAACTTTTCTTCATATGCGAGTACATTTCATTGTTTGTAATTAATTTCGCGCGCTGCCATAAAAAGCAGCCCACAAAAAAACAACTACAAACAACAGCAACAACAACAACAATAGCAATAACAACAACATTAACTTGGGTCAGCTCAACGCCCAAGAAGAAGGTCGAAATCTTTGGCGTGACTTTTATGTAAACATAATGCAAAGCTTTTTTCATACCGCGCACTAGAAAGCTGTCAAATGTGGGGTAGATTAGCGGGAGCCAAATGTATCTCAAAAAGTATCTTTTGCATAGTAAGCATTAAAATCATTGCTTTTTTTGTATACTGCATTTAGTATTTTAATAATTTATTAAAGTTGTTGGTCTCATCTATTAAAATTGCTACTTTTGATATTTATTATTTTCTATCTATTTAACTTGCATTTGATTGTATTTAAATTACACCAATTATATCTTCGATTTGTATTACAACTTATTTAATTTGATTTCTCTTTGAATTGTGATTTTAAATTATAATATATCTGACTGCATATTTCGTGTTTTTAAGAGGTATTTACCTTCACGTCTTTTCTTGTTGGTTTTATTTGAAGTTCGCTTTAACGACGCTTTCAAATGTCTCTAAACATTTCAAAATTCCCCCGAATTCGTGACCACACTGCACTACACTTGATATGCTCCAGATTATTATGGCTCTAATTTGTTGCCCAATCGTAAGTTTACCCAAAACTCTCAACTGGGTTATGTTTATGTTAAGGGCTACGAGTCTATATCATGTTTCATGGCAATTCTGCCGAATTGCGACTAGAAATGTGTACCAAAGTCTCGGCTGAAAGTTACTACAGTGAACTACTAAAATCTTATATTAAAAGTACTCCATTAAAACTCTTATTTTAATGAGAAGTATTTCTATATAATTCTTTTTTTGTACTTGCCACAATATTAGATGAATTTCTCATTACTCACATTTTCTCTTTGTTTGATGACTATTTTATTTATTGTTTCTCTATTATTGCCCAATTATTTTAGCGTGTTTTCTTCATTCTCAATTCGTATAATTTTCTTTCAACTCAGAAACATATACGCTCAGTTTGTTCGATTGCTTCTGGAAAACTACTGCTTATATATATGTGTATATATGTACATTGTAGCTGGTTGTCTGTGTATAAATTGCGATATGGATTGTGTATATGTTTACACATAATTAAACCCGTGGCACGAGTCACAAATAAGGAAATACAGGAAATTAATAAGCCTCAATAAAAGAGCGAGAATTTTGTGTGGATCGCGCGCGCAGATGCTTCAAGATTATATCTATACTACCATACTATATATACTATATAGCGCCTCTGCTTATGTTTATATTGTGTCGGAATGCCGATAAAAAAGAGCGCACACACAATAATTGATATTATTATTATTATTATTATTATTATTATGGTTATTATCACTGTTATTATTCATAAATTTTTGTGCAGCTTACAAAATAGCGCAAAGGCGAAAATGAGCACAACAACTGTTCTAAATGGATCTCAACAGATTCACCTTTACATAAGTAGTATAGCTCGATATGTATCGCATATATACACACATATATATCTATATCTATATATATATATATATATATATATATATATGTATGTATGCTTTGCTATAAAAATTAACACAAACGCCCACTTATTGACGTCATGTCCGGTACTCAAAAACAATTTTCGAGAATGACCACAATTGAGAAAAACAAAATCGAAATAAACAGCCAACAGATGAGGAATGACTTTTCAAGCGGGGAAGCGGAGGGAGCAGCGGGGGTAGATCTGCGCTGATTGCCAATAAGAGGAAAAGCGGCCAAAAAGACTCTGTGTGTGTTTGTTGGCCGTGTTTGCCAATCGTGTTCGCTTTGCTCTTGGGCTGCTGTAAACGTGATTTGAGGCTTTGCGTTTCTTTGCAATTCTTCTCACAAAAATGCATATATAATTTTACGAGCATGTTATTGTCAGAGGATTATCAAATTATTCAGTAATTTATTAACAAATGTGCCCCACTCTCTCTCTCTCTCGCTCTCGCTCGCACTCTCTAGAAATAAATGTCCAAAAATACACGTTGAATACAAAAACTATTCAAGTGGCTCTGCGATCGAAATTAAATATGTTAATCGTGCGGCACACAGATTATAATTATAATAGAGTTATTAAACAAATTAATTGCATTAATATCATATTATCAGATTAGCAACAAATGCAGCAGCATTTGAATTTCAAAACCCAATTCGAATTTGAATTGTTTATTTATGTACGTAGCATGAATAATCAAGTGAATTAATTTTTTTATTGCGCATAAACAAACATTAAAACTAAACGCAAATTTTAGGCATAATTTAATGGCAATTAATAAGTATTAAAACGAATGCGAAAGAAAGAACAAAAAAAATGAGAACACACGCAAAAAAATGAAATAAAAACTGTATAAAATAAAACACGCAATGCCAAGATTTTCGATTTCATTCTTAAATTAATTGGCACAGCCGAACAACAACAAGCAACAACAGCAACAAAAGCATCACGTAATTTAAAAAGATTTTTCTTATTTTTAATTGCTATAGAATCCAAGTTGTTTTTTTTTTTTTGATTTGGCATTTGTATTTTTATTTGTATTTTTATTTTTGCCGCCAAGAGCGCGAAGCTGGCAAACTTTGACCTTGGAGCGCAGTGTAGTGAAAAAGTGCTGCCAATTTTTTAAGTACATAGCGCATTTTATTTTTAACATTGTTGCTGTTGTTGTTGTTGTTGTCTCAGCTTGCTGTTCATTCAGCGGGCGTGCAAAACGAAATGTAGCATTTGAATTTGAAACGTTTTCATTAATAAGTGAACTTGGCGTTGCGGGCGCCACGAAACAAGTCACAAGTCGCTGCCGCTGCCTTAGTCGCCGTTGCAGTCGCAGTCGACGTTAGCAGCGGCAGCGGCTGCGACAGCAGCAGTGACGTTGGTGTCAACGTTTTGTTGTCTTCATTGAAAGCGATTCAAACGGATTCGACGGCTTGTGTGTTTGTGTTTGTATTTTGTTTCTTGTTTGCTGTTTGTTAGCACAAACAAGTGTTTCAATTCAGCAGCAGCAGCAGCAGCAGCAAAAAATAAAAATACAGAATTATTTAAGGCAAACAACAACAACAGCAAGAACAGCAACAATAAGAACAACATTCAGCAGAGCATTGCGCTTCAAGACTTGTAAAAATAAACGCAGGCAAAATCAAATGCAAACAGGTTTTCTTTTTTCTTTTTCGTTTTTCTGCTTCTTACTCGTTCTCTCTCTCTTTCTACTCGTTTGCTGGCTAATAAGCCGGTGACTTTGAGGGCCAGAATGTGGCCCAAAGCAGCGGCAAAGAGGCCAGCGAGGGGGGGAGGGGGTATCGAGGGGGTGGCAGCTTAAGAGGGCGCGCCCCGTTGCCATTTATATGCACATATACATATACATATCTATATATAAATATATATATGTATATTTAATTAATTGCCGCAAAAGAAATATCAGCATGACCCAATTATCATAAAAACAAAACATAAAAAGCCATACGACAAAAAAACAAAGCTCATATTTATATGCAATAATTAATGGAACATTATGAACATTTAGCGCAATAAAAACACAAGTGGAAGCTGCACAGAACGAAATAGAGAGAGAGAGGGAAGAGGGGTGAGAGACAGAGACAGAGAGACATGTTTTTGCCGTCTGAGTTGAATAAAATGTTTAAACAAAGGAAATGCGTCTAGTTAACGCCATTTGCACTTGGCATTCCGCATATGAAATGCAGCAAAAAAAAACAATGTGCTGATCAATCAATAAAATAGTTGCAGTCAGCACAGCGACTATATATAAATCACTTACTATATTACATACGAACGAACTGTGGTCTGTGTATTTAAGTCAGAGTTGGCACATTTCGCTGAAAGGGGCGCAGCGAAATATGTTGTGGCTGCGCTGCATATTTTGGCGCAACGTGCGGCTAAAAATATGTGCGGATATGCCCGAAAGATGCAGCTGGAGACGCAGATGCAGATGGAGATGGAGATGGAGATGGAGATACAGATACTTTTACAGATACAAATGTGGCGAGAGCGACAAAATGAAAAACCTACACAGGAAACACTAATGACTGCCAGCAAGAAGTGGCAAAAAAAAAAACAAGGAGGAGAAGAGCGAAAGAAAGGCAGATAGAGAGAGAGAGAGAGAGAGAGAGAGAGAGCGAGTGAATGAAGTAGAAAGGCAGACAGGGAAATCAATCGGCAAGAATGAGAGGACCAGCGAGACTGCGACTGAGAATCATTGCCACAGCCGCAGCACAGATCATTAAACTATTTAAATGCTCGGCCCCGCAGTGACAGACAGACAGAGAGACAGACTCAAGCCAGAGACTGGAAACTGAGCAGCAGACACAAGTAGTCTAAAAGGCCATATGTTGTGGATTTGCAGCAGCAGCAGCAGCAGCAGCAGCAGCGGCAGCGGCAGCAAAGGGCACCTAATAGTTTTCAAAGCAAATGAGCAGCACATGTGGCAAACAAACAGCGAGCGAGAGCGAGAGCGTGAGCGGGGGAAAGAGACGGCAACACACGCATGGGCGCAGCTGTAGGGTCTGTCTTCCAGTCCCCTGACTGCCAGTCCCCAGTCTTCCAGTGTACCACTAATAATGATGCTGATCATGATCATGTTGGCTGTTTGCTTTGTATTCTTCACTTTTGTCGTAATCATTGAAGCTAACTTGGCTGAGACGCAGAGCGAGAGAGGAGAGAGAGAGAGAGTTCAAATCACCATCAAATGAGGCTGACATGGGCGACAGCGACAAACAATACTTGTTGCTGCCTGAATGAGAGACTCTGAGAATGCGAAGGAAGCCCATAAACTACAGATGATCGACCTCAAGATTTTCTTGCACTGATTGTCGTCGTCGTTGTCGTTGTTGTTGCTGTTGTTTCTTTTTCTAGCCAGATGTATCTGTATCTGCCTCATGCGTACATTTGTATCTGTATCTTCGCAGTGTGTGCGTCAGCTGGTGCATTCGACACTCGACACTCAACGGCAGTAGGTAGCTAGATTTCAGGTAGAATCCCCCTCTGTCTCCCTCGCTCTTCCTCTCTCTTTTTCTACCTCTCTTTCGCTGTAATGACTGCTGCGAGTTACAGTTAAGTGGCAGCCAAAAAGGAAGCTGCAACATCAGCTTGTGCGTAAGTGCTGTTTCATTGTTGTTGCTGCACACCTTTACCCAACAACAACAACAGAACAACAAACCTTTTAAGTAGTTACCCTCGCTGCAACAGATGTTTTTACAAATTTTCATTCAAAATGCTCATGGCTGTTGTCTCTATGAAAAAAAGGGGGAAATTTCGAAGCAGCAGGAGTCAAAATAACCAGATATAGAAAGACTGCAAGATAGAAATCGAGGGTAGAGATGAGAGCTGCGATATGACTGCAGTTGAGTTATCTTTCTGAAATGGCTAATTATGTTTTAAAGCTGACTTTTAAATATAGATTCTTTAAAGACAAAGAATTCGATTTTAAAATATTCATTTTTATGAAATTAATTGAAATTATTATCAGTCGTCTCACTTAATTTCTATATCATTCAAAATAAACAATAACTATAAACTTTGATCTAAAATCTATGCATAATCAAAGTGCTTCAACATACAAAAATCATATCTATAGCAATATCCATGTATTTTATTTATTTAAAATGATTTTCTTGAGTTTCCATTACTATAATATTACATCTAGCATTTGAAATTATTGCTCTAAGCATATTATTTATCTGTTGCTGAAATCTGCTGGCAATATCTTTAGGATTTTATGTGCTTTGCACACTTTACCACATTTACATTTACTACAGCATTATTTACGAGTTCATTCATGAATTTACAGTCTGTCTAACAATAAATCGAACAGAAATATCTTTCGGAATTTGTTGGGCATAATATTACTTGTCAGTCTGATAGTCGCAGTCGCAGCTTCATTCATTATCCGTCTGTCTTCAAAACTGAGATACAAAATCGTTTGCGTTCTCGAGTCCTTTCAGTTCCTTGCGCCCCTTTTTTTTTGGTTGTTTGGTTATTCGTTCTTGAAGAGTTGTTGTTGTTGTTGCTGGGCAGCTATGCTATATTATATGGCGTACACGTTAATTTCATATTTATTTTAAAACCCTCTTGCTGTTGCTTCTTCTTCTTCTAGCCAGAACGCCCACAATTTGCGAGTCGCCTCTAAAAACAGAACACTAATAGAGCCATAGACAAACAGTGCGTGTAAGAGTGAGCGAGAGAGAGAGAGAGAGAGGGAGATCAAACGTAGAGAGTGCAAGGGAGAGGGGCATACACATAATTTTCTATATCTAATTTTCGTGTGCTGCTCAAAAATTCCGGTCACATCCTTACACGCGCAACGCCCACGCAGCGCAACGCCGACGTCGACGTCCCTGCCAGCGTCGCAATCGAAGCGGAAAGGGAGACAATGGGGAAGGGGGAGGGGGGGAGACATCAGCATAGACAATAATGTTCAATGGCTTGCCCGAAAAACGAGAGAGAGAGAGAGAGAAGATGAAATACGCCAGCCAAAATGAAATAGGCGAAATTCATGACATGCTGATGATGACGTCAATGACTCACACGCACACACACACACACACACACACACATTCACACCGCACATACAAACGCACACACACGTGCTAAAGGAAAAGGCGGAACGCCATCACGTCTGTCGTCTCGCTGCATACATTAATTTTGCCCACTTTTATAGAACGCCAAATGATACCGAAATAGCAGCAGCAACAACAACTCGCGTCACAATAACAACAAGCGAAATCGAGACAACAGCAACAACGTCGAGAAAAAGCAGCAGCAGAAAAAGAAGCAGACAATGACAGGATTGCGCGCGTGTGTGTGTGTGTGAGAGAGGGGCTCAAAAAGAGCGCAGCAACCACCCGAAAAATGAACACATCAACCTGACCCGCCTTAACTTGCCCTCATACACACACACACGCACAAGCACACGTACACACTCCTACACACACGCACACACACATGCGCACGCAAGCAGACACAAACAGCTGAGCGGGCAAAAGTTTAGCAAAGCATAGAAACAGGCGCGTGACTTGAGCACGCACTCACACTAGCACAGCGTGCGAGAGCGAGCGAAATAGAGAGTGAATGAGATAGGACACAGTGTGGGGGAGGGAGGGGGTAGAAGAATGAAAACACTTGACTGTTTGCGCTTTGCTATTTTTAGCCACACACTTTTTGGCAGCACACAGCAACAACAACAAGCAAGAGCATTAACGCCGACTTCCAGCCACCACGCCCAATGCCCATATTACACGCCCACTCATGCACACTCGCTCTGCTCAATCCATCCTCCCCCCCCCCCCCCTTTCCCGAGTGGCGCTTAAAGTGTTTGCCTTGCTAGCGCTGTTGGCAGCTTGGAAGCGTGGGCTCGTCTCAAGTCAGACTGCAGCACTACAAGGATCTGCCTTCGTCTCTGCCACACTCTGCCTCTTCCTGGCACCTACAGGTGGCCAAGATCGCGCCTAGCCACAAATCCGAGTGCCACATCAAAGGCCGCCATTCACTCATTCAGCTGTGACAGCTTGAGCGTCATCCATTTGCCCAAATACGAGCACACACACTCTTTCTATCCGTTTCATTGACGACATTTGTTTATATACGACTCGATTATGTATATATAAATATATATATATATATATATATATATATACACATCATATATCTGGTGTGTATATATTATAGATTCAATGGCGCTCGATTAATGAGCATTTTGTATGCGCTTCTCGACGACAACCATTTGGGTGGTCAGCAATTGGGCAACTGCTTACGAGAACTGCTGCGAGGCATGCGAAAACTAACAAGCGGAAGGAGCACACAAGCCAATGCCCCCCTTCCCCCTTCTCCACCCAACGGGGGGCTGGGAGCAGACAATGGAAATGAATTACATTTTAAAAGGCATTCCAATGCTTGGTCCAGAATGTGCTCGGCATAATTTATTTGCTCTTGTTTTTCGACTCACGATTAGTTTCTAATCAAAATTCTATGGCGAATAGTATTCCAATTTTATTCGATTTTCGATTAGTTTATTTCTTTTCTGCGTATCTATAAAAATGATTTACGAGCTACAATGAAAAGAGGAAAATGGAGTAGAGCAAAATTGCTGCCAGTCAAAATTGTTTACCATATTATTAATAATAATAAATTTAGGACAACTAATACTACAAGTTCTGCCTTAATATGAAATTCTTAGTCTTAGTCACAGTATTTTGAAAATATCGCCAACGTAAATAGTGAAAACAAATTTTTATGACTTTGGATTTTTTGAAAACAGCAACACATCAACAGTAAAATCAATGATAAACATTCAGAATAGACTGTCAACCTTTGGGGTTTTATTCTAGAACTTATCAATGTTGTAAACAAACTAAATGCTGACTTGGCGCTAACTTTATTTACAATCGCCGGGCACAATTTGTTGAAGTCAACTAAACTGAACTGAACTGAACTGAAAAGAACTGAACTGAATAGCAAAATAGTCTTATGGCAAAGAGTGCCATTCATTTCATCATCATCGTCGTCGCCATCATCATCAGCAGAGCTCGTTGCATTGCCCTACAGTAGTTGTTGTTGTTGTTCGTGTTGGGTTTATTTTTAAAAATTATAATTTTCAAAAATAACAATTTTGCGACGACAAAAATAATTAAAATCACATGTTTGCTTGCGGCATAAAATGTTTTCAGTCTTTTTCAGTTTTTTTCCTTCTTCTTTTTTTTTTTTTTTTTTTTTGGTTTTTAATATGTATTTATTATTTTGTTTCTCTCTCTCGGGGTTTTCTTGGCGTTTTTGTATTTGTTTTTGTGTTTTCTGCTGCTCTTTCCTTGGCTTTTCACTTGGCGTTTCACTTTGCTGGCAGCGCAAAAAGCCGCAGATATTCAGCGTTTTTGTCAAAGCAAATTATTTGTCTACTTACATATTGATATGTGCATATAAATACGGAGAGTCTATATCTATGTATTGTTCGGTATTTTCACAGAAAGATCAACAATTACTAGAGTGAAATATTGCTTAAAATGTTATATTCTCTAAAATATAATTATGTTAGAATCTAAAGATACAAATGTATCTCAATCTATAAAGTCTTCCTGGCTGCATTGTATCTCTATTCGCCGGCTATGTTTTATAATTAATTGAAGCTACCTGCCCAAATTGTTGTGTTGCCATGTACACAATAATATTATTATTTATCTAGATGTGTGTTTTGCGCATTTATTATTATGCTACTAGTAATAGTACGTGTATGTAATTTTATTTTGGCTCTGCTTTGCTCTTCGAATTTGCGTATGTTACCCCGAGTTGCGTCGAGTTGCCCCCAATTGCCACGAGATGCCACAGATGTGGCAACAACAGCAACAGCAACAAATCGTGTAGTAGCTCATTGGCTCTATGTTTTCGTGTATTCTGCGTCATCAACGAGATTGTTAGATTTCAGAGAATGTTTGGCTAATACTTCGAATGCCAACTTGTTGTTGTTCATATTCATTTGGCTAATCAAAAAATAAATATATAATTTATTTATATTTATGTAGGAGCACTCGACTTGACGCTCATGAATGAATTTCGTTGTATACGTATTTTTGGCTATGACATAAATAAATATATTTCTCTCTGTGTGTGTCTCTGTGTGTGTGTCGAATAAATTTCAATTCAATTTAATGCCAAAATGATAAAAAGGGGGAAGAAACTAATGCAAATCACTATTTTAAATGCTCTCCACAGCCGGAGGGCGGAATGTGGAAAGGGGAACGAGAACTGATTATCAGAACAGTTGGGAGAGAGCAACGAAAACACAAAAAATATATCAAA
Organism: Drosophila siamana; assembly: GCA_035047445.1. NCBI lineage: Eukaryota > Metazoa > Arthropoda > Insecta > Diptera > Drosophilidae > Drosophila > Drosophila siamana. The sequence continues at coordinate 333,349 of JAWNPP010000137.1, read as the reverse complement.
CATATCAGATCGAAATCAAATTCATTTCCAAAAGAAAAGAAGAAAAAAAAACATACAAACACTCAGAAAAATGCAGTCACGAGCCAAAAAGAACGCTCGACAAGTAATCGTAATCGTATGTGGAACGCAGAGGCCATCGATCAAATAAAAAATAAAGAAAGAAAAACAAAATCAAGTAAAGTAGATGAGGCAGGAGGCAGAGGCAAAGAGCAACAACAAAATGTTAACATGCCCACAACGAACTTATCGGTTGAAAAGTTTTTACGCCTCTTCATTTATTTTCGGACTCTCGAACTGCGATACGTTTCCGTTGGCCCCGCTCCCAGCTCACAGCTCCCACTCCATAGTCTGCCCATCCCCCCGGTAAATGTGGTGTCGTATGTTGGCACCTCGGGCTACGTTCTTAGGCTGCTGATATTATAAGCGTGTGTCAGTGACAAATAGTAGAAAGTAAAAGCCATTCGAAAGTGTAACAACGCTTATCGAGCGGATGCAACGAAAAAAGTATCGATGACGAAATCGGGCCATAAATAGAACCTCTTCAGCTCAACTCAGCCTAGTCGCAAGTGCCCAAGTGTCGAAGAGTCCACACAACATGTTTGTGGAGCATGCAGCCCCTGAGACCCCGAATACCGCACGTGATATTCAATAGTTGTCAGATTTTATAGTACTGCGACAGGCGACTGCGAAACCGACTTTTGAAACACTTGGTTCGTGTGCGTTCGTTGTCAACACTCTCGACTGCTCAGGTGCTCAGGTGCTTAGGTGCTTGGTTGATTGGTTGAACGCTGTTGTTCAGCTCGATGGGAAATGACAACAATGAGTGAAAACTGATTAGACAGCTGCCAGTGGCAAAATTTACTGAATGGAAGTTCCATAATCATTCCATTTCTTATCAACAACAATGGGCAACAATGAAACTAAACGACCGATCGAATCGCAATCGTATCGATGGACGAACTCTACGGCAAATCAGATCCCATCTAATTCGATTCTATACAGACCAATGTTTTTTTTTTTTATTGTCTCTCCTTTAGTTTCAACTATCAGTCAGATCAATCAGGGCGACAGACAGGGAAAGAACAGCTGCAAAGGCAGTTAAACATTTTCACAGTTCTATAAATGTTCATCGCACATTTTATTTATAATGTTTCCGATTTCCAATTCAATTACGTAATTGTTAAGTCTTTGTTGACGGATTGCATTTCGAAAACTCGCGTTGTAGAAATTCTGTTTCATTTAAGTATTCAAAATATTTACCAAAGAAAACTGTTCTCGACAGCAAGCATTTTAAAGCGAAATGGAGATTAATCAAAATTCCCGAAATATTTGAGCGTTGGACACACTTTATTATACATCTTTTTTTCTACGGGTTCCCAGCTATTTCTTCACATGGGAATTTAACGACAAATTTTCCTATAATAAAGACGAAAAAAAACCTAAACATTGTGGAGATTCCATGGTTGTTCTTGAGCACAGGGGAAAATGCAATGTTAATGCAATAATCAACTGACTGTTTGAGGTTTTGTTTCAAACACAATCCTTTCCTTTTAGTAAATACTTCCTAGTAAATATACGTGATACTACGACAATTATAAACATGCATATATACACGTAAACATGTATATTAATTAAGTGAGATTTGCATTTGTCACGACCCTGCGACAAATCGCCAAGAATGAATGTCTCAACGCAACGCGACTCGAGCGACTCGACTCGACTCGTATATGATTGGAATATTGTGCATTTCCTGATAGACTCGACGCGACATGACTTGGCATGAAGGTTACCCCTCCCGCTTATGGGAAATTATTATAACTAAACATGGTGTTTAGCCATATCTTTGATCTTTTTTTAGATCGCAGTAGCTTCGGCGATGTGATATGTGGTTAAACTTACATTGATTTTCAAAAGCAATCCAAAAGTGTAAAAAAATATCCAATCCAAATGTGATGATTTGATTTAGTTCGGTGCGCGAATGCAGTTATAATAATCCTTGTAGCGATCGAAAATCGTTAATTAATGATCATGTGGGTATCCAATTAATGGTGTACTCGTATAGTCGAATGGTCGTATACTCGTATAATCCAAATGTTGTCGGCGCTTGATGTGAGTCGCTTGGATTTGGCTTTGATTTGGTGGCTTTTAATTCTACTCGCGATCGCGACACACAAAACACATAAACGCATATATATGTGTGTGTGTGTGTATATATAGTGTATAATATACAAATAGACGGCCGTAGATTTGCTTCTCTTTTTGTTGTTGCTGCTGTTGCTGTGTTGTATTATTATTATTTTTTTTTGCGGCGGCTGCTGCTGCTTTTCGTGTTATTTATTTAGCATTTATGTACATATTAAAAAATAATTTTTATTCGCTTTGCTGGTTTTTTTCGCATTTCATTCACAAAAGTAAATTTAATTAACACAAATCGCGACGTTGACAGCGACGCTGGCAGAGCAGGCGACTGTTACAGGTTTGCGTGCCAAAAATATAATAATAATAATAATAATGAACGTTTGCGCAGCGACGACGACGACGACGGCGGCGACGACGACGATGGCGATGGCGATGGCAACGACGACAACGATGGCGATGGCAGAGCGACTGCGACGACGGCGAACGACGGCGTCGTTTACGTTGACGGTGACAGCGACTGCGGCTCACACAAACACACACACAAACAGAGGCAAACAAACACACGCAGGCACATCAACGAGCACACGGACGCACACGGACACACACACACTGAGGCGAGGGCCACGTCGACGGCTGTAGATGTGAGTGTCGCTTTGTACCTGTGTCTGTGCGCTACGACAAACACACTACAGTAAAAAAATATTTTTATGCAATTTTATATAGACAAATTTCGTGTGTCGTTGCTGCTGTTGTTGTTGCTGTTGCTGTTGTATTATTTTTTGCTTAACACGTTTTGTATTTGAATTGAATTTTTTCTGTTTTTTTTTCGCTAGATATTTTTGCCGTGCTCGTTGTTTTGTTGTTGTTTGCTGTTGTTGCTGCTGCTGTTGTTATTATTGTTGTTGTTGTTGCTGTTATGGTTGTTGGTGTTGCTGTTGTTGCTTTTGTTGGACTTTTAAATAGACGTCGATTTTCTTTGCGCAATTTACATTTTTAGGCACATGATTTCCATTGGAAGCAAATTTGTAATTCCAAAATAGATTCTCAATTGCAATTGCAATTTTATTTATTTAAAACAATCACACTTTCTGCATTTATTTAGCACAATTTCCTTCATATAAATTTCAATTTGAATTTGCTTTGCGATTTTTTCGAACTGTATTATTTATTACGATTGGCGGTTACTGAAGAATTTCGTCGTTCGTGTTTTGTGTGCGGATTTCAAAATTGTTACAAAAATGTGTTTTTCAAAGTGAAATGTTTTAAATAATGCCAGGCTAAAAAAAATATTGTACTCTTCGCGGCAGCCGCTGTGCTCAGCTCCGTTCACGTTGCACTGTGTACACGCTCAAAGTTTTTGAAGCGAAATGAATGCCGAGTTCGATGCGACGTACTGAAAACCGTTTGCTTTTTTTCCACGGCGAATTCAATTCATTCTGAAATTGTGTGTGCGGCGAAAAGAGCACGCTGAGCGCGTCGCTGTATGAGTGCGCCGCCAGCCCAGCGGCAACGATGTGCGTGCCAATTCCGATGACCACTCGCTTCCATTTGCCATGGAGTGAAAATGAAACCAGTGTTTGTACAACCAACTTTTGATTGACGTGTAGCATATTTAGAATCTATTATGTTATATGCATATATGTGGTTTACATATGTTAAATAATATATTATTTATGTTTTGATTAAAGCAACAGCAATGCGGTCGAGTGATATTTAATTTGTGTTGGGAAAACACGTTTCGCTTGGTCCGACTGGGTACGCCTTGTTCACTTATATATTTGTTTGCTAGGGTTTGTGTACATGCACGCCGGAGGTGTAAATGTGTGTGCGTGCACAGCGACAGAGATGATCAGTTGCGAGAGGCGAGAGAGAGAGGCAAATTATGCTCTTTGACTCAGTGAATTCGCTTGTTGACGCGCTCTTTGAGTGACTACAGCAATGATTTTGAGAACTAGAGAGAGAGCGTTTGTATGAGGCGACAACACATGGTCGGCCTTTCGTGGCCTGCCCCCCTCCAGTTCGCAGCGCCCTTGTTACACATGCAGCGACTACTACAGCACACAGGCCTCAAAAGCGCACGAAGCCTATGCTACGACGACAACGGCGACGGCGGACGACGTCGAATTTTCGTACTAAAAACCAACCGGACGTTGCCGCCACCGCCACCGTCACCACCCGTTGCCCGTTGCCCCCTTGCTGCCCAGGCCCCGGTCCCGGTCCCGGCCTCGATACACGACACGATGCCCGTCAGCAGCAGCAGCAGCCGCAGCAAGCGACGCCAACATAAGCTTTGGGGCTGCGAAGCTTTGTCGGTGTGCGTGACTGTGTTTGTGTGTGTGAGTGAGTGTGTTTGTGTGCGCTCGCTTCTGCGTGCTTTTGTGTGTGAGTGATGTGTGCGCCGTGTCTGTGAGTGTTGGGGTCTTCGCTGCGACGTCGTCAACGTAGCCGCCGTTGTCGTTGTTGTTGGTGTGTAAAAAACGGAAATTGAAAATATGCCAACTTGTAGGCGCGCTCGCTCGCCGCGGCCATGTTGTTGATGTTGATGTTGCCGTTGTTGTTGTTGTCGTTGTTTTTGATGACGGAACGACGAACGACGTCGGACCTCGGGAGACAGTCGGCGGGAGGGGCGTGGGACGTCACGGGACTGTGCGGGGGGCAATTGCGACAAAATTCATGTCAGTTTTTTTTATTCATTTAAATTTAAAAGCAAACAGCAAAAAGCAACAACCGCCCCCTGCAGTGCCCCCCAAAGTCGCTGCCAACACGGCGAATGAGTGTGTGAGTGAGAGGGAGAGAGACAGCGAGCATTCCAATTCAAAAACTAAATCCCAAACAATTTTCTCTTTCGGCCCCCCTCCCCCACTCCTCGTATGCTACTCGAACGACGTGTTTTTCCTGCTCGATTTTCGTCGATCTTTTTCAATGAATCGCTGCTTCTTCTTCAGTTGCATATTTTCACCAACGAATTTTTAGCGCTCGACCATAAAATGTATCAGCCTCAATGAGCGTTGCTTGCTCTGCTGCTGCTTTGCTGCTCTGTTGTTCGATTGCTTCGCTGCTTCGTCGTTGCTTTGCTGCTCTGTCTGTTTTGCGTTGGCTGCCAATATGAATGAAAAATACGCACACAGCGAGGCGAAAGTAGCTTCAAAAACCACGGCGATGTTGCTGCTCTTGTTGTTGTTTTTGTTGTTGTTGTTGTTATTGCCTATGCATGGATAGCTGCAGCTGCCAAGTGTGCATGTGTGTTTGTGTGTTTGTATCTCTCTGCTAGTGTCTGTGATTGTCAGTCAGTATCTGCTTGTGAGCGTGTGTGTGTGTGTAAGTATCTGTATCTGAATGTTGCATGAGGTAAGCATAAGTCGTTGTTGTTGCTGCTGCTCTGTCAGCGTGGTGTGAGTAGAAAAATTAACAACAGACGAGAGCGCAGGTACTAATCATTCACCTGAGCAAACAGTCACATGACGTCGATCCAAATTTGCTGGTAATATGATCAATATTTGCTGCGACATTGCCCAGCTATTTTATATGTACATACAACATAAATTGTTCATACATTTGTTTACTTTAAGGCAATACAAAAATTAAAAGTTCAAGAATAAAGTTTGTGTACATGCTCTACATAAAAATATATTTATGTAAATATCAATTCTTCCTAATGATTGCGCAGTAACTCATAAAAAATGTGGTGTGGAAAATAAGACTAATGAACAAATAAATTAATTACCATTGGCTTAACCTGTCAAATTACTTCTATATTTGTTTTAATTATTTTTAATATTTGAAGTAGATAATATTTTAGAATAGATTTATTTTAATAAAATACTCAATATTTTGTGAACAAAATTTGTGAATTTTGAAAATAATTATGCGGAAGAATTATTTTTTCCTTATTATTTGAAATATTAATAGGTTTAACTTAAACATTTTAGGATTTTCTTTATAAAACAAAAGTAAAATTAAAAATGCTCTCTTTTTAGTTTATCTAGAATGCAATCAAGTTTTTTTGCTTTTCAAATACTTGGGCGAACCGGCCTTAGAATTGCAAGCAAGTGAAGTGTCTGCAGTGTGAAAGATATTGAAAGGCAAACACATCAACGACTGGTTCAACGTTGTCTGGCTGGTCTCTGGTTGGGCTGCTGTTAACGTTGTTGTTGCTGCTGCTGCTGCTGCCGCTGCTGCTGCTGTTGATGTTGATGTTCGGCAGAGTTGCCGAGTGATCTGCGCAGTCCGTATGAAAAAGAAAAATACACGACTCTGCGGCGCGTTGGCAACTGTGCGCAACGACTTCAAAATAAAAATCTCAAAACCAGTAGCACTTTTCTTAGATTCGACGTCGACGTCGTCGTCGTCGTCGACAACGACGTGCGTTGAAAACAACAACAAAAAGGAAAGACAACGACAAAAAGTTAAAGCGAGCGTGAATTGTTGTTTGTTGTCTAATAAGACAAGCCTCAAAAAAAAAAAACAAAATCAAAAAGAAAAAGAAAAAAAACCGGGGGAGATAGCAGAGGCAAATCGGATCGACTGCAGATAACGCAACTAAACGCAACTGAGAAAAATAAAATCAAATCAAATACAATGAAATCAAATGAAAAATAAAGTAAAACTTGTGACATAGACTATTGGGTGCCATGCCTCAGATTAGCATGAACTTTCCAGAGCAGAGAAGGAAGCAGCGTAGCGAAATCTAGTCTAGTTGTAGTTATGGCATACTATCAAAATGGCTTATTAAACATACATACAGCTACATATATAACTATATTTGTAACTATCACACACACACACATACACATGTATGTGTTTGTATATACACACACTGTCGACACTCGAAACTTCCTCTCCACAATGCCACAAGACTCAACTCGTTTGAGCGCACGAAACGAAAATCACAGCGCAGCGAAAGCGAATTCCCAGTCAACTCAACAGCCCAATCGGGCGAACTAGCCGTTGAGTCAAAGAGAGCACACGCGAGAGCGGCGCTCGCGGCGAATTGGCAGCGAGTCGTCGCTCACTCACTTGCCAAGAGTCGTTTTTATGAATGAAACCGATTATAATGAATGGAGGCCTGCGCTGCCAGCGACGCTGTCCCGCTGGCGACGTCGCTGTCGCTGTCGTGTGGGCTGGCAAAGACAAAATTTATTTTCTGCCTTTGTGTTATTTCAAATTGTTGTTGCTTTTCAGTTCTTTTCTTTTGCTATTTTATTTAATATATTATTATTTATTGTGTTCCATATGCACGCCGTTTTTTTTGTCGCTGTAAAACGTTTTACGCTCATTTTTGTGTAAATTGCATTTTTTATGCTCTCTGACCAGAGTTTTATACATGAATAATGGTCGATTTTCGACAGACTTGCAGTCGCCCCCGAATCAGACAGCCAACAACAACAACAACAACAACAACGCGTGCTACTTACTGCGTCAACGATTAAAAATTAATTTTATGGAAATTCTTTTTTTAAATACACTCACACACATTCGCTTAACAATTTTGTTTTTTTTGGGCATAATGAAACTGCGACAGTTTTTTGTGCGTTTTTTTTTTGTGTGTGTTTTTTTATTTTTGGTAAATAAGTTGCCCACATCTTCTAATGAATGTGGGCGGAGCGGATGGCAGGCTGACAGCAGGCCGACAATCTGGTATCTTGTATCTGTTAGTTACGACACTTCCACATGCGAATCGACAGATGTACATACGTTCATACATAAATGCTATACTATATACATATATATGTATGTATGTACCTATTTTGTATGTAAATCGACGTTCGCTTTAGCCGACGCGTCGGCTCATTTTAAGTTTCATTCTTACCCACTCACAGCTGTAGACAACAAGTTCTCTTTTTTCTGTTTTTTTTTTGTTGTTGCTTATTTTGGGGTTTTCTAATTCGACAATTCTTTTACCAGTCCCCAAAATGGTTACAAATTTCAAATTTGATGAATTGGGTCAGTCGACAATAGCAACAACAACGAAATGCAAATTGTTTTAAACACGCAAACTTTTACTGTCGAACATTTGTCGATTATTTTTGTACTTTGCCAAGATCCCAATAACGCTTTACATTTGAAAAATTCAGATAAATTCCTTCATTCATTTATATTTTATATAATTTATCTAAAAAAGTAGATTTATTTTCAAGAAATACTAACTCACAAATTAGATTTAAGATTATTGCTTCTAAGTTGTACAAAATTTACATTTCATAGATTTTTTTAATAGCATCAAAAATCATAGTCGAATTAAATGCAATACTATATGTTTCTATTTCCCATTCAACATAATTTATATATTTATATCAATATATAATTATTTCCTTCGAAATCCTATTAAATTCTCGATCTTAGCTATATGAAAATTCACAATTTCGATACAGAAAATTAATTTGTGCGATTTTGTATTGGCTTCATGTTATGTTCACATGCTCTGAAAAGCATAAACCTACCAATTTAATACGGATCGCATTTTGGCCGCCCAAGTGAGACAGACCTATGTATAATAAATGCATATTTAAATTACCGACAAATTTGGACTCGTTGTAGGTTTAAAATCTTTGCCAAGTCAGCCAAAAATTGTTAAATTTGAAGCATTGGCTTCGGACTCGCTTTCGATGTGGGCTTTGTCTGATTTGCATATGAGTGTTCCAACACACACACACACATACACACACACAGTTACACACATTTAGCTGTATGTGTGTATAATCAACTTGGAAAGTGGCCGAAACGAAACGAACCGACGGCGAAGGCGACGGCTACGGCGTTGGTGGCCCGCTCCACATGTCGAGCGACGCATGAAAAACTGTCTTGAGTTTTCAATAATTTAGCTGAAAACCATTTGCAACAATGACAGAAATGAAGTCGTTGTCAACCCACAATTAAACAACCAAATTATTATCTGTTTTGAATTATTGGATTTATATATTTTGTTTGTGAATTTTTCCCTTGGCCTGAACACACATAAATTATACATAACAACTTTTCGTAACCTCTAACGAACCGCCTTAATTTAAAATTTATTAATCTAATTTTGAAGTCTAAATTACACATGCTTTTAAGGTGAATCAAAAAACAAGAAGACACTATCATAAGCTTGAATAAAAAATTTTACATAATTTTAGAATGAAAATACTGAATCAGAAATGTGAAAATTTGCAAATTTGGCTTAACAATTGGAATCTGTATTTTAAGTACTTCATGTGTTATTGTCAATAATGACAAAAGATTTTTCAAATCATCAGACAGTTAAACCGTTAACAAAAAACTACCATATCAGATATAAAACTTAGGGGCCAATATAACTTACAAAATTGTCAAATATACGCCAAGAGTAATCTTGTAAGTCCCACTCAGTTGAAATTTGCTTTAGATTTTGGCGACGACTCCTCTTCGCCTCCTCAAATCGAAAGAATCGATTAACTAGTATAAGCTTAGAGCTTCGAATTCTGATACATTCAATAATAACTGCTATATAATCTATCTGATTCCTGAAAATTTGTTTGCCATCGAATGAAAACCGTACTCAAATTTGTTATTAAAAATTATTCAAGAAATAATTTTGTATAACAGCGCGTATCTTACAATTAACTGCAGTTCCTTAGCTACTGAATTGAATTTCATCATCAAATTCTATATTCGTTTTGTATTACAGTCTCTCAAATGTCGGCTACTGTAACTGATTGAACTCTATCGAAAACCTTTAGAAACTAAAGTTCGCGTCCAGTCAAAAGGATGTAAAATAGTTTTAAAAAAAAGGGCAAGCACATTTCAATTCAATTGCTTTTTCACTGACACCTTAGCCTGAGACGCTAAAATATATTATCAAAGTGTAACAATATATATATGTATTTATTTTATGTATATATATTTGTTGTATACTAATGGAACTCGCTTTTGCTGCCTTTTGTATAACAATCTATAATAATTGACTAAAAAACGACTGATTTTCGAACTTTCAGTAGGTTTATCTCCGTGAAGCTGGGTATTATGCCAATAGATTGTAGATACTTTCTTACAGCTGGATTAGTTACCCTTCAACCAAAAGATTGCATCCACAATTTTTAGGAGTTGTTCTGTTCGCAAGCTATTGTTGCAGTTAGAAAGAAGTTCTGATAGATTTGCTAGGTCTTTCAAAGGCAGAATAAGGATAGGAATTGAAATTTGCGAGATATTGCGCGGGTGTTGCCAACTGTGGATTTTGTTTGAGGCATTGCGCACCAGGCTTCTGGCTTCAGGCATCAGGCATTCATTGAGGCTTATTCACAAACATTTTAACTGGCCATAAATGGCGCTCAGCAGGCAGCGGTAGCTGGCCAAAATAAAGACAGTTGACACACCCGCGGAATGCCAAAGATTGTTGCATGCCTCATGCCACAAGGCAGGCAAACGCAGACGCAAAAGCAGTAGTAGAAGCAGCGATGCGAATGATCGCAGGAGGCCAAAACTAAAGAGTTACAGGCTGGATGCGGACTCAGATGCTGGAGCTGGAGAGCCTGGAATGCCATGCAACAGTAGCCACATCCGCTGTCAACTTGGAAAATTAACGCAGTTATTCACGCAGCTCCCCGTCTCTTTCCTTCGGCTCAACATCGCTCGCAGAGAATTGTATTTGATGTGAGCTTAAGGCAACGCCCCGGCCAAAGGTCTACACACATTCGAAAAGCAAAGCCTGATCTTGATTTCGAGTCATTATGATACCAATTTCACAAAAATAACTCCCTGCCAGCCGATTGCGTCTTCGCCTTTGTCTCCCCAACCTCAGACTCAGACTCGGACTTGGACTTCGAGTTGGACTTCGAGCGATCTTCAGAGTCCCCAAAAATTCAACAGGCAAATGGAACCAATTCAATTTTATTCTCATTTTTTTCTCGTTTTGTGGTATTCAGCGATTCGTTCAGCTGTTGGAATTTGTCGACTACTGTTTTGAATTTTTTCACAATTGCTAAAAAGATAATAATATCTGGCATAAGGCGAGTTCTCAATTAAGAGCCCTAATGCCAAGGCCGCAACTAATGCGTTGCCTGAAGTGCCGGGGCAGGCAAACGAGTGGAAGCTATAAACTAAAGTCAACAGAAAGCTAAAAGGAAAGCCTCTGTTAATAGAGAGTATTAAACAAAAGACAATCATTCAATCTGACAAAAAGAACACAATATTATTTTATTTGACACTAGGCAAGGGTGATTCGTTTCTTGAATAATTTGATGGACTTTCGATAGATCGTTTGAAGACGAGCTACATACTGATGTAGATATGAGTATAACTTTGAATTTGTAGGTTCAAATAATTTTTTTTATTTTAGAAGGCAAGTACTACATCAGTCAATTGTTAAGCCATTCCAGCAGATAACAAAAAAACTTTATATATTGTCATATCTATTTAAAACCATTTTATTAAATTCAAACATTTCTAATGACAAGTTTTTTTATTATTTTGGTAACTTTAGTCCAATTACTAAAATAATTAAGATTGAAATTGAATGCAGACTCTTCATTTAAATATTTGATGAAATTTCTGCAGAGTAAAAAAATAATTTATTTCGAAGTTTACTGCAGCATATTGTATTCTATTCAAGCTAACTGATTCATCATCGGAAAACATTAAAAAATAATATAAATTAAGCATCTGTGAGTTGACTGCAGTCTTTGAATTTGCAAAAGCTAAAAGTTATATTATTTTCCATCATTTAAATGAATGCTTTTAACTGCGCATTTCCAATTTTCCAATTTTAATTTCACATCCGAAAGTAGTAATGTATTGAATTCAATTGAATCCTTTGTGCAAAGACATTTGCAAAATATTAATTAAGTCTTTGGCGAAGCTCGAGGCGACCTTTTAGTTGGAATACGGTTTGATGAATCCATTTTTCCACATCAAGTGTATTTAAAAAAAAAAAAGGGAAGATGGGATGCTAGTACTGAGATGCTAGTACTGCTGGTGAACTAAGAGAATTAATAAAAAGGGTGCCTAGAGCGAAATGTTTTTTGCCTTTTACAACTATTTGGGCGTTATTTATTTGCGCATCTTGTATGAGCATTGTAATATGATGTATAAAATGTGTCTAGTGAATTCAATGAGCGAGTTGATTTAATATTTTAGTTCAGCAGAGAGAGCTTAAGATCATTGATTTACCAAACGAAATAATAATGATTTTGTTTTTAGCATCTGCCCAAGGATTATCGCTACCCAAGGATTATCAAAAGCAAATATATAGCTCACGACTAAGGCTACTTACCAATCAGGGGATACTCGACGTCGTCGCGTTGTTAGTTGCTCGATTCCGGTGAATTCAAAGAGTTTCATGCAGATGCCGATGCGCAAAAAGTTGTTAGGCTTACGCGTTAAATGTGGGCTTAAGTAATTCGCGAATTGTGAGAAAAAGTTAAGTTTTGTTTGCCGCTTAAGTGTCTGGCTAATTACTTGTTGTGCGTTGTAAGTTTTTTAATTCGTTAATGCTGTTCGTGCACCGACTAATTGCTAATTAGTTAATGGTAATGTTAATTTTGGAGTTGTTAATAATAACACATTTTATCAACTAGTTCACTTAAACACTATACGCTTTGTTTTTTAGCATAAACTTTAAATGTTACGCATACGCAGCATGCGACAAAAGTTATTTTAGGCAATTGCAGTTCGATAGTTTTGTTAATTTCCCTTGCTTGTGTTCACGTTAAAATGTTTTGCATTTAATTGCGTCTCACAAGTGCTCGCAACGATGTTGCCCAAAAAGAAAAAAAACGATTGAAATGCAGCTGCACTCAAACTCAGAGCCTGGGACTGAGATTGTGACAGAGACTGAGACTGCGACTGAGACTGAGACTGAGAGTGGAGTGTTGTAGACTTGTAGGCAGAGATCACACGTTGAATGCAGTTCGACACTCGTCCAGAGACTGACACGACGCTGCATCGCCATTTGCATCCAAGTCCTGGGCCTGGTCTTCTAGGCTGCACTCGGCCATCGTTCATCCGCCGTCGGTCATCGGCAGACAGCCGAGTGGCAGCTCGGGCGACAGGATGCCACACGATGGTGATACGACGACAAGACCACACGACGACAGCACGTCGGGCACGAGAAGTTAGCCCGGATTGGGTTGGACGTGGACTGCGTGGGATTCGTGTCCAACTTTAAAGTCCAAGTCCAAGTCGCAGTTGATGTTGCTTTTGATGTTGATGTGGCCACTGCAGCGGCTGCAGCTCGATGCCTGGCCAGCTCTTGGGCTGCTTTGCAACTGCTCCTTAATTGGGTTTGCACCCGTCGCTGACCCTGAACCAGGCTGCAGCAAGATGCACGTTGCTTCACCCTAACCACAAAGCGTTAACCCTTTCCCCTCTCTCCTGCCTGTGTCCCGTGTTCCCCCCTCTTTTTGGCATCTTTTTGCCCCGCTGCCTTCAGCGCCGCGCTGCCAGCCAATGAGCGAGCTGCATTCAAGGTCAGCGTTTTGACGGCCATTTTGAAATTATTTTGCCGTTCAATGGCCGCCCCGAATGCAGACGAGCTGCATTCCAGCCAGCTTACCCGCTAGCCCGCTTGCCAGCCAGCTGCCTGCTGCCTGCTTCCTGCCCAATGAGCTGGCCCTGAGCGCCGCCTCGCTCTGGCTGCTTCGTTGGCGGCTGCGTTGCCTTGGTAACGTCCTTCGATAGGCGTAACCTCGACATTGGCTCTGAATTCACGGCTCCATGGCATTGGGGGTTGCTTCCGCAGCCGTTGCTCGGCTGCATTGTGCTCAAGGTCACCGAGCTCTGGATACATATTATATATATTATATATATATATGTATATGCACTTTCCCAGCTGACTTTCAGAGTTGCCACTGCTGCACTTTTGTCTATCGAATTGAAGACCATTTGGCGCGTCTCTTAAACACAATTTTGCCTATTTACTCAATCAAAGATCGACAACGTCAAAGTCAAGGATTCTTATGTCGTGTCTCTAACGCTATGTCACACGTATTACGAGTATTACGAGTATTATTGATAAGGCTTCATTACAACATGCCATTCGATTAACTGATTAATGAATTGTATTTACTAGCTACTTGAAAGAATTTATATTGCAAATAGACAAAGCTTGATAATTAATTTCCTGCTCTTACACAGTATATTAGTCATATTTTATTGAATGCACAGAAGCTGCTTTATGATATTTTACTATTGATTGCAAATTGTTTTCTTATGCACCAGCAAAAATCTCTACAACTAAAACTGCCAGTTGAAGAGAATAATTTTGTAGTAAGCTCTGAGATAAATCTGAGATTCAGTAAAGACCATCTCTGGTTAATTGATATGCGTGTCACCATCAAAGCTTCCGTTTTGGGGGAGGCCAAGCACCAAAGGCATTGAAAAAATTAATTAAAGGCAACTTAGCAACCGCCCTAAAAGTTCATTGAACTCTCTATTACACAAAATACAACTTAAAGAGTATTTGCTTAGCAGCATATATTGATATATTGAACAATTTCATATATGTATTTATTAAATATATATTTATTTGAAATAAAAGTAAATATAATATCGAAGAGTTTATGAATTTAAATAAAAAATCATTTGAAATAAAAGTACTTTTTTAGTGGCAGATACTATTGAATAATTTTTGTATTTAAATAAAAAATCATTTGAAATAAAAGTAAAGCAGTCATTGAAAAAAAAACAAAAATAAGAAAGTTGAACACTTAAATCTAATATTCGGCTGGTATTATACAAATCAAGTCTCAAGCCTAATAAAACGATTGCACTTCCTTTAAAATGTAAATTGTGAAGCAGTTGAATCTATGGGAAGAAGTCAATAAGAGAGTAATATATATATAAATCCTTGAGTGCACATTTAAATATATCGATGTGAATGGCTATAAATAAGTTGGCGAGCGCGACAAAAATAAACGACAATTAATTGCGATGCGTATAGTTTAGAATTCATTAAACAAAAAGTTCTCGTTGCCTGTGTTCACATTGAGTATACGTAATGCGTATGTAAGTATTTATCTTATACATATTATACATCTATGTACTATATACAGTAGTTGTAATAAAATTGACCATCCAATTTCTGTCTGTGCGGCTGAGTGGCTTTGACTTTGCTTTTCGGCGTTTCGCTGGCCTGTGTGCACAAAGTGTACCGCAATAAATGGCTGTGTGTGTGTTTGTGTGTATATGCGCTGCCTGACGTCACAAGTGTCCTAGATAATCAACAACAACATCGTCGAGGTGAAATGTATAAACATGAAATCATGGCAAACAAAATATACGTCGTCGACGTATCCAAAAAAAATCCACAAGCAAACAAAACTGTGCAAAAGCACGTGCAATTGTTGTTGCTGTTAGACTTTTTGGAAAAACGGAAACCGAAGCTGAAATAGAAACACAAATGGCAACGGAAAAAGAACTGAACTAAACTAAACCGAAGCGTGATTGACGTTGATGCGATTTGAGTTTCGTTTTATGCGCCATTTTCCTCCTTTTTTTACAATCTTTCAATTTGACTTTTATTTCTCCTTTCATTGATTACACAAACATACACACACACACACAGAAGCTCAAGCACACTTATAGACAAACTCACGCACACAGCGAAGCTACCTAAGCATTTAAGCTGGCTTGCTTAATGGCCACGAATCCTTTGTAGCGGCCAAAGCCCGTTTTTCTCAATGAAAACGCCACCCTCGCCTATCGAGAAGGTTGCGGCAGAACAGCGCATTGCCGCCTGTTGCCCTAGTTCCACAATCCATACATGACGCAGCCAAACACCCAACACAGCCACCGCAGCAGCAGCCTTTGTGGATGCCATTCAGTGCGCCTTGTGAATGAATTTCATTCTCTCGCGCCCTGTCTCTCTCTCTCACTGCGCTGCTCTCTATCTCTCTCTGTGTGTCTCTGTGACATGGATTTTTCAATGGACAGCTCAGCACTGTGGCGTCATTCAATACGCCTTGAGTTTATCCTGTCTGGCTGACTACCAACCAACCCCCAATGTCGTTCTACCCTGTCCTACCCCACTTTACCTTGTCCTGCCCCAACTGACGCCACCCAGCTGGAGTAAATTGTATTGTCATGTCTCTGGCACACATCTGTATATGTGCGCAGACTTATATATGCAGGCATACGCAGCGTTTGTATGCGAGAAGAGCTCACCTTTGTTGACTAGCAATAATATTAAGTATACGCAAACACTAAGTAAATGAGAGACTAAGCATTGTGCATATTTTCTGAACAAATAACAGAAGTTTATTGTAAAGTGTGATGCACAAATAGATAATTTATTACATCATATCTACTGAATCACCTTTTATTCAATGCATTTGTTTGTAATGGGTGACGATGTTAAGAATTTTCATTGATTTAATTGGTTGAAATTCAGTTGATATGTAGTTTAGAAATTCACTGCTCATTGCTTATTAATTTCTCATAATTTCTTACCCTCACTGTCAATACTTACTGCAGTTTTCATAACAAATCATGCCAACAAATGCTGACAAAAGCACACTGAATAATTGAATGAGCTGTAAGTCGCTTAAGACGATTAAATCTGCATAATAGAGCATTGCTGACAAATGTTGAATTATGCTCAGATTACTCCACATAATTATAAAAAACCGTTGCGTAATCAGATGATTTCAGGGCTCGGCTCTCAGCTCAGGATCAGAGCATGCTGGGCCCGGGCCCGAGGCCTTCAGCTATAATCAAATGGGCTGCATGTGCACTTCAAGAGCACCGCTGGTGTTCATTAAATTGACGCACTTGCTGCACGACAAACCCCATTTCAGAGTGTGAATATGAATGTGAATGTGAATGCAGAGTGTGCGTGTGAGTGGCCACTTATAACCCAGCTAACCCGTGTTGTGCTGCTGTGCTTTGTGCGAAACAATCGTCCTTCCACATCGTCACTGGCACAGGTTGAACGAACCCGCCGTCTGCCTGACCCAGTTTCTGCAGCCATCCGCCGCATAGTTGTTGCCAAGCTGCCGCTCCCCATTCACAATCGTGGCCAGCAGCAAGAGCAGCAACAGCAGCAATAACAGCAGTATCCACATTCACATCCTTGGCGCATTCAATGACGAGTCATGAATGAATAGGAGCTGCACTGCGCATGCTACTGGGTCAAAATCCTCAATGAAGGTTACACGCCCATCGCGCGGTGACGTCATTGCTGACATAGTTATTTCGAAAGACAGTTTGCTGCATTTTCATCTCATTTTTATTAGTTTTTTCATTTCTCTCAGGCGTAACAAAAAAGCGCAGGCAAAAAATGTAGTAGTTGTTGTTGTTTCTTGATTGTTGTTTGTTGCTTGTTGTTGTTCTGGTTTGTTTGTTATTTTGTGCAAAAAGCATTTACAAATTTGATTTAAAACCTTTTTAAACACATTGTAAGTGAGACAACGACAACGACAAAAACGGCGACTGTAAACGATAAAAAGCTACGAAAAAACACATTCACACCGCAAAGTCAGTTGGGAGCCTCGGAGCTCAAGCGGCAGTCTCTCTTTATATGTATATGTTATGCATATTTATATTATGTAGTTAAGAATTGAGTTGCAAGCACATAATTGCGGTTTTTCGCGCTGTTGCTGTTGCAGTTGTTGTTGTACGTGATGTTTTGGCAAATTGTTTAGAGAATCTCAAAGAGCTTCTTCAACTCCACCATCAGCGCCCAGTCGGTCTTGATCAAGTCATCGCGGAAATAATCCTTGCAGGCGTCAATGCTCTGGCGTGAAATCTGCAAAATAATCAAAAACACAATTCAATCAATCATCAAATTAATCACTAGAAAATAAACGAATTGAAATGAAACATCTGAAAGTAATTCTTCGTAATTTATTTTCACTTTAAAGCTATAAACATAAATCTGAAAGCCAACTTCAAACTATTGTTCTTTTTGCGCAACTGACATCCGCTTACTTTCCAATTCCATTTAATTGTTATATTTGCCAGTTGCATATTAATTTTCATAGCAACCACACACAAACAAACACTCGCCACAGCGATTCTTCCAGCGAATTGAGAACTGCATACATAGTACTCCACCTGACCATAGATGGGGCTCTGAATGGCATCGCACAACAATAACAATAACAATGTGCAATGCGCTGTGCACATTAAAATGCTGAGCATAATGCCCGCCGATTTTGTTCGCCAGCCCAGAGACGACGCGACTTTATTATGCAGCTCTCTGAGGGCTGCAGCCGCAAGTGGGGGGAAATCGCTGGAAAACTTTTGCATGCCTCCTTTTGTTTGGCTATTCAAGCGATCTAGTTGAAACCGACTTCCAAAGTGTTGTGGTAAAAATATCAAGAAGTGAAACTAATAATTACTTACTGATACTCTGTCAAGCAAATTTTAATCAATTTTGCCACCTTATTGTGCTCTATTTTGTCTTCTTTATTACATTTAAAGTTATTCTTAATCTGTTGGATGGAACACATTACATTATAGAAATGCATCAACTAATTTCCTTTCGTTACTTTTGATTCTTTTGGCTTATGTAGAATTATCAAAACAATCTTATAAACCAATTTATCGCTTCTATAACAACCAATTATGATTTGCTATATTAAGCATACTTTTGTCACTATTTTAAAATGTTGCCTTCAATTTGTGCCTTCAGTTTGCTTGTGAATTGAATTATTTTCGCTATGGTTTTCTATTTCCGCTCCACTTTATTTATAGGCATTTAAAGCCGTTATTGCGACACTGATAGTTGTCAAAGTGGAGGCCAGTGTAGAGGACCTTCGGCATCGAGTTAATGCTGCTATTTATAGCTGTCCAAAAAAGGCTTATCTAATTGTGCAATGGCCAGCAGAGCAAGAGTTAAAGGGATGTGCGGCATTTGGGGTTCCCTTGCCACTCTGTGTGTTGAACCGGGTCGCCAAATGCGTCAGAATCCATGATAAAGCAGTGAGCACGCTCTCAGTTAGCTGGCTGAATGGCAGCCTGGATGGATGGCACAATGGGCTGCTGAAAGCTGAACCCTTTGCACGCAACTGGGTCAAGTAAGTACCCAAAACAACGCGACCAAAAACTAGGTTATTGCGGTGCAATGACGACGACAACCACGACGACGACGGCGTCATTGTCCACTAGAACAGCAAAAGTCAATGAACGAGGCGAACGACGCTGCAAAGTGCATTGCCGTGGAAGGTGAAACGTGACGTCAGCGCAGAGCAGGCGACGACGACATTTAGTGGGTGTGAGAGGCGTGTGTGGTTAACAGAGGGGGTAGCGGGGGGCGGTGGAGAGCTGTTGGAGGGTTGTCGCTGCACCACGCCCCGATCAGGTCAGCCATGACATAATACCCTTTGATAGCACGAAAAGACATTGAACGCTATTTTTAGCTCGTCGGCTGTAAATAGCTATCGAGTTGTTGTTGTTGTTGTTGTAGTAGCAGCACACACATACACACACACAACACTCTTAGTTCGTCCTTCGTTTGATGTTTTGCTGGCGTCTCGCTTTACAACATGTTGCGGACTACGAATTTTATTAATCAACTCCGACCAGTTTTATGGCAAATTAATTGAATCAAACTCGCGGCAAAGTGAAGCTCAATGAGCAATTACCCAACGAATCCAACCCAACCCCCGCCCTCCCCCATCTCCAACGCCATCCCCCTTCCCATCCTCCCTGTCGCTTGACACTTTGTTGTCATTTTTCTGCTGACGTCACCGTTTGATAAGCGACGAAACTAAAATAGCACGAAAATTAAGTTATTATCGATTCGACGATTTGGAGGAAAAACTCTTCAGCCTTCGCCGCTTGACGTCAGCGTTTTTAAGTAATTATGATTGTTAATCAAATGATGGCAATGTTGTCAATGCTCTGCCTTGCCTGCGTCCCTTCTCCCTCCTTGCCACCTTCATTGCCCACCTGACGGCTGGAGCGGAAGTTGCCAAAGACCTTTTAACGTCACTTACATAAACGTAAACGTTGTGGCTGGCTCCACATTTAACACACACAACTTGGCCATGTAATTTGATAAGCCAACGCTTTGTTGGCCATGCGAATGCGGGACTTCGGAATGGAAATGGCGCATTGCCAAAGTTTAAGTGCTTTCGACGGCAACGACAGCGACGACGACGACGTTGAGTTGTTATTAATGTGAATGTTTACCTGCTGCAGGTGCCACTTGGCGCACAGAACGGAAATCAATAGCAATAACAACAGATTTGATTGCCTTACTTAAACTTAAAACACCCAACACCTTATCTACAGCTTGTCAATTTAAATTGGCCAATTAATGTGCGGCCCATAACCACAACAACAACGGCCGCAACAACCACCAAATAACACTCGTCGTAGGTGTCTCGACTTGGAGAACAATGGCGAAAAAAGAGCGGAAACTGGCAAGCGACGAGTGTTGCCCAACGTGGCAATTAGACCCTATTTGAGATTAGTCCGACAGCGCTTTTATATTCATTTCCCAATGTTAGTCGTTAAACTAAATTGGGTGAGAAGTCGATGTGTTTCATATCATCTTCATTCGTTTAATTTAGCTGTAATAAATTTACTTTCATAAAGTGCGCTATAACTATATCTATTTATTCTGACCTTAGTTTATTTTCATTTTCTATTTTCTAATACAAAATCCATTTATCAATAACTGGCTACAGATTGAAGCTACTAACTTCCAAAAAATATATTTCATAATTATTGAGACAGTGGAAAAGCTGCTTCAAGTGCTGACATTTAACAGTGTCCATTGCTTTTAAGAATACATTCATTTATAATCAATATTTGTGCATAAGTTTTGCTGTTCTAATCTTTCACTTTACGATGACACAATTAGCCAAAATGATTTTGACTTGTCGACTAAAAATCTTAGAAACTAATTAAACTGTTTGGCAGTAATATAAAGGATTCGTAAATTGAATTAGCTTAAATTTAATTCGTATTGAATTGGGTTTTCAATGATGACAAATAAACATAGCTGAACTTACCTTGCTGACGAGCATATCGTCGGCCTCAAAGTGACGGCCAAACATTTTGGGCGATTCTCCGGGAATCGGTTCTATTTTGATGCAAATCTCTTGGCCTTTGCGAGCGAATTCAATTTGCTTGTGATTCGATTCAATAGAGGTGACTATGCCAATGTCCACAAACTGCAAAGAAAAATAATGGAAGACCATAAAAATGAGAAATACTTCTAGATATAGAGTACGAAATAGAAATAGATACTGCTGAAGACAGACTGCTCTCAATGGGATCATTAAATTGCAGTGTGTGCAACAGATAAGACGGCAAACAGAAGAAATGGGAAAATGCCGAAATTGTTGAAATAGAAATAGGACAAATAAACTGCGACTCGACTGGAGTGGGGTTGGCTTTCAGTCTGCGACTCTTTGGTGTCTATGTGTGTGTGTGTGTGTGTGTGTTATCAACACACCCATCTGGCGCAAGCGAGCGAGCACTTCCTTAACTTAACATTTGCCACTGCCACAGCGCTGATAAACGAGAGCTTGTGGGTGTTTTGGCTAAATGGGTGTTTACAGCGGGTTAGATAACGCCCCCAAAGCGAAACTATGCGACGACTGCTCGCCACACACACACACACACACACATAAACATACTCACACACTCAACACCAAAAAAAGAGAATAAAAAATAACACAATACAGCAAATAGAGCTCTATCGCTGGGCAAAGTCATTGAACCAAATTGTAATATGTTTGTTGTCGTAACTCGTTTGCACTCAACAACAGCAACAACAGAACGACGGCAACAACAAATTAAACACAGGAAACTGTCGCCAAGCCAACGCTGGCGCTGCCATCGACTGCGCTGCTCGCGTCAGCGTCAGCGGCAACGGCAACGGCAACGTTTCCTGTGGGCGCCCCAATGGCGGCCACGTCGCCTCCCCTTGCCCCAACACCACCATCGCCCCCTCACCCCTCGCTTTGCCATTGCGTTCGTTTCGTTCGTATTTCATTCAAACCAAATAAATTATTGAAATTTTTTTTCTCTTTTTTCTGTTTTTGGCTTGTTGCTATCGGTGCAAATAGCTACAACACATTTACATACATAGGGAGACACACACACACTTCTAAACACACATAGACATAGACAGTGGGCTGGTGGAGAAGCAACGCGAGGGGCGCATTTGTCACCATTTCCTGTCGTTGATTACTCATACGCTCCGTTTTCAGTTTTCAGTTTTTGGTCTGCTCGTCGCATTTTTCATTAAATGTGTTAATTTATTTCCATTTCCACATACACACACACACACATTAACATATGCACAATTTTGTGGCAGCAAAGCTGTTTAGCCCATCAAAGGGTTAGTGATTATATCATAATCAGTTTTCGCTGCACGAGCTACAAGCAATAACTACAACTAGATTGATTATTAGTTGTGCTCTACTCGAGCAACAGTTTGTGAATGCGTGTGTGTGTATGTGTGTGCTTGTATCAACGTTTATCTAAAAATATGATTTATATATTTTCTACAGACCGGATGTCGTCTATTTTCATACAAGAACAACAACAACAACATGATCAACGACGCTTGCTGCCAGCTTGTTTTATGTTTGCACAAAATCACAATTTATTAAACAATTTATGAGACGCACTCGAATTGTTTGATAGATCGTATTGAAGACTGTTTTCATGCCACGAACAGCGCAATTATCTATCTCTTTGATTTATTTAATCACTTTATTGGCTGTCACCTCACAGTCAATTTTATGTTGTTTAAAATGTAGTTTAATTGCTTGTTATTTAATTTATTTAATATGAATACGATATTTTTAAATTTCCTTAATATTTTCTTCTCTGTCGTATATAATATCTTGCATACTTTCTAATGACATTTTCTTCTTTGACAAATTAACTATTTCTACAAGTTTTTTTGTTTTCCAGTTAATTAGTATTTTTCTACGTCTGCCGTATAAATTATTTTAATAAATTAACTGCTATTGCATAAAACAAAAATCTTAAAAATTACGACCAACTTCTATTCTCTACTTTCCCCATTTTCTTCTCAAGTTTTCTCTCCAATTATTTTCTATCGAATAAGCTAAAAATAATTGCTGGATCACCAACTTTTCTCAGATTAATGAGGTAAAAACATAATTTCATTTCTCTGTCTCTCTCTCTCGCTCTGTCTGTCTGTCTTTATTTCATTCTTTATCGTGTTGTGCTTTGTCTTTGAAGCTTAAACTGCAGTTGTCAGCAGGAAACACTAAATTAGCTGCCGGCTGAGAGAATTACGGCATTTCAACACAAAAAACACACACAAACACACACTCAATCAAGTGTGTGTTTGTTTGTTTGTGTGTGTGCGTGCGAAGGCAAATCAGAGTGCCAAAATTTGCGACATCCGTTGAGAAATACAACAAACATCAGAACACCGAAAAAATACATACGTGAAACACGCTTAGTTTTAGCTTTAATCGCATCGTTCACCAACTTTGTCAACGTCATCAAGAATGAAGAATGAAGCGACGAAAATGGAGGCTGAAGACCGTGAAGATTGCGCAGCTGCAAAGCGCCAAACAGTAGCCAGAAAAAACAACAAGTTGTTCGGTTCTTCAATGGAAACTCTGCGCCTTGGCCATCTCTGCTAGGCTTCTTCTTCATTCAATGCATTTCAAATGAATTCGAGACATCATCACAAGAGAGGCGAGACGTCGAAGAAAGCTAAAGCTGGCTGCCTACGTTAGAGGCGATTGTTGATTCGAGTGTTTGTCCAAAGCCCACACTGAGCACATAAACATCGCACATCGCACATATATAGAAATTTATGCTGGTCAGAGAGGGCTTCCAATCTAATTAAGTTATCCCCCCCCCACAACAACAACAACAATTACAACAACAACTACAACAAGATACATATATTTGTATCTGCACAACAATTGTCATTTCATTAGATGCCCAGTTCGTGGGATTCTCGACAATTGAGAACTGAGAGTTTGTAGTCAAAGTTGGAGCTGGAGCAGCTGCAGCTCATCTGCAATCCCTCGGCATTCATTCGGCTGCCACTCTCGAGGGCTGTCAACGGCATTAACAATGGCAACAATACCTATTGAAGCCAAAAGCAAGACAGTCAGCCAGCTAGCCAAGCTATCAGCCATATGTCTAGTCATGCTCATTAGCATCCGCTGTGAATGCAGCGACGCCCACATATAGCAAACACACACACACACACAGACACAATATACATAAACAGAGCGTGCATGTGGGTGGGGACAAAAGGCACAAAGGTCTTAGCTTGTCGTGGCTTTTTTCTTTCACTCACAGGAAGTCAGTGGGATTCAAATTGAAGTATCAGCTCAGGTGGGTGCTGCAAAGTGCCAACGGTGGCCAACGGTGGAAGTTCGACAGCCCCACAGCAACAGCAACAGCCACAGCAACAAAGCACCTTCTTCATTGATAACAGCTACAAATGCCACATGATAAACACACTCAACTCATGGACGTCGCGACGTCACCTTTGTTTCTCCTTTTGTGGCCTGTTACATGTCTAGTTAGTTTTTGTACTTATTAGTTTTTATCAAATCGGAAACACTTATAGATACATTTATCAGGGCATCAATACGCATTTCGCGGGTCCAAGTGCAAACCAATAGTGAATGAAAGCAATAATCAAGTGAACCCCATTTAGGCCCAGTCGATCAATTGATAAGAATCAAACAGCAAACGCCTGATAAGCGCACTGGCATTAAATTCAATTGCAGTCCCCCCAAATTGATTCTGATTGACCATCTGTCTGGCTGACTGATTGACTGACTGACTGACTGCCTAACTGACTGATTGAACACTCTAGGAAGTGATTAAGCCAAAATTGAAATATTTCAAGGTGATCGAGCTCATTTATCGTTCGTTAGTTCAATGGCATTCCCCCGTCAATTGTAGTTCAAGGTCTAACCAGTCTGTCAGAACTTATTTCGAAACAAAGTATATTGCTTGCCAACAATAATGTACAAAAAGAAAAAAAACCCAGAATGTATGATATGGAGCGTAGAAAATTTCTTATTACTTTTTTTGTGTTTTAATTTCGTTTTTTATACATTCTTATTATATTATTATTGGTATTATAAGTGGCATAAGGTTGTTGGCAATATTTTTGTACATCATCTCAAAGCATAACAATTTCGATTTATTTCAAGCAAATTAGTATTTTAATAATTTTTATGTCACATCAATTGGACTTGAAATATTACTGAACCAAACAAAATTTAGGCCAACTATTTATGTGTGTAGTATTTATAAATAGCTTGTCATTAAGATTTATTGATTAAAGAAATGTAGCCAATTCTAAAAGAAAACTTTTTACTAGTAGAGTTACTCATACAATTATATATATATATATATATATATTTTTTTTCATTTTTTATTTCCTATTCCCCCAGTTATGTAATTATTTTCTTTTGTATATAAAACGATAATATATGATGCATTTTATATTGTTTATTGTTGTTACCAAAAGCAATCTTTTCCGAAACCGAAAGAAGCATTACATAATTTACAGAAAAAAAATATGGTGAGCTACGATCATAATTCTTTAGTCTCACGGCCGAAAAAGCTGAGCTCGTAAGCGTAATCGCAATAATTTTCAATCAAACTCCAACACTCGTGTGCTTCTTCGGTTTTTGTATGACGTGTGGAAGTCGACTAATTGGCCACATGACAACCAAAAACCAAGAAAGAAAAAAAAAAACCCGAAAACCGGCCAAGCGACCAGCTTCACCAGACAAACTGTCAGCCCTTTTTGGTTTATTGTTCTACTTCGAGAAAGACTCGTGGGCGTCAGCGTCGTTCCCATCGACGTCGTTGTCGTCGGTTTGTGTTTTATTTTTGCAAGTTCTACGGGTTGCAGAATGCCAGACACGTACGACGGCGATTCGAGGCGGGTGCCCGCCTCATCTCTCGTTGCGATTAACAAACGTCAATTAAGTATATTTATTTTGGGAGCGCGTGTAACCAAAAACACACCAGAAAAAAGAAGAATGAAGCACAGACGGAGACGACGGCAGAGGAGAGGTAGAGGGAGAGAAATGCTTTGCTCCAACAAAAATGCGATTTTCCGCCTTTTGTGCAAATTCAGCATATCCGGCCAAGAAACTGAAATGCGACGATGTCGAAGGCGACCAACTGACCAAGCGACCCACCAAACAAACCGACAAATCGTCGACGTCGACGACGTCAATTTCAAACCACAAAATGAAACAAAAAAAAAAAAAAATTATATGGCGAGTAATTTGCTAATTACGCTAATTTCTTTTGTTGTTGCTATTCATTTTCATAGTAAAATATATACACACACACACACACATGACTATATAAATACGTACTGTGTGATATAGATACAAATACAGAGCCAGACACAGATACAGATACATTTACAGATACAAGAGGAGGAAGACAAAGCGCAAAAAGCGCGTATCTAAGCGGATTTTATTATCTTATCGCGAGTGTGTGCGCTTTTTTATGACTGTGCAAACTACACTCGAAACATGAAGCGCTCTAGGCGGTCGCCTAGCCAAACAACAGGAAATAAGCATTTTTATGAATGAAACGTCGACTGCGAGCGAGATACAGATACAGATACAGCTACACAGATACAGTTGCAGCCACAGATACAGATACAGCTACAGAGAAGAGCTGTAGCAATCGGCACAGCTCCACTTACGGTTTACGTGCAAAATGTTTAGCTTAAGTGCAAATCCCAAAAATCATTTCGTTCGAATATTTGTTTATTGTTTTCTCGCCGCGCTCTTTATGATGTACGTATCTATGTACACATATATAGATATTATCTATCTATCTATCTATCGTTGCGATGTGTGAATCTATTTCAAAACTTGTTTTTATAGTTTTCTATTAGCGTAGATTTCATTCATGGGCTCTATGCCTCGCTCGCTGTTGGTTTTATGGTCTGTTTGCTCCATTTTACATTATACGCTTTTATTATTATTATATATGTATGCACGAGTGTGTATATATATTTTTTAGATATGCGCCGCCGTCTTGTTTTTGTTATTTTAGCTGTGCTGCGCCCACACACGCACACACACACACACACACATCGAAAATTTCACCATTAAAATTATGTATTCAGCGATAAGCAGTCGTGAATTACGCGTGGCTCGCAGACGTGTCAACGCACCATTCACAACTTGGCACACATGAAATTTCCTTCTTTACTTCCGGCTGCGAAGACAAGCCAACACCTGCCCAGCCCTTAGGAACTTCTTTCAGCCGTTGAGCACTTTGTGCACTTCCGACTTGGCCCGCAACGCCCTCAAATCAAGAGAGGCAGAGACAGAGACGGAGACGGCGACAAAAAAAGAAAGAGACCTTCGAATGCTTGCTTAAATTTGGAGCGGTTACCTCATTTTCCTATGTTTCATTCACAGGCACACTCACTCGCGCACTCACCCATTCACAGTTACAGTCACTCATTCATTCATACATTCTTTCTTCAGCTACGTGCGGAAGCATTCACATCCGTTCTGCCGCCTGGCCTGCTTCCGTTCTGAGGCAGTTGTTGCTGCCTCAAATTGCAGCCCGCATCTGCTGCCGCTTCTGCTGCTGCTAAAATCCGCTTCCGCAACGCCTTAGCTGCAACTTCTTTTCCATTTAATTACTTCTTCCGATTCTCAGCGCTGCTTCTACCGCCTTTCAATTCTCGTTGTCACTTCCATTGTTGCCGCCAGGCTCAACAAAATGCGCCTTTGTCGCTCACGTCTCGTATTCACAACAATCCCCTTGGCGAACGCAACGACGCAAATTTAAGCAGAAATGAATTGGTGCCAAGAGCGCAAAGAAAACAATCTCTTTCGGATTGTGCTGATACGATTAACTGAACAAAAACAATGCCATTCAAAAAAAAAAAACTGATCTAAGTCTTAAAATCTAAGAACACTTTTGTCAACAGTGGAAAATATATTGCAATTGATTTTGAATCTATTTCAAGTACTGAATATTAACATTACTAATATTACAACATCAATTATGAAATTATTAATCATTAAACCCAAACAAACCTTCATAAAATATAAATAGAATAGATTAAATTGTATATCCATTCCAACTTGAGTTTCATCGTTTTGTTTTTAGTTCGTATCTTGTCACTGTGTTCATTGCTACTCTCAAAATAATCTCGACTTAAGTTCTACTTAAATAAGGCATGCAGTTTTATAAATAGCCACCGCTTGGTTGCATTCGGTTACCACATTCCCAGGCCAAGTTACTAAGGCGGCGAACGGAAGTCAAACGCCCATGTGGTCTTAGCAATTCAGGGAACCGTATCAAAATCTTTGCTTGAAATGCGATGGCACAAAACGCGCATATATCTTAAGTACAAGAGATCCCCTACATACCATAAAAAAAAGAAAAATACAACAACAACGGGGGGAGACGCCCTTTCACAACGGGCAAGCGCGAAAAGGGAAAAGTGCGAGGTAGTCAAAGTAGTCAACGTACTCGCACTCGTAGGTAATCAAACCATGCCAGGCCAGGCCCGGCGGCATTTAATTAACGAAACGAAAAGAAAAAAAAATATATAAAAAAAAACGAAAGAAAAAAACCGGCAGCACGTTGAAAACAAAAAGCTTTCATTTCCGGTCGAACAGCACTTGTGCAGACAACACACACACAGACAAACACACACACTCTGGGTCTGGGGTATCAGCAGAGAGCGCCAACAGCAATAACACAACTCGAGGCATGAATGAAATTATTAAAAGATATCGATCGCCTCTGTGCGCGATCTTGCCACAAGTGGAAAGAAACAAGTGGCAAGCACAGGAGCCTGCTCAACGGGTAGCACAAACAACCTACAAGATACAGATACTACATCTGCAGCAGTCGCAGCAGCAACTTCAACAGGCAGCAGCAACAACAGCAACAACAACAACAACAACAACAGATACCAAGAAACTGCTTCACGTCTGAATTAACAAAACTTCGGTCGATTCGCTTTCTTTGAGCTCTCAGCCTTGCTTTTGGTTTTTGATTTCGTTGCTGTTGCTGCTGCCATCGTTAAGAAGTCAAGCAGAGTATTTAGCATTGACTACAGCTAGGCACTCGGTGGATATATAAATTACTTATAGTAGACACTCACTCACTCATTCACTCACACACTCATTCACTCACATTCATTCATTCACTCACACTCACACTCGCTAGTAGTCAGCATATGCCAAGTGATTGTCGGATTTGGCACTGAGCAACGCCTCCAACTTCCGTTCGCTGTTTAGCTCGGCTTTTAAATGCAGCCAGCGTAGAAAATGAAAGATACTCCCCAAGACGGTCGCCATTTAGATGCCCTTGCCGATATGGGTATATCAATTTCATTGTTGCCCTTCTTGAGAGACTGATGTTGCATTTCAACATGCCCAAAAGGAAGTGTTGGCCATGTGCTGGAAAAGTTTATGGGAAAACAAGCATAGAATACAAATCGACATCAGTCAGTTCTAGGAACAGAGCATAAACCTTTCAAAGTGTATTCATAAAAGGTCTTATAGAGCGCAGATATGGTTAGAAATTGGCACTTTTAAAAGTAGATACCCTCCAATTATTATACAAAAATATTAATAAAACTTTATGAGTATTTCATTGATTTCCACCCAAGGACAATGCAGTAATAAATGCAATTTACGTTTCACCAGATGAAAATTAGAATAATAATAAGTCATTGTATAAAACAGCGCTTCTAAATACAAAAAAAAAAGTCTTTTTCTAAAACATTGAACAAACTTTATGGACATCTTAATCAACTGATAATTGTTCAAGTTATAAGCAAAACGTGCCTGAATACTAAATGAAATTATGAATGATTCCCGCAAAAAAGTAATTGATGACTGATTTATATAATTAAAGCAACACGACAATAAAGTTGACTTGCAATTGTTTTATGTAAGCCATAAAAACCAAGACGAATCAATATCGTTACATACCCTTGATGCATTGAAATTGAGCCTCTTGATACTCGTACAAAATCCCAAAGATATTGACCCTCATTAGCCCCAAAAGGAAGGCAACCGTTGTGTCCCCTCTCGAATTACATTGCACACTTTGACACTTTGCAGAAGGAGGGCAACAGCCAATGTGAACCTCAATTGACCTAAGGTTAAGGTTAAGGGTGGAAGCACGCGCAGCGAGTGAGCCAAAGTGACCGGAGTGACTTCGGTCATCGATCGTGCACGCTCAGAAACCGGGAAAAGGAAGTGGTTTTTGAAGCAAGGGGGAATAGCTGGACAATTGAACAGTTGGTCAAATTGCGTATGAGAACGGAAGTTTTGGCATCCAACGAAACAATTACTGCGGCGCTGACACAAAGAGCCAGCAAGTTGAAGTCGAAGTAGAGGGCTGGCGGGCAAGTGGTTAAGTCTCTGTCATTACAGATTTAATTATATAATTAATAAAGGCAATCAATGGCAGTGTAGTGCAGCCTCGATCTGGCCCTATCCCTGACCATCTGGCCATCTGGCAGGCAGGCAGGCAAAGCAAGCGATCGACTGACACGCACACGCGTCTCTCTAGCTCCAAAGAAAGTTGGACCCCTTGTGTTGAGTTCCCAGTCCCAAGTCAAAATCGGCGGAAATCGCGAGGCAAAGGAACGGCAAAAAAAACGTTCAGCATTGGCGACAAAGCAACAACAACAACAACAACAACAACTGCGAGAGGGAATTCTTCGCAGAAATAAAGTAGAGTTGATTGGGGATAGACTATGTCGACTTTGCTTTTGAGCTACAGCCAGTAAAAGGGATGATGGCAGCTGTAAGTATCTAAGAAGCGAGAAGGGAGGCACAAAAATCTGTATTAATATACTTTAGAAACAAGAAACAGCAACAACAACAACAACAAACACTGAAGAAGCAAGAGGAAAATGCTAAAAAGAATGACGATGAATGACGGGAAGCGCACAGCTTAGCTGCGCTCTGCTGGATAATTGAGGAAGTTATAATTGCCAATGAAGCCAGGCCGACAGTCGAGGCAGTCGAGTCCGTCGAGCAGTCCAGTCCAGTCCGGGCCGGGGAATCGACTCTTCACGTCTCCCATGCGTTTTGGCATTGGCAAAAGTCAAGCGCAGAGCAGAGCAGAGTGCAAAACGAAGGCGAACCCTTTGCTAAAAGAATCTTGTTTGCTGCAGTAGCCATTGAAGTTGTCGTTGTCGTCGTTGTTGGTATTCTTTTCTTCATTTTTTGCTGTTTGCTGTTATTGTGGCCAGAGGAAACAGTTATTGTTGTGTTGTGTCCCCGTGTGTCGCGTGATGGGGAACGAGACGGGACGGGACCGGGAAACAGGACATGTCTGCGCATAAATTGCAACGAGCGCAATCCGAAACGGAAGGACAATAATTGTGCCTCAACAATCACATTCATTTCATTTGTAGGCAGGATGTATTAAAGGAAATGCAACAACACGACACCGCCGACTAAGAACTGAGAACTGAGAACTGAAAACCGACAACTGACACTGAAATCAAAGAAGTATCTCAAGAATGCGTTGTTTGCAAAACGCGTCGATTTCAATAAATAATATCTAAATTTATATGCGAGTGGATATATAAAAAATTCCTAAGCGCAATTGCAGCACGAGAGCATTGGCAAATAAACAAAAAGAGCCGAGTGTAGCGCAGACACAGCACAACACAACAGAACACCAGAGCACAACACGCACCTGTGTCAACAATGAAAGCCTCGGGAAAGAAGTCGACTACAAAACCAAACACCGAGAAACCAGCGCCAGAATGACGCAGTTTAAAAAGATGGGCCCTTCCACACACACTCACACTGACAATCACACACACACACACACTCGCGTTTTATATCTAGATACTTGACACGCTTTTGAAGAGCTGCAGAGACAAGGATTTTCATTGTGCCGTGCGTCGGAATAGTTGGAAAGAAATGCGAAATGAAACCCTGTGGATGGGATGGATCTACAATGCTTGGCCATTCAATAAACCTTTTGTGTGCAACTCTGCGGCACTCTGTAGTCTCGCAGAAATAGTTAAATATTTGCTTCGAAGTACTCACCTCTTTGCTGGGCACACAGATTGGCGTTCCCACCTTGACTATGCCATTCTCGACCATAATGCCCATGACGATCGGGTCGCGGCTGTTGAATATGAATTGTGGCAGTATCTGTGAATGGACAAGAATGGTAGATGTTTGATCAGTTTGTCATTGATAGCGCAAGTATTCTAATAATAGTCGCATACAGTAGATAGATAACAAGCTGAAAGTCTGGGAATGTTTAGCGGACAAACTTAAGCATAATTTCATAGTCATGAGTAATAAATAAAATAAAGACGCGCAGACTAAACTGAATTTTAAAAGGCAGACACTTTGTCAGCGTTATGCTTAAACTTCAAAGCCAATAACTATTTTCGCTGTGAATTGTAATGCTTTCAACTACTAGTTAACGTAAATTCACATCTAACAACGAATCGCTATCAAAAGTCGAAACATTTCAGTCATTTGGATTTGTGGTCATTATATACATATATTATTTCTAGACTTAATTCCTCGCTACTAGCTCAAATTAACTCTACTGCTGCAGCTTGAGTGGCTTTGGTTGAAAATGGTTAAAATGGTGCTGCAGGCAGCAGCAACGAGCTCAAGTAGCTATGGAAAAAGTGGCACGAATGAAACGGATGGGGCAAGTTAATAACTTAACTAAATAACGTCATTGTTAAGGCAGCATTCTACCCGAGAGCTAGAGAGAGCCAGCGAAGACTGCTTAAAAGACGGGCATAGAGCTCGCAGAGTCGTCGCTGCCGTGTGGCAAGAACAGCTGTGTACGGTGTGTCCAATTAACAGCACAGTGGGAGACAACGTCGACGAAGACAACGACGACGACGATGATGAAGGCTAGAATAAGCAAAAGAGCTCTAGAGGGTCGACGATGCGACTATAACCTAATGATTAGCTATAAATCAAATACGGCTGCTTTAGCATTATTTGAGCAGGAAGTGTGGACGTGATGCCAGCGTCTTGGACAAGCTTTAATCGCTCTGTTCGTGTGGCTTCTCTTGGCCAGCCCAGCACGCATTGTTAGCCCACAGCGAGACAGATCTCTCCGACTGCTGCGACTTGGCTCAACTAGAGTTCAGCAATTTGCAGCAACCACAAATCGGGTTGATTGCATTTTACACCTGCAGCTTTTGGGCTAATTACGTTTCGATCCTGGACGAAATTGTCTTGAATTCACTCACTTGAGTTCACAGGCACTTGCAATAGTCTTGGGTTTTAGTTTCTAGTTTACACTCACCTTTAGCTTGCAGGGGAACACGGCGATGGAGCGGAACTCTTCGCGTTTCTTTTGCTTCAGCTCCTCGCGGTAGGCGGTGAACTTGTCGAACAGATGATAAATAATGTCCGCTTGGAAGATTTTAACACCCAACGAATCGGCCATTTCCTGCGCCTCGCGCTCCACTTTCACATCGAATGCCAAGATTGTTGCATATCTGTCGGCGTCAAGAGAAAAGAGAGAAAGGAGAGAGAGAGAGAGAGATGTGGTTAGTGATCACGCCACGGCAATTGTGTGCAATTAAAAGAAAAAACAAATTAAAGCATCTACCAATTATGATGAAACATAATCATTATCAACATCAACATCCACATCCCTATCCACATCATAGCAAAGTATTGGCTGCTAGCCACACTAATGATCTTGCCACATGGCCGTTGCAAGCTGTTCGCCACACTAACCAGGAAGTCTGTAATAATTGTGATAAAAACAACGTTCTTGCAGTTGCTTTAGCTAAGCTTCAGCTTTGACTTCAGCTGCTTACCGAATGACAGGAAACCGTTGGCATTAACCCAGTACGTGCAACGGTTGCGGCGCGACACGCTGGCGACAGGAAGGGACTACACATTAAAGCCACGGCTTCTCGAGACTTTTGGCAATGCATTACAAGTGAAATACCCGGCAGTCATAGAGCAGAGGGGAATTGTAAGTGGTTGACAAGCCAACTAGCGAATCTATACAACTCTCAAGGCTAAAGATACGATTTCTCTCAATATATGAATTATATCTTCATGTGGACACTCTTACATGCAATAAAATAAAAAATTCTACAACTTTTGCAATTAGAAGTGGTAATAAATGCTGCCCATAATGCCATCTGCTGTTGTGCCGAGCCAAGTTCTGATCGAATGATCATAATACATATAATTTATTTGGCGATAGCAGCGAACGCATTGGGTGGGTGCATTTTATATTAGTTGAGAGTGTAAAAATGCACATAAAAGGCAGTTAAAGATTTTATTATGCAGCTGGCCAAGAGACAAAATGTGGACAGGCAAAATAGAGGCGGAGAAAAGAGAAGCGAACACTTCCTATCGCAAGGCGCAAGGAAAAGGAGGCTCTTAAACAAATTTCATGATCACCTGCGGCGTAAAAAGCAAAATTTTATGGTTTAAAAATTCCGCGCGCGTAAGAATCATCAATAAATAAACGGCAACACATAGTAAAAATGTAATATTGAGTTTATAGCCTGACAGGCACTGTGCTTGCCTTACGTCGTGTATCTGCAAGATACGCATACACTTCAGCAAATCACCGCAGGAGGGGGAAGGGGTTTGGCAAGTGCTTTAAAATCATGCATATATAACTCAAATGGCTGCGCATGCGCAAGGGCCGGAAATGTTAGGCAGCGGAAACGCCACGTCTATTACATGGGCGTAGTAGATACGAGTATCTCGAACTCGAACTCGCACTCGCATGCAGATACAAATAGAGTATAGCTGAAAGCCGCGCATTTCTATTTTTCATGTTTCATTCACTTTGTTGTTGTTGTTGCGCTCGTTGTTGTAATTTGAGCGCAGCACTCATAGAATTGTGTGGGCCGAACGAATTGTAAATGTATCTCATATCTGCATCTACATCTGCATGTGTATCTGTATCTGTAACTGTCTGTCGCTTTGTTGCTGCCAAGCAGAGCACAAAAATAGTTGCCGTTGCCGCTTGCCGTTTTGCAATTGGAAACTTGTCATTAGGACCGGGGAGACTGCGAGGTGGCCATTTGGCATTTCATTTCCATCACTTAACGGCAAAAACACAAAAAAAGGAAGAAAAATGAAGGAGAGCGAGAGACTCTAATGAGATAAAGCCGCCGTCGCGAGGAAGGCAAATATTTAAAGGGCTCCCCTCCAGCCCTGCCCTGCCCTGCCCGGCCTGGCATATAACAATAAATCATGAGGATCGCTGAGCCTGGTTGGAAAGTGCATTTTCTGATTGCCGCTAAATGAATCACTTAACCCAACCACAGCAGCCTCCAGCTTCAACTTGAGCTCGTGGCGGCTATATCACAAGCTCTTCAAAGAGCCGCTTCATTCTCTTATAAGTCTTTTGTTCTCCACCAACATCTGAGATGGTGTGTGGGGCGTGGGGAGCAGTCGTGTTAATAAAGTTAAGCTGCAATAAAATTGAATCGTTCTCTCGTCTCGGGCTCGCCAAGCGAGTGTCTTAAATACTGCAAGAAGAACAACGGCTACAATGTTGTTGATATAACAATAATATGTGATCTGCCTGCAAATGGGAGTATATCAACGGGCAGATTGCATATGAAAGTGCTGCTGTTGATAGCCTCGACTGGATAATGTATCGTAAAGGGTGACTCCATAAACTTTAAGCACTTTCGGGCGACTCGCACTGCTGTCGCAGATATCATAAAAGATGCCACAGAAGGCAAACATAGTTAAGCAGAGCTTTTAAGATCAACAAAGGGACGCAGAGCTAAGATGCAATAAATATCTGAGTATCATATGATGGCGACTGGTGATAAATAGTTCACGTGTGAGCATTGATGAAGACCAGCAACAAAATCAGATCGAGTCGCTGAACATTTTGTACCGAAGAATCAAATACTACAGTAGAAATACTAAATAATTTTGACAGTTTCTCTATACTCTATTTAATATACTGCTTGTACTTACTGTGCTTCATGCTCCAGCATAGTGGAAGCCTTCATCACATCGCGCTTGACCACAGGACCAATGCGAATGGCAGAGTACTGAAAGATGATAAAAATACAAATATAAAAGCGTTATTTATTTATTTAAGATTATAAAATTACCTATTAAATAAAAATTTAGCCAAAAAAATGTCATAAATATATAGATTTTAAAGTTTATTATCTTGTGCAGTCAATGTCGATTGTGAAACTGCATTTGTTGTGTGTCGAAATAGCCTAAATTGTATATTATTTTACTTAAACAAAGAATAGCCACTACCTAGCTTATGCCTTGCTTAATGGTC
Organism: Drosophila siamana; assembly: GCA_035047445.1. Lineage (NCBI taxonomy): Eukaryota > Metazoa > Arthropoda > Insecta > Diptera > Drosophilidae > Drosophila > Drosophila siamana. The sequence goes on along the minus strand of JAWNPP010000137.1, from coordinate 297,022 downwards.
ATACATCGATTGTTTCCCATTGCAGCGTCGACCATGTCTTAAAATTAACAGAGATTTGGCACCAAAGAACAAATTACATAGCACAGAGAACAATGTACAATCCCCCGCGATGAGCACAATTCTAAACTAGATAATGGAGATTAGAACAAAAAGAAGAAAAGAGTTTTACACTAAACTGGCATAACAATAAATGAAATCGGAAGTTTATTGTTGGTGTGCAATTGTGCGGCAGTACAATAGAACGGGAGAGGAACGATGCGATGCTATGCGTAAAATGGAACGATAATGAATGTAATTGTAGAGCGGACAAACAATCACGAGAACGAGAGTCAGGCACGATTGCTTGCTAAAATGGCAAACGGAAGTGATAGCGAAATGCGACAAATTATTCACATAGCAACCGAGAGCAATAAAATACAAATCGAGGCAGCCAAAAAGAAAGAGACAGACAAAAACAGAGAGATGAAGAAAGAGAGGAAAGTGTTCTATCTCAAGTTTCAAATTGCAATTTGGTATCTAGAAAGTTGTCCAAGAAGCAAAACCCAATGCAAAGCCAATTAAACAAAGCAAACGAAATGGCAACGAGGTCAAAAGGTAAAAGGTCGCACTTGCCACCTATTGCTGCTGACGTCAACACATCAAGGTTCGCACTGTTGGCCGACGAAGAAGGAGGTCATTTCACTGCACGGGCGTTGCCAGCAAACGACTCGAATTTCCCTCCATCCCCTGCTCTAAAATTATAATATGTAGTTCGTCTGCTGTATTGCATATCTACCATCGGCTGCTTAGGTCAATCCGTTCAGTCAGTTCGTGTCAGCTACTCGTAGCTACTTAATTTGTTCAGCTTTCAGCTCAGCACGTTCCGCTCAACTTCCGTTCATCTATGCATACGACGACGTCGTTCTACGATATATGTCTGTACCTAAGTATCTATTATCTTCTTTTCGGGCTAACTTCCTTTGCCTGCCTTCGTTGTTTGATTTCATTAAAAATGCGGTCGCAACGTGTTTATGAATGAAAATTAAGCAATAAGCTCTTCCAACTGCCATCGCCCCTCTCTCTCTCTCTCTCTCTCTGTTTGTGTGTGTGCAATGCAGGAAGAATTACTTCCGCTGTTGTTGTTTTTGTTTTTTTTTCTTCTGTTTTCATTTCTACGTTTGAACATTTACTCATTCATTCACTTACACATTACACTCGCTGGTTGGCCAGTTCACTCATTCACTCTTTTTCGTTTTTATACTCTTTAAGTGGGTATTGGAAACAATGATTCTCAACTGGGCAGAAAACTTGAAAGGTACGATTTGATTTTTAGTTATCTATATGTAAAATACTACGAATCAACTAAATACTCTACAAGTTTGCACAAAATTGACCCATCTAATAATACATTCAATTAGGGAATGATAAGAAGAATATTATTTTACTTCACGAAAATTCAGAGTTTTTAGGAATAAATAGCCTAAAAACTATTTTGTATTTTATAGCAAATATTATATAATTTATAAAAATAATTGTAGTATTCGGTGATGAAGATAATTAAAAATGAAATTTAAAACTAATTGTATTTCGAGACCACTAATATCATTGAAATATTTAGAATTTTCTTCGCTTTTCAGAAAGCTCAACAATGATTGAAAGTTCTTCTTTTGTGGCATAAACATTAAAAAAATATATATCAAAAATATATGCTCATAAAGTGTATTTCTGTTTTCGGCAATACTCGGCAAATAGTGTTTGATTCATTTGTCAGTTGTTGTTATTTTGTGTTCTTGGCAGCAAAACTGCGTCGCATTAATGAAAACGTTGGCATTGTCTGCTTCTTCGCGCACTTCCTTCCTTTCATTCTTTTAATGTCGCCGTGGATATACATATAGATCTCTATATATGCTGACGAATATTGTAGTAGTAGTATGAATGTAGTGTATACACCGCAGAACATGGGAAAAAGCGGCGCACAAAATTAAATTCATTCATTAAATTCAGCACAAAATACAAACAGACCTTCCAAAGGCGTAAGAAAAGCGCAGACCGAGACCACAATAGGAAGTGAAAGAGAACGCGAGCGAATCCGAGAGAGCGAGAGAGAGAGAGGGAGTAGCGAATGAGTGCGAGGGTTGTTCCGTTTCCAGCTGCTTTTGGGCCATTCATGAATGAAACCTTAACTTGAAAGCCTCACACGCTGCTCGCTGTTGTCGTCATCCGTTTTGGCGCCCTTTCCTATTGCTGCTGCCAGCTGGAACCTATGGCTGGCCCTGACTGCGCAGTGGCAGGATCAGCTCAGTGTTGGATGGGGAGGAAGGATGGTAGAGAGACGACGACTGCCTTGTCAACGCCACCTGTTTCATGTCGCTTTCTAGCCGGAGGTCTCACGCGTTTGCCAATTGCGCACAACAAATTTGCACAATTATTCGAAGTGCGAGAAGGCCAATTATTATTTTGTTGCTTCATTCTGCGGCTGCCGCGTCGTCAACGTCGCCTGCTGCCGCCCTCTGATTTTGTATTTGGTTTGTGGGCGTTGCGTGTTGCCATCGCATTGCATTCGCATATTTGCATGCAACTGCGTCTCGATTACAAATTGTTGCCAACGCTTTTGAACCAAGCATGAATGGGTGTAAATGAGTCTGTCTCCCTCAGTGTTGTTTTTTTCCGTTTGTGCTTGCAAAACCTCGGTGTTGTTGACTTTTAATTAAAATGCACAGGGGAATCAAATTACCTACACATTCGCATCAATGTGAATGTGTGCCTGGCAAAAGTATGGGTACTCACACTCATACACGTACTCGTATTCGTAGTCGTTCTTTGGCCCAGCTAGCAACCAGGCTGACACTCAATGACGTCGTTGCTTGCGGCAACGCGCAGCAGTGTCAGAAACACACAATTACGGCAAAGGCAACTGCAACTGCAACAACAACGATGCTCAGCAATGGGCGATTGCTGCATAATTACATCTCCAGCCCAAATACCTGCATTATACAAAACAAACTCTAAAGGCAGCCACAAGTCACATGCATTTTTCTATTCACTCGTCAAAAATCATGCCACGACTATTTAATGGGGAATGCAACAGTCTCAACATAAGCAAAATATTAGGTAAAACATTTATGATATTTCTTTGCAAATAATCAAATTATGTTCAACCTCTCACATTCACATTTTTGGATGCCTCTAAAGTCATTGAAAAAATAGAAAAAAATAATTGCAAACAGTGTATTTATGTATGTATTATGTATTAAATGTAAAAGGATTCAAAAGACTATCACTAGCCTAATAAATGGATTAAGAAATCTATTGATCATTTTCGGATTATAATCAATTGTTTTTCGCTATAACCTTGGTAATCTACTTAGTATTCAGGAAAAATTTCCTTAAAGTCATCTGCACATACAATAAACAAACAGAACTAAAAGAGTCCCTTCGTTATAATTCATCAGAGTATCAACACTTCGCACATCGAAGACTATTTTCTTTCTCTTTTCAAGTCGCTGCTGGCTTTTTCTGCACAATTTTTCATTCATGAAGCAAAAAAAAAAACGTTACGGACGGACGACTGGCAGACTCCAAGCTCAACGTTGCGCGCTCCGTTGTTACGTATATTTTTTGTGCAATTTTTCATTCATAAAAGAAACGGCAGAAACACAGTTAGGAGACTGAAATTGTTGGCATGAATGAAGGCAGCAACAATAACATAAGAGCAGCAGCAGCAATTGTTGCGGGTGTTGCTTATGTGGGTACAAATACCAATGCCAAAATAAGCTGGTCACAATGCATGCAGGGTATAGGAAAATAAGAAAAGAGTAGCAATAACAACGACAACCAAGTCGGCCAAAAGAGTCGGTTGTATAAGCAGCTGCGACGAGGTGGAAAAGCTATTTATGAATGGCCGTACTGTCAGTCAGGTTGGCTACACAACGACGACAACGACGACGACTACGCTATATTTGGCCGCTAACGACAACGGGCCGCAAATGTTAATGAAGCTTGGAACTCAGTTGCCAGTTGGCAGTTGGCAACAGGCAAACAAGCAAACTGGCAACTGGCAAACGGAATTCAAGCAGAGATTGCAGCCCAAGCCAATTGCATAACAACAACGCTGTGTGTGAGTGTATAACTGTGTCTGTTCACGCTGTCTTCTGTTTTGAGTTTTCAGTTTTCAGTGTTCCGCCTGCATCACGTCTCATAAAAATATGCAAGCAACGCCACAGACAGCGAACCATAACTCGATGCCAAGTCAGTGGCGTAATGGGAAATGCAACTGCCCAAATTTGATTGCAACTGCAACTGCCCCGGTTAAAACTACAATCGACTCGAGTATTGTATCTAACCTTCCTAAAGCGCGGAAACAGCGCCAAGAATAGCTAAGATACATACGATCACAATACCCATCTTCAAGTATTTAGGGATTGATTCAACTTTACAATATGCTTACTTGAAAAAACTTATATTTTTAATAGAAAAAGATTTAGATCAAATAATGCTGCTGATTTATTAAATTTCTTAAATTTCGAACATACAAAAAATCTTTAAAAAAAAAATGGTATTCAATTTCAAATACAATTCTAAATTAGTCGCGATCGACTTGAATATAATAAAAATGCTTATTTGGGCAAATTGCAAAAACTTTTGCGGGCAGTTGGTTATTAAGCCAGTTAAAGCTAACAACCCCTTTAGGATCAGCAGTTGCAGCGATATTCATTTCATTCAATTTCCGGCTGAGATTCCGGCTGTTGTGGCTGTGAAATCGTGATGGGGTCGCAGCAGTTTTTGGGGCTGCTGCTGTTGCTGCTGCTGCCAGCCCAATTTATACTGAGCGGCTGCTAATGAATTATGGTTATTTATACAAATATTATGGCCATTGCTTTTCTAAGTGAAAACTGTTAATCTTTAGAATGTGTGACGCACACGTCCCGCTAAACACATGGCGAGCGAAAGAAATATCAAAGGGGGCGACAAGGAGCAGGAGCAGAAGAGGGCAGACAGCAACAAGTGCAATTAATTTTTATGAATAGAAAGAGCGGCATTGATCCGTTGCTGCTTCAGCTGCCTCAGCGGCTGCTGCTGCTGTCGATACGCCCTGCCGCGTCGTGTTTAATTTATCGAAATGTGTAGCAAATGTTTATTTGATCAATAAAATGAATTACTGTGCGAGAGCAGTTTGTGTCTGTGTGTGACTGTGTGTGTCTGCACAAACAAGCAACTTGTCTACCAAAATGAATGAAACAACAGAAATAATAACAAAGGCAACAACAAAAACAATAACTATTAAACGCCGCTGAGTCGTCGTGGGTCGCAATTAAAAGCAGCACAAGTGCCAAACAGTCCGAGAGAGCGAGATAGATATTGACTGAGACAGAGACGGAGACAGCGAAGAGTCAAAAGATGGAGATCGCTAGTAATGTATGTATTTGTAATTGATTTGTTTTCTATACAATTTATAGTCTGGCTGCTGCTCATTTCATTTCATTTCTTTTTTGGAGACACTTAACTGAGCTTGTTATTGTTGTTGCAGCTTTGCTGTTGACTGTTCGTTGTTGTCGTATTGTGAATTCATTAAGCGCGACGCGCGCTGCAAGATTCCGAATAAAAGAATATACTCGCACACGAAAACGAACCTTTCATTCGCAGAGAAAATACATTTGGACAGATAGAGGATGATTTGTATAATTTGTATAATCCCCAAGCCTGAAAAGCAGATATTGATGAAAAAACAAAAAGCTGGTATTTCAGATAGTTAGTTAGTTAGTGAAATGTACTCGAAGAAGTACTAGGGAAGATGCATTGGAACTAATGCAATAATCATAGAATAGCGAAAGGAGAATAAAAGACATATTACATGTCATACATAATATTTTTAGGAAACTCATTAAAATTGAAAAGGCATTCTCAAACATAAGTAGTATTCAATCAACGATGCAAAGCAGAGTAATGGCAAAGATACTTGAAGAATGAATAAAATATACTCCTAGCTATAGACTTAGGCATACAGAAGAATCTACTTACCCAGCACTCCCTATCAAATGAAGAAATACACGGAATAACGAGAGAGAGAGAGAGAGAGAGATAGAAAGAGAGAGAGAGAGAGAGGCGAAGAGGAACCGATGGCAGCCTCAAGTGTCAATTTATTTGTAGCACACATAACTCACAGCTGTACTCCCTCCAATGTACCGCCCTGCCTCACTTCCATTGCCAGACTATATCGCACAGACACCTATCGTTTCGCATCCGCACAATATTTTATGGGTTAACGCGATTTGGCGACGTGTCTGAAATCAATTTTTTGGCAGCCAACAACAGCAGCAGCAGCAGCGGCGGCGGCAGCAACAGCGGCAGCCAAACGGCAACAGCGAGCGGCAACAACAAGTGAGTTAAATGACAATTTCCGGTCAGTCTGATCAGAGCCAATATAAATTCGGAATCCCAGTTCGTATTTCTTTCATAGCGTGGGGGCTTCAAATAATTACGCGAACGCAAACCAAAAACAGATACAAACGTCTGTGTAGACTCTATAATAGTTACAGACTTTTGTGTGATATACCCGACTTATTAATTTCAGCCTAATGACTGGCTATTCAATACGCTGTACTTAAAGAAATAAACAAAGTATCTATGAAGTATATTTACATCGTGACAAAACTCCCATCTAGTTGATCACAAACCGCAGCGTATTTGGTATTTGGTATTTGGCATAGCCCAGCAGTCTTGGCCGCTTGGCTGTAGTTTTGTGTTGGCGCTAGTTATTTACTAAATTTGGCTTAAACGAGGGCGGAACTTGTTATGTAGCCGGCCGGTGGCTGCCTACAGTTTCCACTCAACTCATGAATGAATGGCAATTAACTAGAGGCTGCCAGCCTCTCTGAATGGCAGTCTATCTATCTATCTATCTGTCTGTCAGTCAGTCAGTCAGTTGGCCATAATCGATTTTTGAAACAAACTCAAAAACATGACGGCGACAAATTTAGCATCAGAAATGTGACTACTAAACGAATACAAAAGACTTCACGACTAATAGATACTCTAAAGACATCAAACACATTAGATTTACACTTACATTTGAGTAGAGTAATTTATTCTAACTATTTAGCTGATTCTGATTGGCGATATTCATTTTGAAGCGGTCACAAATCGTTATGGGAGTCGTTTTTTACTATTTTGCATGTATCAAATTACACTTGGCTGTGATTTTATCAGTCTCATTTGAAAATCAAACTGAATTGTACTCACATCACCTGCCTTCGTCCACTCCACTCGCTAACGCACTCTTTCAGTCAGTCAGTCAGCTATTCATTCGGCCCAAAGGTGACAACTAGACACGACTCTAGAGCAGAATTAAGTAAGTATATTAGCTAATTTGCATAGTTGTTGGCGGTTGCGTTGGCGTCTGATTTGGAACCTTTGGCATGGAAAAGTATTGAGGCTGCCGCCTTATAGATGTGTTCAACACTGATGATGACACTGTGGGAAACCCTAGAAAAATGTGGGCTGCTTTGCTTTGCCTGCTCTGCGGCTAATGAGCTTGCAGTGTTATAAGCTCAAATGAGAGCAATCGACTTTTCGAATTAAGCTAGTTAATAATGGCAGAATAATCAACTTGATGGCGGCGAAATTTCCAAATAGATGTACTTGCTTAACAGCTGCTGCTTTTCGAGACTAAGCAACAGGCGTATAAATTAGTAATAATAATAGAAAGTGGTCAAAGCTTCGCTCTCGATTGTACAAATATTTAAAATGCTGAAATATCTTTTGCTGTGATATAGAATAGAAATATTGCTGAATAAAATCTTGACACATAATCGTTATAATATAACTGAGGCCTATAGAAACTATCCTAAATTTAAATTTCAATCATTAATCAATATGAAAATTTGAATAATTCCAAATGAAATTCAATTTTTAATGATACAAACTGATTGGCCTCTATAAACGGAAAACGTAATATGCATTGCATAATGTGAAAAAATTGCACTGCGTCTTATTTAATAATTCAGTTCAGATTGTTGTTACTTCCGCTGAACATTTCCTTAGCTTGCATTTAATTGAAATTTAACTGTCTCCCAGTGCGGGGAATGTTTATGTAAATATGTACACAGAAAGCACATACATATATTATTAAGTGAAATTCCTGGCGTCGGGTTGCACTGCGGCAAAATTCATTCATGAATACGTCGGCAAGCATATCTATGAGTATTGTATATAATGAAGTGATTTGAAATTTGCAATGTGAGTCTCCATATCCGTTCAGGTACATGAATACAAAAAAAAAACAGACACATGTGCATCAGATACATATGTAGAGAGATATTTACATACATACAACTATGTAAACATACGTTTGGCTGGCATATATATAGAGCGCTTGATATTTTTAGTTTGGATGTTCAAAGTTGTCTTGATTGGGGGGCAGACGAAATGGATGGATGCGATGCGCGGTGGGAGGAGATGGGTAAAACCAGGAGGAGATGGTGGGCACTGCGTGTTGTTGGCGATGCGCCCGCCGCATGGCTGCTTGTGGCATGAATCATTCGATGTGGCCGGGATTGTACTCGTCGCCGCCGTCGTCGTCGTCGTCGTCGTGGTCGCTGCTGTTGGTGTTGTTGTCTCTGATGTTGTTGCAACTATTTGCACCGCATTTTTAAAAATACATTTTATGTTTACGCCGTTCGCGACGTATTCGATGTTGTTGTCTGCCGCACTGGCTGCGAGGACGCCAGAAGGAGACGGAAACGCAGGTGGCGACTGTAAAACTGCGAACAGTGGACAGGAGACCGCGGACTGAGGCTCAGGCAGACGCAGACACAGAACGCAACGATGATGACGACGACATCAACAACTACGTCGACGTCGACGACGCCGACGCCGCCGCCTCATGCACTCATAATTTTCCAAAAATACTTTTCGTCTGACAATTTACAACTTTTCGCCATATTTCACTAAATTCAATATGTACAAAATCGAAAAGTCAATCCCAAAATCAAAGTTTTTCAATATTGAAGTTCTGAAGCGAAGATGATCGTTAATAAATCGTACAACTAGTAAGTTCAATCAAATCTAGGAGTACTAAAACTGAATAAACTGATTTACTATTTCCTTACCCTTGTTTTAATTTGAAACTAATTAATAATGATTTTGCTTTATTCTGATTTTCAAAATTGTGTTGTGGCTATTAAATTTGTGTATACTAAAATTATACTATTAAAATTGTGTTCACAATTAGTTTACATTCAACTTGTCGCTATGAGATTGCCATGTTCTTAAAAACAGATGGATAAATGAAAGCGTGGCGGAGACTCATGATAATGAAGAACAGATAACATTTACATAAATGTTTCTCATCCTTATGGACTTTATAAAGCAGACATCATTTGTATAGTAAAGTAGCATCTTGGCAATCTTGGAAAAAGAGGAATCGATATAGCCATGAACATTTGACAATTTTCAGTTCTCCTCTTGAACTTTCAGAACTTTCAATTGATAGAACAATGTAATAAAATAATAATGATCTACATCTATTACAGAAGTCAAAAGCGCTCTATTTCTAACAGCTATAAATATGATGCACGCTAAATTTACGCTCAGAATTGGAAATATTTTTAACTAATCCTTAGCTATTGTTCATGTACATCTTTAAAACTTTAATCGAACCACTGCTAAACAAATTGCCATTCTATCAATCAGTATTCGTTTACAAAATTACATTAATAATGGAAATTGTCTTGATTGCTCACTCACCGGAATCTTTGAAGTACGCAGGAATTCGAGCAGGGCTTCCAGCGAGCCCAGAGTTGAGGCCTGCACGTAGACGCCCGTTTGGGCCAATTTGATGTGACTCAGGGCGCTCTTCAGTTCGCGGGCCACTTCCTCTCTGTAAAAGAGAAACGATTAATGAGAAACCTCAACGAGAACAAATAAAATTCAAATCGTATCACGCACTTGCATATTTCGACTTCATCGGGTTTGTGCGCAATGAGCAGATTGATGCCAGCAATTGCCTTCTCCAGATCCTTGGCAGCGATCTTAACACCTTGAGCTGCCTTCACCTCCTTGTATTCCACATAGGCGTTCTTCACACGCAACTCCTTCATCGGCTGCGGCATCAGAAGCGAGCGAATCTGTGTGGTAATTGGACCATCGGTGCCAGCCACAATCATAGTCTGACCCTCACGCAACTTGCCGTTGATCAGAATGGCATCAATGGTAGTGCCCAGGCCGGGAATGGCTTTCACCTCCAGCACCGTTGCCTGCAGCTCCTCGGAGTACATCAGACGCTTGGTCAGCATATTCTGGCAGAAATCGGTGATCATGAAGAGCAAGTTGCCCATGCCCTCGCCAGTGATGGCGCTCGTTGGCACCAGAGATATATAAGTCTTGGGGTCTGTGTTCTCGTAGAAGAGCGCAGCGTTCAGGCCCTGCTCGGCAAACTGCAGGATGACGTCCTTAGTGCGCTGCTGGAATTCCAGCTGCGTGTTGCTTTGCTGCTCCTTGATCACGTCGCGAACATCGCGGCGTGCCAGCACTTGCCAATCATACAGACGATCGATCTTGTTCAGCGCCACAATGAATGGGCATTTCTTCTTTTTTAACAGCTGTATGGATTCAATGGTTTGCGGCTCCAGGCCGTGCATAATGTCCACAACCAAAATGGCAATATCACAGAGAGAGGAGCCGCGATTCCGCAGATTGCTGAACGACTCGTGGCCGGGCGTATCGATGATCAGCAGTCCGGGCAGACGATGCTCGAAACTGGCCACGTTTTTCACATATTTCGTTTGCTCCTTGATGGCGTCGATGGGTACATTGGTGGCACCAATTTGCTGCGTAATGCCGCCTGCCTCCGAGTCCTGTACGTGTGTGCGTCGCAGCTTGTCCAGGATCTTTGTCTTGCCCGTATCGACGTGACCGAGCACACAAACAACGCCAGCGCGCAGTTCGTCGGTTGTGCGCTTCTTCTCCGCCTCCGCTTGACGCTTGATGATGCGCGCCTCGGCACGCAAACGACGCGATTCAGGGTCATTGGCTGTGTTGTCTTCCTTTTCGGACTCATCGCTTTCATCCTCAGAGTCATCGCTATCATCATCGTCGTCGTCGTCATCATCTTCGGTTTCGGCCTCGTCGGCTGGCTCATTTTTGCCATTGTTCGTGGTTGTGTTTGTGGCCTGTGAGGATTCCTCCTCGGGCTCTGGCTCGGGCTCGCTGTCGCTGGCATCCCAGCTCTCCTTGACCACCTTCTCCTTAGCGGTTTCAGCTGCTGCCGCAGCAGCCGCTGCAGCTTCGGCTGCTTCCTTCGCCGCCTTGGCTTCCTCTTCGGTGGGCTCATCCTTGGGACCCTTCTTCTTATTGTTCCTAATGCGTGTGCCTAAATGCCATGTAAATTCAGTTAATATTTAGGTGTAAGACAACAGTTTTTTGAAACTTCTACCTGGTCTGGGTGCACGTCGCTCGTTGGGATCGGGAATTTCGAGACCCTGCGCCTTCAGCGACTCGAGCAGCGCCTGGGCACGTGCACGGTCCTCTTTCTGTTTCTTGGTCAACAGTTTACCTTCCGCCTTGAGACGCGCCTTGCGTTCCGCCTCCTTTTGTTTCTTCTTCTCCTTGCGTTCGGCTTCCAGGCGCACCGCTTCTAGACGCGCTTCCTCACGCTCATCCTCGAGGCGTATGCGTTCCTCCTCGAGCTTCTGCAGACGCTCCTCCTCCTCCTTGCGCTTTTTGAGCTGCTCTTGCATAGCCGCCACCATAGCTGCCGACATGCCCTTCTTTTTCGTATCCTTTTTCTCCTCCTCGGCCTCGGCCTTCTTGTCCTTCTTGCCCTTCTTTTTATTCTTACCACCTTTGCCTGCATCCTCGGCTTCTGCGTCAGCATCCGCTTCGGGCTCCACCTCTTGTTCTGGCTCTGGTTCTACTGGCTGTTGCACCGGCTTGGGCTTCTGCTTGGGCTCTACGGCTGCCTTTTGCTTGGCCAGCGCTGCCTCACGCTTCTGTCGCTCCTTCTTCTCCTTCTTCTTTTGGGCTGCCGTCTTCATGCCACCGGCTTCGTCATTGTCATTTTCATTATCATCGCCCTCAGCTGCGGCATCTTCAACAACCGCTGCTTGTGACTGCTGCTTCTTGTTTTTCTTAGACTTCTTGGAGAACTCATCGGCCACCTCTTCGGGGGATACAACGCTGGCTTGCGGAGGCGCTTCTCCAGCATATTCTGCCTGTAGTTCGGCAAGCATCTTGTCCAGATCCTCGTCGTCATCGTCTTTGCCCTTCCGCTTGTTCTTTTTGCCCTTCTTCTCGTTCTTCTTCTGAGGTTTCACCTCCACTTCTTCCTCCGACGAGGTCTGACGAGCTGGTGCTTCAACTTCATCGTAGTCATCGTCGTCATCAACCAAGAGATTGAATGCCGACTTCTTGGCAGGCTTCGCCTGAGTTGGCTCCTCGTCGGAATCTTCATCAGCTTGCTTTGCTTTGCCTTTAGCTTTGCCTTTGATATTCAGCTTCTTGACTCCCTTTGTTATTGTCTCAATTGGCGCCTCATCGTGGCTGCCTTCATCGGAATCAGCTTCCTTCTTGTTCTTTTTCTTCCCCTTCTGCTGCTGATTCTTCTTGTTGTTGGCGCTCAGTTTCTCGTCCGAGTCATTGACAGCATTGGTTTCACTATCGAAAATGCATTTTGAATGTTGAATATTTAATAGAAAGTTGCCAACACGCCGTCGTGGCAAACAACGCAACAGCAACAACAATGTGTGTGGTTAATGTTAACTTACATTTCGTCAGCCGATGAACCACCCTCAGCAGTGGTCAATATCTCTTTCTTGCCCTTTTTAGCTTTAACCATCTTTCCTGGCGCAGTCTCAACACGCTTCTTCTTGGAACACCCACGAAACTCTGGAAGTAATTCACTGCTGAATTTGTACACGCGACGGACACGAAGCGACGAGACACAATGTTCTGCCCTGCTTTTCCAACTGAGAATGTAAATAACGATGCTGTTGCTCGCCGCTCGCTGCTTAGCACCTGGATTATTCTGTTGCGGCTTAACAACTTGGCTGCTGTTGTACCAACGAATGGTCTGGTTAAAATATATAAATTTTCGCACGTTTCGCCGACTCGGTTAGCGAATACGATGCACCTGTGATAGCGATGTGAAAGCCACAATACCACTATCGATAGACACCAGCATGCTGTTGTGTTTGCGATATTTTAGATCATTGTGCATAAAAAGTCCGCTGATGAGAATATTTTATACATAATATTAAACTACAAGTCCTTAAAGGGTTTCATATTTTTTAAAAAGTATAGTTTATTCATTCTTTGCACTTTTATTCATTAGGTCAAGAATTCTTTTTGCGTCAAGATGTTCAAATAAGTAAACATTAAGCAGCTGATTCGTAGTCGATAAGTCTCTGCTGCTATTTCGGTACGTCTGCTTATAGTATATTTTGGTATGTTATTCGATGTCAATGAGTTGTTTTCAGAGAAACAAGTTGCAGCCACACTGTTAAGCTCTATCCTGAGTTCTAAATTGGAATTTTGCCGCTTTTGACAAGTGCCGTTGTTTTCTTCGGGATAAAAACGTCACTTGATTATTTCGGAATAAAAATTTTGGTAAGTTGTTCAATTTAAAGTGTAAAAGTATACCTGCTTTATATAGATTGTATTATGATCATTCAATATGCTTTGCAGAAGATAATGTCTATGACCGGCGAGGCAAGCGGCATCAGCGAGACAAATACTCCCAGCAACATTCCTGAAACCAGCAACATCAGCACAAATAGCGTCGAGGTTTGTTCCGAAATGTGAAGCTCTTGCTGACCATTCATAAAATGTTTACGAATCATTTCAGATAAAGAAACTCGATACACGAATTTCAGCCAAAGTAACACAAATATACAGCGAGAGTAACTTCAAAGACGATACAAACGACAACCACTTAAATCGCCTGCACAGTTTACGAAACGAATTAAACTACATCAACGATACAGATTGGATGTATGAGAGTCTCGAGAAAAAGCCACAGCTATAAAGACAATTCAAAATGTATGCATATTTGCGCAGCGTTTTTCAATCGGTGGCGAACGAGAGAAATCGCATGGCTGAACTTCTAGAAATCGAGCAAAACTTTATGGACGAACAGCAAAATAAGGAGTGCGATGATGCTGAGAATGTATTGATTGATAATGGTGACTCAAGTGACGAAGATGCCAACGGCGAGTCTTCGACGCCATGCTCTAAGCGCAAGGGCGTAATCACACAGATAAAAACTAGCAGTGGCATAATTAACAACACTATTAACTTTGACAAAAAGGCGGCGCCTAATTTGTTTCAGGATCTGCACGTTGGGTGCGTAGTCGAGTATTTATCTTATAAAACGCAGCATGATGAGAAGGTCGTCAAGATCGAGAGCATTGTCGAATATAATTGGGAAGAACAAACGTTAGCAAAGGTAAGCTGAAATATATTTTATATAGAGGCATTTTTAGAGGCGTCTTCGATTCCAGACTGTCAATTTAATTAATTACTTAAACCGTAAATGCATTGATAGACACAGCAGGCACTGGATGCATTGAAGCTGGACAAACCGAAGTTCTTCAACACACAGACACGCAATGTTCTGGGCCTAATCAAGCAACGTTTGCCTTCAAGCATTGAAATTGAGACTGACTATGGTGAACTCAGCGTTGAGCTGGACGACGTTGAGTTATCATTCACACCTAAGCAAGGAGATGCTGTCAGTCTCGAATGTAATGTGCAGTTAGATGAAGGTTATGTTGACAAACACGGCGAAGTTCTTGAAGTATTCAAAGTTTTTCCAGCACGCATCGAAACAGACCAAAAGCGCATTGTTGAGCGAGTATTCGAGGAGTTTTGTGTGCTCAATTTGGATGGTTATGTGCTCAAGGAAGACATACCCAGTGAATGTGAAATGCATCTTGGGGATATACTAAAAGTCGATTTAATCGAATGCAGCTATGTAAGCTTATCAAATATTTACCACATTTAACTTGAAGTATAGAGTAGTTGGTTGTAAATCTTGGGATGCGTTTTAATTCATTTCGCCACAACCATTTTTACAGGGCAAATATTCGCGTCGCGCAACCGCAATCACGTTGTTGGAAAAGAACTTTGGTCAAGTGAAGAAAACACTTGAAAATACTTCTAAATCCACAAAGCATGTGGTCAACATCGAGGGCAAGGATCGATATATCTTCTCGGAGCTATGGAAAAAGGAGAATGTTACCTTGAAAGTGCGTGCCAATACCAATCGAACTTTGACGTTGAGTCGTATCAGTGTCAAGAATAGCAATGATTCACAGATTCGTCTGCTAGAGCCACTTGCCCCCCGGGAATTGATCAAGGATGGCGAGATCTCGATCATATTTGAAGTGCACACGAAATTTATTGGCGAATCGAAAGAGTCCTTCATTCTGGACTTCGACAAATTCAAAATTAACCGCCATCTAACCATAATCGTATGCAACTCAGAGCTTGAGGCCAAAGAGTCAGAATTGCGTTTGATTGCCGCCGATCAGATGCGTGTGCATGGACGCACAGAGGCGCAGCGATCTCGTTATTATGCCAATCAAGTGTGGTCCATCAATAATGTGGTGGTGCACGGTGAACCCACAATTACCAAATGCCGATTTGTAAGGCAACGCATCGGTGCATTCGAGGTGCCTGTCAAACTCCGTCAAATTGTGCTCCAGACGGAACGTAGCTGTGACCTGAATAATGAGTTAACCACCCAGTATCCATTCCTCGAGGATGCGTTCACAATAGAGAACTATGTGCAACGCTTTGACGTTCTACTGCATCTGGAGGAGATTAATCTGACGGTCAGCATGCGTAACTATGATCGAGAGCGTGCTTATTTCAGACGCGATGGCGAATTCCTTTCGCTCCACATTGAGAATCTGGCGGAGCGTCGTCCCTCGCTGGTAGTTGGCGATACGGTGCATGCCATTAATCCCTGGGCGGATGTGAACAACAAAGAAACGAAGATCTTTGAGGGCTTCGTACATAAGGTGCTCTACAATCGCATTCTCCTGAAGTTCAACACTGGCTTTCACAGCACCTACAACGGCGAAGATTATCGCTTGACCTTCCACTTCTCGCGCTTGTCGTTCCGCAAGCAACATTTCGCCATCAGGCAAGCTGTCAATGTAATTGGTAAGCAGTTCCTGTTTCCCAATAAGATCGTCAAGCACAATCATCCACAGTTGGACATCCAACTCGAGGACGACACAATGCATCTGTATACTGAGGAGTTGCAATGGTACAACAAATCATTGAACTCGATACAGAAGCGTGCCGTTGCCAATATTCTGCGTGGCGAAGCGAAGA
The DNA here is from genome assembly GCA_035047445.1 of Drosophila siamana. NCBI lineage: Eukaryota > Metazoa > Arthropoda > Insecta > Diptera > Drosophilidae > Drosophila > Drosophila siamana. Next base: position 280,705 of record JAWNPP010000137.1, on the reverse strand, counting down.
ACACACCGTATGTCATCTTTGGTCCGCCGGGCACTGGCAAAACCGTCACGCTGGTCGAGACAGTGCTGCAGTTGGTACACAATTTGCCCTCGTCCCGTTTGCTGGTCTGCGCGCCCTCAAATAGCGCTGCGGATCTAATTACCAGGCACATCATCGATAGCAAAGTGCTGGCCCACGGCGAATTCATACGCCTTGTTTCGCACAACCAGGTCGAGAAGGGTCTAATACCAGAGGAGCTGATCAGCCATTGTGGCACCGCAGCAATTGTGGTCCCGGATAACCGCACCGAGTCCGTGAGTATCTCATTTTATTTTAAACTTGTGATCGATACAACAATGCTCTCTTTGCAGATGATTGTTACTGAGTCGGGTCTAAGGCTGCGTTGCCAGTCCAAGTTCATTGCATTGCGCCGAGTCATTATTAGCACCTGTACCACCATGGGCACCTTCCTCCAAATGGACTTTCCCAGCAATCACTTCACACACTTGCTTATCGACGAAGCCGGCCAATGCACCGAGCCGGAGACTATGGTGCCAATTATGGTGCTGAAGCACGGCCAACTGATTCTTGCTGGCGATCCGCAGCAGCTTCAACCCGTTGTAATTGACCCAAAGGCCTCGCAATATGGCTTAAAAATATCTTTGCTGGAACGTCTGCTGCAGCTTGAGCCTTACCGCATAGATAAGCTACGTTTCCCTGAGTTCTCTGGTTACAATCCATGTCTTTTAACCAAACTGTTGCACAACTATCGTGCGCTGCCCACTATATTAGATGTCTACAGTAAACTCTTTTACGGCGATGAGCTTATCCCCATGATATCGGAAACGGATTCGCGTGAAGTGCGTTTGCTGGCTGACTTGCAAACGATTTTTGAACCCGTTACAGACATGCCATTCGATCATGGTACCTTCTTTCATGGCATCAGGGGCGAAAATATGCAGGAAATGGACTCACCATCGTGGTTTAATCCCTCCGAGGCGCGTGAGATTTTCTTGACCACCATTCTCTTGTATCGCCGCAATGTACAGCCTGATCAGATTGGCATACTGACTCCCTACTCCAAGCAGGTAAAGTCCATCAGAGACATGTTTATAGTGGCTGATGTGGCTATGCCAAAGATTGGTACTGTCGAAGAGTTCCAAGGCCAGGTTAGTCAATCAACTGATTGTGATATGATCAATATATTTGTACGTATTTCTGTTTCCTGTTGTTTTTAGGAACGAGACGTTATACTCATCTCGACGGTGCGGTCTTCACACACCATGATAACCAACGATCTTAATCATAATTTGGGATTTGTCCAATGCAGGCGCCGCTTGAATGTGGCTGTCTCTCGAGCCCGCGCTCTCCTCATCATCATTGGCAATCCCAACCTGCTGGCGCTTGATGACAATTGGCGGAAAGTGATACTTTACTGTGTCCACAATAATGCATATTTCGGCTGTGAACTGCCTCAATCCATAGTCAAGAACGGCGATGACAACGAAGATAATAACGTCGTCGACGATAATGATAATGACGACGACAATGACTCAGATAGTCAGTCGGACGCCCATGATGATTTTGTGCCTTAAGACCGTTGGTCAAACATTATCGGCTAGATTTATCCAAAAGTCGCAAAAGATAAAGACTAAACAATCAAATGAATATCGGCATTCGCCTTCAAATTTAATTTTCTTTTTATTTTCGTTTGTATCGAGGTATACGAAAGTATTATGACAATATATGAATTTAAATTTGTAACAATTTAATAATTGCATTTTAATAATTATACTTTAGCTTAAGAGTGTGGCATTCGAAAGTTTTCCCATTTACCCAACTTGCTTTTTACAATTTTAAATTTAAACTCGAGTAACTGTATTTTGTCTCATACGAAACTGCAGTTCGAATCTCGAAAAATACCAAAATACTAGTTCTGGTACTGCCTTACTTTATGTTAAATAACAGTATGCCACCATCTCTCATTGTCTTACTGTAACGGCAACGTTTACAGTGCAATTCGAGGCTTTACCGTTAATGACAACCATATTTTTCGCGCTTCTTGTTGTGTCTGTTTATCCGCCATGCGTTTTCGCAAATTAAATAATTTTCTGAGTTGATTAAATTAATCCAGATAACTGTGAGGATTGCCAGAAAATGACTAAGCCAGCGCTAGTGAGGGATATCTCTATGCTCAATGAAAAAAATGAGCACCTTGTAGATAAAGTCAAGGTTCCTAAACGTGGATTGTGCTTGTAAGCGAAGATTCAAATATTATTCAAATTTACTTGGTTTTCAGCGCCTATCGAATTTCTACTGGGTAAGCGAGTATGCACTCGACATTTTCAAAACATTGAAGGAGTCGGAGATGCGACGGCGGCCAATATATTTCCTATCGACTCAAATCGATCACAGGCCTCAGCTTATCCAGCTCTGTCAGTTGATTACCCGTACATACAAACTCAGCCGTTGTGCACTGCATTTGTGTAAGTAAACAAGAAAATTACAATCGAGTGTGGTGGATTATAAGATACCCAATTTAGAGCAAACGTAGCAACATTTCGAAATGCTGATTTTAGAATAACAATCAAAATCATCCGATTCTTTACAAACTAATTATAAAATAACTTTTCAAGTTCGAGGTGAAAGTTTTGAAGATATGAAACGTTACGTAGTCAAATTTTTAAACTATTATAACAATTGTATCGACATTTCAAAGTTTTGCTCTGTATGAGATAGAGGCATTCCAATGAATTATACTATTACAATTCAACTTTATCGTCTGCTTAAATTTAATGTGCATTCTGGTTCACCAGCCATTTATTATCTGGATCGTCTTATTGACGTCTACACGATTAGGGAGGACAAATTGCAGCTGGTAGCCCTCACCTGTCTGCACGTTGCTGCGCAGATCGAGAATCGGGATGCTTTTGTGCCACGCTATAGTGAAATGAATCGCATTGTTAGAGGTTCTTATACGCCTTTCGAGTACAAGGCCATGGAACGCAAGTTGCTTACCTTTTTCGACTTTCAATTAATGCGACCCACCACAGCCAGTTTTGTGGAGCTTTTGTCGTGCAACTTTGTGACTCATGACGATTATGTGGCCTACATCAAGAGTTTGGATGAGTGTCCCGCACTGTCCGAGAGTTTGCCACGGTTCGATTGCATGGAACAAATGCTGGTGTCATTAGCACAGCTTTTGTTAATCATGGCCGACCACACGCTTAACCGTAAGTCACAGATATTATTAAGACAATCTACAGTTGTAGAAAACATTTAGAAACATTTTTGCAGTTTACAAATTCAGCAATGATCCGCCTTCATTGCTGGCAGCAGCCTGTATTCTTGCGGTGCGTCAGGTAAGCGGCTTGCCCCAACCCTGGACACTTCATCTAAGCAAACTGACTTCCTACACTGAGCATATGGTTGAGCCATATGTGAAAGTTATTACACTATACCATTTCTTTAACCATGGCCCGGCCCCTGTGGAAGTACACCACGAGCCGCAAAAGTGGTGGCCAAGTTCGGATTCCGGCTTCGAGGAACAATTATCGCCACCACACGTCGACGAAGTAGAAATCATTGATTTTGGCAAAGAAGTCACAACACACAAGCGTTGCCACGATAATCAATCCGAAGTATCGGAGTCTAAACGGCCGAAGAAAACAGCCGATCAGACCTAGCAGTTTTTGAAAACGGTTTGAAAAACGAGTTACTACTATTTAGAGAAGAATTATTTAGCAAGTTAAGTTTTCGAGTTCATCAAAAAGTTATTAAATATAACCAATTAACTAGGTTTACATATTGTTTTTTATGTATTAAAAGACCAAACGGCTCTTGCAATTTTTTTGATAAATCCATCTGAAAAAGTAGAAAATCGTACAGGAAATAAAACACATTTCTTTTTGTTTTCCATGAGAAGGCTTTCGGTGTTATAATTTTTTTTTAATATTGTTGTTTTGTATATATTAGCTGTTTGGTTTTTTCTCTTAGTTAACTTGTGTTTTTATGTTTTTGATTTGTCGGCATAATTTTGTTTTGGTTTCTTTTTTCATTTTTGTTTTGTTTTCTTTTTCGCATTTAAAATTATGTTTTCATACAATTGGACCGAAAATAGATTTTCATTTACAATTTTTAAAGCATTTACCAAAATCTGTGGTTCTTGATTTGTGTGTGTTGTTGGAAATAACCTTCTCAACCTCCTAACTCCTTACTCCACTATTAACATCAGATCAACGTCCTGTCAACTCATCTAACTCCTCCTAACTCAAAACAGTCAGATTCTCCTTCTATATTATACAGTCAGTTTTTATTTTGTTTTATCTGCCTGTTTCTGGGTTTTTTGTTTTGTTCTTTTTTTTACAAAACAAACAATGAAACAATTAAGTGCAAATTGATATTTGCAGATTGATCATCAACAATTGAAATTTAGAATCTATGTAATATTTTTACAACAATTAGTTAAGGTTTTTTGGTTTGCGATATTGAGTTTTGCAAAGGCTAACATTTTCACTATTAGTTCGGATTATGATATAGTACTTATTCAATTGATGTTTATAAAACTCATTTCGCGATACATTTGTATTTGAATATTTTGTGTGCTTTTTGTCACTTTACAGTATTCGATGGGTGTACAAAATAAGGGTTCTTTTTTCGATTTTATAGCTTACAAATAGATTATGTCTATATCTAAATACAAATAAAAATGTTTGTTATCTTTGTGTTTGATGTTTGCGTTGTTGTTGGTGTTGGCGATATACAATTTGAAACTTACGAAACTAACCTTAGAATCTGATTTGTAATTTGTAATTGTATTGTTATCAATTTACCATAATAATAGTTGCTAATTTGTTTTTGTTATTCTTTACTCTTAAAAAGTAGACATTTAATTTGGCATGTATTGCGCATACTTGGCTCAATTTAACTAAAATAATTCAATTGAGTTCATTTCATATACAAACAATTATGCAATTATACAATTATATACAATCATTTTGATTTGTTTCCCAAAAATGAAAGTTTTGTTGTTGTTTTCGAAGGGGTTGTATTATGTTTTGTCCAGTGAAAATAAAAGATTAAAACTATAGACTCCTTGTTGTTGTTTTCTGATATTTGTTGTGAATGGGAGCATCGAGAATGGAAGAAATTGGTTCTATTAAAAATTAAGAAATGCAGAAAAATTGGCAACAAGCAGCTCCCAAACGAAATCTGGACTAGTTTTTTTTTTGAAAGCGGGTGGGGGGGGGGGGGAGAGAGAGAGAGAGAGAGATGATATCGATTGTACGGGAATATAGGAATTTTAATAAATAGTATACAGTTTTGAATGTAGTTCGGCACTATTCTAGGGCAGCTCTTGATCGACAATTAAAGGAAAGTGTGTATGAGTAAATTAAAGTCTTTAAACTTAATGTAGATATATATATGTGTAAGTATGTAGTATGTTTGCATTGAATGTATATGCGCCATCGATAAAAACTATATTGAGTTATATAAGAGTCTTCTAACTGCTAGGCTAGATTCACAGGAAACAGGACTTTGATGATCATCACATGTGTGTTTGGGTGTTTTTCTTTTTCAGATAATTATTGTAGTGCATTATTGGTTTGTTGGTGCTGGTAATTTTTGTTGTAGTTTTTTTTTTGTTGTTGTTGTTGTTATGTATCATTATTGTTTGTCTGAGCTGTGTGTTTTGTTTCGTTGTTTCAGTCCTTTGAGTGAATCGGTATCACATATTTATGTCCATATGGACTTTTGTACTTAATGCCACAATCACGATAAAATTTATCTGGTATACCTAAATTACATAAATACAGTTTGCCACAATTATTCGTTGATGCTTTCTCAGCTGCCGCAGCGGCACCCGAAGTGCTTGAATCTTGGGTTAATGGTAATATGGGTAATATTGAGTACTTAATAGCAACATCCTCAATGCCACACGGTGGCGGATCAATGGCAAGCACCGAAGCACTACAAAACAAATGTAGAATTCAATAATTATTGAATATTATTATACGCACCGATTAAATACGCACCGATTAACGCTGAGCCATTTCTTGATTGCATCCGAAAGTTTGGCGGTATTTGTTGATAGTATCACAAGATCCGGGGTAGGCATTGCTGTGATTACATTAATCAAATTACTAAAGAATTTCACTACCGTGTTTTACTTTACATACCATCAAATGAATGTACTATAGTGTTGTCGGTAGCCTTGAACAATGATATTTCCAAGCTGCTGTTTTTTTCAATGAGCTGCGCTTGCTCCACATACAGAAGGACAGTAAGTCCATGGGACGCCAAGAGACGGCCAGTGGCAGCTCCTATGTTAATGGTTCTACAAAAATATAATACAATAAGGATAGCTTAACTAATTCTCCTTTAACACTATACGACTCCGGCGAGAAGAAGTATTAGTAGTAGGGATTACTAATTGGTACAGTTAATCAGATAAATAGTTGGAAAAATTAAAATGCAGTACTGATTGGATGTTGGATGATAGATGAATGAAACGAAAATCTTATTAACCACAAGATATACAAAGACATGGAATGTGTAAAAATAAACAAACATAAGATTTCTTGCAAAGGTTTAACCAACCTCATCGTGTTGACGCCGTCACAAATGATAGCAATCTTTGGCCACTGATGATTGTTCGTAGGTGTCAAACGACGTGCGCCGCCCAGCAATGTGATGGCCAAATCGCTGGCGCCGCGCGCCAAGATGTCTATTTGACGCTGCAACGATAGGCCCGCCTTTTCGGCGCTCATCTCGATACGGTTGCGCACATAGGCCGGAATGGTGGGTATGATGAGGCCGTCGTCGGTGACGAAATCCTTGCTGCCATCAAAGATGCTCTCGATCTGGCGTAGTTGCAACGGCTCGCTGGCCAAGATGTTCTCGTCGTGTCGATACTTCTTCTCCTGCTGCTGCTGCTGATGATGTGGCTGCTTTTGCACATGAACTGCATGACGAACAACGTCTGGTTTCTGGAAAGTTGACTCAATGTCATCCCAAATGGCCTGCTTGTCAAACAGTGCCAGATTGCCCTCAAAGTCAAAGTCCTCGTGCAAAAGTGGATCGTCGGCTTCGCAGCCAAAAGTCAGCTGCTGTTGCTGCCGCATGCTACTCTCTCGACGCACACGATTGCGCTGCTTATTCTTCCCATTTCCATTACTATTTGCATTGGCATTGCCGTTGCCATTAGCAGTAAAGGAATTCGAGTTAAAACTGCCATTGCCGTTGCCGTAGCCATTTCCGTTTCCATTTCGTTTACTATTGGTCTGGCTTGCCGCTTGACGATAATAGCTGCCATTGGAGTTGCTACTGCTATTGTTTATGATATCAATGGGACGACTGATGCCTACTACTGCGTCTCCACTTCCGCTGCTGCCTTCGGCGCTGCTGCTGCAGTAACTCTCTAAGTTATTGGCTGATTGATAAGCTGAGCTGCCCAATTTCACCTCCACCTTGGCCGGTATCATATTGCCAAAGAAGGCAGCCACACTATTGGGCGTCGTTGCCAGCTGCTGCTGTGCGCTCGGTGCACGCGAGCTCTGCGGTGTGCTAAAAAGCAATACGAAGTCAGTAAATTAATACTAATCAATTATTGTTCAGGAGTTCGATAACCAACTCACCGACTCAAGTTAGTTAAAAATGGGTTTGTATGGTTTGTGTTGTAACTCAACTTAACAAAGTTTTTTTTTGTAGTTGGTGTCTAAGTTTATACTAACAATAAAATAAATGCGCAAGCTTAACTTCGAAACTAAATATAAAATTGAACTTTCGTTCTTGTTACAATTGGAATTTTGAGAAAAGATAGATTACCTCTTCATGCCGTTGACGCCATTGGTATTGGTAGTTAGCATTAGTTTCTGCATTTTATCACTCAACGCGGAGTTCGCTGCTCCGCTACCATTGGTGTTGGCGTAACCATTGCTCTTGGTTCTAGACGTCGCTTGTTGCTCATGTTCCTGTTCCCGCTCTCGTTGCTCCTGTTGTTGCTGCTGCTGCTGAAGTTGTTGCTGTTGTAGTTGCTGCTGCTGTTGGAGTTGCTGCTGTTGTAGTTGCTGCTGTTGTTGCTGCAACTGCTGCTGCTTTCCAAGAATGTTGGAGAAATGCGGCAATTTAACCGGCGTCGGCTTGTTAATCACCGTCGTTGTGGTCGTCTCAATATCCTTGACAGGCGCAATTAGATTAATGCTTTTGATATCCGTGCAACGCAACACAACTTCGGCGTTTTGTTTGCGCAATGGAACTCCGTTGCGAAAGGCGCGCACAATTGTTATCTCTTCAGCGGATATCTTCTTAATCAATCCCTGAAACACGCCCAACTCGTCGTCGCAGGTCAAGCTGACCGCACTACCAATCCAATCTTGATCTGTTAAACCCATGTAATAACTATTTCACAAAAATGGCTTCGATATTTATTTGTTTCTTGTTTGTGTGTGTTGTCTTCACTTTCGGTTTCAGTTTCTCAGATTTTGCCAGCGTTTGCAGTTTGTTTGCGCGCTGGTTTTGTTGTTGTTGTTTTTGTTGTTTCTAATACGCAATTACCACGCACCAAAGCACTTCTCATAAATTGGCGACGCAGTTCAAATATTCGTTTACTCTCTTCAAATGCGTTGTGGCCCTTGAATCCGTTTTACTTAACATATAATGAATCTCTGATTTGAATTTATTTTTAATTTGCGATTTTTACGTGTTTCGTTTTAAATTTTTTTCTTCCACTGCCTTTCGCATTTACGTTTTCGCTGGAGACGAGAAAAATTTGCGTGCAAATAATATCGTGGTGGTTACTCCCATCACTTTTGCTGTGACTGTTTAGTCACAGTTACTCGAATTAACTTCATCATCTGCAGTGTGACCATCGTATTATAAATTATACGTGTTAGTTTTTAAATGCTATAAAACTTAATTTTCTATTAGTCACTACTTTTCACTTTTTAGTTTAAAATTTCCATAAATTTGTATTCGATTGTACTTCTAGAACGCTTTTTTTTTTAAAATTGCACAGTCCAAGTCTGCAATATCAAAGGTGGTATGTTTGGTATATTTTTTTGTGTCTTTAAGTAGAATAATTGAAAATTGCACCTGTGGTCACGCTGGTTATCGGATTTAGTTAGTTGTCGGATTTTGTCGGGCGTGTTTTGTGTTGTGCTTTGGGAAATTTTTGCGTGTGTTTTTATACGTTTTATTATACGAAAACGATTAACATACCCACATATAATAAGTAATAAGTGAAAAGATGTAAGCTGAATTCAAAGTTGACACGTAAATAAATTAACGCAAATCGCGAATCATTGAAGTTGGCAGTGTGTGAAAAACGTACGTGAGTGACGGCGACTTTTCCGCAAGTCTCATTACATACATGCACACAAGTGTAGTATATGTACATTCACACACACATGCGCATGCATATATGAATTGGCATATACACATACATACATGCAGACACATATTTTATAATAGAACAATTTAGTTAAAAATACAACATAAATCAAAATTAATTATACTGTCATTGTAATTGCACCAGTACGTGTGTGTGTGCTTTGCGAAGAGTTAAATTGTTCAAGTAGGAAACATGACGAAACGAAAGCCGGCCACGGCGTTGAACCTTTCGCGCTTGGTTAATTACTTCATTTGGATACTTTAGTTGCTCAACAAAAAATTCTAAGATCTTGCCTCCTACACAAAGGCACACACTTATACACATACTGATGCATAATTACTTATGTAGTGTTTCGAACTTACACTTACAAGAGAGCAAAGAAAGTATCGTTCGTTCTCTATGCCTTTGTTGTCTGTCATCATTTGGCCTTGCTTTGGTTGCTGCCTTTCTTTGCTTGCAGCTTCCAGTTATTGTCACCTCTTGTTTGCTCTACCCGCCACCCAATGGCCCGTGAAGGGGTATCACAAGTTTGTGATAAACAGAAATGCAATAAATAATAAAATTAAATTTTAATTTCGAACATTAGACAAAATAATACTCAAAACCGACAAAAGTTTACTACCGAATTTGATAACAATTCTTATTTAGATAATGCATAGTTATAATTAATATATTATTCTAATATGTATGAAGCAAACTAATTTTGTATGAATTTATTTAAATTTAGATAGTATATTGTTAAAGAAAATAGCATGACTTATCGGTGACTGATTAATTAACCGCATTCTAAACAGTGTTTATTAGAATTGTTATGTAAGGGAAACTTAGATGGTTTCTATAAAATGCATGACCGGGTATCTTACGGCCGTTGTCATTCAGCTGTAGCTGACTTACTCGTTCGTCATTGTATTACAACTGAAGCGCTTTCGTTGGTCGTCTCTTTTATAGTTAAATTTGCACTTCCGTTGCTTTCATGCGTTCCCATTTCTATTCCATTTTGCAGCTTGCAGTTTTGTGGAGGCGCAAGAGACAGGGAGCACGGAGCGAGAGGCAACACAATGTCAACACGAACTAGCAACAGCAGCAGTGCTGTTGTGGCCGCATCCTCGTCGGGAGGTGATGTGCCACGCCCACCGCCGCGTCGTCGTGCCGCATCAGTTGCCGGACAACAGCAGCAGCCGCAACAACGGCTGGATTACAGCAACGGACACGCGCCACGTAGATCGTTGGCCGCCGTGGTGAGTCGAAAACGGATGTGCCGAGAGGGCAGCGTTGGGGGCTGCACAACGCTTATCTAGATGTTTTTTGCGTTCTTTTTATGGTATTTTCATAGTCGAATCTAATCGCAGGAATAAACCAAAAAACAGCTGTATGGCTGCTTCAAAACTTTTTAAAGAGGGGCCAAAAACAGTGCATAGTGAAGTCAGTGAGAGAGGGAGAGAAAGAGAGAGAGAGAGAGAGGAGTCGGGGCATCTGTTGTTTTGTGTTCACTGTTCATTGTTATATATACTAACGACATTTCAAGTTAAATTTAAATTTATTTGTGGGCATTCTTCACTTGCAATATTTTTCTCAAATGTGAACAATTGTACTTATATACACAATAGTCATCTACACAGTATAAACTGTATACGCGAATTGGATGACAGTTGCATTACTTTTTTGTGACTGCTTCTAGGGATGGAGATAACAAATTGTACCTGATAAGCATTTAAGTATTTCAAAATGCGATGCTTATCATATTCCAGATCTTTGTGACCAAAGCACGTTTCATCCATATGCGTTAATACCAGCGCACGTCTGATCGGTGAATGCGCCTAGAAATGCTTTTCGCATTTGCTTAGCTTCGTAAACAAGCCAACAGTAATATAAACATACATAGACATAGAATGCAAAGCACTTGAAACACATCGTTGGCAAATTAACAGCTTGTACTACTTCTTAATTTCTCTGTCTGAGATGCGAATAAATAATTTATCTGTTAATTGAATTTATCAACAACAGCAAACCGTCAACACTTCAATGTGCGTAATTTGAGCCCTCAATGAATTGAGTGATTTCAAGTTATTTGCCTAACTTATTTAACAGACAGGCGAGAGACGTAAACAGAGGCGGTGAAGCAGCTGCTCTTTATCTTCATTAGTGCGCTTGTGTTAACCAAAGTCGTTGTCGTTGTCGCATTTAACCCTCAAGTTGCTTGGGGAGGGACAGAGATAGCGGCCCTCGAATACTTAGCTTGTTGAGAGTGAGAGTGACAGCGTATGAGCTTTTTAACCGCATTCTATACTATTATTTTTACTTAACCCAGTAGATAGCAAATAACACCGAATAGACCTATACATATATGTTTTGCTTAAGGTTCGTTTCCGTTAGGAGATATAGATCTGTTAATTATATTTAGTTGACACATTCCTCCACTATGATTGTGTTCTACTTGACTTCCCAAATTAGTTTCATTCACATCACACAAACAAATCATAAACATACATACATGCAGACGTACAGCTAAATACTTGAAAACATATGTTTTTGTTTTGGTTGCTTTGGCCACTTGTTCGTTTAGCAGCAGCTGTCGGCGTTGCCAGATGGCAAGCTTGTGGCGAAAAGCTCTAGCATTTGATCTATGGCTGCGGAAAATACTGTATATGTGATTTTTGGATGCTGTGGCCACACTGAAAGCATGTGCCCAAATGTATGCATATTTTTGTGGGCGTATATATTTATTTTATTTATGCCCTACTTATGCATGCTCCAGCTATTAATTAAGGTTCGTAAGCGTATACAACCAGATTTGGCAAATGGAAATGAAGTGCATTTCGTGTGGAGCATCGTCAAAAAGCATTTGGGTTCGTCTCACTGATTTTATGCCTTTTAAATGCCATGGTTATCTGGTCACACTATATTGGAGCAGATATTTTAGTTTAGCTTAGAACGCGAGAGCTCCCGTTACGTGCAACGGCGGCCGTCGTGTTGTTGTACTAGTGTTTTTTGTTGTTGCAGTACAAATACAACCAGAAAAAGTGGCAAAGACGTGACGTAGAATATGTTTCTGCAATAGTGTTGGTGTGTGTTGATGGTCATTGGTGTTGTTGTTATTGTTTCTATCGCTTCTTTTCGCTTTGCCTGTTAATGAGAGATAAATAAATGAATAATTGAATTATGTACACACAATAAAATATAAATGCCGCGTGCGTTTCAAACTGTATTCCACACAAATACAATCGTGTGAAAAGTGTTAATTATATAAAAAAAAAACACGCATGTATTGTGCATACATATTCATACCCCTCTATACATATATACAACAAAAATAAAGCAACAAAAAAGCAACAGTCAAACTGGCAACTTGGCAGGCAGGTCAGCCTTTTGTTGTTGCTGTCGTTGTGGCTTTGCCATAGTTGATGTTGTTGCTGGTGTTGTTGTTGTCGTGAGCTAAGAATCAACGTCGCAATGTGAAAACAAGATTCGCCATCGCGCATTATTTACTGTGGCTCTCCTCATTCTTCTCGCTTTGGATTCAGTTTTTGCTCTTTTGGGGCTTTCATTAGTCATACATGCCTGAAGAAAAAACTTTTGCATTTAACTTGTAGCAGGACGATGCTTGAATGCAACAAATGAATAAACAAATTTGCCGAAAATAATCATGCGAGCATAGAGAGTGTGCTGTAAACCTGTTTTATTTCAAAACATTTTGCAGCTACTTAATAGCAGAAAAATCCTGATAATAAATAGGCAAATAAAACAGTGAATAGTGTTTTGCGCCAAAATAAAATACGTAATACGTAATGAATAATTGATAAACATTGCTAGCTTTGGCCAACATCTCGATCAATGCAGTAAAAACCGATCGAATAACCCTCAATATTTATTGATTTATAGTTGAAAAGGCGTGCATTAATTAACACAACAGCATCACAAACGAAAACAACGTAAACAAAATACTACGAGTACTAAAGATTAATCAAAACAAAAATGGCCGAATCAGCAACAACAACAAGCACTCCTGAAGATGGCCAAATTCATGGTTACAACAATAGTGATGTAAGTTATTGCGACCAGCTGCTCACTCATTCTCTCTTTGCCTTTGCTTCTCTCGTTTACACTATTCACATCTACTTACGCTTTAGCCGCTAATTGTGGTTCTACAAATCTCTCTTACAGTTTTTATACCCGCTACCCATAGGGTAGAAGGGTATTATAGCTTTGTGACTTCAGGAAATGTATGTAACAGGCAGAAGGAAGCATTTCCGACCCCATAAAGTATATATATTCTTGGTCAGGGTCACCAGCCGAGTCGATATAGCCATGTCCGTCTGTCCGTCTGTCTGTATGAACACCTAGATCTCAGAGACTATAAGAGCTAGAGATTTCAAACTAGGTACGAGTATTGGTGTATGTCCTACGCAGATCAAGTTTATTTTAGATTTTTGCCACGCCCCTTTCCGCCCCCTAAAATCGAAAAAAACGATTTACTAGCGCAATTTTAAAGAGAGAGTCTGGTACATATGAAGATAATAACAGTCTTGATGATTCAGAAAACAGTTTTGTATGGGAAAATCCATAGGTAGCTGCACGTGGCTTTTTTCTGGTGAACAATGTGACCGTGCATGGTATATTTTATACTTTATGCGATATTTACGATGTGATGGAATATAAATATGGAATAAATATATTTGAGCTGGGTAGCGGGTATATCACAGTCGAACACACTCGATTGTAGCTTTCTTACTTGTTATAGTCAACACAGTGCGAGAATTTCGTCAAAAATTATAGAACATTATGTTCGTAGACAATTGCTCTTTTATTGCTTATCAGTTAAAGAAATCGCTCGTAATATTGCACATTAGTTGACAAATCGTTGTGGGTTACTTACAGTGTTATATATTTTGTATTTAATTTGTAATATTCAATTTGTTTTTATACAGAACCACTCGACCTTAGCAAATTAATCAGTTTCATTGTTATCGCTGGTACTCCCCGCTTATGGGTGTGTAATCATATTGGAATCTAGTAAACTTGTTTTAACTCAGTTATCTGATAATTATTTATATTGATTCTGGTTTTTAATGGCTTTGCCCTGCATACCAAGATTTAAATAACAACTTAAATCAAGTGCAAATGAACCAAAGACCAAAAATATAATAATATAATATTTATATCAAGCTAATAAATGGCCTAGGAAAGTTTCCCAAAAAATAGCTGAAGCTAAAACGGTTATTCAAATAGTATGCTGATATTTTTTATGGCCTGGTCTATTTATTGTTATTTTTTTGCTCCATTTCACACATTGCCGGACAGTTTTATTTATAGACTTTTACTCAGCTGGGAATTGTGCTTTATTTTCAATTTCACAACGTTATAAAGCCCCTTTGAGGGGTTTTCAGATAATGAAAAAGAGTTTCTCATGCGCTTGTCAAAATTCATGTTAAAACACGTGTACTTAAACTTTCCATTTTATGCACTTCAGTTCGGGTTTGTTATCAACTTGTTTTGAACATGACAGCTATGGGGAGAAGCTTGGATCTTAGCGAACTGACATTTGTGCTCTTGGCAATCCATCAAAGCGGCAACTCAATTTGTGTAATGCATTCGCAGCGACATTTGGATGAGCGTGGAAAATCAATTAAATTAATTTAGTTAATGGTCTTTAACTTGGGGTCATTGCGTTTATTAGCACTAAGAGTATGCTTATCACAAAGTAAATGCCATGTCTCTATTTTGTTTGCGTATTCACAATTCTTGTTGATTGTCATCAGTTACAAAATGTCGTACTTGCTTTCCGATTTGTAGATAAAAACCCTCACTTCCGTCCGGCACCTTGGATTTTCAATTCGTATATACCGTATATACTTATCAGCGGCACAAGAAATGATTATTCATACATATATTTTGAATGTTATTATTAAGGCAATGAGACTGCACGTCGTGTGTCACATGTTAAAAGTCAACTACCGCACTAGTGTTGGAAACTAAAGCATTTCTTTTTGATAACAATGCCATATGATTAGCCTCATACTTTAATTTTAAGTGGGCGGTTAGTGTTTACTTTTGGTAAATTAAATTTAAATTTATTTTTATTGCTTATAGTTTAGTTAGCAATGATCTCTGCAAACGACTTTAGAATAAGCCCATAAGATTTAAGGTCAAAAAGAATTATACTAATTAATATGGAAAGCAATTGTTTCCAAGAGATACTAAAGGCCTGCAGTAAATCCACTAGATTTAAGGCTAAAAATCAATTGAATGTACACTTTGTGTCGCAGGTCTTGGGCCTATTCTTAACACAAAACAAGACCGCAACAACTACAGCTGTTGTTGATTGATTGACCGTTTGGCTTGTCTAATCGGGTTTCGTTCTTTTTTTTATTTTGGGCAATAAATAGCTGATGCAAAAACGAGTGTTTTTAGCCACAATTGCGACGTCATTTTGTGACACGTTAATTGACAAGACCGTAATTAAATGTAATGTGTATTTTAATTCAGCTGTTCTACATATTTAAATACGCTCGTGAGAGGCGTTTATTGCACAAGCAGCAGCAGAATGGAAACCGCTGAAAATCAATACGACAAACAAGTTCATGGAAAATCCACCATAGAATTGGTTAAAAATGCACAAATTTACAAAACGTGTACATGCCACTCGACTGCCTATCCGTCTGTCTGTCTGGTTCTCTGTCGCTTTGTGTTGGCTAGCAACTGTGCAGGCAGCGCTTGGGGTCAGAGTTGTGCCAGCTAATCGTTTGCCTTGTTGTTGTTCACATGCTGGAAACAATCAAAAGCGCTCAATCAAAAGCTGAAAGCTAATTAAGCATCGGATTTATTACATCATTATAAGCAGATTTTATTCTCTAGTTAGTACATCAAATAAAGGTTTACTATGCAGTAATATCAATAGCAAAGAGGCGTCCATTAAAGGACGTCAGATGTCGACACTCTGCCTGCTATTTAATAGTCGAACGTCTATTATTATTATTAAGTGACTAGATGCTGGTTGGCGTGGACAACTAATGAATATACGTTTCCACTTGGCTCTCATAATTACCATTGAGTGAGGGACAAGACTCCTTCAGTTTTCTGTTCAGTCGGGTCAAGGCCAACAGAATAAGGCGTAGGCAATTTCAAGTCGTTGTGACCCACAAATACATCTTATGTATAGATGTAGTATTTCAGTATTAAAATGCATAAATTAGTCACAGTCAGCATCAGCTTCAGGCACGCCGCGTATTCGTAATCACCGTCATTAAGCATACGCAGCTTATGCCCAAATTGTGCGACGCTGTGGCTCATGTACAGCCATGTTTATATATAGAACCGCCTGTATACGCTGTTGGTCGCTAGGTTGGTGGCGTCAACTGCGCGGTTTCTTGTGATTTCTATACCCACGAAAATTGTTAAATTGGATGTCGCTAAGATGGCAGCCAGAAAAGGGTGTATGAACTAGATGTATATTTATGCTTTTAATTTGTATACGCACTGTTGCTGCCTATGCGCTGATCTCATCTTGCTCAGCAGATGTTGCAGAAGGCACTAGAATTTTATCATAGGGTATTGAAGAGCTGAGCTGAAGTGAGTCATTTGTGGGTCGCTGTAGCAGCTGCCGACATGGGCGCCTTAGCTTGGGT
Organism: Drosophila siamana; assembly: GCA_035047445.1. Lineage (NCBI taxonomy): Eukaryota > Metazoa > Arthropoda > Insecta > Diptera > Drosophilidae > Drosophila > Drosophila siamana. The sequence continues at coordinate 263,713 of JAWNPP010000137.1, read as the reverse complement.
TATTACAAGTATCTTGGACTTGCTACTTTGTATATTTATTCACGTATTTATTTCTTGTTGGCTTCTTGTGTGTTTTGCAGAACGACACTGGCGATTCGTGTCACCTGCGCATTGTTGTGCTTAGCGGCAAATCCTTGGCCAAGAAGGACATCTTTGGCGCCAGGTGAGTGTGAACTTGAAATGTTTGTTTGTGCAATTAATTGAGCTGGATTTGTTCACAGTGATCCTTATGTGCGAATCGATTTGAATACAATCAACGGTGATATAAATATTGACTCGGTTTTAACTAAAACTAAAAAGAAGGTAACTATTAGTATAATTTGTTGCGTTATCTTATCGCCGCCAACATTTGTGGGGAGACAAACCCAATTTGGGGCTGGCAATGAGTAACGGAATGACTTGAGTCTGCTTTAGTCATGGTACAGCAATGTTATCTCGTTGCGTTAGTTGTGTTCGGCAAGCATGACTAATTGGGTGCTCTATTAATTGACTTTTGATCTTTCTTTCAGACATTGAATCCATCCTGGAACGAGGAGTTCATATTCAGAGTAAGTTGAGGAACATGAAATTCATTGAGCCAACTTAACAAGTTTAACGTGTCATACTATTTGCTTTGCAGGTTAAACCGTCTGAACATAAGCTTGTGTTTCAAGTATTTGACGAGAACCGCTTGACACGTGATGACTTCCTGGGCATGGTGGAGCTGACCCTGGTCAATCTGCCCACGGAGCAGGAGGGACGCACGATCGGCTCGCAGAGCTACACGCTGCGTCCGCGCAGGTCAGTAGGGTATGTTTATTTCAGTTGCCGTTTGATTTCCTTTATTTAATTTCAGTTGATTTTGAAAATAAAAACTAACAAAACAACCAAAGAAAATCGAAAATCCATAAGAAATGTATAGTAAAATGAAAAAAAAAACCGAATTGTAAATTAGATAATTAGTTAGCAAACAATCACGAGCTATCTATGCTTCACACACATTTGTAATTCGATGTACCTTTTCTACCAACATACATACTTATTATATATACATAAGAGTATCATTTGTTGTACAAGTAAATGCTTCGTTTTAACGCATCTCGAATTCGACACTAGATTTGCTTTTTCGTTGAGGCTTTGTTGTGTAATATAAACGTTTTGTTTTCTGATTTTCATTTGTATTGTTGCGGTGTGTGTATTGTACTGTGTGCGGTGCGGTGTGTGTAACTGTCGTGCATTTCTCGTTGACAACTTGGCCTTCAGCAGTTAACATTAACTCCCCTCCTCTCACGTCTGTTTGTATTTATACAAATATAGCGCCAAATCACGCATCAAGGGTACACTAGAGATATACCATGCCTTCATACGCGAGACACGCGAGCAGAGCGAACCGTCGAGCAACAACAGCGATGGCGAATGGGAGCACGTCGAGGCTACAAATTCGGGCGAGGTTTCTGCACAGCCGGTAAGTCATCCAGCTCCAGCTCATTTTGTAATTTAACTGATGAGTGACTTGTCTCTCTGGGTTTAGCATCCATTTCCAAGTGGAGGCAACGAGTCCTTGCCCGCCGGCTGGGAGGAGCGACAGGACGCAAATGGACGCACATATTATGTGAATCACACGGCGCGCACCACGCAATGGGAGAGGCCAACCATGTAAGCTAATCACCTCAGATTGTATATGTATTTAGTCGCTTTAATCACTTTAATTCAAATGTGAAATGTCGTTTGCAGCTTGACTAGCAACAACAGCCAAAATGTTGAACAGCTGGCCTCAGACTTCCAAAGACGTTTTCACATCAGTGTGGATGAAACGGAACCGGGACGCGGCGCGGTAAGTGGCATGCCAAATTCCATTCCTTGCACCATCTGGTTGCCATCCTTGTTATTAACAAAATTCACAAGACGGGCAACAACAAAAGAATTCTCTTTTAAAAATATTACTACTACTGTTTTGGTTATATACTAATTATGCTGCATGTGTCTGGTTTTAACAATTGCAATTGACTCAATTGTCGTACATGAACTTTACTCATTAACTGTGCGCACTGCACCCCAAACACAAATCACACCCAAAACGCACGTCAAACACACATATATACACACACACAATCATAAACACAAAGTCACCGCGACGAAAGACTGAGCCCAGAGAGCTGCAGCTCGTGGCAAGCGATGAAAGAAGTAGCGAGGATGACGACGATGAGGACGATGATGAATATGATGATAAGAGCTGCCTGCATTGTGGCACAGTGCACGGCGATGAGCAAGAAGTGGAGCAGCAGCAGGTGGATGAGCATGAGGAGGAACGCGAGCAACAATCAGTTGCTGAGCATGCTCACGTCTGTGATATGCTCGACAGCAATCTCAATCTGTACCTGCGTCGCATGTTTGTAATGCCCAAAACGATAATTTAGTTGACAACAAGTCCACTCAATACGCTAGACTCTTTCGCTCGCTCATTGCTCACTGCATAGCTTACCTCGTAGTACTCGTAATTGGCTCGAAGCAAAAACCCCGTCCATTCTCAGTAGAGTTTAAGCTAGTCTAGAAACCATTGAGTTTATCATTTTATTTGACGACTGTAGGCTTTAGAGGACAATAACAATGCCACGACAGCTGAAACCAGCAGCACACCAATAGTCACAATCTCACGCACTCACTCACAGTCCTCAGTGAACAGCAACGACAACAACAACGAATACGATGCTGGTGCTTATGCCGACTTTGAATATGATGCTGCTGCGAACCCAACTCAAATGACGGAACAAGCCAGGTTAATATCTAAACACAACACTCTTCACACTGTTTGCAGCCACCACAAGCCAACTACTCAATTCCCTCCCATTGTTTGTGTGTGCGTTGTTAACATAATCGAGTTCCAGCTCGAGTGGGCGTGTGTGTGGATTGTCTCCTAACTCCTCTAGCATTCTTCAATTCTTCTTTACAACAATGCAGTTTTGTTTACAATTCCCTGCGGCATCCCGACGATGGTCGTGGTGGACCCCTAATCTCTGCCACCAGTTTGCAAAACGACTTGCGACCGGTGCGTGAGGCACCTGCGATTCCACAGCCCTCAAATCGTAACCCTCGCCGCGCCATCGACCGCAATTTGGGCCGCCAGCATTTGGACAACAGGCAGCAGAGACGACGCCAGCTGGAACAGCTGCATAGCCAATTGGTTAGCATACACTCCTAAAGACACTCTCATTAGTTCACATACATTAGCTACATACATTTCACTTCATAACATATTCGCCTGTAGCTGTAACTCTTTGTGTTCCTGTCCCTGGTGCCTGTCCTATTGTTTTTGTTGTCTAATTTGCATTTGCTGTCAATGAAAATCTCGTAGTGGTATTTCCTGCAACACACATAATTGTTAGGCTGTGCCAAATAGGGAAGACGCTCTCTGTTCAAAATGATGAACAAACACAACTTAGCAGCATTGCCATTTCTTTAGTTCCAAAATTTTGATGTAAACACACTTCAAAGCACAAAGTTTTCTATTTTTGGATGGGCTTGATATCGTCTCGTTCAGCGGAACAGCGGGTAAGCTCGACAACTGGACAACCAACTCGAGGGCACCTAAAAAAAGTAAACTCTACTGTAAATATGGCAAACTCTTACACACTCACACATTTCCCACATTGTAGATCAATCGTACTAATTCAATTCTCACTGACATCACACATAGTCCTTTAGTTTGTATAATATTTTAGTTTTAATTCGATTTGTGTTTTCTATTTGGTGCTTGAGGCTGCAATGTAAAATGCTTGGGATTCTGCTTTCAATGCTTTCAATTTAAGTTTATTTAGCTTTGGTATTTTGCAAAATTGATTATAATTTTGGAATCCATTTCTGTTCTTTTTTCTTCCGACTGCAATAAATAAATTGATAAACAACAACAACCAAAACATAAAACATTAACGCAAAATTTAAAATGCATCCACAAAATAAATATATGAATACAAATTAGAGCGAAGACACCGATCACACTGACAGCCACAATCCCTCAGAGATCTCAGCTCCGTCCACACGACGCAATTCCGAGGAAGACAACGCGGCTGTGCCCACAGATCAAGTAATGTTTCATTCCATATGCCAACAAATCAAACCAAACGAAAATTATGAAATGCACTCGAATAATTGCATATTTACAATGTACTTGTGCATGTGCCTTTAGACAAAAATATCTACACTCTCAATTCCAGATGTACAATCTCGTAATCTATATCCTGAAAGTAGCTAAATGTTTCCATCTATTTTCGCTTGCAGGCCGCAGTCAATGAGGAGGAAGCATTACCACCGCGCTGGTCCATGCAGGTGGCACCAAATGGACGTACATTCTTTATCGATCACGAGGCACGTCGCACCACCTGGATCGATCCACGCAATGGTCGCGCCAGTCCCATGCCAAACCAGACGCGTCGCGTTGAGGACGATCTGGGACCCTTGCCCGACTCATGGGAGGAACGCGTGCACATCGATGGTCGCGTCTTCTACATAGACCACGGTAAGTGAGGCTTCTGTCTTCTGCAGAGTTTGTTGTCTAATGCACTATTCTATTCTTTAGACACGCGCACCACTCAGTGGGAGGATCCACGCCTGTCAAATCCAAATATTGCCGGACAGGCAGTGCCGTATTCTCGAGATTACAAGCAGAAATACGAGTATTTCAAGAGTCACATTAGAAAACCTGTAAGCTCTCAAGCACACCAATTAAACCTCGGGCACTACTGAACTGCTCTCATTTTCTTGATATTGCAGACAAATGTACCAAATAAATTTGAGATACGCATTCGCCGTACGTCCATATTGGAGGACTCGTATCGAATTATTAGTTCGGTGACGAAAACCGATCTGCTAAAGACTAAATTATGGGTAGAGTTTGAAGGCGAAACGGGCTTAGGTGAGATGGCATTGTGAATATTTCAAAACAGTATTATAGCAACCTGTTTTGCAGATTATGGTGGCCTTGCTAGGGAATGGTTCTACTTGCTATCCAAAGAAATGTTTAATCCATACTACGGACTCTTCGAGTATTCGGCCATGGATAACTACACCTTGCAAATCAACAATGGCAGCGGCTTGTGCAACGAGGAGCATTTAAGTTACTTTAAGTAAGTGTTGAGTAAATCACGAAATGTGTGTGAATGTGCAAATTTAACTGGTTGGTCGCCAACGCAGATTTATTGGACGCATAGCGGGTATGGCAGTCTATCATGGCAAGCTTTTGGATGCGTTCTTTATTCGCCCTTTCTACAAGATGATGCTGCAAAAGTCCATTGATTTGAAGGACATGGAGTCTGTGGACACCGAGTACTACAACTCATTGATGTGGATCAAGGAGAACGATCCACGCATACTGGAGTTGACATTCTGTTTGGATGAGGATGTGTTTGGTCAGAAGAGTCAGCATGAGCTCAAGCCGGGCGGCGCCAACATAGAAGTGACCAACGAAAACAAAGATGAATACATCAAGTAAGCCATCACCATGAATTGAAATAGCTTAGTATAATTTACACGTTCACTTTGCAGACTTGTCATCGAGTGGCGCTTTGTGGCACGCGTTAAGGATCAAATGTCTGCCTTTTTGGATGGGTTTGGTTCGATCATTCCCTTGAATTTGATCAAGATCTTTGACGAACATGAGTTGGAGCTGCTCATGTGCGGCATACAGAACATCGACGTCAAGGATTGGCGTGAGAATACGCTGTACAAGGGCGATTACCACATGAATCACATCATCATTCAATGGTTCTGGCGTGCCGTCCTCTCCTTCTCCAATGAGATGCGTTCGCGTCTGTTGCAATTCGTCACGGGCACATCGCGTGTGCCCATGAATGGTTTCAAAGAGCTGTACGGCTCAAATGGCCCGCAAATGTTCACGATCGAGAAATGGGGATCGCCCAACAATTTTCCACGTGCGCATACCTGGTAGGAAGCACAGAAATTATTGGGAACGGCAGCAGTTTCATGTACAGTTCTTTATTACAGCTTTAATAGATTGGACCTGCCGCCCTACGAGGGCTATCTGCAGCTGAAGGACAAGCTGATCAAGGCCATTGAGGGTAGTCAAGGATTTGCTGGCGTGGATTAATAACACTGGTCTTGTGTGCGACGGCGTTGGCAATGTGGGTGACGACAGCACTTGGCTGTGGCAAACAGTTCAGCAGTTATATCAGGAGCAGCAACCGCAACAACAGCAGCAACAGCAACAACGACGACACACAACATCACAGCGACAACGAGAGAGAGACCAACAACTACTAATACAACTGCTGCAGCAGCCCAATCGCATTGGAACCACTTGGAACACCACCGCCACCCACTCGTGTACTTATTTGTTTGTTTGCTTTTGTATTATAATCATTTTTGCTAGTTTCGTACTGTTTCGTATGTATTTTTAACTTTGGCGGCGGCAGCACAAAACAAAAAACAAAATGAACAGCAATAACGCGCAGCAGAGCTCCAAGTGCAGAGGAGCGCATCGATTTTGAATGCTCCTATGTATTAATTAGTGTTTTGTGTTATGCATGTTACCATTTGCCAACAATTGTAAAAAGTAGAGAGAAAGAGAGAGAAACCTTTATAACAACTTAAACTAAAACTAAAACTACAACAGAAACTAAAATGAATATGCATTGCCTGCGTTCATGATTAAGTGACAACAGACAAGAAGCAACACATTTGCAAAATGGATAAAATATAAGAAGTTTTTTATAATTGTTATTTTTATGCGATATTTGTCTATATGCCTAAAACAAACAAACACAGACACACACACATAACTGACATCTGATGCAGACGATTGAAACGTAACTTTTTTTATTCTGTATATCTACGCATGTGTATTTAAAAAGAAAAAAATGATTAATGTTAAATGTGCATAAGTATCTCCAATTTTAAATGATAAAGTTAATAAATAACTAAACATGGAAAACAACAAACCAGAATACTACTGAATCGCAAATCAAATTTATGTATATTGTTAAACTTACATTATATAATGCATTCCAAATGTTTATGAAAGAAACAAAAAACATATATGATAACAATAATATATCTAAAGAAAGCCGATTAAAGCCTATATGAAAACTGAACTTTAAAGTCAAATTATGATTAAAATAAAAAAAGCTATAACTGCTTCAAACTGGGGCAAATTCAAAGAACAAAAAAACAATAAAAATACAAAAAACAAAACGATTATGAAAAGTTAATGGCTGAATAATTAACCTATTTGGAAACCCCAATAAGTTGCGGTATATGTTTACACTAGAGCTGTACTGTGAAACCGGGGAAAATAACTGGGGAACTATTTGTGGAAGTGTCAAATGTACAAATCGATACTTTAAGTTGGATTTAAAGCAATTAACAGATACGAACTGCTGTCTGCGACAGATGGTAAAGCAAAGATGATGAGCGTGACCATGTCAGTCAGAGAGGATAAGGATTTTGTGCTTGTTGTTGGTACCAAAGATGGGTAATGCTCCTCAAGAAAACTACCTAGTGACTTAGTAGGTAAAGGCTTTAACTGAAGATTAAATTAGTAAGTACACCCTTTAACTGACAATAATGTCGAAAATATACTTTCGGAAATCACAGGTAGACAACCATATTATTCCTAACATACAAAGTACGAGTTTTTACCTAGATCCAAAGCACCAAGATCAGATTACGTTACAAATAGGTTGGTAAATCCTTAACCCAAACGGTTACCAACAGGTATTAGATCGGACTATATATTGGGCAGCTCTCATTATAGTTTCATCAGTCTATCGGTGAAAGTTGACAAGACAAGTGCCTCCAGCAACCACAATAATGTGTGAAGTAACCGTGGCGATAAACAATTCCATGTTATTTGAAATATTTAGGAACTCAGCAAGCTATGCCGACTTCCGAGAAGTTTCTTTCAAAAAGCTAGAAGTTTACCACGGCGATTTGAGGAACGATACTCTGATGCAGAGGAATCTTCGCTTGACCCACGATAATATAAAGGCGAAATGGCAGAGTGTTTACCGAAACATTCATCGATTTAATAGGATATTCGGCGACTGGCTGAAAGATGAAAAAGTCTTTACGCTGTCAAAAGAAGAGGAACCGAGAACATCATCTGAACTTGGAAGTGGAACGCCTTCAAAACCCTTGAAGGACTGCGCGGATTTCACAACGAAGCGGAAAATTACGGAGGCAACCAATATTTTAGACACTGTTGATATTTGTAGCATTCCCACGGCCCTGATTTCCAGGGTTGTAGAGTTCGCTGATGATGAAGCCCTGGCACTACTTACGGATCTACAATTATCAAAAGAAAAATATAAGTTACTTCGGAAACGCTTGGCGCAGCATGGAGTAAACATTTTACCTAGATATAAGCACATCACAAAAACTATAACAAAAAAACGAAAAATTAATTAAAAATATTTTTTTTATTTGACAAAACAATGATTTTTTCACTTTGATACCATGATGAAAGTACGCCTCTGGGTGGCACATTGGTCGGGAATTATTTCATACATCGAAAATTTATCTGTGGAAAATGTATCCTTTGTATTCGATTCTTCTGATGACTTTTGAGCTTACAATGAATAACCGACTGCCTTAATGGCAAGATTTACACTAAGGATAACAACTAACATTTTCGGTATTGCCCGTAAGGTAAGAGACATCGTGTTTATCGTTTAAATTTGAAATGAATTAGTTTTCTTGTACTTCAGTCAATGGAGTTAAAAGCTAGCACTTTAACCTGAACAAGAAGGCTATGATCGTTCATAGCTACATAAAATCGCTAACACAATAGTAAAACTGGATTTATGTACGTTAGGTCTGCTGCGTTTTAAAAAAGGTCCTATCAAGAATCACCTTACGTTTCGTTCCAGATGACAAAGCCTTTGGTCTAAATATACTTCTTGTTACTGCTTAACATAACTTACTTTCAATATGTTGCGCCAATTACCAGATTCTTAATTCAACTGATGTTTCACATTGTTAATTCCAAACAATAACTAGAGACTCACTCCTGCAGTATTAAATAATTGTATAAAAAATAAAGCAAATAAAGTGCTATATAATTCTATTTATTAAAGAAACATCGGCTTAGTGGATGCCGGTGTGGTCCTTGATCCAGTCGAGGTAGCTGGTCACACGGGTAAAGGCAGCTGGGTAGTTCTTCTCACAACCGGCGGCGGAGCCGAAGGAAGTCAGACCGACCTGGACCTTGTTGTGAGCGAGCACCAATGGGCCGCCAGAATCGCCGTTGCAGGTGGAGACAGCAGATGGGGTGGAGACACAGATGTTGGAGTCACGGATGGTGGTGCCATAGGTGGCCTTGCAAAGGGTGTTCGAGATGATCTTGAGGTGAGCGTACTGCAGGTGGGAAGCAACAGCGCTGGAAGAGTCCGACGTGCGGCCCCAGCCGGAAGCGATGGCCTCATCACCAGAGTAGGTCGAGTAGTGGGATTCGATCTTGGGCAGCTCAACGGGGCGGATGGCGCTGCTGTACTCCACGGATGGGATGCGGATGAGCGAGATGTCGTTCAACAAAGTCCTGCTGTTCCAGTCGGAGTGGATGATGATTTTATCCTTGCTGACGGTGTGCTTAACCTTGGGGCTGGAGCGCACAGTGCTGCCCAAGTGAACGGTGACAGCATCGACACTGGCGAGGGAATACAAAGGATCGCGTGTCAGTTGATCGTCTTTCACTATTGGCGGATTCTTTCGACTTACCCATCGGTGCAGTGAGCGGCAGTCAGGACCCATTCGTGGCCAATCAAGGAGCCACCGCACCAGGCGGAGCCGGAGCCAATTTTGAGCGATAGTCCCACCTGGTAGGGGAACTCATCGGCGGAGGCGTCATGGCCGTTGGTGATGCGACCATCGGGACCATCAAACACTGGCATGTACACGTTACGTGGCTCGATCTCGGGCTGGCCACGCAGAGCCGATGCCGAGACGGAGGCCAGGGCCAAAGCAAATACAACGAGCACCTTCATATTCGAATCGTTTGAAGACTATGAGCATGGACTATCCAGCAACTGTCTTTTATAGTGAGTCCTATCTGTGGAGGATGACGTCGAATATTTTCTGTATTGTCACCTGCTTAAGTGGTAAAGGTTTTTGGTCTTGTAACTCTTACGTTCTTATCTTTTAAATTAAAAATGAATCTGAGTTCTTTTTCGCTGTATTTTGTTTTAGCCAATCGCGTTAAGATACGGCACTTCTTGTGATTGAGAGCTGACTTACGAAAGATATCCTATCTTAATGCGCATTCATTATCAATGGCAAGTGAATGTGCGAATATTTATTTGGTAAGTTTCCAAACATTTTACAGAAGCTCTGTCGTCGTCTTCTTTATGCATTGTATATGGAAAAATACGTATACGCCAACGTGTGCGTATACTTAATATTAATCAAACGCTGCTTCAGCACAAAAGTGTGCAATAGTTGTAGCCCTTGCCTTGAATGAATTCTTATCGGAGTGCGAAGGGTCCATCTTCAGTTCGATTTGGTAATTCACACACGCCATTTGAGTTTTCGACAGCGTTTTCATTTCCGAAAATACTTCACATTATTATGCCTCGAGTGGAGTCGCATGGTTTGCCAATTAGAATCTATTATCCTACATCTACCAATAGTTTATCTATTCTTTGCTAAATCTTAAAGGTAAATAATACAAACCTGCAGTGGTTGATAAATAACAATTAATTTGCTTCAAAAATCATTTGCTGTAATCTGTGAACCCTGTAAAGAATGCGGACCACAGTATAATTAATAGCTTCATGATATTGGATAAACAGAATACCAACAATTAACAAACTTTGAAGTGACATTACTGCACTTCGTCTAACCTTCCAAACAATCGTGTACATATATTTGCAAAGCTATTCAGGCAAGAGCTATCAAATTCCTTATCAATTTTAGTAAATGCGTAGTTCTTGTTTGTTGTATAATTTAGACAGGCCCCCTCCACACTCCTAACTTAGCAAATACAACTAGCAATTATAAAACTATATTTACATACGCCGCGCTGGCGAGAGACATTCCATATATATGTGTCTTACGATCGTGAAGCTACCAAAGATTGGTAAAAAAAATTAAACTTTTTTCTCGTATTTAAATTTTAACTATGTCCTGTCAGAATTGTAGAACATAACCCCACTTAGTAATGATATTTATGTTTTAAATTTCAATGTTTGTACTAATTTGCGATACAGTTTTCAGGCACCGTGTGCTTCACATGCGTTCACGCTCGCCTCTAGCCTTCCCGCACTGTTTTCTGATGAAATCGTAAATTTTAATCAATTGCTTATTAAACGTTCAACCAATATGCTTACAAACACTAGCAACAAAGTACAGTCTGTGGCCGCACACGCCAATTATCAGTTCATTGAGAGTGTCCGTCTCAAGAGATACTCCGATAAGATACACTTCTGTTTTCTATCGCACCACTGACGTTGGCAAACCATTGGGACGAGTATAAAAATGATTGGTCCGCGCCGTTTCAATTCACAAGTTCGTTCTGATACGCATCATGAAGTTGTTTGTTGCATTGGCTGCCATTTTGGCCACGACTGCGGCTGCCCCCATGGAGGGTCGCATCACCCACGGCGAGAAGGCCCGTGAGGGTCAGTTCCCCTACCAGGTGGGACTCAGTCTGGACATCGGCTCATCGAGTGCCTGGTGCGGTGGCACCTTGATCTCCAAGCGTTATGTGCTTACTGCTGCCCATTGCACGGACTCCGCCGATTCCGCTACCGTCTACATTGGCGCCATTAACATCAAGGAGGAGGAGAAGGGCCAGAAGCGCATCCGTGTGGATAAGGCTGACATTAAGGTGCACGAGGATTGGGATCCCACCCGTGTCGTCAACGACATCTCCCTGATCAGACTGCCCGAGGATATCGAGTTCAATGACCGCGTCCATGCCGCCACTCTGCCGAAGAAGGACGGACGCTACTCCACCTATGCTGGCGAGCAAGCTATTGCCTCTGGCTGGGGCCGCGACAGCGACGACGCCGCCTCCGTCTCCTCTGTGTTGCGTTACGTTGAGATGCCCATCATGAAGTCGAGCACCTGCAACATTTACTGGGCAGGCATGATCACCGACAAGACCATCTGCATGAGCACCAAGGACGGCAAGTCCACCTGCAACGGCGACTCTGGCGGCCCATTGGTCCACAAGGAGGGTGACATCAACTACCTGATTGGCGCCACATCTTTCGGTCTGGCTCTAGGTTGCGAGAAGGGCTACCCAGCTGTCTTCACCAGGGTGACTGCCTATCTGGACTGGATCGAGGAACACAGCGGTGTTGTCAACAAATAAGCAGATGATGCACGCCGATTATAATGATTGCAATAAAAATAGAATACCTTTTGAATCGAGATTCTACGTGTTTTTATTTATTACTTACTACATATGACACATCATTAATTTCAATAGTTGACTAATATATTCAAAAGAAATGAAAATTGAAGAGCGACAAAAATTTCAAAAGGATTCGCGTTGGCAGTTAGAAAATCTGTTTAGTATGTATTTTTTGTTTCACATTTTAAATTATATAATTTTTGGATATTCTATTTCGTATATCCCAAGACTTCAAAGCGTTAAATCTATGTTAAGTTTCCATACAAATCTCGCTTCCCTTTTGAAAAATAAGGTGCATTGAAACCATGTTATCAAAAAAAATCTTCAATATTAATTTATCTGTTTACAATTTGCTTATAATTTCTTTACCATAAAACTAATTTCAAAAATCCTCGACATATCACACATATCAAAAGTGTTTGACGTGTTTGAAGAACTTTCAAGTTTTACAAGTGAAAAATTAATGAAATGCAATCGAATTCAGTTGAATGGTGGGTCTTAACTTTAAAGGGTTTTCTGTCTGTTTAACTGCGATAAGATATAGAAGTAAAAGTGAATATAATATATTGCGACGTATCTTTTGCCTGCAAAGTGCATATAACCAACATTAAATTTCCGTTTATTAATTTGTTAATTGAGCTACAAAAATGAGGTTATTGTTAGCTGTGGTCGCACTAGTCGTCTACTTCGTAGTTGAAGTGCAGCTCACTGATCGCATAACGAATGGCGAGCTGGCCAAGAGGGGACAATTTCCCTACCAGATCGGCTTGAATCTCTCCTTGGGCAACAGCAGCAGTCAGCAGCACCTGGTGTGGTGGCACTTTGATATCTCGTCGCTGGATCGTCACGGCTGCACACTGTGTGGATAAAGCAGAGCAGGCCACCATCTATCTGGGTGCCTTCAATATAACCAATCGCTTCGAGCTTGGCCAGAAGCGCTACAACGTTGACAAGTCGCACTTCATAGTGCATCCCAATTGGACAGTCAGCACAGTGCCCAATGACATAGCCCTGATCAAGCTACCTCTCTACATACTCTACAGCTCTCGAGTGAGACCAGCTCAGCTGCCCAAGCAACTGAATGGAACCTATGCCACCTACGATCAGCAGACAGCCTACGCCTCAGGCTGGGGACGTGCGAGTGACAGTTCCTTTGAGGTGTCCCCTATTTTGAGATTTGTGGCTATGCCTGTGATGCAACACAATCTCTGCAAGATGTATTGGGGTGGCTCGCTAACCGAGAAGATGCTCTGCATGAACACGCAGAACGGCAAGTCCACCTGTCACGGCGACTCTGGTGGTCCACTTGTGTACAAGGAGAACAACACCAACTACTTGATTGGCATCACTTCGTTTGGCCTCTCCATGGGCTGTGAGATTGGTTTTCCTTCGATATTCACGCGAGTGACGAGCTACTTGGATTGGATCAGGCAGCACGTTTCTGAGATTTAATGGCACTCCAAAACAAATGCACAGGATATTTGCAAAAACAAATCGTCAAAGTGCATAATTATATTTTCGCAAACAAGAATAGTTAAGTAATGATAATCCCACTGAACGTTTTTAACTCACAAAATTGATGTTTCCCCCACAGAATACAAATCGATTTTTTTTTATGTTTTTCCAATTTTTTTTATTGTTCTTTTGTTTTGGGCTTTGAAATTTTTATTCGGTTTATCGAACAACGCACAAACAATTGTCAAAAGAGTATCCACTTTCGGCACTGGGATTCTGCCCGGTGAAACCGCTCAACAAATTTTCGCACTCCTCGATTGCCATTTTTTCTTTTTGTTCTATGTACAAAACTTAAAAATTAAGAGTGGAACAAATAAGATAATTTTAATATAATATTACTGTTGCTGTTGTGAGGTTTGTTTTTGTCGTTGTTGTAGCAGTTGATGGGGCACAGCAGCAATAGCATAATGGATGTATGTGGTGGGGGTAGGGGGAGGAAAAGTTTTTTTTTGGAAATTTGTTGCAACTTAAATAAGATGTTGTTTTCCAAATATGAATATGTATGTATGTACTTGTTGTATGTGTGTAGATAGTATATAGCTTTTACTTTTTTGCTATCTTAATGCAATTATTAGAAATCGAATAGTGTTTTGTTATCCTTTTGTTTAAAACGCGCAACGTTTGATTAAATTTGTTTTTTGTTTTTTTTTTTTTGTTTGTTGTTTTTGATCTAGTCGAAAAATTACATAATCCATTTGATATAAGTATTAATTTTTCACTTAACTTCATATATTTTTCATAGTTTTTGTTTGCTTTCGTTTCGGTATTGTTTTATTTTGTTTTTTTTCGTAAATACGTTTTGTGGGCGTTCAATTTAGGAAACGTCTCTGCTCGTACTTTTGCACAACAATTTATTAATATTATTCATTATTCACTTTAATGCCTATTTAAATATACATAAATTAAAATTAAAAACAACTGAAAGCTACGTCAAGTGATTGACAATTCTGCACTTTCTTTCTCTTCTCTTCGTTTCATTTCTTCCTTTAACACAATAATTTGTTGCTTTCTTTTATTATGCATTCATAAAAACTAAAAAGTTTACGTGTATATTACGAATTCATTAACAATAATCATAATTGTAATAAAAAAATACAACTAATGCGAACTGTGTGTTAAACGAAAAAACTTTGCTAACTAAAAATACAAGTAGTTTTCATACATTTTAACGGCGTTCATTTTTCCACTATTATTTAGTTCAAATAATTTATGTGTAGTTTTTGTTTTTCTTTTAGGGGAGGAATTTATGTTTGTGATTTCTAAATTGTCAGCATATGCGACTTTAATTTAGAATTAAAGTGCGCGCCTACTATTCTCTTCTTTTGCATCGCGGTCTCAGCTTCTATCTTCAGTATTTCTATATACGCTATATTGAATATTTTGTTTCAAAATTTCGATTTGCATTTAGTTAGGGCCGTATTTGTAGCTAAGCGGAAGTTGTTTTTCTTGTGGCTATATACAACAGTTCAGTGTATGTGTATATGCATGTTTGTGAGTGTGTATGTGTGTGTGTTTGTGCATAGGTATGGGTAATTGATTTACTAACTTATATTCTAGACGGCCGTGCTGCGCAGTTATATTAACTGTTTACTCTTCCTCTCAATCATTGCAAACGCTCTCTCAGCGAACGAGCGTTGCTAGCGTTTACAATTATTCCGTGTATTTGTATGAATTTGTATGTATGTGTATGTGAATGCATGTATATATGCTTTATGTGGTATAATTACAAATTAATTAATGCTGTACAGAAGTGTATAGTGTTTTTTTTTTTTCTTATAATTTTTCATGATTTCCTGTCGAACCAAACACTCTCGATTGGGTGTCGTTCGCATTGCCATTTGACGGGCGTTCTTTGCGTTGTATGTTATGTTTTGTTTTGTTTTTTTGTGTGTGTTTTGTGCTTAACTAAGGTAAATCGATAATAACTTAGACAACTAATGCATCTCACCAACAATCAATTACAACTAGCATAGGGGTTCTTCTTTTTGTTTTGTTTGTTTATACATACGCGCTATATCATCAAGTATAAAGTTTTGTTTGAAAGAATATCCTTTTGTTGTTAGTTAGAACAATGGGGGTTTATGTGGACTACGTGGGGCTACGCGGACTACGACTATTTCTTGTTGTAGATGGGCAGCGCAGAGGGCGGAATGCCGGCAGCTAGACTCGCTGGCGTCATCACCATAGAGGTGTTGGCCGTGGACGACGCTGTCGTCATGGTCATGGGGAGGCCCAGCAAACTGGGCACCTGCGCGGCGGATTGCGCTATCGACGCGGCGCCCGCACCGCCGCCGCCTAGAGGAGCATACACACCGCCCTCCGACGCCGCCACTGATGCCACCAGGCACTGTGCCATTGTATTTGGCATAGTCTTGAGATTTACTCTTTTTGCTGCCACTGCTTCCGCTGCTTTCCTTGTCGCGATCCCGATCGCTGTGCTTCTTCTTGCTGCTGCCACTCGTTGAATTGCTCGTGGAATTATAAGCGCCATACGCAGGTATCACCAATGCTGGCTGCTGCTGTCCGGGCATCACGATTGGCGCCGCAGCGGACACAGCAGGTGGTGGCAAGCCGTAGCCTGTGGGTGCCGTGGGCATCGCTGCATGTGGAATGCTACCGAGTCCAGTTGCACCGCCAGCCGCTGAATAGTTATTGGGTTCAACCTTGTTTTTGCTAATCTTCAGTTTGAGCGGCGCTGCAGCTTGCAGGCTACCATTAGGATTCGCTGTCGCCGTGTTGGTCGTGATGACCAGCTTGAGCGACGAGTCCATGGACGTATCCTTGCTGCTGCGCTCCTTTTGCTTGTCTTTCTTATGTTTCTTACGCTCCTCCTTGTCGGGCTTATCCTTGGACTTGTCCTTCTCCTTGTGTTTATGCTTGTCCTTCTTCTTTTTCTTCTCCGACTTACCACCACTGCCGTCCAGATCCTTGCTCTCGCCCAGCTTGGTCAGCGCATCCAGCTGCTCCATGCCTAGCAGACTCGTTGCTGTCCCCACACCACCCAGTGATTCCTTCTTGATGTGCACTGGTGCCGTCGTCGTTGGCATCGGCTCCAGCAACTCCGCAGGCGGCTTTAGCCCGGGCATGGTCAACGCATCGGGTTTCAGCAACGAGACGTTCGTTGTGCACAGACTTTCCTTGAGCAGACTTCGCACCAAATCCGGCGTAGTCTCAATGCCGCCATTCGACATCGACAGCGGCGCATGCTTATCCTCAGCACCGTATGCGCCATAACCGGGCAATCCGACACTATTGTCCAGCTTGCGTACCTTGTCGCGCGGCAAACTGCCGTCGTGCTCGTCCAGCTTGTTGAGGCCGTACTGGCTGCCCGAAATTTCATTGGCACGCTTCAGATTACCACTGCCATCGCGACTCGAGCCGGCCAATTCGTCATGCGGTTTCTTATGCGGCGGTAGCATCGCTTTAGCCGTAGAACTTGATCCGCTGTTACTGCTGCTGCTTCCGCCATGTGCCAATGCGTTGCTCCGATGCTTGTCCTTTTTCGTCGGCGTCAGCCGCTCCTTTTTGGGACTGTCACGGTCGCGCGTATGATTGTTGAGCTTATAACCCAAACTCTCGTGTGCTGGACCTGGCGGCGGTGGCGGTAGCAAACCATTGAAATGCGGCTCGGGGCTGAAGAGTGAATTGGAGGAGTTCTTGCCAAGCTGCTGTTGCTGCTGGGACTGTGTGGTCATTGTCGGCGGCGGTGCGTCTAACGTGGGCAGTTGCTGCTGTATGTGACTGTAGCTGGGAACGCCCTGACTCTGGCCATAGGGCAGTTGTTGCTCATAAGGCGGCATGTTGTGGACGGATGACGATGAGCTGGATGATGCGACGGATTTATTGCGATGCGATGAACTGTGGCTGCCATAGCCAGCGCCCGCCGGCGGCGCTCCATTGTTAGCACCGCCACTGTTGCTGCCCTGATAGCCACCACGCGAAATAAGCGGATTGGGAGGTCCGCTGTTGCTGTAGGGCGGCGGCGCATTAGGATACATTTTACTGCTGCTGCTGCTGCCGGAGCTAGAGCTCGACTTGCTGAGGTCTTTGGATGACACACCCGTCGACGACGACGAAGCTGATGATGAGGATGAGTTCGTAGCGGATGAATTGCTGCGACCGTCAAGCAAAGGCAGCGGGGGAGGCTTCGAACTTGTGGACATCTTGTGCGCCCCATGCGGCGGCATTCCCACACCTGGTGGCATGCCCCGCGGCGGTTTGTGATAGTCCATGGGCATAGGTGGCCGCCCAGAAGACGGCTGGCTCGAGGAGCTGCGTTGATTGCCACTCGTCGAGGAGGAAGAGTTGCCACTGCTGCTGCTGCGCTGCGAGGATGACGAGCTCGATGGATGGCTGGATGGAGCGCGACTGGCATAGACGGGCTGCTTGGATTTATGATCTGCAAAACACAACAATGTTAAATAACGCTGCTGCTGATGGCTAGAAAACACTTACCGCCATGTGCCTCGGGCGGCAAGGCGCCCGGATAGTTTGGCAACTTATGATTGGACGAGGAGGAGGTAGTGGACGATGACGAACTGCCTGGCACACCCACCGACGATGACGACGGTGGGCGCTGATGGTCGCTGCGCTGTCTCTGTTGTGGCGGGACCATCGCTGGAGGCGGTAACAGCGCAACCTGCGACGACGGCGCGTCTCTACTATCGCCGCTGCCATTCATGAGCTCCGGTGGCGCCGTGATGTTCGAATGATAGCCTTTCATCATTTCACTCATTTTCCAGTCTTCTTTCGGCTTGTTGTCCTTGCTGTTGGTCGCCGTGCGATTGCTGGCGCCCTGGGCAATGGCCTTGATCGAGTTCAGCTTGGACTTAAGGCGGGCCGGACTCTTCTCGTAGATGGCAATGAATTCGTCGGTCAGCTGCTTAAGCAGCTCCAGCGAGACGCTCTTGTCCACATAGTAGAACCAATGCTTGCCCTCCGTCGACTGTGGGATCTCCCAACGCGACCATTTGCAAGCCAAATAAATGCAGAAACAGGCAACCACCGTGGGTCGATATTGCAGGCACATCGAGGTAAGATGCAAACTACAAATTGCAGGCGAAGTAAGCACAAGGATATGCATTTCATTAATTATATGTGTAACTATCGTCTCTATCAAGCATTCATGTGATGTGTGTGTCAGCTATGGGGAACAGCAAGTTAAACGGAGCAACCTATGATTCCAATTACAAATAATTATTCTAAAGAACTCTTCCGAGCAGCGTCCCATTGTTTATATTCGTTTAGACTGAATGTTGATGGATTAGTAAAGCAGTCGACAGAATAACTTCGAAAACCTTGCTGCGATTTAAGAGACAGCTACTTTAAATATGTAACCAATATTCTTTAAAAATTCGATGCATTTATATCTGCACTAACACTAGATAATTAATTGAACAATTGATGGTACACAATATGTATGCACTAACCCAAAATTAAATTATGAACTCAATAAAACATATTTTTAAAAACCCCCATGAAACAGACAATAATCCAATTCTTTTCTGTAAACAGGTAAGTATTTATTCAAGGACAGCCGTTGTGTATAAAACAGAAACTGCAGAATTTTTATAATGGTAAGCGATTTTATTTTGCCGTTTACTTTTCGCGGAATTCGTCAAAACTAAAAACGCGAAGCAAATTACGCGGAGGTGCCATAAAAGGACCAACGGTTTTTCGCAGAAAGCGAAACAGGACTGTGTACCTATTGAGCAGGTAAGCTGTTGCGAAGGTAAGCGCCCAGTTGACCTGATCCTAGTCGGGACTATGAAGGTCGTTTGTAAAGTGGGTGCTGTACCGCAGTGTTGACATCTGGTCAGCGTATTTCCCTTTTTATCCACCCACACACATGCACATACATAAACATATGCACCACACAAGCAGTCTTTATATCATAAGGATTTTGGATGGGGAAATACTACAACGACGTTGGTGTCATTTAGGTGTGTGTTTTAGCCATACCTGTTTGAGGCCAAAAAGTAGGAGGTTTGCGCCAGATCCTTGCATGCTAAAATATATCACAGTAATCAGTTTCGACATATTTGCATTTGGGCATTTGGAGCTTCTCCGTGGGGAGAGAGAATTTGGAGACCAAGCCTACCTTTGACAAGCTGGCAAGTGCGCACCACATGCGTGTGCGGATGATCGATGGCCACATCGAAGCCCAGCGTTTGCAGCAGCACATTCTCGTTGAAGACTAGCTCCTGGGCGAGATCCGCATAGCTCTGCTCCGTCGTCTGCGGCAGACACTTATTTGCCGCTCTTATCACATGCTCCAACTTGCGCGGCTGTTCCTCCACCTTAGCGGCGAGGAACAGACTCGCCGACGCCATGGAATTGCGATGGAAATGTGTGAACGAGTGGAACGCATAAAAACGATGCATGTACACAATGGCCGTATTAATACAGAGCTGTGACACCTGCAACCGCTGCCCCATTTCCTGAATCAAGTAGGCGGTCATCTGGCGATAGTGCAGCTCATCGTCGCATTTAATGCCACAGCGGCGACTGGGAGAATTGCCCAGTTGCTCGTTGCTAAAGTACCAGATTTTATCCTTCTCAAACGGCAGGTTGTTGTTGTTGCTGCTGCTACTGCTGCCACTTGGAGCGGCACTGTTGCTGCTGGTACTGCTGCTCCCATTGCCAGCGTTGACTGCGAGACTCGCTGAGCTGGACGACGTTGCCGACGAGGCTGGAACGACGCCCGCAGGCGTGCCCAAAAGACTCATAGCGCACTGCACACCAGACACCAAAAAACACACACCAATTCACCACAAAAAACGCGCGCGTTGCAACTTGGCGAATTTTTTTGTTCGTATAAAATTATTTGATCTGGCTTTTTATTAATTTTCACATGCAAGCCTCTTTATTTATTTATTGAGCAAGAGAGGAGAACACAACACACTCGCACACTCGGTCGAACAATTATATTGTGACGATATTCTGCCTGATTTCTCTTTATGTTGTTTTGACTTTTGCTTGGCAGCTGAGTCAAATGCTGTTGCCGTTGCTGGTGTTGACGTCGACGTCGTAGGGACTGTACGAAGAAGAAGAGCGTCTTTTTCTTTGTCGGCTGCTGTGTGCCAGTTGCGTTTGTATCGGTATTGGTATTGGAATTGTGGGATTGGGATTGTGTCGTGGGCTGTCGACGGGGCGGTGAGAGGGTAAAAGGAGATAGGTGGCTGACGCGCTGACTGTGCTGCTAATGCTGCGCGTCTGTCGCGGCTGCCACAACACATTTGCTACGCACAATGTAACACGCACATTTGATTTCGTTTTGCGATTTGCTTGCTCGCTTGTTTTTCGTTTAGTATGTATAAAACTTGAACACTTTTTTATTTGCGCCACTCAAAAATCTGCGTTTTTTTTACTGCTGCTGTTTTGATGGCGTAGGGTAGTGTAAGCTAGTGTGCGTGCTGTGTGTACGTGTGTGTGTGCTTTTCTGGAAATTGCGACTGCTGCTGCTGCTGCTCAACGACGCACATACACAGAGACGAGCCCGACGACGTTTGTTATGCAACTTGTACATCAATTCATTGTTATCATTGCTCTTTTTCTCATTTCTCCGCACACAAACAGAACATTTTTCATCTATAATTTGCAATGCAAATGCATCGCAAAAAATGTGATTTTGGTTTTGGAACGCACAATGACACAAAAAGAAAAAATGTATGTATGTATGTGTATGTATATTTACAGTATGGCCGTCGCATTTGCAGGGTGACCACAACCACCATTTCAAAACCTCCTATTTAAAGTCGAAAAATATATCGACAAAATGCACAACTATTACAATTATTGGCTTGATTATACAAAAATAGGAATTTGACAGCTTTTGAAAAATTGAATGCGATTAGAGAAAATTATTTATAAAGCATTCGATAGCCCGATATTTGTAAAAAACATAATTTGGCATTTCTCAAAATACTAAAAAAACATAAAAAACCATTAAGGGTCACACTGAATATGTATGTTTGTGTGTCAACGCATTTTTCGTCTATCGATATTCCCTATTGGCACGCCAATTAATCGGCATTACCACATTTCGCTAGTGCACGTTGGTATATTACCGCACGATATTTTCTAAAGCAAGGTTACATTCCTAAAAAATAATTAATCATCACATATATGTAAGATTTAGAAAACATGTGTTTATAAATGTTAAATAATTTTATTTTTTTTGTTATTACTACAACTAAAGAATGCTTACGCTTAAAATGCTTTCATGCAAGCGTTATTACTACATGGACATCGACTCACGACTTATCGATTATCGGCATTTGAAATACAGATGCTTTTAAATTTTACGTAGTTTAAATGAACAAATTCTAAAATTATAACTTACATTTGTATTTAAATTAAGGATTAAATATAAGTTAAATTTATAATTTGTTAACGATGCACTGTAGGAAGTAACTGTTTTTGTCACAAGCAGTGCATATGCAAGCAGTTAACTGTAGTTGCAGAGTTAACATGTGCTCCAATAGATGGCGGCTAATAAAACTTTATCATAGCACTGTTGACGCCATCTATTGCCATTCGATTTCACTACGAATCAATATGTTGTAACCCCGATTGTTATACGTCACACAAAATTAGGGAAAGCCCATGAATAAACACAGTATAAAAACACAATCTTGTTTTAGTCTCATTTATTTATGTGTTATTTATAAAACAGATAATATATAAGTATGTATATATACATAAATATTTATGCATGTATATATATACTTTTTTAGCAATCTGTAGATTAAAATATACAAAATTTAGCTAAAAATCTTAAAACTCTAACGTTGCCATAACAGTAAATAATTATGCTATATCTTTGTTTATAGATTATCTTCTCATCTCGTTTCATTTCCTTTACTTCATATTAAAATTAAACCATTAGTCAATCGTCCATACTCTCGATCCAAATAATTACCTACACATTTCATTGCCATCAGATCCATCTTTTTTCAGATATTCTATATACTAATTTGTGGCTCGCATTTGCTGATTTCATTGCAGACGTCTTTTGATCCGTCTGACGAATAAGTAAGTATACATAAATAAAACATAAACTTAAACTAAATATGCTCATAGATACCATACACATACATGTCCATATAAGGTATTTAAATATATAATATATATCGTATATAAACTACACATAATCTTTTCAACATATTCGCTAAAACCGTTACCAGCCCAAAACCCATTTCAACTAGCTAATGGAGACCATTCCTTAAAACCCAAAACGAATCCAATTCATTCAATATCAAACCTTAAATCTCAAACTTTATCTCAATCTCATTCTCGATCTTAAAATTAGACCCATAATTTCAAATTTTTGTTTTGCTCATTTTTTTAGTACCAATAAAGTAAAGTGTTTGCCTTAATTATTCTAGATATCTTGCTTTCGCATAGATCATATCGTAATATAATTAATTTAGTTGGTCTTATCCAGCATGTGTGTGTTTGTGTTTCGATCCAATTAACAAATTTTGCACACAAATAAATGTTGTATACATAGATTTATACGAAATCACTTATATGCTACGTAAAACTACGACTAATAAGTGAAACATGAGGTCCAGAAGTTGATTATATATACATGTACAGTGCATTATAGCTTGGCGGTTCCAAAAAATTGTTCATCTTCTGATTGCGTACGTCTTATTACGTGTGTAAATATATTTGATATTTTGAAAAATCATGTTTGTAATTCGATGTCGTTTTTGCATATTGAAATCAGTGAGTTTAAAATAACATAATCAATTGTGTAAAGCTGTAGGTTAAGGGGCAACTATGGGTTCAGATCGTTTTCCGATTTTCGTTGTACTTCTATAGATTTTCATTTGCATGTTCTTCGGTTGTTTATGCTTGCAGCATATGTTAAAATATGAATAAGATTTATGTAATGTACTCGTAAGATCTTAAATGCTACAATAAGTATATTTAGATAGACATATAAACGCACTTGCTGCTCCCATTTCCTTCTTCACTCAATGTCATTCACGTTCCCGATTCTCACCATCTTCCTTTCGAAACCTCAAAAACTGAGTCCTCATCTAGTTCATGAGAGTATTCTGCTGCCTTAAGCTACAAAATGCATCATCTAAATTTATCTAAAATATGTGTTTAATCTGTATATTCTATATAGACTTTGAATATATATATATATATATATATATATATATATATATATCTATGTATATATGTAATTATATATATATGAATGTATGTATATAATTGTATTTTTGTTGTTTCTTATGTACTTTGAATGGGAGGTATATGTAGATTTCAAATTTGTAGCGGGTTGCAAATATATTTGTATGTTACGGATCGAAAGTATTTCGATAATACATTATAACTAGATAGATAGATAATTAGATAGATATTTGTTGTAAATAAAACTCATGCATATTGAAATAATAATTTTATTTTAATAATAAAAAATAAAAAATAATCATAAAAAATGTTTACAATGAACAGAGTTAAACTCAAAACTCACTTTTGTTTTTGTTTTATTCATTCATCATCATTATCATTATTATCATTTTTATCTTTACCATTCTCAATCATTGAACAAAAATAAGAAATCTAAAACTCTCTCTTCATTCTGTTTGCTGTTTGACATACACAAAATAGATAAAGATAAAGGTACTTAGAGAACGCAACTATATAATGTATAAAAGAAATATCGAATAGATAGCATACTTGTATAACTAGGAGTTTGTTTCCTTCACTTACGTTTTCACTTCTTCTTTATCGTTTTGTTTCTTTTACTTTCTTATCTTCATTTAATTTAACTTTAGTTTAGTTTATGCAGTTAAGAGATTGCACATTTTGGGCAGTGTTTGAAAATTGTTGGTGTGTGAACAAGTGTGTGTTGCATTGAGAATTATTATTGTTGTTGTAGTAGTTGTAGTTGTAGTTATTGGAGCAATTACTTTACATGATGGTAGAGTTGTGGCAGTGTGACGTACTTAACAAAACAAAAAGCGTTTACAAAAATGTGTCAGACATAAACTTCAGACCAAAAGTAAATTAATTAATTTGTCCATTGTTGATTGTTTTCTCTTCTACTAAATATTATAGATATTTGCTTTTTTAACGTGAGTGCTTGACATCAGATGCGAAGCTGCACTATAAATGTTTTATGTTTTAGCTTTATCCGAAAGTGGTTACAGTGCAGCTTCGCTCAATGCGCCTGCTGTTGTGATTGTTGTGGTTGGTTTGTTTGTTTTTTTCTGTTCTTTAAATATACAAAACTTATGAGATAATAATTACAAAAGAAAGTTTAGACCAGCAGCTACATATGTTTTTTGTTTTGTTTGCTGTTAGGGCTGCAGTTAGGATTGAGGGCAGGAGGGTGTAAAAGAAACACTTAAATAAATAAACTATTGTTAAGCATATAAACCTAATTAAAACTAAGAAATATTTCTCATCTTTATAAAATAAGCAACAAAAACAATGAGCCCAAGTGACAAGCACACAGTTATCTCTTTCTCCTCCGGAATCAAAGGATTCCGAGTGATTCTGCAGCTTACTTGGGCTGATGATGGGATATGGATTTAAGGGGGGGAAAGTATTTTATGCTTGGGGAGGGGGATTGTGGTTTTCAGATATATATATATTAGGCTAGGCTTTGTAGGTATACAGTAATTCGTAGCTAAAGGTTTGTTTCACATACACATATCAAATATCAATAAGAACGCGTCATCGATCATCAATAATAATAATAATAATCAATAATAATAACAATATGCAATTGTAATAATAATTAATTAAATGTTAAACGTTAAATGTTACAATTAAAACACTAAAGCCAATGAATAGATCATTAATTACTAACTTCTCTTCTTTTTTTTGTTGTTTTTTGTTTGTTTTGTTTTTGTTTGTTGTGTGTATGTTTAGAATATGTACATATATGTAACTATGATGTAATATACATACACGTGTATAGGGTATTTTCTTTTTTTTGTTTATATTCGCCTAGCAACTATGTAATTTATACTCTTCCGCAATTTATAGAATACAACTGTGATCCGTGCGATCTTAGACCTAGAAAAACTCAACATGTACAAAAAACACCGTTCCTCACATTTATCGAAACAATTACAAGGTAGCGTACCAATAAATCTCTCTATATACTTAAAATATATATATACATATATATATATAGTATATAGTATAGTATATAGTATATGTGTGTATATATAGATATTTGCTCAGTTTGGATGCTTCGCTCTGTGTTTGCTATATGTCTACTATTGCCGCTAGCCGGTTCAGCTCCCATTCTATTGCCACCGATTCCGTAAGGTTTACGTCTATATTTACATGCCTTCTCCCCGATCTCTAAACGCCATTGCAATCGATCTCGACGATATCCTTGGGCACGTCCACGAACTGATAGACAAGCCGCTGGCCATCTACCTTGGCGAGAATACCGCGCTGGTAGTAGTAGCGCAAGGCTCGCCCCATTGTCTCGTAGTTCATGTCCGGCTTGTTCTTGTGCATGCCCCACAGGCGGGAGACGGCCTTGGAGTCGACCAGCTTGAAGACGCCTTTCTCCCGGTTCGTCCACTTGATGAAGCGCGGACAGTACTCGCGATCCTGGAGCAGCTTGAGCAGGAACTCCCACAGGTAGGTGGTGGAGCCCTCGCGACTGCGTCGCTTCACGCCCATCTCGAGCTTCGGCTTGCGTGGCTTTTTCGCCTTGCGCTGCTGGAAGCCGCCCAGCTCCAGCATATAGGAGAGATCATAGTTGACGCTCGACGTCGCCGGCTGCTGGATGACGCTCTGCATCGCTGCCGCGGCAACCGCGCTGCTGCTGCTAACTACCGACGCCGCAGCCGCTGCCGCCGCTGCTGCTGCCGCCGCATTGGCGATTGTGGAATGCGTATGCTGTGCAGCTGCGCTGTGCAGCTGATGGGGATGCGTCGATGCCGACAGCTGTGATTGCGTGAGTTGTTGTTGCTGTTGTTGATGTTGCTGCTGCTGTTGCTGCTGCTGTTGTTGCTGGTGATGCAATTGCTGTTGGTGATGCGACAGTTGCGACGCATGGGGCGACTGCTGCTGTTGTTGCTGCTGCTGCTGCTGATGTTGCAGGGAATGATGCTGATGCTGTGCGGCAAAGCCGTTGTTGCCGTTTGTGTTGCGCTGCGACGCCGCTGTCGTGGGCGCATTGAAGTAGGACGTTGTCAAGTAATTGGGTCCGGCACCCGGCGTGCCAGGATTGACGCCAACGCCGACGCCGCCGCCGCCATTCGACCCGCTGCTGCCATAATAATTGTCGGGCACTGCAATGGCAAAGAGAGCGTGTGAGTTCGATTAGTTATCGATGCGATCACTTGTTTATCGACTGCAGCCCACTGTGAATATTTCACACAACACACACACACACACACACGTCGTCTGTCTGTAAGTTTGCATGTTATTTAGTAAGTTTTGTTTTACATCCGGCGTCAACGGCGCTGCCATTGCCCAATTCCACTGCCTGTGGCTCGCTCCACGGGAGGTGGGTGGTGGGCAGGGGGCGGGGGGGCAAATGAATAAAATCAAAAGTAGTCGCTCGTTAACCAACAACAACTATGCGAGCGCCAAGCTTTGTGCGAGAGAGCAACGCACGCTTTCGTACGTTCGTCGTTCGCACGCTCGTTCGGCTTTTCGCTCGGGTCTTTGCGTCGCATTATTGCAATAACTGCGTTGGTGTTCGTGTACGCTCTCGGGCGCTCTCGGGGAGAGAGCGAGAGAGAGAAAGAGCGATAGGCAAAGAGAGCCAGCAATGGGAGCCAGCATTGCCACATTGGTCGCGCTGACTGTCGTCGTTGTCGTTGTCGTTGTGACCTTCACAATTTGCGCAAAGGCAATGTGTCGATGACCACAGATTTTACACAGCAAAGACTCTCACATACACTTACACACACGCACACAGGCATCGCGACATACGAAGCGAGGCAAAAGCATAAAAGCGGACGAGTGCAACACATTCTTATTGCAATTGATTGTGTCGTGTTCGTGTGTCTGTGTGCAAATACATCAATATGTTTGTACAAATGCAAGTACATACAAATACATATAGATGTGTCTGTCTGTCTGTTTGTGTGCGTGCAAGCTGTTCATTTGTTTGCTATTCCGTCGTTTTTCGTTTGCTGAACTTTTGCATGTTTTGTGTTCGCGATTACTCTCGATACTCACCCCCAACACTGCGACTCCAAATGTTCCGCAAATTCGCCGCATTGTTCTGGTATAAATTCGGATGCAGAAATGTGCCCGTGTGCAGGTGCGCCGCTGCTGCCGCCGCCGCCGCTGCTGCCACTGAGTGGGTGGCCGCTGCCGCCGCCGCAGCGACCGCGGATGCAGACGGCGTCGATGATGCCGATGCTGCTGCTGCTGCTGCTGCGGCGAGGCTGAGACTGAGGCTGGTGTGGGCATGCCCCCCAGGCGCGCCTTCAACTCGTCTGCGCATGGCTGGCCGCCGGAACTGGAGCTGTCCACGTCGGACACACCGCTATCCGCCGGACTGGGCGGAAATGAACCTGCCGAGCGAGTGCGAAACAAGGAGAAGGATTAACAGGACGTTCGCGATTGGGGAAGTCACTTAAGCCGTTGCAATTGCAATCGCAGTCGCAGTCGCAGTAGAGTGAAGTCTGCTCGACTAGAAAATACTAGCTACACATTTTAAATACTACTCAAATATTTAGATATTTCCTGCAGAAGACCATTCCTAGCATTGAAAATACTAACAGCATAAAATTGCATACTACAAAAATATGATCTAATTATTTTATCATGCTATAACATATTTAAATACTTGCTGGTAATAATATTAGTATTTGCTAGTAAAAAAATCCAAATACTCCCTCTAACTATAAGACTGCCAACTACCAACAAGTTTTCCAATGATATGCAAGTATTTAATATGTATATTTAAGGAAGGCACTTTTTAAACTGTTATTAATTTTCGAATAATTAAAAAAATTCGTAAATATTAATTGTATATTTTTCAATAACACAAAAATTGATCGGGAAAATAATCTATAACTTCAAAAGTACTACTATATTTCACTTGATCAAAGAATTTGCTTTAGAGCAGCTGCACTTGACTTTTCTGCACTAACATTTTAAGCAAAATAATTTGCAAGTTAATTTCACGTACGCAAAAAATTCTCGGTAGTAATTTGCGGTTTTCATTATGAAGATTTGTGAGGTAGCAAGTTTGCGTATAGAAATCAGAGAAATTAAGCTGAACTTCGTAGGTATTGAATGCAGAAATTTCCCCAAGTTTATTGGTTGCTGGGATTTGATATAGACTTAGAGCAAATTGTCTCAGCTGTTGAAGCATACAGAAGTAAAACTGTTGAATGCTTTCTTCGACTGCTGACCACGTATTCGGTGCAACACTTCTACCCTTTTTGGTAGCGGGTACTCATATAACAACCAGTAAAGGGCGTGTGCAGTGGTTCACCTTCACCTGGCTTTCCTGCTGCAGCTACTGCGACTGCTGCAAGGCTAAGACGATTGCGGTGACTTTGGGGCTCCGTTGCTCACCTGTTGTGGCCGTCGTGTAATTTCTGTGATGTGGATTGTGGATTGCACCGCCACTGAGCAGATTGTGCAGCAATGGCCGATGTGGTATGGCCAAAGGTTGTTGCTGCTGCTGTTGTTGCTGCTGTTGCTGCTGCTGTGGATGCCCATTGTTGTTACTTTGTAAGCTGTGTTGCTGTTGCTGTTGCTGCTGCTGCTGGAGCGGAGTTAAGAGCACATTCTGTTCGGTCTTGATGTGCAGCAGTGTGGTTGCCCCACCGAAAGACTGTTGTTGCTGTTGTTGTTGTTGGTTCTGCTGCAGGTGCTGTTGCTGTTGTTGGTGTTGCTGGTGTTGTTGGTGCTGCTGCTGTTGCTGCTGCTGATGAGGTGACGGACTGGTTGATTGTTTCACAATAGGAATCTCAGTATCTGCAATTACAGCATATGCAAAAAAACTTTAATTAGTATTTATTGTTAAGAGATAGTCTATAATTAAGTTACAATTAAGTCGCTTTGGATGCAACTAATCGCTGCTGAAATTTGCATATTTCCGCGGTGACGAGTGTAAGAATTTCGTCAAATTATACAGACAGCCTTAGAGGGTATTTTAAAAAATATAAAATTCAACTCTTGGGCTGTAATCTAACTTAAATAATTACAGGTACTTTTAAAAATCTTTAGGCTTTTGTAAGATTTTCGCACTGTCCAACTCAAGTGTACTTGAAAATGATAATATTGCCTTAAATTAAAGCAAAAAATATTTATTTTTGACTGCACCGAGCAACGAGTTTCACACTGTCAAGTTTTGTTAGCCTAATTATGCACTTTCAAACCTCCTTTCTATGGCGTTCGAATACATTTGAAATGTACAAACTATGTAATTAATTTAAAGGCTTCATTTGTCACTCGATGTGACGCGAAACCACTCGAAAAATGTCTGGCAACTGTAGCGACCCAATTAAAAAGCAACTTTATCTCATCATCCTCGACCATAGTGGCAACAACAGCAACAGCGAACAGCAAACAGCAACAGCAATAACAGTAATATCAACAACAACTTCAAGTAACTTCAAATATTGCCCGCTTTTTTCTTTTTTTTTTTTGTTTTTTTTTCGACGAACAGCGAACAGCGAACACCGCCTTCTGCGAGCACTGAAACCTGTCAAAATGTCTAAACTCACGTGGAATTCAAAGCTAATAATACTTAAGTAATTCGCAACATACTTAATTACACAAAAGTTGTTATTGTTATTTGTTGCTGTTGGTGTTGCTGCTGCTGTTGCTGCTGGCATGTTGAGCGACATGCAAAAGTCGCCAAGAGGGTTGGAAAAAATGCGAAATGCGAACAAAGCACACTCACAATTTAAATGCCCCAATTTGGCGAGCCATGAACTCAAAGCAACAACAAAATCAATGACAAAAGAAATGCAAAGTGAGAAAAGAGGCAAAGACAACAACAGCAACAGCTACTGCAAACGCAAAAGTGAAACAAAAAATTGCATCTCACTTTCTTTTGCTCTGGTTGCTGCTGTTGTTGTTATTGTCGTCGTTGTTGTCGGTGCATTGAGTCGCAACGCAAGAAAAATGCACAACTTGTGTTTTTCGCTATACGTATGTATTTTTTTTCTTTCGAATCTTGTTGTTGTTGAAAAGTAAAAGTGCATTTTCACTTATTTTATGCAGCAGCTGAAGAAGAAGCAGCAGCAGCCGCCACCGCCGCCGTAGCAGCAGGAGGCAGAAAAGAGAAGAAAAAAGCACAAAAACAGAATTGCATTGAATGTCAAGCTGTTCACACACACTCACAAAGCCACATGCAGTTGTCTCGCTCTCGCATGTGCAGTGTGCAGGCAACAACAATAACCACAGCTACAAAGCTTGCATGCAAACGCACACATACAGAGAGTAACAGACACACACACACATACACACGTACAATTGGCAGCAAGAGAGGAAGAGAAATCAGGTCAAGGCTTGTCGGCGTTGTTGTTGCTGTTGCTTTTGCTGGCAACAACGACGACGGCGGCGGCAGCGACGACGACGACGACGAGTTTACAATTTATGCTTTGCTGGCTGCATTATTGCATGTTATACGCTATACGTTTGAGTGTGTGCGCTTTTTACAGCTTTTTAAATACATTCACACACACATACACTACTGTGTATTTGTGCTTGTGCCTATACAAGCTTACAGACAATTCGCTGCCTCGTCTCGTTTTGATTGCCATCGTTTCGTTTCGTTTAAATTCGTTCGCTGCTACGTTCATTTCGTTTCGTTTCGTTTGTTGTGGGTGAATGAGAAGCATGTAAAAACAGCAACAAAATATATACATATTTATACGTTAAATGTTGATATTCACACACACAACAACACAACAAATTCAATACAAAAACTGCTGTAAAAATATGGCACACATGCATGCACTGCTATTTGCCTAAAAAGCAGCCACTTCGATCGCTTCGACCTGTGTGCTCACCAAGTCGTGACGGAAATCAGCTGTGGCATGTGGCTGTGGCCACACTCTACCTGTTCTCTGCCTCTGTCTCAACTTCCCCCCTTTCTATCCTCTTCGCGTCATGCGAAACTGCAGCGTTAACTGTTCGATATACATAAATAATTGTTTTCTTCATTTTTTGTGCAACGAGAAAACAACTTTTATTTCTTTGGCGGAAATTGTAAACATTAGACGCAACACGAAACAGTTTTTTGCTTTTTTAGAATATTTCTTTTATATATTTTTCGTTTGTTGTTTCGTTGTTGTTGGACGATTAGTTGCATAAATGCGAAAATTGCTTTTGGCGGAAATGCCTGTCAATTGTTGCTGAATACTTTGGCTTCGCAGAGTTTTGTGGCAAATGGGCGCACGTGAAGCATGCGGGCCAACCAGGCGTATGTGTGACGTGTGAGAACTTCAAGTGGGCTCACGGTACGCATACGTAATGCCGAATCTACAACATGTTTATATGTGGCCGTTGTTGTTTACTCTCCGTTAACAGTTAAGCTTTAAAGTTTACGCTGTCGAGTGAAGATTCTTGAATTTTCAGGCGCACCTGGCGTATGAGCAATATCACGTATACGCCGTGTTCTGCCGTCAGACACGGCCAATGTCATTATAAGTTGCAACTCGAGATAAACACTTCCGAATCACAATGCATGCGATACAAATGAGTTGAAGGATTGCGCGCCCTCTCGGCGTATATGTAATATATCACGCATACGCAATGCTGGCTGCATTAAATGTTGCGGCTCCTTGCAAAACGAAGCGAAACACCCATTTGAACCACATTTCGCATTGCAATGGTGCGCCAAATGTGCGCTGACCTCTAAAAACGCGGTCTAATAAAAATAAAAATACGTTTAAAAAAAGCACTGCAAGCATTTCGAATATTATGAGAAGACAACAATTGGCCAACATGTTTGTGCGTTTGTCCGTCAGTCTGTCTGTCTGTGTGTCTGTCTATTTGTGTAATTAACGGTAAAGTCATGTATTGCTTTTGCCTATTTTTATATACATACATCATCATGTACTATTTCCCTGGCCGAATTTGGACTTGAACTGCCTCGTTGATATGTGTGCGGCGTTTTTGGGACAGTTACATCACAAATCCACGGCTCTACCGTCCACACACAACCACAGTCACAATGGAGCCGCAGCATTTTGCGAATAGTAGGTCAATGTAGGTATGCATCGCTTGTTGTTGTCACTGCTGTTGTTGTCATGATTAGTTGTCTTTAGCACTTGAACATGCTCGGGTCGCATGTGCGAATGTCTTGACACTTGCTACAACTTGCTACAGGATATACACAAGTTGATCAGTCTCCACGCTCTCCACCTGTTCGACATGTTCAATTTTATTTTTGTTGTTATTGCCATTGCTGCGTCATTTTGCTTACTGGCCTATTTAACGTTTGTGTTATTTTGTTTGTTTTTTCTTGTGGGCGGTCGCAAAGTGCGAGTAATAAATCAAATCATTTCTTTTGTTCGAATCAATTTTTTTTCTCTCTTTCTTTTTTTTTTTTTGGAGTTGGCAAAAATAAAATAAGATTTTGAAATCGTTTTTCAAGAAAAAGACACAAACACACAATGAATTTGGGGCCCAAAATAACGTAAGCGTTTTTGAATCTGATAAGTTGGCTTAAAAACAATTTGATTTAATAAGGAATTAGGTAAGAGCTCATATTGTTTATTGTTAAATGCAAAAACTTGTTATTTACATGCACATTTTTATTGACTTATTTACGTCAACTAAAAGCCGTAAATACCAGCGATCATTTATATAAATTGAAGCATTCAACAAAAAATGGAGCAAATTCAATTATCTGACTGTAGAATACAATTTGCGGTTGAAAATGCACGTTTTAAGGTTCAGAAAGTTCGTCGTTTTAAATTGACCGAAAAATCGGTAGAAACCAAAAATCCCCCAAATTTTAAGGCATGTAATATATATGTATAGGAAAATTATATATTTTAATTTCAGCTTTGCAAATTTACTTAAATTGAATCAATAGTTAAATTGAATTTATACATAGAGAGATATGGAGAATATATAAAACTTGCAACGACATCTGGACGCATTTATTTGACTTACATATGAAAGCAAGTTTTTTATTTTATTTATATATAAATATCAGCGATAATTTACAGAATCACACACAAGCATATATAATATGTGTGTATGTATATATAGATATATACAATTATGTACATACTTTATTGCACTTTGCCAAAACGGAGCTAACGACAATAACAAGAGCCAAAAATTTATGTGCATTCCTATATGTGTGACAAAGTGTGTGCATTTGAGTTTGTGTTTGTGTTTGAATTCGTATTCGCATTCGTATTTGAATTTGTGTGAATGTTTCACAGCCAGCGAAAGCAATTTCAATTTGACTGTAACAACAGCACGAGCAACAACAACAACAACAAGTAACAATAAGAGTAAGAGCTACAACAACTGCGACGCTGACGACCGATTAACCAAAATTAATATGCGAATAACAGAAACACAGACAAAAGAAAGCAACAGCAACAGCAAAGGCAACAACTACAACAGCAACGGGAACAACAACAACGGCAACAAGAGCGACGACGTCGTCGACGACGACAACAACTCAAAAGTTCTATATTTAAATATTATAATTTATGTGTTTGTTTGGCTATTGTACGTGCATATGTACACACACTCTCACATACACTTATGTGTGTTCGTGTGTCTGTGTAAGTGTTGTTGTCCTCTTCCTTTTGCCCACTTCTCGCACTCCCGCATTCCCATCGCGGACTGCTTCCGTCAGCGAACTCAGTTCCCAGTTCATTCCCACTTTCCGTTCCCATTTTTCGACTGGCGTTCTTCTCCCCCGTTCCGTTCCCATTCCCGTTCCCGTACCCACACTCCCTCTCGCTCGCTCTCACACTCTTCTGCTAAATTCCTGTTCTGTATGCATTGTTGTTGCTGCCTGGCTTATTTTGGCTTTCATGCCTCTGCTGCTCAGTCGCTTTGCTCGCTTCTCTGCTGTGCTCCGCTTTGTACGTGTGAGTCTGTGTGTGTGTGTGTATGGGGTGCAAAGAATAAAAGCCGCAGTCGGCTATCGTGTGTATTTTGTTGCTTCTTTTGTTCTTGTATTTGTGAGTCGCTTTCGTCTCCCGTTGTCGACATCGCTGGGCGCATTTGTTTGCCTGGCTCTGCGACTGTGAGTGAGTTTCTCTCTGTGTATGTGTGTATGCGTGTGCTTGTGCGCTTTTTGGAAATTCAGTCTCAAGTTCAAGGTCTCGCGGATAACGCACACACATGCAAACAAGTGCGAGACGCACACACACACGCGATTCTTACTCACACACACACTGCAGGCAGGCATATAAGCGAATTCTCATTAAATGCAGCTGTGTGTGCTATATGTGTGTTTACTTTTGGTCGCTGTTTTTTATTTCTTTTATAAACACACACACACACATACACGAAAATGTGAACAAATTAACAACAACAAAAGTAAGGAGCAGCACCAAAATAAATAAATATAATAAACAAAATACAGAAAAAAAGCGCTGCGACTACAAAAATTGTTCATCAATATTTCCGCATTAAGAAATGATACGAGTTTTATTTATTAATTGCTGCTGCCATTTCTTTCTCCCGCATCAAAAAGTATAGCTATGTAAATAAATGTATGTATAAAATACACATTGTATGTATATTCGAGAACTGTTTCTTTTTGGTTGCATGTTCGGAAAGTATATAATTATTGTGCCTCGATATGTACATAGATTGTACATACATACATATGTACATCAATATTCCTGCAGCTTGTCTCATTTGCTTGAAACGCAATTTTGTTAGCTAACTAATCGACAATTTTGTAACAATTTCACGGGTTTCCGATTCCCAATTTCCATATGTATTTGTAATTTAATCAATTGTGCAATTAATCGCAGCGCAAAAAGATTATGGCGATCTTTTGTTATAGCACTGCAATACATACTATATATGTACATATGTATATTTGGACATAGTATAATTAGTCTTGTATTTTGGCTGTCAAGCTTGTCTTTATTTATATATGCTTACGGTAAAAGTACCCCGACTACTTTCTTTCTGGCTATTTCAAGAAGAGTTAAGTCATCCTCCTTAAGTGGCTGGCGAAATACAACAAATTCGAATTTAGTTATAAATTACAAAAGACAATTTCTTCGCTCGACTTCATAAGTTGCATAATAAATGTTTAATTTGAATAATCGACATCAATTAGAGACGAAAGAATGGCCAAAAATTTATATAATAATTGCATAAATGAAACAAGAATGTATAATTAGATTATATAATTTAAAAATAAAGGCATCTTATAATAATTGCATCATTGAAGAATAATACTTTAAATAACATGCAATTCTGAACGCTGTCTGATCAACTTCAAGATTAGACTTACAAAATGTCAATGTAATAAATACTTTTCATTTGTTTATGTTTGTTTGAATTTCATTTCGTGTTCAGCCTTATTAATTTGATTGCTCTCCTACCGGATATTACATCACTTCGTTGAGTTCCCCAACGCTTGCCTCACTTCCAAAGCCTCCAATTCTCACACTTCTCGTAATTAGCACATTTTCTGCAGAATTCTAAGACGCACACACACACACAGACCCACACACAGATACACACATAAATAGTTGTGTGCAAACTATATTTGTGGCTGTCACGCGCCAATATTTTGGCATTACAAGTGCTAATTAATCTACGGGTTCAACATTCTTGTGAGTTGTATAAATGATCTATCTAAGGAGAGCTGTTTACTAAACTGACCTATGCACTCTGTGCTTTATCTCTCTCCTTGTGTTTCTAGTACACATTTCTAGTACACATTTCTTCACGCAATCAGCAACTGTGTCGCTATCTGATTAGCTCATTTTTCCAATCAGATTTTGTAATTGCATTGCGACAGTTTGCCATGTGGCTGGCGAGTGCGTCTAGTATTTGTGAAATGTGACATAATCTCAGTTCTCTCACTCACATACACACACACACACACACATACATACAGGCAGGCACACACTCTCCTATTCACTCTCTTTGTGTGGGGCTTATTATCAATTATCGCAGTGCAATCAACGGACAGATAAGGAGACCCCAAGCAATAACCATGCTGGGAGAACTGCTGCTGCCAATTAAGTTCGCTTACAAAACTGAGAAACAGATAGACAGACTGGGAATAGACACACACACTCACACACGTAGACAGCGATATCGAGACATGGAGCCTTACATAATTCTAAAAAAAAAACTCAGCTGTATTTGGGTTAAGCTAAAGAAAATGATTTGCTAATTTCTTGCGCTGAAACGAGAAATTTAAGTTTTCCGCGCTGCGCTCTCTATCCCTCTCTCTGTCTCTCTCTCTCGCTCTCTCTCGCTTACTGGCTGTTTGCTGTCTTTGTCGCTCTCTCTGTGACTGTGCATTCGTGCTCAGTTGTTGCCAATCTATTCCCAACCTACCTCAAAATGTTTTGCGTTAGGCCTCAAAGCAACAGACCTCGTTGTCGCTGTGCTGCAGCCGATGGGGTGGTGCTGCGGGGCTGCCAGAGGGGAGGGGAGGTGTTCACGACGCTGTCGCTCTTTTTCACTATTTCCCACAGCAAACTCGCACAAACACACACTCAAACATACAGGCACCGATAGCAAATCTTACACTTACACGCAGGCAAACAGAAGCTGAAGCTGGGCTGGTTTATCATGTAAAAGGGGAGCACAAGACGAAAGAGAGTAACAGTAAGTGAGAGAGAGAGAGAGAGAGAGCGTAACCGCTTGTAAGCTCGTTGCGCTCTTC
Source organism: Drosophila siamana (assembly GCA_035047445.1). NCBI lineage: Eukaryota > Metazoa > Arthropoda > Insecta > Diptera > Drosophilidae > Drosophila > Drosophila siamana. The sequence goes on along the minus strand of JAWNPP010000137.1, from coordinate 226,034 downwards.
GCCGCATGTCGCAATTGAAAGTTGCCTCGCATTTTGTTTTGTACGTGTTTACGTCTCTATATCTGTGTGAGTGTGTGGCGTGTCTGTGAGTGTTTGTTTGTAAGTGTGTGTGGGCGGCACTATGCAGACCAGTTGGAGTAAGCGAGAGGCAACGATTGGGTTGCTGTTGTTATGGTTGAAACCCCAAAAGGTTGAAGGTAAAACAAAATCAAAAGCAAAACAAAAAGTCCAAATAAATATGTATAAAAGTCGTGTAGGAAAAAGGTTAAAATCAAAACGATTGCATGTTGTAAGAAGAAAATGTTAAATACATGAAATGTTTACACACACACACTGACAAGTGGTGTACCAGTGTGTGTGTGTTTGTATGTTTGTGTAAAAAAATACCCAACTAAAGTTTTAGCTAAAAAGAGTTTCGTAAACGAAACAAACGAAATATTTTCCATGGCTTTTGTTTTTTCGCCGAAAATTTCAAAAGAATTTGCATCATGATGACGTTCGCAACACTGATAATGATAATGAAGTTGTGAGGGGCTCAGGAGGCAAATCTCCAGCTACAACTTCAGCTATAGCTTCAACTGCTGATTTCAACGCATTGGCATTTGATTTGTGTTTTATTGCGTTTGTGCTTTTTTTGAGGAACCAGCAGCATTTCCAACTTTTCTTTTCTGCGGGCCATTGCGGTTTTTTATAGGACTGATTTGACTGCTTTACCAGAAAATTTTAAAGAGCGAAATCATAAATATGCATAAGCATAATATAAATGTACTTTGCATGTTCGTTTGTGTGTGTGCGTGTGTGTGTGTGTGTGTTTGCAAAATGTTTGCAATAAGCCGGGTATTATCATAGCGTCGATAATTCCCACATTATTTCAAGTTAACAATACAATAAGAAAAATTATTTCGATTTGTTTGGCTTTATGCAACTGAAGCAAATAACGATTCACAAGCGAATTTTCAGCATGTTTAACGATTCAACAAACAAACGGAATTGAGAAAAAGTTAGTAATGATTTGAAGGGAGCTTAAAGATGTGAAGAAAAAATGCAAATAATAATAAATCACTTTTGTGATAAAGCAAGTAGATTGTTTGGAAAATCATTTTTTTGTATAAGGAATAAATTAATAAATATAATAAAAAGTATGATGTGGTATAAGCGAGCGATAAAATAATAATAGAAAATGGAAATCATGTTTTAAAAGAGCATAGCTCACAACTTATGAAAGATAGCGTGTCTGTAGCAATCGAATTCTTATCGCAAATACAAGGAGAACTGACATTTTAAGTAATTACACTTGATTACATATCTGTGTTTCTGATTTTATAATGATTAAACTGCTCTATAGTAGCTACTTCTAGGGCAGTTGGTGCGCCCCACTCACAGCTAGCAGCTGCTCTCCTAAGATGCTGGCAACTGCATAAATCTGTCATTGCCATATGCTCAACAGTCCGCAGCTGAATCTGGATGTAAGTTACTTAGCCCCCCGACTCCTCAGTCCTCAGTCTTCAATCCTTATGCCCATTGCTCATTTGGCAATTCTAAGTGGGACGCCCACTTTGCAGAGCTGCGAGCGACGCGCATTTCCGCTAATACGAAAAATTCAAGTACCTGACGCCCTTTTTGCCAACTTTCGTACATACGAATTGTATATGCTACAAAAATATGTATGTACGGCAAATACATAGATTGTTCTCTTCTCCAGACACACACACACATACACACACACAAAGTAAAGGTGTATGAGAGCCTTTGTATTTATCTTGAGATGATTCCCTGTAGCCAAATCGGAGCAAAGGCAACAGTCAAAAGAGACGCCCGTGTCAAATATAGGAAACAAGTTGCTGCCTGCTTAAACGAAGGGTTGCCTATAACAGCAGTCGGTGTCACACACATGCACACACACACATGTAACAAGTGCCAGCACACACACACACACACACGCATACATAGAGGCATGCACACAGTAGTCCCCCAGTTGGCAGTTGGCGCCTTGGCACTTTGCAGCGACAGCAACTGAGAAACTATTTCACACACACATACGCACACATACAGAGCAAGCACATTACAATTTACGACACACATACACACACACAAACTGATACACGCACACACTCGTGCACTCATCGTACACATTGTAAATGCAGCGCGAATAGCAAAACGAAGCAAAAGCAAAACCAAAGCAAAGCAAAGTGCTGAGAGCATTTGATAGTTGAGCGGCATTGCGCCGCTCACTAGAAAGCTCCTCGCACAGACACACACAGACACATAGAGACACACAAACACCAGCATGCTCTCTCGCTCTCACGTGGCTCTGTTTGCTGGCATTTTGTAGTATGCTAGTTGTTGCTGTGCCGTTTGCCGCCTAAAGTAATCAATAAAATTGTTGAGGTGGGTTAGGAAACTGTTACGAAGCTGCCGTAGCCGCTGCCTCTGCCTCTGTCTCTGCCTTTACCTCTGCCGTTTGCCGCCGTCGCTCTTATGCTTCGACTACGTTGGCAGCGTCGTCGTCGCCGCCGCAGTCATCGTCTTCGTCAGCGGAAATTGCGCTATTTTAAATAATGTTTATTTTGCGTTTGGACGTCTTTTTGTTTTATGTTTCGTTGCTGCTGCGGGAGCATACTACTTTTTTTGCTTCATTGTTGTTTTTCGTTATTTGTTTTAAATTCACCAGCTTGTTATTGTTGCTGTTGCTATTGCAAAATTGCCAAACATTTCACAAGTTCGTCTAGGGAAAGATGCAAAAACAAGTCAGAGCGAAACAGATGCCATAAGGTGGAAGGCAAGAGTTCAGCACAGTGTGTCAAAATAGTATTTTCTAGATGCAACAAATGAGTAACATTTAAATAAATACTAATGTAAAACCGAAACAATAAGCTCAGAAGTGAAGTATTATTATTTTGTACGGTTTCTTCGCTCAAATAAATATATAAAATGTATCCAGCAAAAGACAAGTTTTATATTCGTTTAGCAGAAAATTCTAAGTATATTCAACGCCCACTTCATGGCCATATAAACTCGAGGGTAATTCGTGGGAATATAAATAAAAAAAGAAAGATGAATTTAGCTGCTTTTACAGTGGAGCAACCGACCATTTTTTATGCCTGCTTTCTTGAGGTAAAGAGAGGTAAAGAGGTAATCAACCATGACTTCAGGTGTGCCAAAAGTAGCATGGAGAAGAGTTCTGTATAAAAAGTAAGCGCCCTAAGGAAATATGCAAAAAAAAAGTAGTACGGAATTCAGCGATGAATTCAGCTAGGCCACGAGTATAGAGAATTCCAGTTGGGCAATATTGAAGGGCTTCACTTACAGTAGCGTTTCATCAAGCTCTTCTTGTAGGCCGCTGAACGCTCGGCGGGCTTCAGGCGCATCCTTGTGCGCTCGCAGTGCGTCGCTGCATCCTCATCAGACTCGGTGCCGGAGTAGGTGCGTCCACGTCGCCTACTCATGCTCATGCTGCTGCTCGTTGCTGCGTTGGTCTGGGCTGCTTGTGCCGCAGCGGTGGCAGCATTGGCTGCCGCAGTTGTGGCACTGCTCAGCGAGAGATCGAGGGGTGAGTCATAGCCATCTTGGTATTGCAATTCGAGCAGCTCCTCGTCGTCGGCGTCCGCCTCGATGTCCGCATCGGCGTCCTCCTCCTCGAGGGTCGTCGTCTCCTCCTCGATGTCCTCGATGTCGCTCATTTGTTGCTGCTGCAGCTGCAGTTGCTGTTGCTGCACTTGCACTTGCAACTCGTTGCTGCTGGTGATGACGCTGCTGCGCTGCAGCTGCTGCTTGCGCTCCCAAAGTATCTTCGACACATCGTCAAGGGTGCTGCGTGTCTTGTCTGGCTCGGATTGATGTTGTTGCTGCTGCTGCTGTTGCTGTTGCTGCTGCCTCAGGTGATTGTAGAGCACTTTGAACTCGCGACAATCTGTGGACTCTGGCTCGGTCTCCTCCTCCTGCGTCTCGAGCACAGCTGATTCTTTCTTAGCCGCTGCTGTTTCTGTTGCTTCTGTTGCTGGCTGCTCGACGCTGCTTAAAGATTGCACTGGACTTGAACTTGCTGGAGGACTGCTGGAACTTTCTCGCTCCGTCTGCTTCGCTTCATCTATGGCACCTTCGACTGTTGCTGCTTCTCTGTTGTTGCTTTTTCGATTGCTGCTGTTTCAGTTCCTGCTGCTGCTGCTGCTGTTTCGACAGCTGTTTCCGTCACCTCCAGTGGCTGTGCCTCCTTGACACTGACGCCTGGCGAGGTGGGCGATGCCACTGGCGAGGGCGACGACGTTGGCGTGGGCGTGGCACAGTCGGCCGCAGCTGTTGGCGACGCCGCTGGCGACACCGACGATGTGGAGCAGGCGGAGGACAGCGACAACAGCGACGATGTGGAGGAGCTCGAACTCGAGCTGGAGCTAGAACTGGAGCTGGACGACGAGGATAGCGAGGAGGATGAGGAGACGTTGGAGAGTGCCGCCGTCGCAAAGTTGTGCGCCGTGGCGGCCACCAAGTGTTGCACCATTATCATTTTAGCAGTTTTTCGCGTAACACGCACACACACACACACACCACGAACGCACGCACGTTCTACGTCTACGTCTACGTTTTGGGTTGCGTTTGGCGTTACGTTGCTGCACATGTTACGTGACGTTACGACGTTTGAGGTAATTCTTATGTTGTTTGATTGTTGCACTAATAATTCTGTTGCCGGCGCCGCCTGCTGCACTTGAACACATTTTTGTGGCAGGCCATCAAGAGAACGCGCAACGTGCAACGCGGAAACGTTAACGAAACAAGCAACAATTATATATATGTATATGCAATATATATTTGTTATATTTATTATATTTAGCTAGCTTCTGGGTACGTATTTTTCTGTGTTGTATTGTATGTTGTTTTGCTTTAGCGCTTTGTCGCTTTTTACTTTGCTCGCTGCTTTGCTGCTGCTGTCAGCCGCGGCACGTCATTTATCTCTTACGGTATCAGCAAAACTAAAATCTAAAGTCAGCACAACAAGCACTGCCGAGTGTTTATTAGGCGCGAACAAACGTTGCAGGCGGCGACTGCGACGCGACTGCAGCTTGCCTGTTGTCGATTTCGATGCTGAACAGCGACGACGACGGAGACGGCAACGGCGACGTCGACGTTTCTGCCAAAGCGCGCGCGCGCCCCACTCACTGGCACAAGCACACGCACATACACACAGACTCGCAGACGACAGCGTGAGAGAGAGAGACAGGTGGGAAGGCGTAGAAGGCGAGCAACGAAAACGAAAAAATGAGCATGCGACTGCGACGGCGACTGAATGGGGCTCGCTTGCTCGGCTCGCGCCAACTGGAAGAGCGCGAGCCACAAAATGTTGTTGGGACTGCTTATTGCGAAAATGATGTCGGCTTCGCAGTCGCGGTCGCCGTCACTGTCGCTACTGTCGTGTGGAGAGCGCGCCAAAATGGCAAAAGCAAACGTAACAGTTTTGCGTTGCGAGAGCAAAAATGTTTGTAGCTCTCATTGCCTGCTGTTGCTGTGTTTAAGTCTTTGTATATGTGCGAGTTTGTTTGAAGTCGTATGGCAGCTGAACCTATTTATTAGTATGTGTGTGTATGCGTGTGAGTGTCGATGGGAAAGGAAGTGGGGAGTTTTGTGTGTCACATGCGCATTTGCATTGCATTTCTCCTATGGGGACATTGAGTAGCGTAGGCAAGCAGCAAACAGGACACAGTAGTGCAGCAAGAACAGCAAACCCACCAAAAATACACTTACAAATGAATAACGAATTGAAAGCAATGCAGATTAATTCTAAAAAAAAATTTGTAATTGCTGCAGAAAAAGAAAATGAAATTCTGTTCGCTGCTTAGCGTTTCCTCATCAAACAGATTCTACAAACAAGATCCCTTATGCATTCACACTTGTGCAAACTTACACAAACACGCACTCACCCATACAGACACCTAGAGAGAGAGCAGCAGTCAGTTGTAGTACTGACGCTCTTTCGTGTCTAATAGTCGCTGCGACCCAGACCCAGTGCGTTCACTTCAGTGGAGCAAGTGGCGAGCAATTGCAGCTATCTGGGCCCCCAAATGGGTCAGGCCAAGTCAAAAGGGCTGTGCGATCATGGGGGAGCGGAGCAGCAGCAGCAACAGCAGTAAATGTAATAGATGTGCAAGTGTGTGTGAGAGAGTACGACAAGTGAGCAGGAGGCGACGACATCGTGATGCCGATAGCTCGACGTCGCTGCTGTGACTACGGCTGCTGCTGCGGCTGCAATAGTCAGTCGTGCAATCGGCACGATTATGACTCAATGCAAGAAACAAACAGTGAGCGCAAGAAAGACAGAGAGAGAGAGCGCGTAACACGCAGAGCGCGAGAGACAGTGCAAAAGTGCTCTCGCTCTCTGGCAACGACGGCAACGACGACACCGTTTGACGATGGCAGTAGAGCAAATTTTCACTTTCCGTTTGTTTAGTTGTTGGGGGCCTTTGCATTTACTTGGCAATTGCAATTGTGTGAGATTCGCTCTCTTTTACAAGCATACACACAGCTAGCACAAACATGTGTTTGTGTGTGAGTGTGTGAATATTGCAAATAAAGGAAGCAGAACAAGAGCAGTAGAAGATGAAATTGAAGGAAGAGTTTGGCGTTTTGGTTTTGCGGACACGGTGTGGGGAGGCCATGGGGGAGAACTTTAATGAGGCGACGGCGACGACACAGACATACTTTCGTTAAGCTAGTGTGCGTGCGAAATGAGTCCAATGTACCGAAGAAGGCAACGCAGGAGGGAAGGAGAACTCAGACAGCTCCTTTTTGCTTCAATACAAACACACAGACAGCGCGCACGAGTAGGAGCGGGTCGGAGGGAGACATAGAGGGACACAGACACATAGAGCCGTAAAAGAATTTTGAAGAGGAAGCGCATTAGGTGGCACTGGTTGTGCTTGTGCTTGTTCTTGTGCTTGTGCCTGTGGATTGTGCTTGGGTTGGGTTGGGCTCCTTTGACTTGTCGGCGACTGACTGTGTGGAATTGGACTGGAGTTGGCACTGGGATTGCGACTGGGGTGTTAGGCTTGTGTAGTCGATTCATGTTTCATGTTTTAGCAAAAGTCATTGAACAGACGTCGACGTCGTCGTCGGCGTTGCTGCCAACAGCGATGTCGACTCAACAGCGAAGACGACTGCAAATCTACATTGCGCCTCCACCGCTGAGCTCTCGAGTCTCGGCGCCCAGACAAACGGACGATGGTTAGGAAGTGTCGGAAATGTATCGCTTTACTGCTGAAGGTTCGGGATTTGCTTGCAGTAATTCCCCCCCTCAGCCGTCACCCCACCAGCCGTTCGCGTTAACAGTTGAGAAAATGATGCGAATCGCCGCGTCATCGGCAACAACGACAGCAACAACGACAGCGACGACGACGGCGAGACAACATTTTCGGAGTAAACAGCAGTGAATGACCTCATATCATCTAATACACGCGCCATGCACTCAAACCCAGTTGCTGCCTCTCCTTTCTACCCTTCTTCCACTTCCACCTCGACTGCCACTAACTTGACTAACCTGAAGACTGATGCGCAGCCCAAAAATCTCTCACAGTCTCGCTCTCTCACTCACACTCGCAGTCGCAGTCGCAGTCTCAGTCTCGCTGTCTGCCCTGTCGCTTTGTCGCTCTGTCGATTACGATGGCAACGACGTTTGTCAAACTTATTTTCGTTGCTCCTCATTCACGCAAAATCAGCAGACTTGTAATTGTTACGGTTTCAACTTTTTTTTTTCTCTTTTGGGCAAACGATAAGGAGTGTGAGCGGGACGGAGACTGAGGCTGAGGAGTGGGAGGAAGCGCTTTGCTGCTTCGGAGACGGGCCTCGTTGTTGTTGTTGCTATTTGGGGGATCTCTTTGTTTAGCGGTCGGTAATCTGGTCAATGATGTTGGATGCTGGCGCTTTGTCTGCGCTCCAGGCGCCGCAGGGGAGGGGCGGGGTCACTTGTAGGTTAAACGGACGCCCATTTATGATGGCTGACTGATTTGGATTCTAATGCTCATATCAGATAAGGCAGAGATAATGCCCAGCTTGATAGATATGCGATATCAACCATTTCGCGTTGCTCCCCAGGCAACAAACTGTGCGATTTCAAGGATTTGCTTGTGTGGCGAACTAAGCGAACTAAATACACCGCGAGCACACAAAACATGCGAGACAATGCAGAATTTGTATTATAAATAATTTGCATATAGTATGCGTTTCGTAAATAAAATAATATATATGTATGTATATGCGATAAGCGATGAAATGTTGAACTGATTTTATGGGGGTCAAAGGAAATACAGCGCGCTCCATTGTGAAGATAAGATTTACTACAACTGATTTTTAAGTTCACAAGTTCAGCAAACACTCAGTGGTTAATTGTCAAAAGCGAATTTTGAAAAATATAAGTAGGCAATTAATTACATTAAAGTTCGTTAGTATTTTTTCAAAATGCATATCATAAAAATATATGCATCTAAAATATATAAATAATCAGAAATTAAACAATTTCTAACTGCATTATGAAAATGATGCCAATATCAAGAGATTAAATTAAATTTTTAGTATTATTGTTGTTTTATTTTAATTTGTATTTAGGTTAATTTATTTTATTTATTTATTTGTTGTTTAATTTTGATTTGAAATTTTGATTTAAATTCTAATTTTAATTTATATATACATACATCAATGTGGTTTAAATATATAAGTTTCAATAATTTATTTCTGTTCAGCATGAAATTCGAATTATATTCGAAAATTTTTAATTTATGGGAATTTCTTTATAATTGTCCATTTTTGTGTGCAATGAATAAATAATTTCTTGAGAAAATATTCGGCAGTATGTTAATGTTCGCAATTGGCTGTCAGAACTTTAACTCCTTCATCGTCAGCTGACATCATGGGTCGTGACTCATTAATGCGAAGCAGTGTCAGATACTTGAAGCCACCAAAAAAATTTGGATGTGCAGCCGCGACAATGTTCAGGAAATTTTCGGTGTATTTTTTGCAATGATATTGTTGGCTATACATAGTTGTTATATTTGCTATCGTTATTGCACCAGTTGTATTGGCATTCACCTTTTCATTCAAAAAGTAACTAGCTCAGCAGTAAAATTGCCTCACCGCAACAACCTTCGGCGCAACTGTTTCCCCATTTCTTAACAACGTCTAAAAAAGCAAAACAAAGAAATTACACACACAAACACACACATAAAAGTTGTTTCGCTTCGCGTCGAGTCGAGAAGTTAAGTTGAGCTCAAAAAAACACTCTTGCTTTTACTACACAATGCACTTGACCGTCAGCGAAAGACATCAACATCATCATCATCATCATTATTATCGTGTCGTCGTCATCGTCTTCATTGTTATAATTAACATTGGACCCAACAACCCAAAAAAACGAAAGAAAAATGAAGCAGTAACAAGACAAGATAATAAACATTGTCAACTCTTTGTTGGCCCACGATGCGTATGAGTAATGTGTAATGTGTAAGTTGTCGCTGTCTTGTAACACGGCAATTACAAGTGCTCACCAAATGCTAAACCAGCTAAACTCGCGGCCCTGACTCCCAAATGGCCAATCTCTCTGTCGCTGTCGCTGTCTTCGTCTTTCTCTTTGTCTTTTTCGTGGGTTTACTTCTTGTTATTGAAGTCGCAGCTGCATAAAAATTTGCATACATATTTTAGCATTATGTATGCAATTTTTTTTTTTTTTGGTTGAAATACCATTTGGCTTAGACGCGTCCAGAAATCGCTTGTGGCCAGGATAATGGCAGGACGTTTTATGCGTTTTAATTAAATCTCAACGAAATCGAAAGCCATCAGACAGCCAGACGAGCAAATGGCCAAAACGACAGCAGACAACAGACAACAAACGACGACAGCATTAAATGTTGTTCAAAGGAAATAGCTGATGGTGCAGCTGATTTGTTGTTGTTGTTGTTGTTGCGCTATCATTGCTATTGTTGGCCATCATTTGACCAGTGCTTTTCCACTTGCACTTGACAACGAAAATGCCACAACAGAGCAGCAGCAAAGCAAAGCAAAAGCAAAAAAAAATACAGCAGAAATTGCTGGCAACATACGACATACGACGAACGAAAGCAAAGCTAAAGAAAACTCGTCAGCAGAAAAATAACCACAAACAATGGCATCCTACTTTTGGCCACAACAAGTCGCTCATACGCCCCGTTGGCCCGTTAGCCCGTTGGCCCGTTGGCATTGTTTTGCCGCGCGCGGATTTTCCTTTCTTTCGGCCGGCCGCATGTTGCACTTGCACTTTCTTTTTGCATTATGGCGTGTGGAAAAACTTTCGATTTTCTCGCATTTAAAAACAAAAACAACTGCAAGCAGCAGCAAATTATTTTTACTTTTGCAGCGAAAAGAAAATGAAAGCGAGAAGTGCAACAACACAGCGCCTCAGCGTCAGCGAAATAGACGACTCACTCCTAACTTACTTTACTCTATACTTAAGTATATACATATAAATATATATATATATACGCTATATCTCTTTGTGAGTGTGTGTGGAGACGACTCGTGGACAGGGAAAACTGCTTTCTGTCTTTCTGTCTCTCTCGGCTGCGTCCCAAATTGAAAAGCTGTCTCCAGGGAGCTGCGAGCGACCGGGAGAAGTTATTATGATTGCCTGCCTGATTTTATTACAACCACTCTTGAGGGTCTCAAGTGGACGACACCACGCCCCAAAGCAGCGGTCGGAGGAAGGTGGCAAGTATCTGAATAACGTAATGCATTCGCAGACTCGAACACAGTTGCAACAGAGAGAGAGAGAGAGAAAGAACTTTGGCTACGAAAGGACTGACAAAGGATGATGCTCGACTCGCTTCATTATATTTTCCTTGTTTTGATTTCCACAACGATATTTTGTTTGTTACGAGTATGTGCAGATTTTGGAATTGTCTTGAACATTTTATGCTTACATTTGCAGTTCAATGCAATAATAAAAACGTAGAATAATTTGTAATTTCTTTGTTAAATGATGAAAACAGTTTTGCTGATTGCCTGGTGAAACTTTTGTGTATTTTTAGCAGAATCAGAAAATTATTGATTTCTATAATTTGATTTAAAAAAAATGTCTTTATTTATTACATTTAAATACTACTTTAAGAGCAATTCTTCAGATTTTGTTAAATATATTATTAATTTGTAATTTGCCTCGTTTAATTTGTTCTTTATTGATCTATCTATTTACAAATTAATTGCACTTCAAAATCTCAAATTTTCTTAAGGCAATTTTGAAGTTAAGTCTGCTTACAGTTACTTTTAATATTTGCCTTCTTTGCTTTGCTTACTATAAACTTTATTACTTTTTGCCCAAATGTTTATAAATGTGGTTTGTTTTTTTAAGTTCTTGCTGCTACAACTAACTTCCCTACAAATTGTCATAATTCTACCAACTTCTGTCAAATGATTTAATTCGAGTTTTTTGGGCTTTTACATAAACGCTCCAATTACTTAAGAAATTGTATTGATTTAGATGATCGCTGTTGGCGACTAAAGCAACGGTAACTGCAACGGTCACGTGCAGCAGAAATTGCAGTTTGCAGCAACGTCGACGACAACGTGAAAATCATGATTTTTCTAACCGACTTTGCCAGGTTGGATGACTTCAGCTGGCGGTGCATTTGTATGCATCGCCGGTCATTCATAATGAAAGTGAATTTCGCATAGTGTTTCTTTCCTTGGCCAGCAACGACAACGACAACGACAACAACAGCGTTTATCCGTTTGTTCAAGTATCTGGCTAATTTCTAATGCTGCCCCTCCACATTTCGCTCTCTTTCCCGCTCGCACTCACTGTTTCTGTTTTTGTTTTTTGCTCTGTCTCTCCTGCTTTTGCTTTTGGTCTGCGGCTGTGTAAGCAGCAAAAGAAAAAATCAAAATAAACCAGTTGGAGTAACTTGTTGGCCAACTCGTCCATTCGTCTGTCTGTTTGGCTGTCTGTTTGGTTGGCTGGCGGCCGCTTTTGGCATCGTCATCGTCGTGAGGCAAACACTCGACTCGGCCCTGGTAACACTGACTGACTAACTGACTGACTTCTTGGCCAAGCGGCGAAAACGTAAACAGCAAAGGAAATCACTCGCAAAAAGAAAACTTTAGCTATGGCCAGGCATCGGCATCGGCATCGGCTTCGACTTCAGCGTTGTGTGTGTGTGTGTGTCTGCCACATGTGGCGAGTGCAGTCGGCGGCCGGTTTCACATTCGATGCCATCGATATATTACTTTTGATTTTCCCAACACTTTTCGGCCAGTTTCTTAGCTCGACTTCTGCTCATGCTTCTGCATCTTCTGGCCGGCAAAAGCCGGAAAGTATTTATTTTAATTAACGAATGGCGCTGAAGTGTTGATCGTCGATTGTTGACTGTCGACTGTCGACTGTCCACTGTTGACTGTCCACTGTTGACTATTAAATGTTGCATGTGCAGACTCGACCGTCAAATATTCGATTGTTGTTTCTATGATTTCCGAAAGCTATCAATTTGATTTGTTTGACCTGAACTTTCGCTCGAGCTGAAAGGATGTTTTTACTTGTCCCCCAAAAAGACTCAAACTTCACACAAAATCTTAGAGAAAGAGCTCCTAAACTAAACGCATTCATTTAGTATGCTCAGATTTATTAGGTAAAAATTTGTAGACTTTAATTAGTTCTTGTAATACTCGATTTTCATTTAAATCAAAATATTGATCATTAATTTTTTAAATTAGTTCGAAAAGAATTCGGAAATAACATATTTATGAAATAAATCAATTGGTTAACACAAGTAATTTACTCTGCTAAAATGAAAATAAAAAGTGTCTTGATTTGAGGATGAACTTTAGGAGAAACATTAAAAATGAGTTTAATTTGAAAAATTAAATGATGCACTTAAAGAGAATTCTTGTTACAGGTGATTCTTTCGAATAATGCGACAAAAAATCGGAAATGACTGAAAGCTAATTATTCAAACCAAACATGCATAATACGTATCTTTAATTACTATTGTTACTATTGCTGCCTTGAGCCGAAGGTCGACCTAGTTAATCCACAATCTTCGGGTCTAACTCGATGATATTATTATAATTATAAATTAATTTTGAATTTTACTCATAATTAAGTGTGTAGCGCCATAAACACGTTTTAATTTATTTAATAATAATTGCGGTTCGGTTACATCCCCATTCGTACAAAAAAAAAAACTATTGTTTCTAAGCCATATGGAAATGCAACGGCGAACGCAGCCAATAACAACAACAACAACAACAGCAGTAAACAGCAAACTGTGAAACGTTTCTCGAAGTCTCCGTCCGACCAAAAGTTGATTAAACTGCACAATAACAAACGACAACAACAACAATTTTCAAGTTCAACACAATGAATATAAATTTGAAAGAGCACTGTTGCTGGAAATTTTCCAAAATAAATATCTAACTAACTAAATGTGTGTATGTGTGTGTGTGTGTAACAACAAAAGATGCAGCTGCAATAGCAACAACAACAGAAATATGATAGAGCATTAATTAACATAATTCTCACACATTATCATCAAGCGTTCGCCTGATTAGTACCTATAAAGAAAATGTACACACTAAAAAGATAGGCCAGCGATATATATATATATATATATATATATATATATATATATATTAACTAAAAGTTTTTAAATGAAAAATGCAATCGAATTGTAAAATTATGAGGTGTGTAAAACGCACAATTTTCATTTTCATGCGATACCCTGTAAATTATGCTTTGCATCCGCCATAACTTTAAAACTGATACAAATCGAAGTTGCAAATGTTAATAAAACTTAGAGACATTGGCAGTTGTGGACTCCATGTGGGTTATATGTGAATTGTATCCCGTGTGTAGTGAATCACATATGGATCGTATGTGGATTGTATATGAATCCTTTTTTCACGGAATGTGGGTCACAAACAGTTTTATAAATTTAAAGTCCATGTGGATCATAAGTTCTATGCAACCTTGTGAAATTCGTTATAAAAATGAGTGTGCTAACGTACAATATTTATTTATGCTCATTTGTTATTTACAGGGTATCTGTGGCGTCGTTCACTGTCGCGTCTAGTGTTGCCTTACTTGTTTTGGTTTTGGTTTTTGTTGTTTGTTTACGTGTTTTATTGAAAAAGATTTTCAATGCCATTATTGTGCATGTCTGTCTATCTGTTTGCGTGTGTGTGTGTAAGTGTAAGTGATGTGCATGTGTGTGTGTGTGTAAGTTGTAAATGCAAGCAAAGCAAACGTCCGTCTAACTGTACGACCGTCAACCGCAGACATTGGGACAGAGAAGACAGAGACGACAGGCATTAGAGGCGTCGGCAGACGGCGGCCACTGACGCTGACGCTGACGCAGCCGTTGGCGCTGACGTTGACAGCAGCAGCGACTGCAACTGAAGCAGCACAAGCAATAGCAAGCGCTAGAGCAACAGCGAACGAAGCTGACGGCGACAGCTCATCCGCTCGACGTTATGCTAGTAGCTGGCACTAACTTTGTACTTACATAAACCCAGATGTGCAATATTTAAGTGTAATGGGTCTATGCTAGCATTAGGAAACTTTTAATCAATTAATATGGCTAATTTAACTTAAAGGAAAATGAATGGTGATCAATGAATTTCAACTCTTTTATGGAACATTTTAAAATTTATTTACCAAAATATATTATAAGTTTATATTATTTCCTATTGTAACAAAACGTTCATGAAGTTTTTTAATAGTAATGGAATTTCTTCAAAGGAGTTCCATTTATTCCGCTACCAAAATTTCATTTCAAATGTGTGGGAATTGTGAAAAGCTTTTATTTTATGGTTGACTTTCATTTTTTTTACTTTATCTGCAAATAACTTAATGCATTTACAATATCTGCAACTGCAAGAGGTTCCTTTCAAACTAAAGAGCAATGATAATTTAATTAATAAATTACATTTGTTTAACTAACTAACAATAACTAACGCATTGGTATTAATCAAATACTAAGTAGTATTATTTAAAATAGTTAAAAGAAAATCCGTCTAGTTGCGTGAAATCGCTTGAAAGTGACAGGAAATAAAGAAGATGAACAGATATCTAGGTCACGCATATTAGTTTTCGTTTACTAAATACTAAAGAGGATGCTGCAGCTTAATTGAAGAAACGTTTCTCCGTTATCAGCACTGATAAAGCTGCCCTCGTTGTTATCTTAAGTCAGTGTTATTAAAAAATAGGAAAAAAACAAAAAAAAGTGTGCTTTGAAGAAAGTTTTGCAGCGACATGGATGGCCGGCAGCCGGCAAATTGATCGTGCAATAATTACTGCATAGTTTGCCAGTTGCAGTTGCAAGTTGCAAGTGGCAAGCTGATGTTGCCGTCGCTGGTGATGATGATGATGATGAAGTTGCTGCTGCTGCTGCTGCTGCAAATGGAAAGCAACGAGAGGGAAAGTGTTTGCCACACTATTGGCAGTTTTCATTTTCCATGGCATGCTGCTAATAATACCAATCGTAATGCCGCATAATACACACACACACACATACAGACACACTAACGCACACACACACACACACAGACACGGAGGCAATTGCAAATTCACATGCATTCATTGGCATTGAAACGAGACGCAGTTGAGGGAGACGCATTTGGTGGAGGGGCAGGGGGATAGGGGGTAGGGGCGAGTAATGACAAACGGCAATACGGTAGCCTAAGTGAGATCGATCTACAACTACAACAACAACGCCAGCAACAACAACGCCAGCAACAACAACGCCAGCAACAACAACGACAGCAGCGACGCCGACGACGACGACAACGACGACGACAACGACAACGACAACAACCGAGCGAGCGTCAAATTTGCACAAACTACGAACTGCAAACTGCAAAACTGCAAACGACATTCAACCAATAGAAGTCAAAGTTCTGAGAGAAGGCGACAGATAACACGTCACTTGACTCGAATGGGGACATGGACAACATGCGTGCTCTGCCCCTCTCCTCACCTCCTCCTCCTCTTCCTCCTGCTCGACGTCGCCACTCGACGAGAGTCGACAAGTCAGCGACGTGCATCGGAATCGGAATCGGAATCGTCGTTAGCGTCGTTGTCGACGTCGACGTCGCAGCAAGCAGCAAACAGCTAACAGCGCCCCCGCTTCCTCTCCCTTCTTATGCCTCATACGAACAAAAAAAACACATTCCCAGGTCTATGGCACAGCGTTTTACAATGAAGCATTCGATTTTTGGTTTCTCGCGCATTTTGTTTATTTATTTTTTTTTAGAACTATTGCATGTTGCATGTTGCAACGGGCGCAGGTTGGGCGGGAGGTGTTTTTTGCACTTTTGCTTTTTTATTTGCTGGCGTTTATGGTTGTGGCTGCCTAACGGCAGCAAATACAAAATGAAAAAACAATTTTCAATTTAATTTGTTGCTGCCTTTTGTTGTTCGACAATTGATGGTGTTGTTGCTGTTTGTTTGTTTGCAGTTCTCAATGCAGTTTGCAGCGAGACAACTAAACGCCAATTTCGATATCGAGTTCGATTATTGGCAACAACGGGTGTTTTAGCTGGTTTGGCCAACAATCTCGACAAACAATATCGAATTTCACTCTCGATTTTGTGTTTTTATTGACTAGAAAGTGATAATGCCATTATTGGCGCACTTTAATTGTCGATACCCTGCAATGGCTAATAATTTAGTAAGTAAAAGTTGAGGTTTGGTATGTTTTATGCTGGCTGTTTTGTATATTGTTAGTATTGCAATCGTTTTAGTATCAGTGAAGTACTAAAAATGAATGAAAATTAATATACTTTTCTTTGTATCGATAACTAGTGAAAGTAATAGATATGGATGCAGTAAATCATAATCAAGACGTTGTCACTTTTAATGAGCTGCTAATAAATTGCTGTCGAATCACCCTGTAATTGCGGCTAACGCACGGATACCAGACAACACACAGAATCACACACACACAGTCGCACATACATACATATAAATGCATTTTATTTGCTTAGGCATATTTTTAATTTGCGAGGAAGGAGAACAAATAATGAGAACTGCGCTCACACAACAGCAGCAACAACAGCAACAGCAACAAGAACTGCGACGCCAACGGCAAAAGAAGAAGCAGACAAAAACTCACTCTCGCTGCGAATTGTTGTTGCTGCTGCTGTTGCTGGTGTAAAGAATGAACGTAACGAATGTACTAAGTAAACGAGCGATGCACGAACCAGCGAACGAACAAACGAACGAACGAATGAGTGAGCGAGCTAGAGCGAGAGCGAATATAAATTATAATAGCAACAAAATTTCCTTTTCTAGGTCTAGGCCAGATGCACAATTACATTCTAAAATATGCACATACAATGTACGTATGTATTGTGTGTGTGTGTGTGTGTGCGAATGTATGTAGATATATGTGCATGTGTGTGTGTGTGTTTGTGTCTATTAGTCTCCCGATTCTCAATACATATAAACTTGACAGTCGCCCGAGTGTTGCTGCTTGCACTTGATTACGACGAATATATTCCGATCTGGATATATGTATGTAACATATGTACATATGCATGCACAGCACTTCCATGTGCCATTAATTGCTGCATCTATAATTTAGGCTTTCCCTTTTCCCTAGACCACGCCCAGTTGCCAGCTGGCTGCGCTCGCATTTTGGACGCCTGTTAGAGACCCATAAATATTAAAATAGTTACATGCGCTGTTCTATATATGTATGTATGTATTCCACACATTTACACATCGCAGCCGGATTATAGATGCACACGTTGTCGTCGTCGTCGACATCGTCGTCATCATCAGACATATCCGCCTAATATTTCTGCAGTTATTTTCGCTCACTCTTTTGTTGTTTTTGTTCTTACGCATGCAATTTTCGCTTTCAGTTTTGCGTGCGCTTTTGAAGGACAGACGGTCTATGTCTATGCTTGGGTGTCGATCTGAATACCGACCAACCTGATGGTGTCTCGCCCCAGTCTCTTTGCCCCATGCACACATACTGGCATACATATATTTCACATGCTCTCTACGCATTATCCGCAGTATGCGTTGGAATGGCAAATGACAATTGTAATCGCCATCGCCATCGCCATCGCAATATCCATCGTAATCGTTATCTTCATCATAATTGCCAGTGTGCTGTGGGTTCTATTGCAATTTCTCGAGATGTTATGTAAATTCAAAGATGCTCCCAAGCTGACATTGAATTCTTTGCAAGTTAAATCATGATTCACTGGGAGTTTAAATGAATGTCGAAAATACTGTCAACTTAATGAGTAACATTTGCTCCTTGTTTTTTGGAGCATTTGATTAGATAGCAATTTGAATATGTTAGATTTTATTACGTATACGTAAATTCTGTAGAATTTGACTTGTTAACTTAAACACTTATAAGGTGCTAACTTTCGCTTGTTTAGCTGCATCAATTAATATATATATGCTTAATATGTGCTCGTTTCCTAAAAATACTCCAATATAGAAACAAATTTTCTTTCATGAATGACAGTTTCGATTAACCACTACATAATCCTTTTTGCTAGCATTTCAATAATAGTTTCAAAACTGTTTATGAATTTTTTATGCTAACTAAGCAAATTATTTTTTAATGAATTTGTATTTATGCCTCTAACAATCAAGTACTAAGATCTTAATGCCTCGTTGCAAACTATCGAATAACTCAATTCAAATTGCCCTCGTTTCGTGTAATCATAACGCATAAAATATTGCGAATCCGCCATATAGTACAGCCAATTAGTCGTCCGCATGCGACACAGATATGTTTGCGATACTTTTCCGCTCATTTTCCTCATTTGCAAAATCGCAATTTTCTTCTTTTTGCAACACACATTCACACACACATATACACGTGAAATGTGCTCGTGTTATAAACGTCTATCATGCATATCCGTTTTCCCAGATAGACTACTACACGTATAAGTCGCTTGTGTGTTCGTAAGCAGCGGCACGATCAGAAGACGACCATAAAGACAACAGTCCCCGGCAGACGGAGAGATATACACATATATATACATATATATCTATTAGATATAGTCGCCGTTGTCTGTGCTGGATGACTGATTATGACAAAGATGCTGCAACGCATCGTCAATGCGAATGCGAGTCTGAGTGGGTGGTGGAAATAAAGGTGGAGGTGGGAAGTGGAAGCGACGAAGGTGGAGATGGAAGTGCTGCTGAAGTGAGGTGAGCTGTGGTGTAGTGTGGTGCTTGCTGTCTGGCAGGAGGTGATAATTAGGGGCACACGCTACTTGACGTATGCGTGTTTAGTATGCGTGCATGTTATATGTGTATATGTGTGTGTTGTGTTGCATATTTATTGAATGTTTGCCAATGGGTCACACAAATTGCAGAGCGAGCCAAAGCGCACTGGAGAATCCAAAGAACTGTCCTCAAAATGTTTGCTCAAAGACGGAAAATGGATATGCAAACAAGAAACAACACAACAAAAAAATAGCAGTATTTTTTTTGTTTTTTTTTTTTATATTTTGTATAATGAAGCGCCTCGCACCAATGAAAGCAAAGCGACTACGGCGCAGGCAGAGATAGCGACAGCGACGCATCTAAGTTTTTTTTTATTTATACAGACATTTGTTGTGGCGGGGCAAAGGAGAGCTTTCGCAGACTCTCGCAACGCGGTTGTGAATGTGTGTGCGTATGTTTTGCCTTGCTTCTACAAGTACATACGAAGTCACACACACGCACACACATACACACACACGTATGTTAAATACATGAGCGCATACATAAAATACATCGTCACGCGAGTGCAGCGAACTAATTCAAGGCTGCATACCACACGATACAGCAAAGCAAAAATAAAGCTATCAATGTGTTAGTGTTGCTGTTGCGCTCTCTCCGCTTCGCTGGCCCGCACCCGGCTCACTCACTGAACGCGAGAGTGCGAGTGTGACTGCGAGTGTGAGCGAAGCATTGCTCTCAGTTTGCACACACAAATGCGCGCGAGTGTTTGGAAGTATGCATGTGTGTATGTGTATGTGTATGTGTTTTCTAGTGTGCAGGCAAGACAAGTTCAGCGCTAAACACATTCAAAGTTGACCAAAGCTAAGCACAAGACGCAAGCTGAGACTGAGACTGAGACGGCAACTGAGAATTTTGTAAGGTTGTATCATCATCATCATCATCAAGATGATCATAAACACGATCAGTATGATCGTCATTTGGAGCTGCCTTTTGTTTTCATTTCAGCATTATAACGAGATGCGAAGTCGGCACACGCTCTAATGCAATCAAAAGCAAGCGAACGTCGCACACACTGCGAAACTGCAAAACTGGAACTGGAACCGAATCACAAACACACACACACACACAAACATATGTATATAGCACATACACATGCGGACTTAGAGAGAGACACAGATATTCACACTGACACACAAACAACTGCAAAACCCGCTGATTTCCTCCCCCTCCTCCCTCCTCCCTCCACCCTCTCGGCTAAACACCATTTAGTCAGAGTATTCAGTTCATTTGCTCAATTCTTTTTCTGCTTGTTGTTGACAGAGTGGGTGGATTTGGGGGGTGTGCAGTGGGCAGGGGCAGGAGCCAGGGGAAATACGTATTGGAACTGCTCTAATGGGGGCAGCGAAATGTGTTGCCTTTGTTTCATATGGAAAAAAAAACAACAAAAGCAACAGCAACAACAACGTGGACATCGTCGCCACATTTCATTTTCATTGCACATTGAGAGAAAATGCATTTCTATCAGCGGTCTAGCTTCCCTCCCTTTTGCCCCCTCTGCTTCCCTTGCGCTGCCGCCTGCTATTGATATCCTTCTATTATTATTTGCAGTTTTGCAGTTGTCTGTTTTGTTTTTGCACCTTCGCTTTGTTGCTGTTGTTTTTGTTTTTATTTTACGTTTTTTGTTTGCCATTTGCCGTTGCCCGTTGGGGTGAAGGTGAAAACTTGTTCACCGCACCGAGAGAGGCCTAACGATCGTCGACCGATAATGGATGACGATCGGTTTTGTGTTATTGCCGTCGTCTCTGTTATTGCTGCCTGTTGCTGTTATTGCTGTTGTTGTGTGCTCGGTGTGTTAATGGGTTACAGTGCAATTAGGACAGTGTGTTTTATCGCGAGTCGCTGTCGCCCCATTGAATTCCAATTGGATACTCGATGAGCGCGTATAAGTAGGCTTTGGCAAAGTCAGCAAAATGACAGAAACAGGAATTTGGTATACAGTATAAAATAAGGCATTTCTAATTAATTAAAATGAGAGGAATAAGAAAAATGACCCAAATCATTTTACAAATAATGGTTAGTAAATAAACTAAACATTATCAATTTACTAACTATTACGGCAGATATTACCAATTGCAACAAATATTTGTGTATTACATAAACTGCAATGATATTTTCCAACAGTTAGCATAAAAGAAAGCAAGAAAAATTAGGAAAATATGGCACTCGAAAAGTGTAATGATACGAGTAACAATTCCCAAAATAATCAAATAACACAAATTTTACTAGTGCCAAACATTTCATAGTATTTATATTACCACAACTTTTAGCATAGTAAAATTTTTATGTTAATTTGTATAACTGACAAGTTTATAAATATTTGCTTTCAAACGAAGTAAATTTAGTAACTTTTGATGACAATTGTGTCTTTACAAAACCATTAATAATATGGAATAGAAATGATTTAGTATCTATATTGTAATAAATTGTATATTCAAGATTTTTTTGTTGAAGAATTGTATTGTCTATTAAATATTCTTATGTAAGTTCACGCAACATTTATTTATGCAATTAACAAATACTTGCGTTTAGCACTGACATCGATTACACTATCACGCTGGGCCTTTGATCTATTCTATTCTATTCTATAGTCTCTGCAATGCTGTAACTGATTTCAGTTTGGGGTCGCACCATTGGCGCACCCAATTCATCTTTTCCCAGCGTCGCAAACCTTGCGATTGTCTGGCGATGCATTACAATGAAAACTAATTAAAACGTTTTCATCAAATCAACTCGAACTCTGACTGGATGGAGGCGTCATTAATCAATCCTGACAAAATGGCGTCCAAAATGACATCATAACGAACACACAAAAGACACAAGACAAGGCCCCGCAACCTCCCCTCCCCCACTCCTCCACCCCTTCTGCATGTCACACACAAAAGAGGTGAGGCTCCTGCGACTGTCCCACAATCAAGAATAAAAGATAAATGTTGTGTAGCACAAGAGGTTCGACTTGAAAATACGTTAGATATAAATTGACATTTCAATTATAAATATTGCAGTGGAAAAATTAAAAACCTTTTTGTCTTGAAAACACTTTCCATTTCCCTTTAGATAATGTGTAATATTATTAATCTAATATTTTGCCAATAAATCGTTTCTAGCACCAGAAATGTTAAGTTCAATCAACTTGTCTTTTGATATGTGCAGTCTAATTTTTTGAAAAATCAAAGCGAATATTATAATATATATTAGAATATAAAGAATATTTTGATGCAGTTTGATGAAAAGTAAATTTCAAAATGCTATTTATAATTTTAAAGAAAATGACATATTATATATTTGTTATTGTAATATGCTTCTAGCCAGCAAATAATGTTACATTATATTTTCCCATGATTGAAACACACTTAATTGCACTCTTCAATTAATTGCACTTGCTTCGTGAACTCAACTACCCCATAAAGCGCGCTGACTGTCGGGTATTCAAATGATATCCGTTAAAACTTGAACCCAGCGGTCACCTGCGTCTTGCGTGCAACAAAACTAACAAGTCGAAAATAAAATGACAACAACAAAAAAAGCAAACAACAAAAACACAAACGAACAATTTTAGATAAGTCGCCAAACAAATGCATCAAAAAAAAAAAAAAACAAAATAAAACAAAAAAACAACAATTGCCAATCCACCAATCAACAAAATTGCAAAGTGCATTTTGCAGTGGCAACGTTTTGCACTTGAGGCAACAGCAGCACACCATGAGAGGGGGAGGGAGAGGCGGGGTGGCAAGGGGACAAGCGAGGGTGGGGGGACAAGGGGAGGTGTGACGCTTAGACGGCGGTAACGGCGGTGACGGTGGTGACAGTGACGTGCTCGGCCCGGTTGGCAGCCTGGCAATGGACAAATGAACGCCCCTGACATCGTTAGTTGTTGTTGTTGCTGTTTGTTGTTTGTTGCTTGCTCGCTGGTTGTTGTTTTTGTTGCTGCGATTGCTTAGCTAGCTGGCGAGCGAGCGAGCTGTTGCTTTAGTTGTAATTGCAAATTGTCGTTAGGCGATTTGCCGTCCGGGGGACACGCAGAAATCCTGATTTGGCTATAACAACGCACATTTTGAAAAGCGCGACACGATTTGAAATTCAAATTGCAGCCAAGAAATGCGTGCAACGTCTTGTTGTTGTTGTTGCTGTTGTTGCTGCTTAGCCATGAGCCATGGCTAAAAGCATAAAAACAAAACACATGCGATTGCCAACTAGAATAGAAAAATGGCAGTTAACTAATCAACAGCCAAAGTGCACCAGGGATGGGAAAACACAGCGCGCGTTAGCTTAATTCAAACTGTGCATAGGTTCAAGGACAAAATTGTAAAAGGACAGCGCAAGGAATCGAATGAGAATGAAATCTAATTATGAACCTCAAAGTTGGGGTAATTTCAGCGCCAGAGAAAATTTTTAATGAACAATTAAAGGGAAAATCATTTGCAGAGAGTCAGAAATTAACATAATCTTGCAGTCGTTTTAACTAGTTGTCTATTAACAAATGTAAATTGCAAAGTTTGTATTTTTGTAAATAACGTAAAGTAAAACATTTGTTCTATAATTATTCGGGCTGCATGAAAATATGCGTTAGTCAAAGTATGAAAGAATTGCAGTTCTATAAATAAATGCGCATATAAAAGAATTTGCGAATTTATTTAAGAGACAATTCTGAGAGCAGGAAATAATTATTTAATAAAACGAAATTAAGTCTCCGAAGAAATGCAGAAAGTGTATAAATTTATAAGTGCAACAACTAAATTTATTTGCTAGCCAATAGAATTACGAATAAATTGTGACAATTGAAAATGATTTAATAAACTAATGTTATTAAGAGTTTAATTGTAAATTCAGATTGAGCAATGAGTGGATATTATTAGCGAAATGATGTAAAATGTAAGTAGTTAATTTTTATAATTGATAAACAAGATTTAGGCATTAAAAAGTGATAAAACTAATGTCAAATCAATTTATGTGATTCCCAGAAAACTCAAATTTGCAGTTGATATTGAAGACTACCTAGAATTATAATTTCTAACAATAGACGACAACAACAGATAGATAAACAACATTATTTAAATGGTTTTTAATTTCCAACAAAGTGGTTAACAATTTTCTAAGAGAATCTTAGCAGCCAGCCCTGAAGTGAGCGGAACGGAGCAAGTGACAAAACGCAGTACGCAGAAACTAACGCACTTTTCAAATTGAAACTGTGGCGATGCCGAAGCTGATGTCGATGTTGATGTTGATGTTGATGCCTATGGCTCCAATGGTCGTGTGTGTGTGTGTGGAACCCCTTGACATTAATAACGTGGCCAAGTCGCAACAGCCGCCGGTCGCTTTGCCACTTGCCACTTGCTGCGTGTGTCGCATTCGCATTCGCAGCTTTTGCAATGCAAGCAAATGCGAAATAAAGACTTATTTTGTTACCAAGGGTAGAGGGGAGGGGAGGGGATGGGAAGGGGAGGCAGGCTGGCTGGCTGGCCGCAATAGAACCTTGGACTGCTGCTGAACCCTCTAAACAAAAGTGAACAATCTTTGCAGCCGCCGTCGTCGTCGTCATCGTCGTCATCCGTCGTTGGCCGTTTACAATGTCAACGGCTTGTTAGAGACGCCGTCGTCGCCGTCGCTGTTGCTACTATAGTTAACGTTGTTCTTATTGTTGTTGCCTTTTGCAGTCGCCGTCGTCGTTGGCAGCAACACAAAATAACAACGACAAGAAGAAGAATAAGAAGAAAAAAAAAAAAGGTACCCACTCATCACGGGTATCCTTGAAACTGCAAAATTAAAGTTCAATGCTTGGGCGGCGCTTGAACTCACAGGACACGACCCAGGCGCAAAGCAAACGGCAAAGTCGTCTAGCGGCTGTCAAGTAGACCTCCCCATCCCCAATCCCCCAATGCCTCTCTCCTGCCAACATCACCCGCCGACTAGCAATGATGATTGCGCCCATTTTTATGTCTGTTTCATTTTCTTTCTTTCTTCTTTTTATGGCTGAACTCGAACGAAAATTTCAAGTTCAAGGTTGCCGGAAAGCAGCCGCCCAAACAACACACAACACACAACTCATCCAGCCCCAGACACAGACGGGGTAGAGGGGGAGCGGAGGAGGAGCGGAGGGGGAGCGGCAGGCATATAAAACTCGTCGCCTTGTATCGCTCTCTCTCTCTCTCTCTCTGTCTCTCTCTCTCTGTTTTCGGCCCAGGCACGCACACAAAATGGTTGACGACGGCGAACCAAAGCTTTTTTTGCCTGCGGAGTGTGGGCCGCCATTTTGTCTGCATGCGTGCCTCTGTAGCTGTCTCTGTCTCTGTCTGTGCGTGTGTTTGTTTGTGTATATGTGTGTTTGTGCCCAATACAAATGCAAACGCGTTTCCTACACACAAATGTAGTCGCTGCTGTCGCGACGCCAACGTGCAGCCACTGCGGCAAGGCAATATCCTTTTGACCTTGAGCGCACAATTTCCACACGCAAAATTTATTGACCTGCCCAAAGGGGGCGGCGGCGGCGTCGGCGATGTCGGCGGCGCTGCTTTCATTTTCAGTTTTTTTTTAGCATTTGTGGGTTTGTGTCTGACTTGGCTTCGCTGCGGCCAAAGCTGAAGGAAACATGAAAACCCGAAACAAGCAACAACAACAACAACAACAATAACGACAACAGGCGACTCTTCGCCTGCCCCGCTGCTCCGCGCTGAGCTCTGTCTGGGCTCTCTGCTGGCCTTTTATAAAAGGAAGTAGGTGCCCGCAGAGTCAACTGTGGTTTGAGGGTTGCTGTCTACGCTGCGCTCTCGGTTGCTGTCTCAGGTTTGGGTTATTGCCCGTGTTTGTGTGTGCGTGTGTCTGTGTGTGTGTGTCTACTTAGTCTCTTCGATAGCCATTTTCTCAGAACCCGTCGACGCTTTGTGTGTGCTTTCGTGTCAATAGACGCTTATTAATTGTGCTCGGGTGAGAGGGGCGGAGTTGGCTGTGTGGGGCACATCCTGTCGGGATTTAATATAAGCACCAGTGACTGGCGCATTTACTTGTTTTGTCGCGGTGCGTTAGCGCAATTTGTGCCCGACGCGACGTTTGTAATGCCTGCCATTAAAAATTATGCCCCTTGAGCTTATGCAGTAAATAATTTTTTTAATATTTTAATCAAACTAAATGTTTTGGAGCACTTAGCCAGTGCATGCACCTCATTCAGCAAATACGAAAAATCAATATGCTAGCGCGTACACAAACCAGTTCGAAAAAGTATCAACTCAGCGCATTTGTGAACCACTTCGCAAGCTGTGCGAACTTAGCCAAGACACACACCTTTAGATTTGGGTACAATGGTTGCAAAACTGTACACATGCTTGCAAAGTCACGTTCGAATTCGAATGCAGCCACTTCGAAACCGCGTGCTGCCAACTTGACGCAATGCAGCTGCCACCAACTTCTTATTGGTGCCCGCGCGATTTGAATTAAATTTGATACAAGGAAAATAAATTCAAATGCTTGACTCACCGTCCAGTTTATCCAGCCTCTTATCAATGTTTAGGCATTTGGACATCAGCTTTTCCACTAGCAATGGGTTCGCTGAGGCGCTGGTCACAGTCACAAAACGTGACTCGTCCGGCGTGCAATCTCCATTGCTGTTGTTGTTGTTGTTATTGTTGAGCAAATCGCAAGAAAGCAGAAAGCCTGTAACAAAAAAAGTAGATAAAGTTTAAAGAATAAACGATAACAACAAGAATGCTGCGCAACTCACCTGTTCGCTTTGCTGCCACCACAGACACTGAGTTGTTGTTGTTGCCCGCGCTGGAGCCAAAGCCAAGCAACGCCGCCTGGCCATTGCTGTTGTTGCTGTTATCGTTGAGGCTGGCGCCCAGGGCTGAGTCGACCAATCCCTGAACACTCAGTTGGACATTCTCTTTGGCAAGCAGATCATCGCCGGCAACGGCGGGCACAAAGTCATTATCACTGATCACATTGTTGTTGTTTTCCTGCTAGGAAAGATAATAGCATAGAACAAAGGGCAAAAGCAAAAGTTTGTGTGTGTTGTTGTTGTTGTTGGTGTGTGGTTTGTTTTTGGGGAAGAAAAGAGCAAAAGGAAATACAATATAAACATAAATGGTTAACGGTTGATTGGAGAGAGCGCCAGAGCGCAAGAGAGAGAGAGCAAGACAGAGAGTCCTGCGCTAAATCTTTTTCATGGATGTGTTTGTCTGTGTGTATATATTTGTGTGTGTGACTGAGAAAGTGAAAATTTGTGTGAGTATGAATGTGTAAAGGTGATTAAAACTTGTCTGTGTTTCTCTCATGTTTGTTGTTCTCGCATGTACTTTTTCGACTTTGACCTCAACGGTCGCCAAATCGGACAGCAGGCTTTCGATCTCAAAGTTGCTCTCGGAGAGCGTGCGAAAAAGCTCATCGGAGGAGTCGCTGCCGCACAGTGGCTCCAACACAACGTTCACATTTCGCGCCGCCGAACCATTCAGCTCCTGACTGCTGCCCACTGACTGCTGCTGCTGCTGCTGCTGCAGTTGTTGTTGTAGCTGCTGCTGCTGCTGCTGTTGGTGTTGTTGTAGCTGCTGCTGTTGTTGCTGGTGTAGCTGCAGTTGATGTTGTTGTAAAGTGTTTGTTTGCACCGTGGGATTGATGTTATCAGCATTGACCGTGGAATCATCCTATTGAGAAAAGCACACAAAAAGCACACACAATAAAATAGTTCGATAGTTTTGCGATATACACATATGTATGTATTTATGTATATCGATTGATGGTCGGTCTGTTTTGTCTGTATTCTGTGTTCTGTGTTCAATATTGCCATACCGCTATGCATGTTGCCAAATCTAGACCACCAACAAGACGACCATCGTTATCCGGACACCAGAGCAGTGCGTCATCGATAAATGGCATCGCTGATAGGGCAAAGCCTCCACTGCAAATACTGTTAACTGCCAGCGTGTAGCCGTTTCCTTTTGCCCCTTCACTTGAAAATATATGTATATATGTGAGTATATGTCGTAGGTATGTATATAGTACCCTAAGGGTTCTTTTCCGCTTTATTTAGAATCGTTTCTTCTTATCACACAAATTTGAAGTTTTTCCACAAATTTCGAATATAGAATTTTGTTTGTTTTAGGCACTTTTTATAAGACGGTTTTCGTTTGGTTTCCGATTATTGTATTGCAAATTTTTTGTGTATTTATATATATATATATATTTATATTTGATTGATTTTTGTTATTTATTTTTTAGGTAAAACTTGTAGTCTTTTGTTTGATTTTGGACGTTTGTAATTTAAACCCAAAAAAAAATGTTGTAAAAAATAAGAACACTTCCGAAATTCGATTAATTACTATGCGTATAACGTATTATGTATATCAGTTTGTTATGTGTCTACTAATAATATTTTGGTTTATATTTGTTAAAAGTTGTTTTTTGTTTTTTTTTGTTTAATTTTATTTATTTGGGTTTTTTCCGTTCTGCTGTTGTTTTAATTTTATAAATCTTAAAGTCTGAAACGAAACGACAAAAGCAAGAAAAATATGAGCCTCGCATAACTTCGCAATATTAGTAGATAAATTAAAGATATTAGTTTAAAATTATGTTTTTCATATTTAAATATTATTAAATTAAATATCAAAAGCTTTTTGTATATTTATGCTGACAGTTTTACGATCTTAAAACGTTATCGTAAAAAATTTATAGCCTTTAAAAGTCAAGAGTGTCTCGAATTTATTTAAAAATAATTTAATGAAAAACTTTTGGATGCCTATATCAATATTGCTAATTTGAAAAGAGATTGTTCAAAATATTGTATAGAGAGTTTCCATTCTCATTTATTCACTTTTCCTGCTCGTTTGTGCATGCGCAAGAAAAGTCGTAACAATTAGACGCTTTAATTGCATGCATGAAAAGTTACCATAATTTCTGATGACTGATTCGCAACCCAAACAACAGAAAACAGCAACAACAACAACAACAATAAACGATTGTAGCTGAAAATTGAGGATGAGGTTAATAATGATGGGAGATGCAACAAAACAAAAAGGAAAAAAAGAGATGATGGAAAGTCGCTATTGCATTGCATTGTTGAAATATTATTGCTGTGTATGCTTTTAAGCTTCCGGTTATAACTACAAATTTGTGTTTTTCTCTCTTTTCGATGTTGTTGTTGTTAAATCAAAGTTAATTTCATTTAAAGTTCAATAACATTTCAAATTGCGAATTACAACATAAAACAGACTGACAGACAGAAGGACGGACAAAGAGTGGAGCCCTGCAGGGTGTTGCGGGGGCTGTGTTAAATGTGCAACAGCTGCAACAGCTAAAGCACAGCGACTACAAAGAAAACAAAGAGTCTTGCTGCAAAAATAAATAACAAAACGAAAAAAAAAACGCTAGCAAAGAAAAGCAAAATGTAAAAAACCAAAACAAGCAGCAGCCGCAACACAGCGAATAGCGAATTGTGAATAGCAAACAACAAGCGTCGAAAACAAAAACAACTTTGGAAAAATGCTTTTTACATAACATGTTATTGAACTGC
Organism: Drosophila siamana; assembly: GCA_035047445.1. Classification (NCBI taxonomy): domain Eukaryota; kingdom Metazoa; phylum Arthropoda; class Insecta; order Diptera; family Drosophilidae; genus Drosophila; species Drosophila siamana. The sequence goes on along the minus strand of JAWNPP010000137.1, from coordinate 196,281 downwards.
ATGCAAAGCAACAACAACAAGTTTTAGTGCAGTTGCTGTCGCTGTTGCATTTCGCTCTCTCTAAGCTGCCAAATCCAATGCAAGTGAAAGTCTAACAACAACTGCAAGTCGCAAAAAGTTCGTTAACATTGAACTACGACGACGATGACGACGGCGGCGACGACGTCGAGCTTGAAAGCACAGCAACACCAGGCGAGAGTGAGTGAGTGCGAGAGAGCGAGAGGGAAATAGTGTGTAAACAACAACAATAATCGACATTACAGCATTGCACTCGGCTCTGCCGCAGCTGACGTCGCTGTCGACTGAGCTGCGCCTGCGCTGCTTTGGTTTTTCCATTGCATGCCAGTTTTGCAGTTTTCAGTTTTGTAGTTTTGCTGTGATGCGCATGCGGCGCGGAAAACTCGTTTTCCATTATTCAATACAAGCAGCAGCTGGCTAAATGCGGCAACAACGGCGGCTATTCACTTTTCTTGCAGCAGCAAGTTCACTGCAAGAAGAAAACTTGAAAGAAAAGCCAAAAGAAAAGCAAAAGCAACAACAACAGCAACAATGGCAACACTAACAGCAGAGCAAACCTTTCGTTTGCATTAGAAATGCTTGTTGCTCCTTTTGCTGCTTTTGGTGTTGCAAAGTGGCGCCACAGTTGTTGCCATCTTCGGGTGCCGCCGCCGCCAATGATTACTGTGATGTTGCGACGTTTATGCAAAATATTGCCTTTGCCTTTTGTCTAATAACAGTGCAACGGTGCGTATACACAATGTTTGATTAGCCACAGCGCCCCACAGTAGATTGATTAGCCGCGACTCGTTCGCATTGAGCACCGAGCACTTCCTGGTGCTGGTACAAAATACAACCTCACATATTTTGACGTGTGTGTATTCTCAGCATGCGAATGGGCGCGGCACAAATTGTGAGCGAGGGGGAAGGAAAGATGCCAACTCTGCGCGAAGTCAGCCGAAGTGCCGACGAAGAAGCAAAGACAAGTAAAAGTAAAGACAAGTCAAGAGTTTTGGGTAGTATAGCGAATCGATTGATCCAACATGCAAAAAATTAATTAAAATCAATATCTACGGAGCACATTTATTCACATTTTTTATTGTAGAAACTGAGATATGTGACTTAAGAAAGTAATTCCAAGTCACCTATTCTAGGACTTATCTAATAGCATAAACTCCGCCTCAAATAGAATACACGCCAACTGAATGAAACTTTTTACTTACTTCAAATAAGTTCTGAGAATCAACTGACTCGATTGAGGTACTACCTCACTAGATATCACATTAATTTACGATATTTATTATATTATTTTCACTTGTGAAGTTCATTAAACGATTATTGCTGTTGCTTACAGTCAAAATATGCAGCGCCTAAAGGAAATTCATCAGTTTCACTAAGACTTTTATCTCATGCGATTTATTGATTTGTGTATCAAGTCTACTCTACTTTTCTATGATAACATATAGAGAATTCCGATCTACAATTTATTTGCTTTTACTTTTATTCCATTTTAGTTATGTTATCTTTATAAAAATGATTATTTATATTGCAAAACTTACCACGGCTTTAATATAGTCCTTAGATTCAGCTTAACGTGATGTAAATATTGTTGATGCACGTTAGGTTTGTTGTTGCTCTCGTTAATAATAGATTTACGTATATATGTAAATATATTTATATATATATATATATATATGTATATAAATATGTTGTAAAAAGTACAGTTTCTTTTTTGTATTATTATCCACAAGGCAGTGTAAAGTTGTCCAAAAAAATTGTATTGCGAATAAAAGTTGTTTTGGTTTAATTATAATTGTTGTTGTCGTCCCGCTGGTAATTTTTGGTTGCAGAAGAAGCAGGAGTTGGGAGCTGGTAACTTTGTTGTTGTTGTTGTAGTTGTTTTGGTTGTTGGAAGAGGAGTTTTTGTTTTATTTTACAACGTATGCGATAGATGTACAAGTGTAAACTTTTATTGTCATTAGCAACATGGCTGACATTGACCAAATTTGCATGTGTTCCCAGTTTTCTGCTTTGGGCACGCATTTATGGTGTTTGAACGTGCGCCGAGGCATTTAGTCGGGCCACGGGGCCGACAGAGAGAGCGAGAGGCAGAGACTTGTCGTCCCCCGTTGCAGTTTTCCTCCGCCTATCTGTGCTCGCTGTGCGGTGGCCTCTGCAAAGAAGAAAGATGAAAATTAACCGATTAGTTTAAATTTGAATTCAATTTCAATTATTTATGTTGCTTTCGTTATCGTTTGCAATAGCGCAATATTTAATTACTTGTCTGCATATCAAATATGCATACATACGTACATATTTTTGTATATTACATTTGCACACTCATAAAGCAAGCATTATGTATGCACATACACGTAAGTATATAGAAAGCTTTCGGCTGCATTCACCGCCAAGAACGAGCTTTGGACTGCCTAGTCACAACAGAACAGAAAAGCTACGCAATTAGTAGCGGACAAAAATGCGTTTGACTTGCGCTCTCCAAGCAACAACAACAACAACAGCAAGACCAACAAGGTGCAAAGAGTTGATCGGCAAAGTTTTTGCGTGGGGCAGAGCGAGAGGGCGAGGGCGAGGACGAGGGCGCAAGTGAGTTGACAGCAGGGTGCGATAGAGCGAGCGCCGGCGTCTTTGTTGATGCTCATTTACTGCGTAAATATGGTTCGACTGGCGTTTGAGTTTCGTTTGCTCTTACTTCGCTGCTCTTGTCCCATTGTTAGCTTTTGTGTATTGTAGTCATAGTTGTAGTTGTCGCTGGGCATTTGATGTGTGTCTAGTACTTATGTATGTATTAATGTGTATACGTGTCTATTCGTGCTGTATGTATGTATGTGTGTGTGTGTGTGTGTGTCTGTGTGTCTGTGTGCATCGCCGTGACCTTCTCACACTGTCATGGCTACGTATAAAAATTGTATAAAAATAAAAGCTTTCGTTTTATAATTTGTATGCAGCTCCAAGCGCGTGAGTGTGTGAGTGTGTGCGTGAAGAACATAAGCACGAGTCGCTTAAACAACAACAACAACAACAATAACTACAACAACAGCAGCAATTATATTTCATTGAACAAAATATTATTTATGTTCCGCTCAAGATCGCATTTTAGCCAGCTTAATGTTGTTGCTATTCTCATTCTTATTGTTGTTGTCTTTGCGAAAAAGCTTTTGCAACATTTAGCTACTTCCGACTTTGTTGGCTGAAAGATTAACTTTTCGCAACAGCCATAAAAAATACACAAATACATACATATATTTATTTCTATTTGTATAATTTACTGATGTGCATGCATGTTGTCGGTCTGTGGAGTCACTTGGACAGGTGTTGAGAGATTATCTGAAGGCACTGCAGAAGTTTCAAGGTCATCTGCCAGCCAGCATTGTTCTTAACTTGTTTATGTATGTATATATGTTATGTATGTATTTACATACATAATTTGCAGGCACTGTAATCGGAATCGACTACGTCCTTTAGCTAATTAAGCTAACATTTTTAATCGACCATTTAACACTTAGTCATACAAATCGAATCAAAAATGTATTCAACGTTCAACAACAATAACAACAAAACAGTTTAGCAAGTGGGCATTTTGTAACCTTCCTCGGAAATCATTTTTCTCTACTGTGTTGTTGTTGTTGTTGTTTGTTTTTCGATTTTTTCAGCTCGGTATTTTTTGTTGTGTTTCTATTTCGAACCGCAGCACACACAAAAAGCGAAAATAGTTGCATGGCAAGTCGATTATTTAGTTTTATTCTCGCCTTTTGCTTGTAACCTTCTCTTCTCTTCTCTGATCGATTCAAGTTTAAGGTCGAACAGTTTCCCCTTCGCGGCTCGCGGCTCACAGCCCGCGGCTTGCGACTCGAGTCTAGACAATAGACGACGCAGACAACCCTTGAGTCGCTAATGCCCACTAATGTATCTCGGCTTGCAGGGTATTTTGTAGTACACGCTAAATACAACAATATTACAGCTTGCCCGCCCAAGGGCGTAGCGAATGTTGTTGTTATTGTTGTCGTTGTTGTTGCTGCACGCACATTTGTAAGCTTTACAAAGCTAGTCAGATTGTGATTGAATGTCTGTGTGTGCTCGTGTGTGTGTGTGTGTGTGTGTGTGTGTGTGTAGCGAAGGGAACTCAAGATCGTCGGCTGTCTAAGCTCGCTTTAACGGTACATGCGTTCATTACTGAAAACTGCTCCAGGCACATTGACACAAAGTGCATTTACATTTGCATTTACACTTTACAGTTGAAGCAAATTTAAATGCGAGAAATGAACATGCCATATAGTAAATAACCGATTTATGCTAATAAATATATTCTAATGTATGTATGTATCTTGTTGCACAAAATTGTTATTAATACTTCATTTGAAAGGAATTCAAGTAAATAATAAATAAAAGAAGCGACTTACTCGAATACTAAGTACCAATATAAATATAAATTGCATAGTAAAATAAATACATACAATTAATAATTTAATTAAAAGGTATTCAAGTAAACCCAAATAAAAATATCTCAAATGAAGCGAACTATTTAAATACAACGTATGAAGAATACTAACAAAATTGCTGCCAAAATAAATATTTATGCCTCATTTGAAAAGAATCCAACTAGACAGAAATACAAAAAAAAAGACTCTCATTGTAAGAAATAAATAATATTAAAACAACTACGCAGATTATAGTACTATAATTGTACTACTCCTCAAAGCAAACAAAACAAAACAAACCTCGGTGCGAATTCTTTGTGTTAAATTCTTCGTTTTCTCGTTACTATTTATGCAATAAAAGCTCTAAAAACCCCCAGAAACAGAATGGACTAATGTTAACCGATTAACCTTCAGTGAAACATAGCCAAAAAAAAAAAAAAAAATATAATAAAAACAATATGTTTAATTAAGACCAAGAATGCGATCGAGGTGTTGAAATGATGTTAAGTGATGACAAAGTGCAAAGACAACTGAAAAACTAACAAAGAACAAAACTAAGAAACTGGGCGCAACGTTGTGCATTCTAATAAATTTCATGAAATAACCATAAATTCATATGTTAAATGGAAAAATTATTCACTGCCCATAAATAGTGTGATTCGTCGAGTGGCATAAGAAGCAAAACAAAAAAAAAATAGAAGACAACAGACATGTGTAGATACATGCCTTAGATACATGCGATAGATACACACATACACATACCCATACATATATTATGCATGGCTAATAAGAGCATAGAAAAATCTTAAATGTCGCGCCTATTGTTCTTGTTGTAGTTGTTGTTGTTATTGTTTTGGCTAAACTGTAAATTCAAAATAAAATACATGCTCGTAATACTATTAAAAACAGAATAGTCAAGCGCTACTAACCTTAGACAAAAACAAAAAGCAGCAGCAGCAAAAATGAAAAAGCAAAACAAAACGCAAAAGCAAAAGGCATATCTAACTATAAAATATACACACACGCACACGCACACACACACACACTTGCATACATACTCGCATGCCTGCTGCATGTGCGTGTATGTTTGTATAAAATACGCAACCTTCAAAAAATCTAACAAAGCAAACTTGTTCAATAGTCATATGCGTATCAGGAAGTCAACATTTCAAGGATTGACTCATTGAAAAGTCGAATGCGACGACGTCGACGACGTCGACGACGACGACAACAACAACAACAGAAACAAGTTAGTCGCTGAAACACACACACACACAATACACATGCACGTGCATAATATACACACACTCACAGACATACCAACACAAGCAAATGCAGACACATTTATATTAGACGAAAACTTTGCAAAAGCGCGCCGGCAAAATGCAGTGCGAAAAAAATATTTACAGTAAAGCGCGCGCACACTCACACACACAACCACAGCTGCCTGCACATTTCTCTGAGATCACTTGCAGTTGCAGTCATCAAGCGAGCTGCTGCAGTCATCACTCTCTCTGTCTCTCTGTCGCTCTCTCTCACACACAATTACAGGCAAAAAGCGAGCTTTTTGAGCGGCCATTGCTATGCTATAAACTAAGTGTGCGGCGAGAGAGAGTCAATGGCGGCGACTGTTGCAGTGTATGTGTGGGTTTGGGAGCATTTTGCTTAAGTTTTGCTCTTAACGACTTTCGCTCTTCTCTTACGCTTCACTCTGACTTCATTCAACGAGCTGCATTTGTTTTTGTTGCTGCTGCGCTGCCATTGCAGGCAAGCGTAGCGGTACAATTTTACTTTTCATTGTGAAATGATTTCAAAAATAAAAGTTATTATGCATGAGGTAATTTTGCGTACTGAACTCTACCATTACTTTTTGCCTTTTAATCAAGTATTTAATATGTACACGTTGTTGATATTATTGTCAATTTATATGTTTGTTATTTCGCCGCGGGCAGAATGGCCATACTTAAAAGTTCAATATGTGGACCTTCAACCAACCGAATTATATTTTGAGTTTTATGAAAAGCCGGGTTCAGTGCTCACACTCAAGGCACTAACACAATAACCTAGCCAGGCCTTAATGACTCCCCACTGTTGTCTCAGACAGCGAATTCGATTTCAATAACGCGATAACTTCTTCAAAAAGCAGCAGCAACAACAACAGCAAGTCGACTTCAATTGAAATTCGTGCCGTCGATCGCATGGAAGGTCGTTGCATTAAAAAAGAGTTTAATGACCAAGGAAACTTTTGCCGAAATATGAAACAAAAGCATGACAAAAGCTGCGTTGCGCTGCGTAAGCTGCACTACAACAACGACAGCAACAACAACGGCGGCGAGCAGAGAAGTGCGCCCACAACTTACGACGCGCACTCGTACTCCTTTCATGGCAACAACAACAAGAAGAGTAAGCGTAACAGCAACACTTGGGAAAGGTCAACGAACAACATTGCCTCCGTCGGTCAAAAGCAGAGTTCACACGTACAGCTCACACACTCGCACTCACAGACTCAGACACACTCACTCACTGGCACACACAGACACATACACTCATACACAAACGCACGAATGCATTGTGAAGCGGCACAGCGAAGAGCAACAAAAATCCAACGGCAACGGCAAACGTCAACGGCTGGCAAAAAATTTTGTTTTGCTTTTGCTTTCGCGTTGAGTGAAGTGAAATGAGTGTGAAGTGTAAAGTGAGTGGAGTTGGCTTGAGTGAGCTAAACACTCACACAAACACTAACTCACTCACATACAGCCTTGATGGCTTTTGGCAATGATTCACATACACACACGCTCTTGCAGCCAGCAGCTGACTAATTAATACAGTATTAATTGTTACCCACATTGAGCTATTTTGAACGCAGCGAGAGGATAGCAGGGCCAGGGCAAAGCGCCTTAAACGCCTACGCCAACCTCAAGCTCCGCTGCAGTAGCCGTCATCGTCGGTGTCGCAGTCTGCGCGTAGTCTCGGATTCATTCACTTTTGTAAACTTAAATAAAAGCGCTGCTGCTACTGCAGCAGCTGCTGTTGCTGATGCCGTGACTGTTGCTGTGGCTGAGGCTGCTGCTGCCGTCGCGAGATCAACGCACTTTGCGTGTTGATCCCACGAAACAATTTGCCGTTTAATGCACCCAAAAAAAAACAGCAACGACAGCAAGAAAATAAAGCAAAATAAAACAATGCAAAGGCAGCAAACTGCAATGAGTCAATCGCTCAATCGCTTTGAGCGCTTTTCACGTTGAGTGAATTTGAAGCGTTTGCATTTCGCGTATTGCGATTTGCATGCTCAGTTTTCACTTTTTAAATAATATTTATGTGCATAATACACACACAGACACACATATACACGCACACTCATATAGAAATAAAATGCATTTGCAATTACACTTGCAGTCGAAGCAAGTTTTCTCATTGAAAGCAGTAAGTAAAACAAAAAATCAAAAATAAATATGGCAGCCAACGAAAGTTGCATTGAAAACATTTCGTTGCCGAAAAACCGAAAAAAAAACAAAAACTGAGAAACAGCAAAAATGATACAACATGGAAAATTGCAGGGAAGAGATAAAAGTAAAGTAAAAAACAGCAACAACAACAACAACAGAAATTCCTGCCGGGTCTCTCCACGCAGAGACCCAGTACAGAGTCTGCAGACCAAGATCGAGATGGCGATGGAGACGGACGCCCCGGATACAAATACAATGCACTTGGCCGCTGGACAGGCTCTCCAGCCTAAGCTTCAGCTTCGGCTTCAGCTCGAATCGGAGCTGGAGTTGGAGTTGGAGCTGCAGTTGTGAGTGGAGGTACTAAACTTGTTTGAAAGTTGCAACTGCACCAAAGGCAGCACCAGCAACATCACCGTCAACAGCGGCAACAAAAACAGCGGCAACAACAGCATTTTGCAATTTTTTTGGTAAACTTGAAAATGATATTTTAACATGAGAAAGCAATTTGGGAAAATTGCATAAAAATATGTTCAAAAAGTATTCGTAGGAAATGCGAAAATTATCATCCTACCATCAAAAAATATGGTGGATTACAAGTCTTCAAAATTGAATAAATTAAAATAAGGAAAATACTAAACTAAAAAACAGATGTGAAAATAGAATAAAAAAAAACATTAGGGGTAAGACACAAAATTGGTGAATACGATGTGTAAAGACTTAAAGATCTAGAGCAATTTAATTTGATTTAATTTGTTAAAATTTTTAAAATAAATATAAATAAGTGGCCAACTATTTAGGAGTTTAATAATAATATTTAAAGCCAGTGACTTCTTAATTATTTTTAATCTTTAACACCACGTTAGTTTTTCCTAAAGGCTTTTTATTTGGGATCATGAAAATATTTAACAAGTACCTCTTAATGTTATTTAAATTGTTAAAATTTTTAAAATAAATATAAATATGTGGCAAACTATTTAGGAGTTTAATAATAATATTTAAAGCCAGTGACTTCTTAATTATTTTTAATCTTTAACATCACGTTAGTTTTTCTCTATAAGCTTTTTATTTGGGAGCATGCAAATATTTAACAAGTATTTCTAAAGTATTTGTGAAAATGAAACTGAATTTCTAAGTCCCTATCGAGTACTCCACTAAATTTACGGTTTTTTTATTATGATCCTAAATCCTAAAAATAAATATGAGCTCATTAATACGCAGAATTTCAATGCTATACTTCTCTTCTAGCCCAACGATATTTTATAAAACGCAAGCAAATTGTATACAGAAATAAAGCGACTGTAAAATAAGAGGAGAATTAATACAGTACAAATAAAATACGAAATACGAAATACGCCTCTCGAAGCGAAAGTGAGTCGCACCTCTCACCGAGTTTGCGATTACGAATCGGATTTCAATTGCAATACAGATACAGATGCAGATTCAGATATAGAAACAAATACAGATTCGAATAGGGCATTCAAAATGACTCCCAAAATACGAACAAAAAAAAGAGAAGAAATGAAATAAATATATGCAGGACATAAAACAACGAAATTGCAGAGTGCACATTGCACGTTGCACGCTGCACATTAGACGCAACGTCGCAAACGCAAACGCGAACGCAAATAAACATCATCATCAGAAGTTGCAGCCAGCAAACATTTGAAGATGCCCCGCGCCATGGACACATTGCCATAAAACTGGCCGAGCCTCAGCCCCCAACACCCAATCCCCAACCATGCCCATGCCCAACATGCCAGGCAACATTAGAAAACTGCAACAACAGCAGCAGCAGCAGCAGCAACAGCAACAACAACAGCGAACGCGAAACAAATCAACGAACGCCGTCTGCGCCGCAGTCGGCGTCGCAGTCAACGCCAGCGTCGACGTCGGGTGTATGCATCAAAAAACAGACAGTAAATCTGATTGTTTGGGGTAATTGAACTTTCTTAAGAAATTGCGACATGTACACTTTGAAAAGCTCTGGATTTGCGAGCAGCAAAGCAACGTCAGCCGAGACAGCGCAGCAGCAGCACCAGCAACAGGCAAGAGCAGCAGCAAGCAACGGCAGCAGCAGCAGCAGCAGCAGCGGCAGCAGCAGCAGCGGCAGCAGCAGCAGCAGCGGCAGCAGCACACAAATGTACGCCAATGACCGAGTTCGGGTGAAAGACCTTCGATAACCATCATCATCATCATTCGCAGAGCAGCAACGGCAACATCATTAGCGAGTCCGAGTCGTCCGCAACGTAGTCATTGCACTAGCTGCCAGCCAGTCAGCCAGCCAACAACAGCAAAACAAAAACAAAGCGGCACAGCAAGAGAGCAAGCCAGAGAGAGCACTCACACACACACACATTGCACGAAGTGGGAGAGCCAGTCAGTGTAAGAGTACAAAAGTGTCAAAGAGTTGGGCATGTGAAATGTGCAAGGTAGTGCAAAAAATTCATTGAACTAAATTTAGCAGTGTGCGTGCACGAAAAGAGAGCAGCACGCGATGCAGCGAATGCGCTCTCGTTATCACACACATAAACGCTTTTGGGGACTCTCTCACTCTCAAACAATACAACAGAGGCACAAACACTAAAACAAAAGCGCGGGAGTTGTTGCTCTTGTCTGCTATGCTATGCTACGCTATGAGTATTGTATATTGCTGTTGCATTTTTGCATGTGCATTTGATGTTAGTTTTTATTGTTATTGCATTTGCAATTTCGAGGTGCATGGCAAGACCTCAACTAAGGCTAAACTGCTGTTGTTGTTATTGTAGTTTTTCTGTCGCGTGTAGCTGTATGTGTGTGCGTGTGTGTGATAATTGTGTGTCTGTGTTTGTGCTTGCTATAGGCGCTGCCGCATTTGGGGGCTATTGAGATAGGCGCGCGATTTGATCAGTGCAACTCAAACTATAGAAGCCTTGGGGCGGCATTTTGTTTGGCGCGTGTTACAGTTTGATGCATACTTGTCGCTGCTCAAACTGTTTATTAGTGATTGCACATTATTGTTATTATTTTTAGAGCGCCAACTCATTGTAATTTTTGTTCTTAGTGAAATACTTTTACTGAATGACTGAATTCAATGCGAGAGAAAGGCTAAAGAGAGTGAATGAAAGAGAGTGCGGAATTTTGGGCATGAGTCGAAGTGAATGGCCAATGGCGTCAATGCACGCTGACGTCGCTGGCAGAAGCAATGACACTGATCCTGACGTTGACCTCTCTCTGTGAACGGAGCAGGGCCATTGCCGGCTGTGGGAGCTGCGAACGGCAATAATAACAACAACAACGACAAAAACAACAGCAAGAATAAATACAACCACAAATTTCAGTTTCATTTTCGATGCTTGATTCTACGCGGCGTCGTCGACGTCGTCGGCTTAGGTAGCCTCCACTTGGCGTTGTTGTTAATTATTATGCTTGAAGCTTTTTTTTTTGGGCAAGGTCATTAAACACATACACTGACACATACCATCAAAATGAATAAGAAGAGAAAAACGTAGCCGCTGCTGTTGCTGCTGCTGTGACTGCGGCAACTTCTGTTTAGCCTGCCGAGCCACTTCTACTTTACGTTTTCTTTAAATTTTAGTTCGGTTCGTTCATTCGGTCTTAATCAAGGTGAGTAACCTTGGCCTTATTTTCGAGCAGCGCACTCTTTGCCGTACGCCTGTATGTGTGTGTGTATGAGTGAGTCGGTGTGTGGTGCTCACGCATTGCCAAAAAAAAAAGCTAGCCACGGCGCTCACCGAAAGCGTCGCTCACGAAGGCAAACGGAAGGCACACAGTACACACAGGGAGTGCGAGTGCGAGCGCGACAGAGGGCGAGGGAGAGAGAGCGAGGGCGACGACGAGAGCCAATTGTTGCTGCTGGCATTGTGGAAGGTCATGATTTTTCGGCTGCTCTGCGTGCGTATGTGTGTGTGTGTGTGTGTATGTGTGTTCGTGAGTGACTTTACTTGACTTGCTGGCATTTGCTTTGGCTTTGCTTTGCTTTGACTGTGTTTTGCCGAATCTCACACCGCACACCGAAATGTGAATGTGATTGTGAATTGTGAATTTGATTTCCTTGCTCTACACTTTATGTTAAACACGAAACTTGAGCCGCGAAATCTGTCGTCATTGTCACTCAATTCTGCACGAGCTTTTGCGCAGCGTGTTTATTTCCTTCTAGTTCTGGGCAAATGCGAAGAGCAAAGTGCAAACGCAGCTAAGACAGCGTGTAAAGGGTATGCGCAGGTCGACTCTCTGAAATTTACCCACTCTTTTGATTTCTTGATAGAAAATATATTTTAAGACGAGTGCTGGAGCACGTGCTGTGCGACTTGTTGCTTCTTTGAGGTCGAAGAGCGATGTAAGTGAGGCCTGCTTATATTTTTTGATTTATAATACCCACTAGACAAAAAAGTATAGAAGGGTATTATGGTATAGAGTTTAGGGTCAACTAGAAATTAAGGTATTATGTTATTACAATTATTTTTTGTTATTCAAAGCTTTGAGTTACTGTCTTTTAATTCAAATGTTATAAATGTAACAGGCACAAGGATAGCAAAATATTTTTAATAAAGTCCGTCTATCTACAACAAGAGAGACACTAGAAATACGAAATTTGCTCAAAATATTCCATTGGACAGACGCAGTTGGAGTGAATTCTTAAATTAAAAGTCTAGTCTTTACTGAGCCTAGTTTACAGATGAGAGTTCCGCACTTTGGTGTGCATAGTAAAATTGTTTTATTAAAATTATATACTATATAAAACTAGCTTGTGGCAACTCAAGCATTTATAAAACTATGAACATGTCAAAGGGTCGCTAATAATTTTATTACCATTGTAAGTAAGCGGGATTAACAGGTGTCTACAAGTCGGTCACATACGTGTGGAGTGTGAGCGTATTTTATTTTTACTTATTTATGTCTGTAATTTTGTGGCTCAAGCATGCATAATCAAGAGCTGAGCGGAGACACGCCACGGCTTGCACTTGGCCTTGTCGAGTGCCGCTTCGTGGTCACCTTGAACCTCAATGTGCCGAATGTTGTGCTGTGTGCTGTGGTGTGGGGGCAGCAACAGCTTCAACAGCAACAACAGCAACAGCAACGAACAAAAATGAAACCGAAACATAAATTGAAACTGAAACTGATCCGCAGTTTTGCGTTGACTTGGCACTATGTGCTTTTCGCTGGGTTTTGAACTTGCAACAAACAAAAGCTAACTAAAAAAAAAAACAATAAAAGAAAAACAAGACAAAAAAAAACGAAACGATACGAAAGAAAAACAATAACAATTACAATAACAGAACGTAGAAGTCGAGAGCCGAAAAACTTAGCGGTCGCAGACCTACAAAAACAAAACGTGACTTAAGGCTAAACAGCAGCTATAACTTTAGGTTTATGCGTCTGCGACGACTTTTAATATTGAAATGTTTCTCTGTGTGCAAGTATGTGTGTGTGTGTGTGTATAATATTTTTAGAACTAGTTTTTCGTATGCACGACGACGATACACATCTGCCATCTGCCCCCGAGGGGACTGAAGAACCCAAGGCCGTAAGCTTCTAAAAACACCAACGTACAGTATTCGAAAATCCATTTGTTTGCTTCGCCATTGAGACAAACAAACAACTCACACACATAAAACACACGTACGTATACGTAATTTTTTCTAAGGTTGCGCTTTATCAAGCATACGCTGCGTTGTACACCTTATCAGTCACACAGTCTTGTTCCAAACCACTGGCCCAAAATACGCATATCACGCAGCCCAGCTGTTTTAGCCGTTTTATCGAGTTCGGATTGGGTGTTGGGGTGGGGCAGCTACTGACAGTTTAACAACCAAATATTTAACTAATCATATATCAAGATCGACAACAAGTGCTTGGCGTAGAAGTTGAGGAAACAGAGCCACAGAATTTCCATAAATATACGCCGAACTGGTTCAAATCAAAGGAAATAAATTAACGGATTTAAATGAGAGCGGCAAGATTCGAGTTTTCTTGACTGTCAGATATGCGGTAACAAATTTTTGGGCATAGAAAAATACTTGACAGCTAAGTACTTTGAGACTTTGGAGTTTATATTATTTGATGGTAATGAAATGTCAAGTAATTATTATAAGAAGATGTTCGCAATGTGATTTAGTATAAACAAGGGTTATTTAAACAAATTTTTAGCATTTTACAATCGGAGCATAGTGGAGATAAAGAAATGATTTGTTCTGATGCACATATAAAATCTATTGTGACTGTGTTAAGAAAAAACAAAATAGTTTGGGAAGCTCAAAAGATTGATCGCCATAAACAAAATAGTTCCAGCTTTTTTGCAGTTTCCCCCTTGCGATAATTTTGCATTTCTCATTTTAGAAACAAAACACAAACAGCGAAAACAAGCGGCGAGCATATCGACTATTCGCACAATTACAATTGTAAAATTTGTACTATAATTGTGTATATAGCATATGCACACGCACATACAGAGACACATACTGCGAGCACATGCATATGTATGCAGTTGGCGGCAACATGCTTAGTATATATTTTGAATGGTTGCGCTTTATATTGGCCTCCGAATGTGTCTAGCTTCAATAGCAGGCCAGGGTCATGCGACACCGGGGAGGAAAACTGACGCGAACCGACGCAAGGTATACACACACACACAGACACACACATAGACATATACAGGCGAATGTAATGATAGTGTGTGTGTGTGTGTGCCCGTTATCGGAAGAAAACGCCAAAAGCTTTACAGCACGCACACACATGCACACACTTATACATGCACATGCACAGCCAGACAGAGGCGAAGCGAAGCAAATTTGCGCTCGCGTTCATTGCCTTTGCAAAACTTTTAGATCTCTCGCTCTCACGCTCTTGCAGTCTCTTCTCTCTTGGCTTTGCTTGAGCATTAGAAGAGCAATAGGCGAAATGCAAAAAAGGCTTTTTGCGCTTTAATTGCTTGCATATAGGAAGACAACAACGGCAGCATTGAAGTCCAGTCGGGCACAAAGAACAACAAAAAAAAGTTCGTCACTCACATTTTTGATAAATGTATTTTGTTTGCTTTGCGTTTGTGTGTGTGCGTGTGTGTTGCGGGAGGACGGGAAATGCCCAAAAGCAAAAATTTTGAGGTGAGGTTGGTCAGTGTCGTGCTGAAAATTGATTCAGATTGAGAAGAGCTGCAAGCTGCGAGCACGCGACTGACCTTTGTGGGAACTAACTTCTATCCAGAATATCGTCTACAAAATTAAATAGCAAATGAAAAAAAAAACAAACAAACAAAAAAAAGGTAACTTAAATTTATGACATGTTATTTGATATGGTTAATCGACCATGAAAATGAAAAATCTCCCTCGAGATCCTCTCTCGGAGACTTATGATCTCGGCTTGAAATGATAATTTATAAGCTTGTCACTAACGTGTCGAAGGTCTCACCCATCATTTGAATTGCCAATCTTTGGTTTTTCGCCTCGATTAGCCAAAAAGAAGCCAACAACAAACAGACACACAAAAACCCGAACAAGAAAGAAAAAAAAAAACAACTATCTGTATTTAAGCATAAATAATATTAATAAATTTTGCGCCGTTGTTAGCAGTTTTTATTGTGCCGAGAGTTTTCGGTTTGTGGTGAGTCGCTTCTTTTGTATCGAATTTTAATTATTGGTAAATTGTAATGTTGAAGCCACACCGAAATCAAGAAAAACAAACAAAAAAAAGTCAAATAAAGTGGGACATTGCTCTGGCGTTGACTCCAAAAAAAGAGCAAAAAAAAAGAGTAATTCGACGCCACGCAAATAAAGCATAAATATAGTACACATGTAGCACTTGTGTTGCCAAATTGAAATTCGGCAAATTTGTGTGACGACAAAAGTGAATCATAAATCTACTGTAAGTGCAACAGAAAAAGTTACAATTTTCTACATCAACAAAATCAAGCTGGCAATGCTGCTTAGCAAAAATATTTTTTAAAATGTGTGACGACAAAAATTATTTACTATTTTATTTCGTTTTTTTTGAGTAGAAATAATAATTATTCTAAAGACCAAATACAATAGTAAATGCAAAAAGTGAAAATTATTAATTACAATTGTGCTCTTGATAACTTTAATTCATTTTATGCGAACAAATTGCAACACGGACTAATATCCTAATAAATATTAATATCGAAAATAAATATGCTAAATATTTGCATTGAAAATAAAAGAAATATAAATCATACATGCGATCCTGCTTGGCTAGCGAGCACAAAGCAAATATTAATTAAAACGCCGTGCTCCTCCAGATCACATGACTCATGCCATTCACCGCACAATTGTTTGTTTTTCTTTGTAATTTGTAATTTGTTTTTTTCTTGTTTGTCTTTTTGCATTTACTGATATTTTCCTGCACTTTCCTGCCATATGTATACTATACTATAGATGATGACGAAATCTGAGCATAGAAAGCTTTTAATTTTTGTTGTATTTTTTTTTCATTATTTTGTGTTTGCCACTTGGCAATTCGCTTCCTGCATTTTTGCACTTTGTGTGTGCGATTCATATTTGTATTTTATTTTTTTCTACGCTTTTCTCGATTGCAACTCCGCGTTAATCGATTACGATAGCCGCTCGATAGATTTCTAGAAAGCTGTCGCACGCTGCGTATGCGCAATGTGATATGAATATAATAAAAATGCAGTATATCCAGAGATGTAGTTTGCAGTGTTTTCTTACCATCTGAAGCAAAAGTAATCCAATTTGGCGTATATCCATTATGTTCTGCAGCTGTTTATGTTTGATTTTTGATTAGCTTACTCGAGTTTTGTACTAAAAATAGTTGCACTTCAACACGATGCAAGCTGCCTGGCAAATATTTGCCTATATATACATATATGTATTGATATATTGGTATGTGTGTATAAAAACTATTGTAAATATTGCGTATACGTATGCATTTAAGATCTACGAGATCTACATTAAAAGCACACACACTTTCTCAGCAGGCACTGGTTTGGCTGGCGGTGGGCGTTGTGGGCGTGTTGGAAGTCGGGGCGTTATGTCAAAATACAATTACACAAGACATTCAGCCAATTGCGTGGCATTTTGGCAGTGAATACAAATGCAGATAATTCAGATTTAGCTGCTTTCATTTATAACACTCACACATTCACTATTCATAATTACAATTTCAACATTATTATATATTTTTGTGGTTGCACTTTACTAATGATTTATGTTAAGGCAGTTTAGTTACAGAGAGATAGAGATAGAGAGAGAGAGAGAGAATAACGAGGATGCGCCCGGCTGTCGTCTGTCTGTCAGTCTTGCTGGAGCAAATGCATTTCGGCTAATTAGCAACGCGTCGGGGGAGCGACAGAGACAGAGACGCAGAGTAGGGGAGAGGGGGCAGCGACGCGCGCGTTCACGCTGCAGTTTACAATTACGTTTGGCAATTGATTTTGCTTTGCGAAGGTTTTTGTTGTTGTTGCGGTGTTGCTGTTGGTTTTTGTAATATTTTGTTTGCTGCTGATCGACTGTCGTTGTTGTTATTGTTATTGTTATTGTTGTGTGTTTGCCCACTTCGGAATTTGCGACCGTCCGTTACAGCAGTCAGATGAAGACTAAACGCAAGCGAACGCGTTATTTTTGCACACAGCAGTGCAGCGCGCGCACACACACAAACACGCACGCAGACACATAGAGGCAGGCACACTCATACAGTGAGCAACGTTCACAGTGGCAGAGACACGCGCGCGGCCGCTCAAGTTCATGCTCTGAACTTCAAAGCTCAGTTACCTTCATGCACGTTCCTCTACTTTATGTGTGTGTTTGTGCGAGTATAAACGTGAGCGCGCTCACTTAGCGAGAGTGTGTATGAGATAGCGAAGTAGTGAGAGTGTAACCACACGTTGTTGTCGCTTTTGCACTTAAGAGAGCGAAAGTGTTATTACAGTGCACTTCGTTCGGTTGCAATTGCAGCGCTGAGCACAAAGCAAAGAGAGCGAGAAAAAGAGAGCTATTCAGAGTGTGAGTGTGTGTGCATCCTTTTTAATATGCCTACTATCAAAACATACAAAAATGAGGTTTATAAACTTAAACTTTGTTTAGCAAAACTGCATTGAAACAAGCGTGCCTAGCATAATGGCTTTTCTTTTTTTTTCGTAATACAAATTCAAGACTCCGAAGCTCTCGTCTATGTGGTCTTCAGCGAGGTCGGCACTTTCGGCAAACCAAACTCATCCGTTTCAATGGTAGACTGTAAATTACATTTGAAGTAGTTTAGAAATCATTGATAATTAAAACTGAATTCACTTAATACCTTGCTGGGCGGCTTAATGCTGTCTGCGCCTGGCTCTCTGTCGGGCGCCTCTGGCGCCTTGACCACATCGTCCAAATAGCTGGAATCATCGTCCAGCGCTATCTCATCGCCCAAGGCATCGAGTTCGGCCTGCAAATCGTCGTCGTCCACCTCGGGCATGCCGTAGGTGCGTCCCATGGCGTCCTGCACCTCATCGGCCTGCTCCAGCATATCGGCCATATCGTCTTGGAGGTCTTCGATTTGATCAATGTTGATCTTTTTGTATTCTGTTTTCATCTGCTTGACGCCATCCTTCATGGCAGCCACTGTGGCCTGCGTGTCCTTGAGCGATTGGGCGGCGTAATTGGCCTGTTCCATGTTGAAGGACTGATTGCGTAGAGATTCAGCTTGTTGTTCATAGCTGCAAGAAACAAACAAACATACATATATTACTGACGTGTTAGTAGCAGTGTTGTTTGACTTACGCCTTCTTTTGTTTGAGCACCCGCAGTGCCCTTTGTTTCACCGAGTTTTTGGCTGGCGATTCACGCATTTTGCTCATTTGTTCGCGATACTTGCGCAGCTCTGTTTCCAATTTCGCTATCTTTTCTTCAATATTCGCAGCCCTTGCATCCACCTGTGCGACATAATAAAACAAAAATTCAATTCTAAAATGATTTCAATGATTTCTAGTTAAAGACTGCTTACGCCTTGAATGCAATCATTTAGACTTGGTCCAGGCTCCTTTGGCTTTCCGCGTCCGAAAAGGCGATTCATTTTGTTGTTTCCTTTCTTTTTTTGTAAATATAGTGCAGAAAATTAAAGAATTGGCTGACAAATTTGCGACGAATTTTGTTTGATGACTAATTTTATCTCTTTTTGTCCAATTTGTAAACAGCTGTGGAGCAGAAACATCGAACGCCCTATCGTTATCGATATATAACATTATTCAAATATCGATTTTGTACTGCGAACCATAATCTTTTGTTAATTTAATTATTTTCAATTATTTATTACAATGCAACATTTATACTTTTAAAATTAGATATTATAAAAAGAAGAATAGGAATACTGACGACTCGCATTCTGGCTTTTAGTATTTTTATACAAAAAATTACACACTAAAAGTGCGCAGGCCCTGTTAAATAGCAGTTGAGAAAAATGTTAAATCTTCGTGCGAATAAGGCAACTCTGTGCGAGTGTTCCCGTAGTAGCATTCGGATTTTTTCTATAAAAGCAAGCACGCATACTGCAGTTGCAGCTAATATTTTATTTTTTTTGTTTCGCGAGCAGCGGAAAAGTGTCCAAATATGCGATGAAAACAAACTGCAAACGTACTAGCGACAACCTAAGGGCAACAACGTAGTGTAAATAAGCAAAGAAAAATGAAAGTTATATGCAGTGCTAAAAATATTCAAAGAGCAAAAACGACGCCGTGAATGGTCTGAGTGTGTTTGTGTGTGTCTCCAACATTAAAGAATATTCCGCTAATGTGTGCATGTGTGTTGCCTTAATTCAATTGGTGAAAACTCAATAGTTGCACAGAGCAGCACAAAGGTCGTTCTCGTCATTCCTTTCGACTGCCCTTTGACGTCAGCAGACAACGCGCCACCGTCAGCTGGTCGAACGATGCCCCATTGAGGCTAAAGCGAGCCAAAACGTAGGCGAGCGCAGCAGCACCATGGATAGCTCCATGTACTACAGAGCTTTAAGCGACCGAGCAGCTGATGATACAACAACAACAGAGGCAGCTGCTGCTTTGGTCGGCAGTACGGCAACGCCACGCATCGAGGATGGCGTCTCCATGGACAATTTCTACCCGGCTTTGGTGCAGTGCTTTGGCATTATCATCTGTGGGTAGGTGTTGGAAGAGCGAGAGGGAAAAAAATGGGGATGCGCGCCCACGCATTGACACCTTGAACTTTGGCTGCTGTCCATCTGTTATTATTTGCGTCTCGCTCGCTATCAGGTTTTGAGCTTAAGGCGCTGTACAGTGTGTGTGCTCTACTAGTTCGCTCTGCCCAAACAAGCTCTATTTGTTATTGTTTATTGTTTATTGGTCACGCGCTCGTTCAATGACCGGTTTGATTTCATTTGTTGTCTCCCCATTTCCTTGATTTTTAGCAAATGCAAAAGAGAAACCAAAAAACGCACAGTACACTCATTGTATTTAATTTCAATTCAGTAATGAATACTTACTTCTCTGGGAATCGGAAACCGATTATTTTTTTTGTTTGCCGCGCATTTTCCCCCAATGAGTCATGCTTGGCATTTGGTGGAGTCGGATATCCCCATCCGATGTGGAAAGTTACATTCTCTTAAATTAAATTGAAAGCTGCAGCAGATGCGGATTAAAAGATGCATTAAATGTTATAAATCGTTGTAGATTTTGTAAATTTTGTAGCGCATAAAATCATGAAGCGTGAAACTAGCTATCGGACAGTTATTAACGTGCAATTTACTAAAAAAAAAAATGTATTTAAAATATTACCACACGGCAAACCAAAATGACAAATGATATTATGCAAAGTAACAAAACAATTACAATGCAAAATCAACAGCAACAACAACTAAGACAATAGTAGTTATATTTCAAAGACTCCCCGCTGTTTTGACGCTTGCAAAATTAGTATTTGCGCTTAACTTTTAATTGCTACAATAAGCGAAAGTAAAAACGTTTAGAGAGTGAGATAAATGCAATAATAATAACACGAACAACACAGATACTCGCACCTCAACAATTACAAATGACCTTGCAATGGGGTGGCCAGTAAAGAAAATCGATCGAACTTCGATTGTTGCATTATGTCGAGCAGTCTGAGGCGATTGTATAATCGCCAATCGACTGACAATGCAATTACGTATGCATGCATCAGTGTGCGTATTTACATAGTTACAGTGAGACCTCGTTGATCGCTTTTGCCGCCAATTTTAAATAGTACTGTTGATCTTGAAACGAAGCACACAAAATTCTAATTTATTCACCAAGCTCTGTACTTGAGATAAGAGGGACGAAAATTAAATAGTACTGATAATAATATGGTTTGCCTTAGGCAGGCTACTTTCAGATCTTAATTTAAGTGTGTGGAAACAGTAGACAACCTTATCTAGCTTTCTAGTTTGAAGACTGTTGCTTACAGCTAAAAGTGTATTTATATTGTAAAAGTAGCCATCGTTATCTGGGGTTTGTAAAGTTTTGTCGAGCAAAAAGTAGAAGTAGATAGCTTTATACAGCTTTTCGAATAATTCATTAAATTTGAAATCATTTTAAACCTATTAGTAATATAAAAACTAAAAGACATTTAATAGTTTTTGTTTTACAAAACTTAACTATGGAAAGCAAGCAAATGTTTGTTAAAATATACTTTTTTTTAAATATGATCTCTAAAAACTCTTGACGTTTTGTAATTAAGCCACAATGTGTAATTATTTTCATGCCAAATAATTGCCATACGCTGAATACATATGCTTATTTGAATTGATATCTTTTTGGGAGGCCTGACTGTACTTCTATAAAAAATACCAGTTTGTACGAGCTCTTTACTATTGATTTATTCATGTCTGTTTTTTTTGTTTATAGAATATATGCATGCTCAGCTGTTTTAAATGCTTATAGATGCACGCGACTACCGTATAAATAATTTCTGTTATTGCTGCAATCAATAAAACAACAGCAATTTTTTGTACACACACGTTATTACATATTACATTATTGTTCTATTCAGTTTTTTGTATCATTACGCGATCGGAGCGTTAAATGCAATATTTGATTTTCTAAATTGATTATAATGGAATTATAAATGTTACTACAATTGTAATACACTAGCCAAAAATGGGTACAATTACAACGTGTCACGATACGTTTACTGACCTATGCAATTTATGCGCATATCTCTCTCTCAGACCTGAATGTATTATTCATCTAGCTGACTTGAATAGTTGTAAATCAATGCAATCAGTTGCTAAGGGTTTTTATCACGGTTTTATCCATTTTATAGTGCTGTGCAAAGATACTTGGGTATCGCAAAGATTTGCATATTAAATGGAGAAGGAAAGTAAGCTACGCCCAATTAAAATTTAATGGAATTATGAATATTAACGTATTAGGCATTTTGCTTGCCAATAATCTATGCAGTAAAATTTCAAATGTAGCTGAATTTAGATTAATTGCTCTCATGTCATTGCAATCTATAGTTTTCAAATTCGTGTATTTACGCAAAGTTCTAAATGAGTTTTTAAAACATTTGTAGATTAAACATTTCAGTATTTCTCCTTCAAAGTACCAGACCTTGTTTAGCAGAAAACAAGCGTCACCCATCTGCACAGCTGTTGTTTTCTTTTTTTATTCAATTTTTTTGTAGAGTGCTGCCAGCACTTTCGAGTGACGGAATATTATTCAAATATTTAGACGCAAATGAGTGTGTAGGTGTTGTAGCTGCCCCGATTTGTGGTATAATCACGAGTCCAGCAGCATTTACTCAGACCCAGTCCAAGCAATCAACGTTGCGGTTACGCACGTGACCAGCTCTCACATGAGATCACATGGAGAGTCTACTGACCATATAGCGCATATATGCAGAATTGAAAAAAAAAGGAAAAATAAAACACTTGTGTAAGAATCTTAATATGTAAATTCCATTGACGAAATTTTTTGCATATGGGAATGCGAATGCGGATTTGTTTATTGTGTTAAAATTACGTGGGGATTACGCCAATAAATTATTTTTCAGTATCGGAATAATTTGTAGATCAGAGCTCAAGTCACTCCGGGGTTCAAGTTTTTGATTTAAGAGCATTATGTGGTCGACTATTAGTGAACTTTGCTTCACGCTTGTTAGTTTTAATATAGATGGAAAGTGTGCTTATCAGTTATTATTATTATTATGATGTAGCAAACAGACAACGAACAGAAACAATGACTAAATGCAGTCGCATGGCAGATAGATAAGCAAGTTCCAATTATAGCAGAAGCCCCCTTATTAAATACAGAACAGCAGGGAAAAGTTATTTAATGATTCTACATGACTGCGAGATAAGTCTGATATTGTTTAACGTGATTTCTCATTAAGTAAAGGAGAATTAACTGCAGCAACAGCAACAATAAGAAGCTAACGACTTGAAAGTACGATTAATCTGAAACACGCACCGTAAATAATATCGTCATCATTCGGTTCAGGTTTTTGTTTTTTTTTTTGTAATTTGTGGATTGGGGAAGTACTCCAGTTTCTCATGCGCTGATGGAACCAGCTCTCGACTGACAGTTTGCATATATTTTATTTATAAATATACAAAAGATATATTGTTTTTTGGGCGGAACAAACAAAAGCTGTATTAACAAACTTTATTGGCCAATATAGCCGAATGCAATGCAAAACTGGTTCCATCTTATTTATTGCATTTGTCACCAACTCACTCACGTGACACTCTGACTGACTGTTTGCGCATGTTGCATGTTGACGTTGCGTGTCTCACCAGTTTTCCCAGACAGTTCCGCAGTATTTGCATTAAGAACGAACAACTTTTCATTGTTAAAAGGGGGTGTGTGACATACCTCAGTAATTACAGTGGAAGCTCGTACAAAGCGAACATTCGCTAATGCGAACGCTCTTTTTGATTGACAACTATATTTTTTAATTAGCGGTTCATTGACAAAAAAAAATAAAGTCAAAATGCTTAACACTTTTAAGCTGTCAGTTTTACTTTAATGAAATCTTTATAAAACGACAAGATTATTTATTGGTGTAAGTTTGTTATTATCAATAGGAATGATAATTGTTGTAAAACATGTAGACAAAAATGAAAGCAAACTAAAATTAATGATTCGATGAAGAAATCAATGCGTTTATGCAGCTTCAATCATGCAAAATGTACATAATAATTTTTAAGAGCACGAACGAAAAAAAAAATACTTTAGAATTAACTGCAACAGTTAACGTCAAATACAAAACTGTAGATTAGATTTTAGATTACAACACGTTAAGTTTATCGTCAGTTATACTATGAATAAACAGCCAATATATTCTAAATTATAGATCATTAACTTTCATCATTTTCACTACAGCTGTGTTTGGTAAACTGGTCCCTGCGTTGTTTTTTGCGATCAGGGATCGAAATTGACAAGTTACAAGTTCATCAAATTATTTAAAATTAAAAGACATTCGTTATAAGACATTGTCTTATATTGAAGTCGTTTGAAATAGTTATAGGTTGATCAAATTATACTTTAGTAAATACTTTTATTATTAAAAGAATTGCAATTTTAAATAAATTTCAATTCTTTTATTACAGTTACATAGCCGGTCGCTTTAAGATCATCAGCAATGCGGAAACCAAAGGACTGGCCACATTCGTGGGCACATTTGCGCTGCCCTCTCTGATTTTTCTGTCGCTGGTGGAGCTCAACTGGAGCGCTGTGAACTGGACCTTTATGCTGGCCATGCTAATCTCTAAGGCGATTGTCTTCTTTGCGGTGCTCGTCATCTGCCTGCTGGTGGCACGACCCCTGAACTATGCGCGCGCTGGCTTAATGGCCATCTTCTGCACGCAGAGCAACGACTTTGCGATTGGCTATCCCATAGGTGAGTAATGATCATATGCCTTGTGAACAGACAACTAAACTTTGACTCTTTCACTTCTGGTAGTTATGGCGCTGTATAAGGAAGTGCATCCGGAGTATGCCTCATATTTGTATCTCATGGCGCCCATTTCGCTGGCTATTCTCAATCCCATTGGTTTGGTGCTCATGGAGATTAGCAAGATTATTAAGAACAAGGAGGAAGTGACACGCAATCCCCCGCTCTGCCCCGAAACCTGTCCCGCCGAGCAGTTGAGCAAGCAGCGTCATTGCCTGGGCGAGCACACGATTCTCATTTGGAACACCATCAAGTCGCTGTTCTTCAATCCGCTGCTGTTGATGACACTGCTCGGCGTCGCCGGCGGCTTCATGTTTCCCAAGGGACTGCCCGAGATGGTGGCCAGCGTGTTGCGCGTCTTTGGCCAGAGTTTCTCGGCCACAGCGCTCTTCCTGCTGGGCCTGAAGATCGTCGGCGGCGGCACGGGCAACGAGCGCAAAACCATGGGCATGGGCCTGCTGCTACCCAGCGTGCTCATCTTGGTCAAGATGTGAGTGGTTTCGCAGAGTAATTAATGGCGAATAATCAGCATTGCGTTCTTTGTAGTTTGGTGCTGCCTTTGGTCTGTCGCCAGACGGTAAACATTATACAAGCCGGCGACAACTTCAATGACACCACCGAGCTGAGCACCTACGCCTTTCTCTACGGCACTTTTCCGGCTGCCCCGGGCGCCTTTGTCATTGCCACACAGTACAACGTTGAGGTGGAGCTGGTGAGTTAACTTAATAGCAGTAATTTTAAAGAAAAACATTGAATGTTTATTTTTTTTCTGTAGATCGCTCGCAGCATGGTGTTGTGCACCTTTATCTCGGCGCCGCTGATGTTTATCTCAGCCAAGATGATATCGTTGACCAATCTGAAGCCCTTGGACTACTTGCATGAACTGGATGCCTTCTCGTTTGACATCAGCGTGGCTGGCGCTGCTGCCTGTTGCTGGATGCTGGCGCTGTTGATTGTCACAAAACGGTTTAAGCGCATGCCACAACGCATTACAGCCTGCTTGGTGCTGTCACAGGTACAAATTGGATTAGACTCTGTAAATTTGCTTATTAATTGTTGCTCGTCATTTTGTAGTTGATGTGTTGTATCGGCGTCATTCTCTGGTCGAAGCTGGATCATGTGGCACGTTGGCCTCTGTATCTGCAATTCTTTCTGTTCAACATTGGCACCTATAGCTCACGCTTGTGGACCGCTCTGCTGGCCATAACGCTGCTTTTCTTGCAGTGTCGCAGCCTGTGCTTCGTGCTCAAACTATGGCCATATATGGTATGGGTTTAACACATAATTAATAAGCAAGCATTTAAGTAATTACCCCTACTACTCTTAGCTTGTTTTCGCCTGGGGAGTGCCTGCTGTTATTTCCGGCCTGCTGATTGCCTTCGACTCCAAGTCCATGCCCAGCGAGAAGCAAAATCCCAGCTTTCAATACGGCAATGCGCAGGCTGCCATTGCGGTCTTTATGCTCGTCATGTGCTTCATAGGTGTGTGTAGTTTAGTTGGTAGTTGTTATTAGCCATGTTGCATGATGACACATAGCAATCAATTGACGTGTTAAGACAGCTTGCCAAGCCAAGTTACGGTGTGGCAAACTTACAATGATGCACACAAAGTTTTCAATCTGAAAAACATTGACGTCAAATTACAAAGAATTTTGCTGTTGAATCAAACCTAATCACTCTTACTTAATCTTACAGTCACCGTGGGCTGCCTCGTGCTGCATCAGCGCTACAAGAAGCGCTACGAGAAGTATCTGACATTCACGCGTGAGTTATCCAATCCGGATGCGGGTATGCTCCTTAGCACCAGCCTTGTTAATTGCCAATCAAACTTGTCTATTCTCCAGCAGCCTCAGACTTGCACTCAACTGTCTCAACAGCCAATTTGTTGGCCAATTCCGATCGCTCGTCGATGCGACAAAGCGTGCGCACCACATCCTATTCCTCCTCATCGGATGACGATGAAATGATACCCACTGCAAATACGGTGACAGTGAATCGATCCAACGAATCTGGAGGCTGCGGTTCAGGCAGCGGCAACTGTTGCTCGGGCTCAACGGTGACGACGCCCACAACTGCATCCACTGTGGTGATGGACATTGAGGATCTGCTGAATCGCAGTCGTCAGCGTAATGCAATGAATCCCAAAGATCTGGACAAAATCGACGCAGCACCCACAACTGAAGCGTATGTCTAGCTGAGTTTTATAATAGTTTATTGATAGTAATTTTCCTATAATTGCGTTGCAGCCACATGTGCAGCAGCTCGTATAACTGCGGACCGAGCACGTCGCGTCAGGGCTGCCAAAATATCATAGAGCGCTATGAGGAGCAGACGCGCAGCGGGCTCGAGCCGTTGGAGCATACGAGCGACTGCGATGAGCATCAAACATTGAAGCACACCATCCTATTGATCATACTGCTGTGCTCCATGTTTGTCGGCTTGGCTGTCTCCATTTGGACGCTGGTCATGGAGGGCATGTCGGGCATCTACTTGGAATTGAGTTTTCTCGACGCGTTCCTCAATTTCGGTCAAGGTTTGATTGTCCTCGCGGTGTTTATTAGCGACACCGGTGAGCTGCTGATGCCGCTAATCAAGTTCTGGCGTAAAATATGGTGAGTTTGGATTCAAAACTCTTTCAAACTGTTACTAAACCTAAACTTCCCTTTGTAGGTATGGCGCCAATGTGGTTAGTTTGCCCCACTGGTCGAATCTGCGTCCCGATACCAAACAAATATGCGAACAATTTCGTAATCATCACTTGGAGAACTGCAAAAAGGATATTGCCAAGGACAGAAGGCGAGTATTTCGTCAGCTGTCATGTGCTTAAGAAATGCCATAGAAATTGCATCATTTGCAATTATTTGCAATCATTATTAATTGACATTCCGTTAACCAATTTTAATTGTTATTGCTTTCACGCAGATGGCGGATTCGAGTGTATCGCAAGGTCTTCTATGGCAGCGAGTTTGTCAGCTGGCTTATTGAGGTCGGCCTGTCCAAGGATCGCATGGAGGCTGTGCACTATGCACGTCATCTGGTCGATGGTCGCGTCCTGCGGCACATCAATAATGTCTATCATTTTGAGGACAAGCAATTGCTTTACAACTTCTGCAGTCGCATCTAAGCGACACACGATGTGGAACGATGATGATGATGATGATGCAACTACGCCAAAATATAATTTGTTTTTTATTTGAAATAAGAGAAAATCATGTAATTTGTGTGCTGTGATTGTACGCTAGAAAAGCACACACTTGACCAAACACGCACACGCACGCACACCTCTACAGTCAGCCATGTATAGTTGGTGTGTGTTTGTGAGTGAGGGTTTCTGTGTGTGCGACAAGACAAGATGGTCGGTTCTATGTAAACGTGAACTTGTTTATTACCCATTTATACAAAGAAAATACGAAGAACGAACTTTTCTCAAAATATTTTCTAAGCTAAGTAGTTAAAGAAATTTAAAAGCATACAACTTTGAGCTATAGTGCAATAATCTAGCCTAGTTTAAAATATAACGAATATACTGTGCATAAAACGTACACATACAAAACAATGATGCAACAGCAAAAGCACGCTTATAATTTGTATTGTACACAGATAAACAACTAACTAGATCTATTCTATATATATATACTATATATACATACATAAATATATACCTCAGCGCCGTGAGGCGCTTACAAAAATTAGTGATGCATTTGTGTCGCATTCGTATTTTGAATTTCTTCGATTTCAATTCAGCTTCAGCCTCAGTTGCGCCTTAAGCTATTTTGCATTTTACACTTTAATTTTACACTCACACAAATCTAGTTTCTGTGTGGTTCACATATATACATATACATATAGTATAGCATATGTGTATACGTTTTTTTTTTGTTTTCATTCGCTTTTGGTGTGCACGCGTTGAACAATTTGCGGCTGCGTGTTTGTAATTCCAATGGGCTTTAATTCCGGCCCGTTTTAATAGCCACCGACTGGCGAAGCGACTGGCTGCCGATCACCGCTGTTCTCATCGCACATCAACATACGCATTGGGCGCTCTATTGATAAAAAAATGTGTATTGTAAAGAGACTGTCGAATCGTTCGTTGTGCTTATCGAGCCATTAAAATGCCGCGGATGACGTCCAATGTTTTGATATTTAAAACTTGGTAATGCTTATTATATTATTATTTTGGATGCGCGCGCCTTCTTTATAAGACGAAGACAAACTCTGCCAATACAATAAAAATTCTTGTCTGTTTGTTATGCAAAATAGTCGCGAAGGCGTCGCGGCATTTCTGTAAAATGCACTCCATGCCTCGAATGCCACAGCTTCCTTTCTTCAAGCTACCAAGCTGCCACGCTGCCAAAGCTGCCAAAGCTGCGACATTGCAGCTGCCGCAATTTCGCATGCATTCCACATCCCCAGCAGACGATGGACATAAAGCAGCAACTTTCAAACTGGATGCCAAACGATTCATCATAGTCAACCAACGCAAATTCTTGGAAACACAAAACTGTATCGAGCTTGTTGTGCAAATTGAAAAACTAACGCAGGAGCACGAGACGGGCGAGTGCCATAATTTATATGGTGTCATAGTTCTTATCCATCGGATGTTGACAATTCGCTCAATGGGGACTACCTCAATCAACTTTACAATCTGTAGATAGTATTGTTGGTCTACAAACCCTATAAACTAGAGTGCTTGGCGTTCTTCAGCAAACAAACTTGTGTAGAATAAAAGCATGTTCTATTCCTGGAAATGCAGTCATGCCTGCCATGCCCTTCAAAAAATAATTAATTGCAGTTTCATTTGATCAAATGATTGGAAACTGAAATTCAAAACTCGTATGAGAAAATTGCTTTTCATATTTTGAAATCACTTTATTTGTTACTGCTTAATCGGCGGCAGTTGAAAATGCATTGCTATTCCATGAAACGATTCGCATTTATTTTTAGTTTAATGTACTTCAATGCCGCACCCTCTATTTGATTACTAATGCTTCCCCATAGTCAACTAGAAGAGAACGGATATTTACTTGACTTTTGCTTAACATTGCAACCCGCTTGTTTGACGAGATTTCGGTTGTAAATATTTGCCAATCTGTCACCAGCAATTGACTAATAAAATCCTAGAATACTCTTCCTATGAAAGTACCTTAATATGGTGACTTTCTATGGCATTATAAAGGCGTCGTTCAGGAATACTCGTAAGATCGCAATTTTTTCGTAAAAATTGTACTGCAAAAGTTCTTACAACTATGGAAAATTTCTGATTTATTTCCAGAACGTAATTAGATTTATTTAATTAAGCCATTAAATACTCACATTGATATTTATTCACTCTATTCAACTAATTAGTTGATCTGTATGAATTGTTATATTCTGTAATCTGCTATGAGATCAGTTGTGATACATGCTACTACAAATTAAGCTTGATTTTGATGAATACATATTTTCATGATATATATAAACATGATTTACAATCTATACGCAAAGATCTACTCTTGAATCATTGCCATGCTAGGCATGAATAACTCAAATAGAAAATAAAACTATAGATGAAAAAAGCATCTCTGCAAAAAGCGTAGTCAACCTTAGGAAAACCGCAACTACAACTATTCCGTTATTTATATAAGTTGCTCAATTGCCAGCTATATAGATTTATTTGCAGACTAAATAGTTGAGTAAGGTGATGAAGTGATTCACCGCGACGACAAGCTATCAACCAAACAACGCTTAATCTACGTTATCAGTGATTTTATGTAGGGGCGTTTCGATTGTTCAAATATCAAATACGACAATATTTATATATAGACCTGGCCAGACGACACCAGACACTGGATGTACTTGAAAGGAATTCGCAACTTCATTATCTGATTGACTAATCCAGTTGGCCAAGTGCTCTAGAGTTGAGTTTGGCGTTGGCACAATGCAATCATTAATCAGGCACTTTAGGGGAGCAAGTCAGTTAGGGGTGTCAAGTAAATGAATGGTAGGACTTGGCAAATAATACGTTATTATTTATGTATTTCATTTTGCAAACTGAAGCAGCCAAGTGCGGGTGGGTCAGAGGTCAGTCAACCGCTGGAGCCACGCAAGCTGCCAAAAAGTCATTTTTATGTGTCCCACAAAAGGAAACATGCGAAAAACGCCAAAAAGAAAATAAAAACAAGAAACAAAAACAAGCACGACTTGTCTGACGCATTAAGCTGCCAATTTGGGTCTTCACAATTAGCTGCTGGTGTGCTGTGGTGTAGAGCGGCATCAGGATATCAAGGGATATACTCGTAAATTCCAAAGGAATCTATGGGAACGAGGCAGCACGAAAACAGCAGCCGCATTCGTGTGTCCCAGCTCATGTTTGCCTTTTGTATTGTGCTATATATTTTGTTCTCTCAAATTAGCTAAAAATAGTCGCCTGCGGTTCCCCACAACAACAACAACAACAAGGACGACGGCGACGAGGACGACGCCGCTGCATGATGTCCACGCGAGCAGGACATCGACGTCAGCATCCGGCAGGCTCATGAATTTGTTAGCCTAGCACTTCAGCTCAAGTGTCGCTGTAGGCCTCCGCCTCCAGCGGCGGCTTCAACAATTACACACGCATTGCGCATACGCCGTGTATACGCCGGCCATAAATGGGCTGCAGTCGCTGCTGCGTCAACGTCAACGTCGACAGCGACAGCAGCGACGACGACGACGGCGTCGTGGTACTTCACTTCCGTTTCGCTATACGGATAATATCGCATTTAGAATGCATTTCGTACGCGCCTCTTTGATCTGAAGTCAAGCATTCGCACCCATTGCAATTATATTTTCTCAATAGCGCTGCAATTGTTTTGCGATTATTGCGCGCATAAATTGTGCTAAAAGTTTCACCCAAAAATTATTGTACACATTAAGTATACGGGCGCATTTTATTTTGCCGAGCGACGCGGCACGAACGAAAAGTTCCATCAAAAACAAAACATTTTAATTGTTAATTTAGCGAACGCGCGGCAAGCTAATGAAAAACAGTTTATAAAAGGCAATCGAATAACGCAAAGCAACAGCTCAAAGGCGACTAGCCAATACGCTATGCGTAGTCGGCCTACACTGAGAGAAAAGTGGTTAACAAGTACAGAAAATTCCAAATTTTGCGTTGACCACTGCTTAAAGTTTTTTCAGTAAAAAACACAAGGATTTCTAAAGTTCAAATTGCATTCTAAAAAATTTTGTAAATATCTTTATAATTTACAAATTCCAAGTTAGTGATTAATATACATAAATATAGTTAGAATAAATACTAAAATATTATAATTTTTTTCATTAATCAAGGTGAATGTTCTGAGAAGCTCTTTTCTTTATTAATTCGAAATACATTCAGTTTTCTCTCTGATTAATACATCCAAATCTCGCTTAACGGCCTCAATTACGCGTTGCAAAAGGAATTTTTCAAGCATAAAGCAGTTGAGTGCAGTACTGTGACTTCTTTGTTTTTTTAATGCATTTTTTAAGTGTGTGCACATTGGGCTAATAGAATTCGCTGCTAAATGCCTGTGTGGCCCTTAAGTAGAAATGACGTAAAGCATTCATATTGTTAGCTCAATGCGTATTTGCCGTGGGAGCCGTTAGCGCTTTTGACAGCTGTGTACTTCTGACTTTGATTACGCTAGAACGTTCGATTGGTTTAATTTATAGAGTATTTGGCTCCACGCACTCACTTGTGCGCACAGTCGACGTCGACACAAGCAGCAAAAGGCGACGACGCCGTCGTCGACCACCAGCAGTGAATTTCGCCGAGCAGCGGCACACAGTCGTGTCGTGTGGCCAACTGTTGAGCTTCATCGTCGTCGTCGTCGTCGCAGTCGGCAAGGAACTTTGGCCACCAGCAGCATTCAACATTCAGCCCACCCACTAGAATAAGTAGCAACGGCAGTCGAAGTCGCAGCCGCAGAGCAGTCGACGCCGCCTCGTTGTCAACGCTGTTCTGTTGTCGTCGTCGGCGTCGTCGCCGTTATCGTCGTTGTTTGGAGTCGTCGCTGTCGTGTCGTAGCGTAGCAAACTTTGCGGTTCGTCATTCTATATCGACGGCTCGCTGCAGACGGTGCACGGAACGTAACAATAGCAAACGTAGCTGCAACGTAGTGCTCCTCTCTTGACGCTTCGGAAATCGGCGCGTGCGTAACTGGCAAATACTTGCAGTCGCCTCTCTATATGTATAAGCGTGTGTGTTCAATCCCTGCTTAATGACCAGATTGGCGTGCGATCGTCGTTCGTAACTAGTTTCCAGTTCCACAGCCGCAGCTGGTGCAGTTGTCGTGTGGCAAAGTGGCAACTAAGGCAGTTAGACCGACAGATAAACAGTTGACCATTGCAAATAAGTAAATAAATAGATAAACAAAAATATTTGTGGCACACGAAATTGCGATCATTCATCGAGTGCAGCATGACCGAGGCAAATCTCACAATGCTCGATCGCTTGAATCTCAACGCCGTGGTGGATACGGTAATCGCGAGCAGCGGCAATAGTTCAGCTTATACGTCATCGCAGACGTTGTACAACAATCGCAAGAGGTTGATACTGAGTTTGATTGTGATGGGACTCGGTGTGCTGGGCAACTCTTTGGCCCTCATTATTTTGGCGCGTAAAAAGCACAACAAAAACAGCAAGTACACGTTCATGTTGCGGTAAGTTGAATAAATGCGCAAATACACACATGCAATTGTTTATTACGTATACGTACTGTGTGCCACTCTGTTTCTGTGCTTCTGTGCGGCTGTGTGTCAGTGCAGTAATAGTTGTCAAGTGCTTTGGCTTGTTCATGGCGAGTTCATGGCAGTTGTCTCGGGGTTTGTTCAACTTGCTGGATATTGTGCGGGTCTGATTTGCATTCGAACCAATCACCGTCAATTTCAATTGGCTATCTTATCATAGCGGCCGCCAGTTTAGCCTACAAACTATTCTTAGTGTATCTGTTAGATAGCAGGCACAAACGTTAACATATCCACAGCATATTTATCATCATAATGCCGCACATTAAATTAACTCCTGCTTCCCACTCGCCCGCCGACTGTGAGCCAGCATCAATTTTCGCATTGAATTCAATTTGCGCTGGAACAATAAACAAATCAGTAAACTGCGTAGAACAGCAATTTGAGAAGACTTCACATCGCAAATTCCCAGCACATCGCCATCGCCGTCGCCATCACCATCGCCATCGCATAATAAAATGAAATTATCCTTGCCGCGTGTGTGTGCTCTCGAGTGACAAAACAGCTTTTGATCTTGGCTTAATTTGATTGATGAATATGTGTGGCACGCTCGACACTTGACGTTGCATTATTTATAGACAGTCGTCCGATGCGGGACTACAGATTCACGTGCCGCTTGCTACTTGGCGGCTATTGCCGATTGATTCAGCAAAAATGCTCTTGTCAATTTGCGATTCGCCCTAATGGAAAATCTTGTGCTCGACTCGTGTGCACAAAAAGTTTACAACCCGACCATAAATCGCATTTGTAATTACGAATCGCGACTTTTATCTATATCTATCTATCTAGCATCTAACATACGTGTATATATGTCTGTGTGAGTGTGTGTGTTTGTTTCACTCTCGTCGCGTAGGGATTAGATGCGGTTACACTGTCAATGTTTAGTTCAATAATTACGCCAAATATTTAGGTTTTTGTGTATAAACAATTCACGCTCGATTTTCCTTTGGCTGTCGAAAGCTGAAAACAATTATTCACAAAGCAGAGACAAATGATTTTCTTATGTGTGTCGCATGACAATCTATTTTCTCTGCGGCTGGAAAAAAAACAACAGCAGCAACAAAACAACAACAATATTGAAGTATTTTAGAGACAGTCACTGTATTTGTCTGTTTTGCTCCACATAGTCAAAGCTCAATACACGAATTTCGCACACACTTCGCGAATTGTTAAGAAAATCATCAATTTGCAATTAACTCAATGATTTCCATGCTTGTAATTTGATATTTCAATAATCTCATTGCCACTTTCCGCTGTGAACTGAACTGAAGATTTTTCAAGATTATTCACATTTTTTCACGTATTCCAAATTTTTTTAAAGGTTGCCCAATTAATGTAAATTTGCATAATTTCCCAAAAATTCTCTTCATTTGTATTTCTGGCGTCTGCGTAAAGTTGATTTATTGTTAATTGACATGTAGATACAATTTATTGTGAGCGAAATAATCATTTTAAATAAACATTAATTCAGAAAATATTATCAAGATTAACATTAATACTTTGATATTGTATATGTGAGCAATTATTTGAACTTAATATTGAGTATGCGTAACTCAGTAGCTCGCTAAAGCTAATATAAAGTATACGTAACTCAACTGCTTAAAAAGTGTAATAAATGAACAGATATTAGCTATGAAAGTATTTTCATTATAAAGTTATAAAATCGATGTTTCATTTATAGTTTTATTGTCATAACTATCAAAATACTATTGCTATAATATTTAACGCCAAACAAGTTGGGAAGGGTATTTAAACAGCTTGCAAGCTCTCGAGTTTTCAGGAATTTTGGTTTACATCATGAGAAATTGAAAATAAATGTAAACGCCTTGGGGGAATTTCGTTGTAAAGTGAAACTCCCACATGAGCGATAGAAAATAAAATTGGAGAATTCGTGTTCATTTATTTGCATTGATATCCATAATTGGTTTCCATGCCAACTTACTGCCAAGTTTGACTGTGAAATGTCACACGGAAGTGCATTAAGCCCAAGTGTCAAAAGTGTGAGCAAAGATAGCAAAAAGTTGAATTTGGATGCCTGCCATTAATCGTATTTGGCGACAGATGTAGAAACACAATCTACGCTAAAGCAAATACAAATACAAATAGGACAACAGTGAAGCACTGTTGAGGTACTTATTGTCAATTGGGACTCTGTGTGTGAGGCTGGTCAGTTGTAGAGTTGGCAAACTGTGAGCATACGACGCAATTTGCGGGCAATCGATAAAGTTGGCGAATTATTGATGTGACATCATTAAATGTATTTATTGTCTGGAAAACTTTAATTGCACTATTTACGATCCTAGAAGAAAAGGCAAGCGTTGAGAGCACACGTTTCCCTTCGTCTGTCCTTTCTCGCATCCACCCACGTGGCTAATTTATGGACGCACTTACAACGCTTGACTAATCCCACATCCTTTGTGGCGTCGTTTCGCTTTTCAGCTGCCTGGCCACAAACGATTTGATTGGGCTGCTGGGCACGTTAACGACGGCGCTGGTCAAATACCACTACCAGGACGAGGAGCTGCCGTTTATAGTGCGACTCGACTGTATTGGGCATGTGGTGTGGCGTTTCTTTGGCGTCAGCTCTGGCTGCATTGCGGCCGTCATGGCCGCCGAGCGCTGCATGGCCTTGGCGCGACCCTTCATCTACCACAAGGTGAGTGGTGTGGCAAGTTGGCACTAAGCGGACTGTTCATTGATATTGATACATTTGTTGACCTGCAGCACATCACCTACGAGTTGATATTGAAGTGCATTCTGAGCATTTTGGTCGTCGCCTTGATTGTCACATTTCTGCCATTTTTTGGCTTCGGCGCCTACATTGACGAATCGAATCCGGACAAACTGAAGTGTATACGCTACCGCGACGCGCCCGGCATGATTAACAAATCCTACTCCATCTTCTTCATGGCCTTTGGTAAGTCGTACACTGATTAATTCTTGGCTTCTATTTAAATTTGTGCTTTTTGCTTTGCAGGCAGCTTGTTGTGCGTGCTGATTGTGGCCTGCAACTTATTTGTGGCACGCGTGCTGTGGATCATTGGCCAGAGTCGCACCACCAAGCACCACACACAGTACCGCATGGTCAACCAGAAGAGCGTGCGCACCATCGATCCCGAGAGCAGCAGCGGCACCACACTCTACCAGGCCCAGTACAGCACAAGCCACAATGCGCCCCCGCCGCGGCAATTCCATCACAGCAACAGCGTCACCATGACATCGTCCACCTCGCCCGACGAAATCAAGTTCGCCAAGCTCATGGCGTTTCTCAGCCTCTCCTTCGTCATCTGCTGGATGCCGCAGATGGTGAGTAGTTTCCCCTAAACCCCAAACCCCCCTCCATAAATCACAGAAGCATAATCTAAATGGATTTGCATGCGCTTCTAGATTGCCATTCCATTGGCCATACGTGAGAATCGCGTGCCCAAATCGCATGTGTTCTTCATGATAGCCGACGTCCTAATGGCCATCCACTTCACCCTCGATCCTTACATCTATGTGCTGACGCGCACCAAGAGCATCAACTGGTCGCTGATCGGTTGCATCAAGCGCTGGCGCTGCGGCTGGCGTGGCGGTCGCTTGCAGCGCTCGCAGAGCGATCAGAGTCGCATCCGCACCACGACAACCGAGCAGAACACGCTCGACTTCAACTGACTGCGGGCCCTCTGCAGTCGTGGTCGAGAGTCATCTGCGACGAGTGCTGTCTGTGAGCGATAATGGATAACACAAGTATCTCAATGCTGTGGATACCGCTTCTTTAGCCGACAAAGGAGCCGAGTGTTCCGCATTTACACTTAAGCCATTAACCATTAATCATTACCATTACCATTACCATATCAGGGCTGAACTACATACTCTATTACGTGAACACCTGCCCACAACGCCCCACATTCTTCCTCTCCTCCCACAGCACCGTTCACATAATCTCAAACAATCCGCACACAATTTGTACAATAATTTTGAATTAATATATGAATAGTACTTAATACGAATAAAATAAATGATATATACAAATAACTATATACTATGCGACTAAAATTAAATATCAACTAAAAGTCGACTTGTAAAAAAACTTGTCAATAAAGAAACTACTCTTAAGTATCTTAAAAACTCCAGAATTCTAAATATTCATTTTGCACACGAATTTCAAATAGTTCTTCGCAAGGCAGTGAAACAATATATCAATCCTATTCAGAAATATTCGGGCAAATGGAAATATATGTCACACTTTCTTAAATTTGCAATTGAAGCGTGCTTAAAAACCCTTAATTAAATCAATTTAATCAAAATTCACCCGAAAAACAAAAATTTCCTCCATATATGCAGTATAAAATAGAAAGTGTCAATTTTTCTTGTACAAGTAAGTTTTTATTTTAAAATTTAATCATTACATAATTTGAATGCTTTTTGTTGTTTGTTTTTCGTTTTGTTAATTTGTTGTATATGGTTTAGTTTTATCTTCTTTGAGTGTTTGCAAACGAAGACACAGAATCTTGCGAAATATCCAGCCGTGATTCATGCCTGTGTCCATTACAAAAACGTTTATGCAAAATGAGGTGAAAATGTCACTACAGAATAGTTCGGTTTGTGGGGGTGGGGAAGTGGGGGACGTGGAAGAATCTCCCACAAATGTTTGGGTGTGGAAAGTGTTGTAAGAGTAATGAATACATAACCTTAAGTTATGGTTAAATATATGTTTTTAAATGGTATTGTGTCTTATGCCCAGGTATTGCAGACCTCTCTTTCGCCACCTCTCTCTCTCTTTTTGTGTCTCTCTTTCTGTATATATCCCTCTCTAGTATCGGTTATAGCGACCACGCGCACGATTGCGCTGCGGCGTTGCCTTGGGTCCAGCGGCTGGTGA
This sequence comes from Drosophila siamana, assembly GCA_035047445.1. Classification (NCBI taxonomy): domain Eukaryota; kingdom Metazoa; phylum Arthropoda; class Insecta; order Diptera; family Drosophilidae; genus Drosophila; species Drosophila siamana. The sequence goes on along the minus strand of JAWNPP010000137.1, from coordinate 157,917 downwards.
TGCAGCCGCAGCAGCAGCAGCAGCTGCCACGGCACGTGGCTTCTTGGCTGGCGACGGAGCAACCTCTGGGGTGGCAGCAGCCGGTGTGGCAGCCGCTGCAGCTGCAGCAGGAGCTGGTGAGGCGGCAGCGGCGGCGGCAGTGGGGGCAGCAGTTGTGGCTGGAGCAGCCTTAACTGGAGTCTTGGCTGGCTCGGGTTTGGCTGGCGTTGCTGGCTGTGCGACGGGAGCGGGTGTTGGGACTGGAGTTGGCTCCGGCTCGGGTTCCTGCTCAGCGTCTGCCTCGGGCTCCTCTTCCTCCTCATCTTGGGCGTCCATCTCCTCGCCGTTGTCTTCACCAGCGACTTCCTCGCCACCCTCCTCCTCACCCTCGGCGTTCTCGGCCATCTCGAAATCCTCATCGTCACCTGTGGCCTCCGATGGATCGTAGAGCTCACCTTCAGCACCCTCGGCGGCCTCCTCGCCAGCGCCCTCGACAGCTGGAGCCTCAGACTCCTCGACCTTGCGCTTCTTGCGCTCGTTCTCCTCGATGGCGGCGGCGGCGCGCTTTTGTGCAATCTTGGTATCGCTCGACTTCTCGTTGATGAACTTAAGGAAGTTGCGATGATGGGTGGCTGTGCGTGAGTGAATCTCAGCGGTGACGTCTGTGTCAAAGAACTTGCTGCAGACAGCACACTCGAAGCACTCGAGCTTCGAGATGAGGGCGGCGCCGACGGGACGCTGCCAATTGTATTTGGGCAGGCGAGTGTCCACCTCGCTGGGGATCTCATCGCCCTCGGCGTAGTCAAGAATACAGTCCTCGGCATCGACGGGCAGCGCAACCTCTTCCTCCTCTTGGCTTTCGTTGAGATCGTCACCCTCCTTGGTCTCGTCGGCAGCCTCCTCAGCCTCCTTGGGCTCCTCGCCGTCGGCTTCTTCGCCCTCGGCGCCCTCCTCGCCGTCCTTCTTGGCTTCGGTGGCTTCCTCACCCTCCTTCTTGGCGGGCTTCTTCTTGCGCTTCTGTGGTGGACGCAGGTCGCGTGTCTCCTCCAAGGCTGTGCTGATGGGCAGCGTCTGTCGCTTACGTTCGCCGACCTTTGTGTTATTCTCGGCTGCCTTCTTCAGATGGTCGGCCGACAGCAAATGGGTGTCGTAATCGATGCGTGTGGCAAATTCCTTGTTGCATTCCACGCACTTGGGATGCAAGAACTTCTTCAGCTGCAAATGACCTTCGGACTTGCGATGCGTCGAAATGTGGCCGTGGAAGTTCAGATCGCACATTGTGCAGTAATCCAGCTGCCGTTGTTTGCTCTTGCCCATGCGCTTCAAGCGATCAAACTCAATCGACTTCAGCTGCTCAGCGATCTTGGCCTCCTGTCGTATCATGTTCGCCTTCAGACGGTAGCTCTCCTCAATGCCCTCGCGCATCATCAGATGGGTGCGTCCCTTGATGTGATTCTCGAACGAGTTGGCGTCCCACATGTGCTTCTTGCACAGATGACAGTAGAACATATCATTCGGCACACTAGCGTACGGCGATTCCTTGGGTGTGGCGCTACTTATCCAGCATAAGCGTGGATTACGATTACGGAGAGAGTAAAACGAATGAAAAGAGATCGTATTAGTCAAAATAATGTGCCAGGGATGTGGACATGCGCGTCTGATAGCGTGGCTGACTAGCTTTGTTTGTTTTTTTTTTTTTTTGGGCGGCAGCATAGACGTCGCGCTGAAATGCTTTAGTTAAGGATATCATAGTGGAACGGTGGATTACATTTAAAAATATTTCAATATTATCTTGTGAGGAATGAGTGATTATTATCTATACGGATGCGAGGAGAACTGTCACAAACGAAATACACACTTAGTCCCTCCCACGTGAAAGCACTTAAACAATCGGAAAAAAGTTAATGACGAATCGCGATCGGATAAATTCTTTGGAAATATGTCGAAATTGCCCAGGCAAGTTTAATTTGGCATTCGGAAATCCGAAGATGAAACAAAACTAATAACGTATTCCCCTCGGGCAGTAGTAATGAATTCAAAATATGCAAAGCACTGAAACAACAAAACAAAAGCAAAATAAAAACAAAAATATAGTTGAGTACGTATATGAGAACAATTAACAATCAATCTGAAAAATATTTCGTTGATCAATCCATGCCATACTACAACCCGGTACGCTAACAGACGCCAACGACCAGAAAGAAAAGGATGTGTTTCGTCTATTCAAAACATAATGTAAAAAAGAGGACTGTTAACTCATCCACTTGTTGGAAATTATTCGTGTTTTTATATCTATATTTTTTTTGAGAACTTATCAATATTTTATATTGTATTTGTATCAGATGCATTCGAAAAATTGGAAATCAAGTAGTTAAAAATATTTGCATTTTTTTGTTCAGAAAAATTGATGCATTGATAAAAAATTATTTGTAGAATATTATTATTTTTTTTTAGGAAATGAAAAATCGCGCATTGAGCAATTTTTCGCTGTCGGTTGTATTTTGGTAAAATGTTGTTTTTTTTTTATTTGTAAAGTAGTTGTAGTTGTACTCTTACCTCTCAATTTTCTTTTCGCCAGGAGTAATTTCCTTCTTTTTATTAGTGTTGGCATTTTTAGCCAAAAGTTTCTTGGCACGATCAAAAGCATTCTGCTTACGAATGCCGCCGGCGCCCTGCTTTTGGGGGGGCTTGGGACCACCTGTAACGCCACGATTTTGGAAACCTCCTTGGCCACGACGATTATTGAGACGATTGCCGGCACCGCCACCGCGATTGACCATCTTTATCATTCATTATGTTTGTTTCGAGCACATACATATTATTTTAGGATTGTAGGTTTTTCGGGTTTTACAATACATTTAAGTAGTAGTAGTTGGTAGAGATAGGTTGGGTGGTAGGTAGATAGTGATAGTATTATATATATATAATATAAAAGATTCGAACAGTTTGTAAATTGGTAATTGATAATTAATGGAAATATGCATGGAATACATGGAATATTATAGATCGTGCGATCGATATCGAATATTCATCGTTATCGTAAAACAAGTAATATAGTAGCAAAATCAATCGTTATGAAATTTACAATTACAAATTGTCGTCAAGAGTGATTCAAAAAAATAATAGCAAACGAGTTGACACATGTGATGGCATTTTAACCATTTACAATATTTTTGTTTTTAGTTTTTCGTTTTCGTTTTTTCATTGATTGGAATGGATTTAGTTTTCCATTTTTGACGGTGGGGTGGATGGAATTCAAGAATTTTGTTTTAAAGATACACACACATATAAATATATATATATATATATATATAGAAGAGTAGTTGATATAATTTAAATATATATATAAAAGATATAGATAAACAGATGTATATATATAATATATATTTGGTCAAATCAGCGGAGCGGTCGCGCAATCAGTCGACGGGGATGGTTTTGTTGTTGAAGTCGTTGGCGTGGCGGCGCGTGGCGTGGCATTATTTTTATATATATTTTTGGAGGTGTTTAGACATTTTGTGTTCAACACAAACGAGCGGCATAGAAACATGGAAACCGAATTTAGGTTTCGATTTCGAGTGAGTTCGATCAGAGCAGGAACGTTGAAGAAGAGTGGCGATGCATTTGATTTGATTATAGTTTGGTTTTTTTAGTTTTAGTTTGATTTGGTTTGTTTTCGGTTTAGTTATATTTTTTTGTTTGCAAGTTGCAGTTGCAGTTGCAGTTGCACCATCAATCAGTACCAGTACCAGATCGGATCGGTTATCAGTTTCAGAGCAGAGCAGATTAGAAGAGTTCAATCAATCACAATCATTTCAATCAATCGGTGGCGTCGCATTGGAAGTGACATCGCATCGCAATATTTATGTGTACATTACGTTTTTTTTTTGTGCGTTTCATGTTGCGTTTTATGCAATTCGTGTGTTGCAGCGTTGCATTAATTATGTGTTGATTTGCGTGTTGCAAGTGTCGCAAAATTTGCCATGTTTACACACGCATACATATACATATACATATATATATAAATGAAGTTTATATTGATTGTTTTTTTTTTTTTTGGTTGTTGTTTTTTGTATTGTAAAATTGAGTTCATTTGGCGGTTTATGCAATTTTCGCACATAAATAATAAAACAAATGATAATTTGCATAAACATTGCCCCGGTGAAGAGACAACACAAGCAACAGAAAACGGAGACATGGCAGCGAACACAAGAGCAACATTAGCAGCAACAACAGCAACAATGTGGCAGCAACATTGCCCAGCAACGACAACAAGCACATTATTGAATGCACGCAGTGACGACAACAACGTCGAGGAGACGACATCGGCATTTGATATATATACATAGGTAGTATATATCGGCACAATGGATGCAGTCGAAATGCGTTTTTGATTCGATTCGATATATTGCGTTTTTGAGATTGCATCGAATATTATTTGGTTTTTTCGTTCGTGTAGAAGAGAATAAAAATAAATATTGGTAAATTAGCAAAGTTGGTGAATTTGTAAAAATCCAAAGATTTTTGATATTGATATTTTTGGTTTTTTTGTTGCTATTTTGTGTTTTTTTTTTTTTTTTGATTTCTTGTCTTGTAAATTAATTGCCTACACATAGTAAGTACATCTCTAATATGAAACATATGAATTAAATTACTTTTTAATCTATTTTATATGCAATCATTATTGTATCATCATCATACTCTTTTCATCTTTAAATGGAACAATTGTTGGCGGTACTTATATCTCGTGGTACAAACAATCAAATTCAACAAATTGTGCAATATTCGAGCCATTCATACACACTACACACACAAACACATATACAAACGAAAAATATGCATTTAAAATGGAATAAATGCGTTTTTATATCGAAAACCTCCACCTTCTCCATTTCTCATCCATACACAATTTCCATATAAGTAGGGTTCTCTTATTTTCGCAAATTTGTTGAATTGTCATTACTTTTATTTTTAGTATGTTACTAAAATTACGCGCTTTTTGTTTTGCTTTTTTTTCTATTAAATAGCATACAACAACTATGCTTAAATAAACTGATTTAACCAAAGTCTTGTGTCATAACAATAAAGAGGATTTTTTTGTTGTTTTAATTCTTCAGTGGATAGGATGAGCAAAAGTTATAGGCCGACATCTGCTGACCTGACTATCGATTTAGTTTAACTTGATGTGTTGGCAGAAATTTCACTTTTTATTTTTTAAAGACAAGAAATAAAAGCCGGAGATAGGCAAAATACAAATTAATTGGCTATCAATCAAGTTAATTGCCATAATTGATTGCTATTTTAATATGTATTATGTTCAGATATTGAACAAGAAAACTTTGTAATAAATATTACATAAATTGACACAAGGTAATTTTAAGTTAAGCTCAAATATCCAAAAATAAAATTTAATTTGAACAACAGCATATTGATAAGAATTATGCTCAGATAGCTACACAAATTCAAGTTAAATCTAAAACGAAGTTCAACTCTGCATCATCTCATTCACTGGAAAATTATTAAAGGAATAAAATAAAAGAGGAATTCAGCTATTGGCAGCTAGAGAGAGACCATTATGGTAACTGAAGCATAATATACATACCGGTCCGCCGCGTTGATTGCGATTGCCCATGCCACCGCGTGGCAAGTCCAACAACGATGGGGGCTGGTTTCTGAACAGGTTGTTCAGCAGATTGTTGGCCAAATTGATGGCCTGGGCGTTCATCTGGCCGCCCCCTTGGCGCATATTGTTGCCAAACTGTCCGCCGCCGGGATTCTGCGACTCCCAAGGTGACATGTTCATGCCGCCCATCCGATTGGCGCCCATTGGGCCGCCATACTGGTTGCCACCACCGCCAAAGTTGCGATTGCGATTCTGGTTGCCGCGGAATGCCATGTTTCCCTTGTTAAGATTTCCCAACTGTTGTTGCGGATTGCCGTTAATCTTTACACTGTAAGCAAACACGAAAAGAAATACGTTAAAAATGCATTTCGTATTTTCCCAGCTTCGGGGATATTTGCAATTTATTGCATTTTCTTTGCAAATACACAACTCGGCATACCTGGTCATAATTTTGAGAGGATTTGTGGGATTGTTGGAAATTGGAATATGAGTGTTGGTGTTTGTTTGAATGTGAGCAAAATGCAGGTAGTGTGAGTGAGTTACAACAAAGCGAAAAGCTAATAAAAATGATAATCTCGCAGGCGCTGAAATAAAATAACGGCACAATACACATAAACGTTTTGAAAAGAATGCAAATAATTTTTGTTGATGTTAGTGCAAAAAGTTAGTCCATATGGTTAAAATGCATTAGTATGTATTCACAAGATTAATTTGTTTACATGTATTCTGTCAGAATGTGTATGTATCTAAAGGGTGCACGACCCAAGCGCAGATACACACACACACAGGCCAGGCATACAAATACAAAGACGCTCGCAAAGCATCATCGCAAATAAGGGTAGCGCACATACAACGCCTCCCGTTGCCAATGAAGTACATGACGTAGTAATATGCATGTGATGCACACATATATCTAGAATGTGCTACCTGTTTCAATTCAATAATGTGCAGAAAACAATGTTCAAAGAAATGAGCACAACAAACTGGTTTCGACACTTTGAAATTTAATAACCGACTAAAGAGAAAAAGTGGCGACAGCCAAGAGAGAGAGAGAGAGAGATGGCAGAAGGTGAATGCCTATCTAGAAAAAAAAACTAAGATGGCGGCTCCGCAATTCGTGTGCGTGTGAGAGACACCGCCAAGCGCTGAGTCAGAAGCCGGCGATATGAAAAAATAAAGCTTCCAGCTCTGTATTGCAGATATCGACAGCGACGGAAAATATTACCAATTTTGGCGTAACCGTTACTGCATATAATCTGTTTTAATGCTCATTATATGTTTATTGCCCACTAATTATTAGTCACTACAGCTACTGTACTTTTTGTTAGAGCTAATATTGCATAATACATTATTGCAGTAAATGCAGATTAATGGCTTGTTAAATTTGCATCTGAAATTTTCGTCCAGACAGGCAGTCAGCAATGAAAATCAATAATTTCATTGCTCACTCCTGCCGGGGCCAGGCACTTCAGATATAAAAATCCTCCAACAGATACACACATCCCGAAACATTTTCCATATCGATTGGACAAACACAAAATATTACTTTGTACACTTACGTGGATAATTCCGCTGAATCAGTCACTGCTTTGCAATTTTTTGTCGATTTTTCACACGTTTATTAAATAAATATTTTATTTGTATTAAAGATGGCCGTCTGTTGTGAAAATATGATTTTTTCACACACGAACGAGGCAACTGCGTGCTGTTCTACACACACTTACACAAGTAATGTGCACAGCTTACTACGACAACCATGAGCAGTGTGACCGAAAAGTAAACAGGTAAACACTCTGTTTTACATCGGCAAATATACCATTTTCATAACTAGCTAGTTACATATGAGAAATAGCCACTGTTTTTAATGTCATCCCTCGATGTCCCTCTTGTTTAGGCTGAACTAATGGTTATAAGTAATTAAATTGTAATTTTCAATATACCATAGCTTGAGGCCAATCCTAGTCGATCGTTTAACAGTGTTGGAAAACCAATGTAAGTGTTGCCACACTATGTGATTTTGTCGATAAACGGTGTAGCCATTGTAACCATAGTTTGCGCGCCGATTCAACCTTCCATTGACGATCCCAGCTATTAAAATGGAGCTCATTTTTTTGTAAGTTTTTATTAATTTGCATAAAACTGACGCATAGTATCGGTATGCGCCCTTGCAATGTATATTTGAATTATACATACAAAGGGATTAAACATATTTATTATAAACGTTATATTAGCAATAATCGTAATTATAATAGTTTGTGATTTATCTAGCAAAATTACTGCTGGCCTTTTGTGTAACTGTTTTGTTTTAAGTACCACAGCAAATAGTAGATTTCAATAATAAAAATATGGTGGCATATTCTTCTAGGGTGTGGTTTGTGTTTGTGTCTTTTGCTTATTTTGTTTCTACTAACAAAAGAATAGAGAAGCTACTACGGCGAGACATCTATACACACATTTACATATACAAGTACAAGTACAATTACATCCATTATTATGATGGCCCAAAAGGTGCAGTGAAACAGGATATGCAGTGAATCCTTGTTGCTTCTCTCACTACTTTGTGCACGCATCTTTCATTCAGTTTTTGTTAATTCTCTTTTCTTATTCTTTGATATGTTGATATGCCCGAAATACATAAACAACATTAGTATTATTATGCTACCTTTGTTTGTTGTTTGTTTGTCATTTGAAACTGATTCGTGGATTTAACTTGCGCTAATTAACATAGTAACTACAGAAACACTAACCAATAGTAAGTTCGCAATTAGTTTTTCTCTTTGTTACTTCTCTTTTTGTTTTGTTTTTGGGATCGAAATGAAATTTTTGGGAGTGTAACGCAATCGCCGCCTTGCCATCGTGTCGCCAACGCCTTCACCATAATCTTCATTTATTTCAAACAACTCGCACACTTAACGTATTTACATAACCCGCCGACTGTGGCAATTGTGGCGACATCGACATCGAATTCGACGGCGACGGCGCCCGCACCTAGTAGAAGAAGAGCAGCCGCTCCTGGGCCGATGCGGAGAGCAGACGCCAGGAGCGCTTAATGCTCACATACTGAATGAGCGCACGTATGGCAATCAGAAATCCGAAGGCGCAAATTAACCACCATAGCCAGGAATTCTCATGCGATGCCAAGTCTGTCGAATGCTTCACAATCAACGTCCATTTGGCCAGCGACAGCCCGAAGCCCGACAACGCTCCGTAACGGGCTGCGATTGTATGACAGAAGCACGTTAGCATCAGAAAGCCGATCCAGTTAAACAGAAAAGCGACCATAAAGGCCGTAATAAACATGATGTCCGTGCCCAACAAATTGTCCGTCGTCGATAAACTGTTGTCCGGATCGCTGGCATCGATGGCAATGAATGTTAGAGCCGGCTGCGCCGAGCGCACACCGCCGGGTCCATCGCGCAACGGATTCGGAGGCAGTGGCAGCAGCGGATTCGGCGGCGGCGGCAACTGTTGCGTCGATGGTAAGGTCAAAAATGCGGGCGGCAGCTCTCCATTCAACGATTTCTCCATTTGCACCTCCTCGTACGTGGGCAACTTGCCGTGCAGCGCATCCTGGGGCAGCGCCAGATCGCTCTGCGTCTGTGCCGACGGATCGACGGCATGTGTGGTCAACGCCAGCGAGGGCAACTGTGGCGGCAATGCCACCTGTTGGCCACCCAGACCTTGTGCGTCGGGCTCGTAGGGTGGCGGGGCACTGAAGTCGGCCTTGGGCGGACCGAGGGCATCGTCTCCCTGCCCCGAAGGCGGCTGATTGTTGTGCGGCATGACTGCAAAACAGACACACAATTTAGTTAATAAATGAAATATAGAAAATACAATATAGTTGCATCGCTGGAATTGGAAGCAAAACAAGTAGATCAGCTGAGTTGTATAAAAGTCAGTTTTGGTCTTTAGTTGTTTTCGAATTTGTTCTCGCATTTATTGTATTTATTGTATTTTAAACGTTTAATAGTTGTTAACGTGGCACGTATTAAATTATTAAATAATTAGGCATTAAATTAGTTTCAAAAAATCGGCGGCTAGCTGCCAAAATTGCATTGCTCTCAGATTTTATCATCCTGGAGGGAAGGCACTTCTTTCAAGGTTTTTTTTGGGTTAAAAAGATACCACAAAATAAAAGTCAAGTCGATTAATACAGAAAAACAAATTAAATATAAAAGTTGGACAGTTTAAAACAGATGAAACGAACGAGAGGCACAAAGACATTCGCTGCAGTTAGTTATCGTTGTAGTTCAATGCCTTGCTCTCTCGTGGCTTGTAGCCGACTGAAGGTACGCCTGCTCCAGGGTCAAAATGCGACCATGATGCGGTCCAAATGGACGTCGCGCTATGCGCAATGGCTTTAGCCCGTCCACCTCATCGACGCAGGCATTCTCGAACGCCATGTCCGCCACATCGTTGCCACCACCACCACTATCGTGCAGTTTCTGCTTCGCTTGCTTCTCATGCCGCAAGTACAACACCACACAGCACATGGCCATAAAGAGGACGGCGAGCGTCGCGCCACTCACGATGCTCGCCTTCTCGAGCATCACACGATTTCGGGTGGGCAGAAAGCTGCCATCGATCTCCTTGTACTCGCACCGCGGTCCCATAAAGCCGAGCGCACACTCGCAGTTGTAGAGCACCTCGTTGTGGATCTCCACGGTGAAGCAGGTGGCATCATTCAGGCAATACCAGGCCGCGTACGTGGGCGGGCAGCGAAAAATTGGGAATGTGACATTGGGTCGCGATGGGGTCGTCAATGCAATTACATTGTCGGGCGGCGTCGACGGTGCGATGGTGGTGGGGTCAACGGATGCCTCGGGCGGTGCCTCTGGACGAGGTTTGGTAATGGCACGCGAAGAGCAGGCGGCGGTTATTGATAGGCAAGCGCAGGCAATTAGCGGCAGCAGCAGCAGCAGCGGAGCTCTCATCTTTGACACGAGATCAATTTTTGGAATTTTTTCTTAGCGGCGCATGGCAGCAGGCGGAAGGAATGTTTGTGGTGGTGGTGGTGGTGTGGTTGGTTGGTGATGTGTATGTTATCGTTATCGCTAACGCTATATCGATATCGAGTTGTTGTAGTTTTGCTTTTCTTTTTTTTTTTTTGGTGCGCTGCTGCAACAGAATAAAAGCAAAGGTGCAATTAAAATTCAACTTAAAATTCATAAAGTCTGCTTGTGTGTGTTTGTGCATGAGTGTGAGTTGTGCCGAGTGACTGTGCGTGTGTGTGTATGAGTGTTTAGTGCCTGCCTGCTAGGCCAGCCTTGCCCTCATTCTCATTCACACACTGTCTCTCTCTTTCGCTCTCTGTCTGTCTCGCCCTCTAAGCTTTTTGCACCTCGCGTTGCATTGCACCCCGCCCCGCACGGTTTGGGTAACGAACCTGAGTGGAAAATAACAAAGCAACTTATTAATTATCGAAACAGCAAAAAAAAAAACAAATTCAAGTTTTACAAACTAATACACAAATTACACAGTTTATTTACCTGCCAGCTGTTTTTTTTTTCATTTTTGTTTACACAGTTTGCACTTTTTTTTAATTATTATTATTTACACTCAGAACATTTCACAAGGCAGGCGAAAGTAGCCAGGTTCATTCAATGCGCACTTGAACGAAACACGCGAGCTTAACAACTATGACATTAGTACGCTGTAAGATACCCTGTACTGAAAATCTATCAAATTCTTTATTGTAACTTTTTGATCTATCTAGGCACAGCCCAAAGGTAAAAACTATGAAATTTTTTCTTCCTAATGCAAGCAAGAAAATAGTATTAATTTATTCGGCTGCCCTCTTTAATTAGTATTCCTCCTTTACAAGCTTGTAATTTGCTTAATTAGCGGGTAGTTGCTCATTTACATATGATAAATACCTTATGTTAGTCCTTGACATTAACGGCACTTGGGCGCCTCGTAAAACCGTAGTAAAACAACAAAAAGTAGTCGTAGACACGTGAAAACTGTGTGACCAGCGTAGCTCAACAAAACTGGCAGTCTGTCAGTCGACGGCCGGCAAGCGAATGAACGAGTGCAATTAGACTGACCTTTTGCTGAATTGAATGCTCATGTGAATACAATTTCGAGTAACTCGGCAACTACATACTATAAATAGTTGCCCTAAGAAATGCGTGGAGCTTATTAGCAAACAATAAAGAATAAAAAAAAAAAAACTCAAAACGCCCTAGGGAGCTGATGAAGAAAAACGCAAACACGCAAATGCTGCGCAGTTTATTCAGATTTCAGTTTCTAATGCGGGTACTCTAATGAACATGCGGGGCGGAGATGGCAGTGGGCGTAGGCACACACACTCGTACACACACACAACTAGGTGGGCAGATTGATCGTGCCGCTGCTTCCTAGTACAGTATCGTTTTACGAGTAACGAGTACAAGTTACAAGTTAAAAGTATGAGTATTTGTACTCATATTACTGCTGTTTTGTAACAGTGTACTCACACACTTGCCTGTGTATTAATTACATGCTAGCCAGATGACGAGCAGCTGACTGGAAGTCTTGCTTGCTTGCTTTGCTGTTGAAATTATCGCTGATTAGGCGATACGAACAACAATGAAATCTCTTGATAAGGCCAACACATTTGCAGTTGACTCACTTTCATTGGAAACACAACTCTCACATTATAAACAAAAAACAATTACTCGAAAATTGCAAACGCAGAGACAGACAGATAAATAAGTGGCTCGACACTTTGGCGTAGGACGTAGAAATATAGCAGCACAGCACAAATATCCACATATATGTATACTTAACTATGCATGTGACTGGGTGTGTGTATATATGTATATGGCGTGTTAGGCAGGTAGGCAGTAAATTGTTGGATTACAAAAGCGGAGAGAATTTTGAAGGTCTCGTGTGTTGGTGTTGATAAGAAATTTGAGAGAGAACGACAGCTGCAGTTCTTCTTCTTGTTGTGACGCAGCAGGTGCGAATGATGCAGACACATACACACACGTACCTATGCAGCTGCGCCCTAAACCAGTTAAACGAGACATGAACTGCGGCGGAAGTTGCCTGCATCAGAGACCTTAAGCAGAAGTTTCCGTCTAAAATGCATGAAAAACTTGAATGAACAAGCATACACACACAAATACAAATAAATGCGTGTGTACTAGAACCGTTACCCAAGCAGCATCCATGCGGGAATAAGAGAGTGAGATAGAAGAGGAACAAGAGCTTCAAAACTTCGTTCGTGCTCATGCAAAAGCTCAGCGATTGCTGTTGTTCTTGTGCAAGGGCAAGAGAATTAATTCCCTGGCACTTGTTGAAAAATATAATTCAAACAAACAAGGTGCACAATACTTTTTATTGCAGTTAATAAATAACATTCTCACACCGTGGCGAAGTATCAACAACACAACGTTATGTGCTTATTAATTTAATAATCAAAACACAAACAAGACAATACACACGCATTTGCACCTACACAAAGATACGTAACAGTATCGTGTGAACATCTGCGTATGCATGTGTTTGTGTGTATGTACACACATCTCTTCAAGATGTTCCCCTGGGCTGTTTCTAACCCCCTCCCACTCACACACGAAAACATTTTTGTAATATTTCTATTTCTGTTGCTCCTATTCGATCGGCTAACCAAGCAACACAACAACTAGAACTCGGCACACTCTCTCAATGCAATGCCTAATTTTATTTTTACAACAATCGAAATTTGGATTTCATATACCGATTTAGGTTTTCTGTTTATTCACCTTTCTATGCGTTCGTTCGTTGATTGAGTTTTCACTTTTGCGCAGCGCGTTCGTGTATCTTCGCTCTCAACACAACAAATTCAGTTATTGATTTGCCAACAAAATAAATAATACCGAGTGCACGCACAATACTGTTTGTTTTCTTTAGCCAACAATTAACTTAAGGCTCACACGTTTCGTTTCTTAAATTTTGAAAAAATTAATATTTCTTTATCAATTAGTTTACTTTTAAGCCGTAAATCGATGGAACAAAACAAATGCGACTACGTTGAGCCCATTCTTCTTCTTCAACGTTTCATTAAAATTCTGCGTGACCACAACTTATTTTTCAAAACATACCAAACTTTGTTTGCGAAATCTACCAAATGCAATTAACTTATGGCATATATGGTTACACTACAGTTAGTGGTCTGGTAAATTTGGTTTAATTTAAGTTATTTTTTTAAATGAAGTCTATTATTAATAAATTATACTATTTTATTAAACTATATTATTATTCAACAATTTTTTTAATTTTAAACGGAATTCTTATGGATGTAGAACAGAGTAGAGGCTAATAAAAATACCCGGTTAGATTGCGGTCTTGAATGCATCACAGTCGATGGCTAATTATCGAGTCGCAACCATCGATAAATCGATAGTCATAATTATATTGTAAACAACGACGTGGTAGTAGAATAAAAAATTTGGAATTAAATATGATAAAATTCGGTTTATCGACATTTGCGTTAATAGTGCTAATCAGCGTAAGTATCCTCCACGGCCCACAACTGTTTGCATCTCATTTATTATGCGTTTTCAGTGTCAACATAGTTATGCCGAATTCACGGCAGCTGATTGCCGGGAGCTGGGTTTCATTAAGACACAGCTAATGTGCTCGAACTGTGAGAAACTCGATGATTTTGGGTTGGAAACTTTGAAGTATGTGTTGTAGTCTATGAAATGAATAAACTGCTTAATACTGATGAAAATCCCGTTGCAGACCTCACTGCAAGCAATGTTGCACTCAGGATCAGCAACCGGCTACACAACGCACTTATGCGAAGGCCATTCTGGAGGTTTGCACCTGTAAGTTCCGAGCTTATCCTCAGATACAGGCGTTTATACAGAGCGGACGGCCAGCCAAGTTCCCCAACTTGCAAATCAAATATGTGCGTGGTCTCGATCCGATTGTCAAGCTACTCGATGCCAGCGGCAAGGTGCAGGAGACGTTATCGATAACGAAGTGGAATACAGACACCGTGGAAGAGTTCTTTGATACGCATTTGGCCAAGGATGGCGGCAAGGAGGGCAAGAGCTCGTACAGCGTGGTTGAGGATGCGGACGATGATGACGACGATTACCTACGCACCAATAGAATATAAAATTGATATTGATATTGTACCTACATTCTACATTCTTTATATTTAGTAGTCAATGTAATAAAGCTAGCCTAGTGTTTAGGAGTCACAGTTGCGAAACGTCTGAGCTTTTTCTTGTGGTGTGAGTTGAGCTTTCAGCGCAGTTTACAGTTTTGGGGGCAGTGTCTTGGCTGGCAGTGCGCTTTGAAAGCGAAGCATGCGCCGCACCGCGGTTTGAGAGTCAGTCTACCCATTTCTAATTTTAACGCATTGTATGTCGAAATTATTGATTCATCATATGAATTATTATGTATATATATATACGTATGTATGGGTATGCATGTATTTTTTATTTGTCGTATTGTTATCAATTTGTCGCAATAACAATGTCTGACTATTGTTGTTTTGGGTATCTAAGCGGTACTTTACCTGACGTCCATACATATGACGTATTAATCCCCCCCGACAGCGCAAGAACTTAAATATTTGCTCAGTCTGTTAAATAGTCATTCACTAAATTGGCAAGGCAAATAACAAAAGTGTTTAATTTGCTTGCGTGACCGCTTTTGCTCACCTTTCGCACTCCGCATTTGTTTCCCAACGGCGCATGTGCACGCGTTTTAGCAAATGTGAGGTTAGGGCTCTGCTGCAGTTATTTTCATGATTCCACTACTGATTGCAATAAATATATGTGCATACACAAAGTACTTTGCTCAATATCGCCTGTTTACGTTTCATTACAATGCATATTCATATTTGTGCTTATTTTATTTATTACGGCTCTAGAACTTGTTGTTGTTTATTGTTTTAATCATAGCCTGATCCACAGTGAGGCAAGGTGTATTTGCAAGGCAGCGATTTTAAATTTCCCATTGGTTGTGTGTCAGCAAATACTGTTGCTGACTGTACTCAACTCAATTATGCATACTAATACTTTCTTTAAAATTTCCCAATATTTTTGTCTCTTTTTATGAAGTACATATATGTGTGAGTGTGTGTCACGCCCTGATGCCAGTCAATAGGATGGCTTGTGATCAATACTAATTGCTTCCCTTATGACTATTAAATGCATATTGCATTATTGTTATGCACAGCAGCTGCTTCTGCCTAGGGACCTTATCATTGTGTGCCATAAAGCGCATTCAACTGTTTGGCAAAATTGCAAACACATACATGTACACACACATGCAAGTATTTACATTCAAAAACACCATTACTCTGTAAGCTCTCCCCCCTATGAAGCGAACGAGCACACAGGCATTGGGCGCTGGCTGCGTCTCGGAATGTCGTTTAAGGCGCCCCCTAGATTGCTAGCACTGTATTACCGTTTCGTCGTCGTGTTGCTGTTGTTTTTGTTATACTATTTCTCTCGTGTTTGCTGATAACATTTGCGCCTTTTGCTGCTAAGAACCGGTCGGCGAAGCGTGCGGGAATGGTAGCACAGCAACAGCAACAGCAGCAGCAGCAGCTTGATAACAACGATAATGACGCTATAGTCAAAGCGTCATCGTTTCTATTAGCGCGACAATTTGATTTGATTTTAGCACTTCATTAAGAACTAACACGAAATGCTCGTCTCTACTACTGCACTACTACAGCGAAAAACTCAAAAAACCGAAAGCTCATACGCTCTTCTCACTCCCACTCCCCATCACTCTCTGGATCTCTTCTCGCGCTCTTTTGCGCGACTTGCCCTTTCGGCGTTGACAGTATCAGCAAAGTCAAAGCGAAAAACGTTATTAAAAATCAAAAGCTTCATTTAGAAATTGCGATTTACGCTTGCTTGCCTTGTCTTATGCTCTCATAAGCACAGGGTATTTTAATTAATACAATTGGTTAAGTAGATTTCTTGTTATGGGGCAAGAACTGATCAAAGCAGCATTATATTATTTATAGCATATACTCATGTCAGAGAGTGGAAATTTTTTTTGCTGATTTTAGCATTTTTTCTATTAAATACTTACACCCATAGCTTATTAATTTGTTACTTGGTCACAAATGCTGCACAACTAGTGTGTATACAAATGAATTATTTATGTTATTTATGTGAATATAAGTCTTGTACTTGTACTGCATTTGTCGTCCTTGTCTGCCGCACTTACTCATGGCTTATGAGTGAGAAAGGTGGTAAATAGGACAAACAGTGTTCCCACACTGAACGTTGGCTACTAAATTTAGCGCACGCCGTAAACTGCGCCGCGCTTATTAACAAAGCGCAAAAAAAAAAAAAAAAAAAATAACAACACTTTTGCTAATTGTAATCTGCAGTCCAACTTGCCCTCTTTGTGTCTGTGTGCAATTAAAAAATGTGATTTTTTTATATAAACATGTATGCTGTTGATTTACATGCTCGTCGTTGTGCTCATAAGTTGACGTGCAATTATTTGCACATTTAATAATTTTAGTCTATGGAATTCCACTGGAGGCGCACGTAGAATATAAAAATTTCCGTGTTTTGATTTAAAATTAAATGTAAGATTTATTTGAAACAAATAACTGTGTTATTACATTGAATATACTCTTATTCCTGTTGCTTGGATTTTTTCTTATTTTTTTTGTTTCCATAATTTAGAAATGTAATTATATATTACATACACAATTACTTAGGTTGTATTGTAATAGTATCATGTATAATCTAATACATACACACTTTTTTCGGTTTATTTTGAACTTTTGACCAGTCCAAAAAACAGCAACAACACAGCAGTAAAAATAACAAAAGTTTTGCTGTTACGTTTTTCATTTTTTTTTATTGTTGCTGCTGTTTCTAGCCATGGCCAGTGTTCTCTCTCTCCCTCTCATTTTAACGTCGTTCACAAATATAATTTATTTTGTTATTATTAATTTTTTCGCATCTTTTTTTTTGTTGGTTTTCTTTTTGCATGGTTTTGTAAAGGATTTAAAGTTTACTTATGTAGTTTATAACTAGAGTTTTACATTGACATTAAAAAAAGGAAAATGTATGTATATTTTATGCAAAAATCTTGTAACTATAATTAACAATATTATTATTATTATTAATATTATTATGTATAAGTTCTGGTACTCAATTAATAAAACGTTTTGCACTTTTAAAGCCTGTTACTCGCTCTTCTTTTGTCGTTTCTTAAAAATTTGTATTACTCGTATTCGCTTAATAAATTTATATATTTATATATACTCTTTACATAATTTCATATTCATTTTTTTCTGTTTCATTTGTGTGTTTCGCTTGAATTGGAATTGGTATTGAAAATAAAAATATTGTGATTTGATTTGGTACGAAGAATTTCATGCGTAAGTTACGGAGTGTGGTAATTATATGATTTAAGACTTTTTATTTGTGGTTTGCGTGTGTTTTATTTATTTTTTTTCATTTGCCACCTAACTAAGTAGTAATTTATATTTAGGTTTTCTTGTTGTAGTTTTGTAAAAAATTTTGAGTAGTTCGTTCTTTTCTTTTGATTTACTTGTGGTTGTAATTTCGTGATGCTTATCGCGTTTTCTCAATTACAGTTAACAGATCTGCAATCATTTGTTTCCACCTGCCTGTCCCGCTGGCCAAATATTTAAGGTGTTTTAGAAACTATATATATTTAGCTATATGTATATGGTAACTATTTATTTTGTGATACTGCAGTTCAAAGACATGGGGGCATGGCGAATCAAGAACACCGCGAAACATTATCTTTCTATTTGTGTTATTCGAAAAGTGGAAGGAACACTTTGAATTTTGGTTTACGTTTTTGAAGATAATGTTAACAGCACAGTAAGGTATCGGTATCGGTATCGGTATCGAGATGTATCGAGCTATCGGTAACGGATCAGTAACGGGTCTGTGGTCTTAAATACTAGTAATTGCTTCGACGGCACGTAAGGGTATTCTCGTTTTTCTCTTTAAGGTATAAATTATATATTTCTATATACAAACATGCGCATGGTGTATACCTGTGTTTAGCTATGGGGACTCCGATTCTAGCGATCATAGCAGTATTATCTGTTATAAATAGTCGGTAAATTGTAGCTTTATTTTTTACAGGAATTTTTCTTTTTTTTTATTATTCTTCTTCAGTTAAATTTTTTGTTTTTGTTTTCATAGAACGTGTACAATAATTTGGTCGTAGGTCTAAGACACTTTTTGGTTTTAATCCTTTTCCATAATATAAATAAATACATATACATGTGCAATGTATATATGGTTATATACAGAAAGTAGCGTTACGTTTGTTTATTTTGTTTTGTTTTTGTTTTTTTTAGAGTAAGTAATATGTAGTTGTAGTTGTAGTAGGTATTTTCGTGACTTATGTGCGTAGTTAAGTAAAATCTGAGACTCGCTGTAAAATATATATCTTTCGTGTTAACGCTTGTGCTTCGGATCGGCATTGAATCGGGCACTCAATGTGGTTTATGGGTGGCGGGAAAAGTGGGGAAAGAAGGGTCAGTGGGGGACAACAAAGGTCATCAAAGTACACTTAATGGCTAAAAGGTATTACGAGCTACACGAAGCATAATCAGGACGTGGACGTGGTGGAGTTAACAAGGATTTTCTTACATCTCTAGGAGGCGATAACTTGGCTTTGACTTAGCAGAAAAACTTGCGGACTTCCTCGTCCAAGTCGCTGGAGTCGACCAGGTCATCGATCACGCCCGGCACTAGCAGCTCCACCACCTCCAGATCCTTTTTATCCCGCTCACTAGCCGCTGCCGCCGCCGCTGCTGCTGCTGCCGCCGCGGCTGTTGCTTGGACATCCGAGATGGGACTGGAGGCGGGCAAAGGCATGGCGGCGCCCAGCAACGTCTCGTAGGTGTCCTCGAGCAGCACGCCGCTCTCGATAGCCGCAACAGCCTCCTCATAGTATCAGTTGAGGTCGCGTCGGAACGTATCCTCAATCGTTGGATCGGCAATCAGTATGGGATTCTGATCCGATAGCATTTGCAGCCCAGCCACATCCATGGGGCCCAGGTCCAAGTCGAGTGTTTCAAAAATCTCACGATTGAAGTCCGCATTCGAGGAGTAATCGCTGAATATAATGGAGGGTATGTTGGCTGTGGTCGGCGTATGGCTTTGCGATTGTCCCTGATGGTGTAGATGTTGCTGGTGGTGGTGCTGGTGGTGTTGTTGTTGCTGCTGTGGTTGCTGCTGCTGCTGCAGATGATTCATGACCATGTTCGAGTTGCAGGCATTGCTCACCGGCGAGCTGCTCGAGAGCGGCGAGTTCGTGTGGTGCGGCGAATTCGTGTGATGCGGCGAATGCATCGGAGAGTGGTGCGGCGAGTGGTGCAACGACAGCGACAACTGCTGCTGATGTTGTTGTTGGTGGTGATGGTGTTGGTGGTGATGATGTTGCGGTGACGCCTGCGCCGACATCGGTATGGGCAGCGGCGAGCTGGGGCAGCCCAGTGGCGAGGGCACCGGCGAGGCGACCAGCGGCTCAACCACACTGCCACCGGCGGCACCACCGTTGCTGCTGCTGTTGTTGTTGTGGTGCTCGCCACGCGGCCCATTCAGACTTGGCCCGCCATTGTGCTGTGTTGCTGCCGTTCCGCCTCCCGCACCATTGCTGTTGTTATTCAGCAACTGTTGTTGCTGCTGCTGCTGCTGCTGTGTTGTTGACGCGCCTCAGGTTGTTGTTGTTGCTGCTGGCCTCGGGACTGCCGCTGAGCTCGTTGTAGTCGAGCAGTTTGCTCTGCTCCTGATACGGGCCATTGGTGCCGTTCCCCGTGGCCGTAGTCGACGTGAAATCATCGAAATCGAGACCCACGAAATTGTTGGCGAAACTCTGCTGCTCTGGCGACGAGTTGCTATCGCCCAGCGAAAAGTTCTCAAAGTGATTGTGAAACGAGGGATTCAGACTGTTGTAGGCGGCATCGAAGGCGCCAGAGAGTTGATGCTGCTGCTGCTGCGACTGCTGCTGTTGCTGCTGCTGCTGCTGCACACGAATGGGACTCGCGGGCGCACTTGTGTGGAGCTCGCTGCCCGAGACGCTGCTCAGCAGGCCGGGCGAGGAGCGTGGACTAGACGGATGTGCGGGCTGGCGGTAGTCGGTCAGGTTGCCGGCTACGGTGTTTGAGGTGTTGTTTGTGTTGGCGCCACTGTTGGCGCCCAATGTGGGCAGCGGACTGAACGACAGATGCGGCGAACTGCTCGCTGGCTGCTGCTGTTGTCCTGTTTGGCTGCTGTTGTTGCTGCTGCTGTTCGCGACGGCGGATGTGGGCGAGTGTTGCTGCTGGTGGTAGGGCGAGGGCGGACCACCGGGACTGAAGGGACTGGGCGACTGATCGCGATCGCGTCGCTGATTGTGCGGTGACATAACCGGCGATAGCGTCTGATGTTGCTGCTGCTGCTGCTGCAGCTGGTGCTGCTGTGATGGTTGTTGCTGCTGCTGCTGCTGCTGTTGAGGTGTGGCGTAGTGTTGCAGCGCTGTGAGATTGGGCAGGGAGCCGGTGTTGGCGTAGCTGGCCTGATCCTGCAGCGGCCTGAACAGCGAGTTGGTGAATTTGGCGTTGTATGGCGTTGCTTGTTGCTGCTGCTGCAACTGCTGGTGTTGCTGCTGCTGCTGTTGTTGTTGTTGCTGCTGCTGTTGTTGCTGATGCAGCTGTTGTTGTTGCTGCTGCTGTTGCTGCTGCTGTTGTGCTTGGGGTTGTTGTTGCTGATGCAGATGCAGTTGCTGCTGCATGTTGTGCTGATGCTGCTGCAGCTGTTGCAACTGCACCTGATGCGGCAACAACGGCGGCTTTCTCCTTGTTGCCTGCGGACTGAAACTGCGTCCGATTTGATGCGGCGAATGAGATCGTTGATGGTGTTGTTGCTGTTGCTGTTGTTGCTGCTGCTGCTGCTGCGGGTAGTTGGCGTGCAAGTGCGAGTTCATTTCGTTTCCAAACCCGCCCTCGGCGGCCACAGCCAGATTCAAGCTGTGGTGCAACGCCGAATCGGAGTTCGAGCGTCGCCAGCTCGTGTCCATTGGCGGACTCAGATAGAGGTTCTGTTGTGTGCCGTTGTTGTTGTTGTTGTTGCCACCGCCACCGCTGCCATTGCCGCTGCTGTTGGGCAGTCCCATAGCATTGATTAAACCGCCCGGTCCGCCCGCACTGCTGCCGTACGGCGAACGATCCTGCTTGCGTTCCGAGGGTCGTCTCATGGGTCCCACGCCCACGCTGCGTCCGCGCGACTCTCGATACGCTGTGGGTGAACCTCCGCCGCCTCCACCTCCGCCTGCTATGCCATCTGGGGAGGCACCACCGCTTGCCCCGCTGCCGTTCCCGCTGCCACCGCCGCTGCCGTTGCCCGCATTTCCGACCGGCGAGGCATTTGCATTGGCGCCGCTCTCGGGGCCGCTCAAACAGCACTCGAGCAGCTTCTGGTTGGCCTGTGTCTCGTCCATTTTTGTGGCATACACCTCCTTCATAATGCGCTCGAACTCCGCGGTGCCCTCCGCCTGCTTCTGCTTCTGCAGCGCAATCTTCTCGCTGAACTTGCGCGGATTTGCCATTGTTGCAGTTGTTGGTTGTGTTGCGAAATTTAGCTCTCTTTGCGGCGCCTGCGGTCAGTCTGCAAAAAATATAATTAGTTTGTCAAATCGAGCATTTTGCGTGCGGCCATCAAGGGTTAACTGCACCACGCTTTAACCCCTCTTCCCCCCACAGCGACCGCGCTTGTTTGTTGCTTTGTTACGCTTTATTATCAGGCGCATCGAACCAAAATTTGCTCTCCCACGAAAGGAAATATCTACGCCGTAAACAAATCGCTGCTTGAATACTCTTAGATAGATAAGTCGGAAAGTTTTAGAGGTATACATGGAGAAATTTAATATTAAAAAGATCGGCTTAAGTATCTAAGGTATATGAATAAGCAAGTTTTTCTTGCAACTTCCAGTCACATTTTTAACCCCAGATTCTTACCAATTAATGTTAGAAGTTTTTGGAAACCCCGCATTAAGGCTTGAAGTGCTTTCCTGGGTAAAACATCATTTTTCTAAAAATCTAAATCATAATTTTCTAAACATCATTTTTCTAACAGTGTGAACAGTCAGTCGAGCGAAAAGTCTGCGTTTTTTTAGTATAAACTGTATTTATTAAATTTTACTATTATATTTGTTCTTTTACGATTTAATTTCCATAAATTTCCATTCTGATGCCGGAGTCACCTTAAATGTTAATTATTAAAGTTGAACATATCATATCTATTACTTGTATTTTTTATTATAACAGGCAACAGATTTTCAAGACTTTAGGCAAGACTCTAATTTAGAAACTTACGAAAATGCTAGTGTATCGATAATTATACATTTTTTGTTTTTATCATATCTACATATTTGTAAGCCTGATAAAGTCCGAGTCATGGCTGAAAAATGCAAAATGAGCCATAAATGGGGGCAAAGTCTGCTGGCGAAGCAGCGTGTTTGGTCAGTCGCGCATGCAACGAGCGTGTTAGGGTATTGCTAATGATTTGGGGTGCTGTGGGGCTTTATCAATGTGTCAGCGAACGAGCGCTGATAAGGCAGATAGTTGGCCTAACAAATCAGACATAGCCATAGTCGTAGCCGAAGCGCTCTCCCTCTCTTTCTCTGTCTGTCTGTCTTTCTCTCTCTCTCTCTCTCTCTCTCTCTCTATGGTCGTCGTTCACTCCACCTCTTTCTCTTTTTTGGCGCTATCTCATTCTGCGGCTGTGTTGTCTCGCTGTGTCTCAATGCCATTGCATAACGAGCACGATATGTAAAAAGGGCGGGAAATCGCGCAGTTCCGACCAAAGTAAACAACGCGTTTTATATAGTTCTTTGGAACTGTCTACAAGGTTGGGAACCCTGAAGGGGGATGACCACTTAGTTCAGTAGGGCTGCGACAACCTGCAGCTGCAATATGCAAATGCTTTTGCGTAGCGAATTGAAATTATTTTGCATTCATTGATTCGCTTTGCACCAGGGCAAAGTTTTCAGTCACAGTTGAAGGGCATTTTTTTGTCTTTGTTTTGTTTTGTTTTTTGATTTTTTGAGGCGTCACAAACGCATCGCATTTGGATTTCCAGTTTCGCCTTTCCTTTTTCGATTATGCTCCCAATATAAAATACAATATAAACTATAGTATATAATAATATCGATCCAGCAATCATAAACCAGTTCCACAGCTTCACCACATCAACCTGATCTTGTCGGGGTGTTGGTGACAAAAGACCTTACCAAAAACAGACGACAGCTTAACTTAGTAGCAGCCACAGATACAAATAACATTTAACGACATACACACACACACACACACACATACAGAAACACACAGACGGCAAGAGAGCGAACGAGCTAGCGAGCAAAATGAGAGATACAGATACTTTATCTTTTGGGCAAAACATGTGAATACACATAGGAGTGATAGAACAATCAAAGCATTAAGTCATGCGTACTTGGATGTGTTCTTATCTTCTGATTGGACATATTCGTAGATCTCAAATCGTGCTCGTGACTAAAGTTTGCCAACTGATAAATCAAAATCCTCTCATGTGCCGCGGGTTGACTTGAAACTTAATATCTCAACTATCAAACGGAAAATTTCTAAATTGGCAGGATTTGGCATAAGCAAAGAAATATCCAAAATTTCACTATAATTTTTTATCTGATTCATAATTCATTATTAATTAGCTTAACGAGTTGTGATAATATCTGCATTAGGGAAAACTTCTATAGCGGGAATATTTTATAATGATCTAAAAGTGGGAAAACGAAATCTTTGCGAAAAATTTGAACTGATTCATAATAAATATATCGAGACTTTCAAATGGGAAATTTCTATAATAGAATTGTTTAGTCATGGTTCGCAATAAGAAAAGCAATATCTCTGGTTTCAGTTTAATTTTAACTGAATGCTAATTATTTCCTATTCATTATTTGTTTCGTTTCACTTAAACCTATATAATATATATAATTTGAGATATACAAAACTTCTATTACGGGAACAATTGAAACTGATTCCTAAAATTTATATCTATACCTTTGAATGGGAAATTTATCAAAACGAGTTTGTATTGCCATATTGCCATATTTTAGGATAGTCACAGGAATTTGCAATATTTTCATTTGAATTGTTTAATAATAATGAATTCCCCTTAAAAAAAACTGCATATATTTCCATAGCCCAGTTAAGCTGTCAATATTGAAATGCCAAGACAAATGCTCGAAGCGCTTGGCGCGATCGCCAATTCCAGCTAATTGATGACTAACAATTCGGAAGTGTGTGTGAAAACCATATTTGGCTTAAAGCCAAGCTAGGCCTGGCGCTGATTGCTGGCTAATTTGACCATGCTGATCACATACTGAGGAGCGCGTATACTTTTTGGGCTCGTGCCCATAAGAATCAACCCAAAAACGCCCCTTTATTCCTCGATATCAATTGTCGACTGTTGCCGGGGGACGGACAACTAGGAAACGGCGAAGAGCAAACAAAAAATGATTCCCACGAATCGATAATGACATTTAATAATGATTTAATAACCCGAAACGATAAAAATTTACTTAAGCCCACATGGCCCCAGCAGCGTTGCCAGATGTTGCGAGCAGGGAACAGCAAGCAGGTCTCCTCCCCCCATATGCCTGCTTACCACCCTTCTTGCCCAGGCCCTTTTGATTTTTTTGTTTTTTTTTTTTTTGGTTTTCGGTTGTGCGCTTATCAGCTGCTTTATCGGCGCGCGCGCCATGGAATTTTTGAATAATTTTGCACTGTTTGTTTACGCGACGGTGTGCACGCCGAGTGCTGGGCAGCGGATGGAAGGTAGGAGGGGAGGAGAGGGGAGCGGAGCCGAATGGGGGAGGAAGAGCATGCACGACAAAACAGAAACGACAATGACGAGCACCCGCATGTCCGAAAGTTCCCTTCATTTCACTTACACTTACACTAATGCAAATTGAGCGGTCGCCGGTTTCGGGTTTTGCAAAACAAAACGAACGCAGCGCACTGCAAATGGTGTGGGTGGCGGGCCGAGGAGCGTGTAATGGCGCGTGGGCAGTTAAGTGTTAGGGTAAGTAGGGGGGCGGTTATGGCTAGTTAAGAGGACTTTTTACTTACTTGTCAAGCGCGCGCTATGACAACAAAATCACTTGCTCTCTCGCTCTTGCTCACTGCTCCGGTCGGCGTGCTTTCGCGCTCTCCCGTTCAGGTGTTCTCTCTGTCTCTCTCTATCTCTCTTCAGCTGGCTCTCTCTCCAAACTCCCCAATTTGCAGATTGGCTGTGTGCTAAAATATTTCGCTTTGGCGTTTTGGTTTTGTGTTGCTTAATTAAAATAGGTATATATTATATATACGATTATTATGATGGCTCTGTTATGGCTGAATATTTTTGGCGCTTTTTTAGCGCCCAGCTGCTGTCAAGCTTTTTTAGTTGTAGTTGTTGTTGCTTTTGTTGTTTTGTTTGTTTGGTTCTAAGCTCTCACTAAGACTAACGCACAGCGTATGTATGTAGCTTTATTTTTTGTCTACTGCGTCGTCTTCTTCTTTAACGTACCCGCTAAAAACTTGTCAGCCGTTTTTAATTTTTTGTTCGCTTTTTTATTATTTGGTTGGTTGCTTGGTGTTGTTGTGGAGCGACTGATAAAACCAGATTTTTATATTGCGTTCTGCTGCTAGAAATGTGTGTTGTTTTTTTTTGTATTATTATATACGAAAATTGATTTCTAATTTCAGTTTTGAGCGCAGCTGCTCGTTTCTTAAATATTGTTGTATTGCTGTTGTTGTTCAGCTGGGAATTTGTTAATGGCCGCGCGCAAAGATTTCGGTGCTGTGTGTGGCGCTGCTTCTTCTTCTTCCCTTTGCGGGTTGTTGTTGTTTGCTCACTTACACTCACATAAAAGCAGGCAAACACACACACACACGTTTGTTCGCACTTATTGTTTTAACGCACAACTACGACGTTTTTTTGCGCTCAGCTGCTTGGCACTTAATTTTTACGTTTTTTTTTGTACGTTTTTCTTTTTTGTGTGTGTTTTTGTTACCAACGAAATGAAAAACTTTTGTTGCGCCTTTGACCTCTTTTCACACCGACGTCGACTGTGACAGAGGCAGAGGGCAGAGACAGCGACAGCGACGCAACGACGACTGAGGGCAGCGGACACTTTAAAAACTGTATCGGTATTTGTGTAGTTTGTTTGTTGCGTTTTCCCAATTGGAATTCTTGGGATTACAACACGCAGTTGGGTTCTTCTTGTTGGGACTGGCGGCGCACCGTGCCCGTTGTGTGACCGTTTTTGTATTGCATTTCCTTGTTGTATGTATGTATGTATGGTACGTACTCGCTAAGTATGTATGTAAATTCAGCTACTGCTCCGATTTGCCTTTTTTTTTGTTTTTCAGGCAGCAGCGCGACAACAAGAACAACAACAACACACCACACACACAGACAGCTGCACACCTATACAACTACACTACGACGCAACACACACACACACGCACGCTTTTCATATGTATGTACGTACACGTACGAGTATTATTATGTACACACACGTATTATGTATGTTATTTTCGTTTTCGTTGCACCGCACTCGCACAAACTTATCATCACGATTCGACGACTGCTGCTGCTGCTGTCGTTTCTTCTTCTTCGTTCATCTTCGTCGTCTTCTTGCTATTTTTTTTTTAGTTCTTTATTATTGGCACTTTGTGTTTAGCTCGCACACGTCGCACAATTGTTGTTAACGCGCCATACAACTGCGCCAATTTATCGATGCGTTTTTTCAACAAAATTTATCGCATTTGTTTTGTTATTTTTCACTTTTTCTTATTAGATTTCTGGTTAAGCAGTAGAGGTGGAGAAACATCGATGGCACTGTCGAAGTATCGATGGACTTGTGCATGTATCGATGATATTCAAAATCATCGATTCATGACAGAGAACATCGATGATTTTTTGCATTGTATTTAGAATATTATATGAATTATTTATGATTGTTTTAAGTACACCGTTACACTGATTTTTTTTTAAATGTATGTTTATTTGATACAAATTTTAAATATATACACTTTTATTGCCGATATGTTATACTGAAATACGGAAACCTCGATAATTGCCACCTGTTTCTACTACAATTGGTATTTTTGTTATTTTCCCAAAAAGGCGCGTCATCTTAAGCTGTAAATTTTATACGCTGTTTTAGTTTACATGAAAACTGACTAGAACAATTCTTGGACTAATCAATTGTTCTTCTTCTCCGGATATGCAAAAACGAGAAACGGCGTTTTGGTCATGCATGGATGTGTAACGTATTACAGCAGTTTAAAGCACGAAGTATTTTTTAATGAAGTAGTATTTTATTTTGTACGGTCTTACTGTGCTGTATTCCTTTTATTTAAAAAGCTTATCTTTTTTAATTTTGCTGTGAAATATGGATGTAAATCGATGTTTCTGGACCATTATTTGACCACCGTAACAACGAACACAGCGTGAGAAACGCAACTGGTTCGCTACAGAGCTGACTAGCACAAGGTAAGCCATTATTTCCGCCAGATGGCGCCTGTTTTCATGTTGAGCTGTTCCGCAACAGTGGCGGTAACTCATCTGTTGTGCTTATCAGATGAGAACGTATACCAAGAATTTTGACATTTTTCAAATTTAAATGTAGAAGAAGAAACTTACCCTTTTGCATTGTAGATGCTAATATTATGGGTCAGCTTACATAAAAAGGCTGTGGGTTTATTTTGAGTGGGTTTAAGCTTCAAGGGCGTCTAATTTTACAATAACTTGGCGACTTTCTACACCTCGAGTGCTATTTGTACTGCTTAAAACTTTGTTTAAATATTCAGTGTGCGTGTGTGGAGGTGTGTGTGCAAGAGAGAGAGAGAAGAGGAGAGAGAGAGAGAGGGAGAGAGGGCGCCACTGTTCGTAGGGCTGTTTCCTGTTCCGTTAACATTTTGTGTCTGGTTTCCGGCATTTTTGTACGCCGTTTAAAATTGTTTCCTCAGATACAAATCTCGAACAGCAACAAATTTCGTTGCGCAGACACTTGAATGCCAATTGCAAGCAAATTGATGCCTTCGGGCCAACATTTAAGTCTTGCCGCCTTTGCCAAGGAGACAGACAACAACAACCACAACTACAACAGCAGTAAAGAGAACTTCCAGTTGAACTAACAAATGAAATGACAGTCAGAAATTGAAAATGTGACCACGTTTAAACGATTCCTTGTCTATTTCGCTTGAACTGAAGGGCCCGACTTTGATATGGCCTATTTAACCAATTATATTTATTTATATTCATTCATTTGCATTAGGTTTGAATGTGAAAAAAGAATCGAGTCAACTGTCGACTTGCGCATACTCTTACAGAATACTTTTTAGGTAAATATTGCTCTTCTAAAATAGTCGTTTTTTAATATATTACATAATGTAGGTTTTTTTGTAATATTTTTTTTGAACAACAATAATTAATATTAAAATTACCAGCTGTCAAGTATTTGCATTTATACCATATTACATAACCAATACCTCCTAATAACTAACAGCAAACAAACAATATTTCACCTGTTAGGTAATTACGTTTTTATCGCATTTCATCGCGTATACTTAATATATAGCTTGTTATAGAGATGAGAAGAAAATAAGTACGAAAAGTGTTCAATTATTTACGGACTGTTGCCTCAGTACTCTTGCCTCAGTACTGTTCCCCCATTAACTGGCCTTTGGCTAGCACGGTACTTATTTAGGTAAATGTATTTAAGCATGTAAAATGCGCGTGTCCTTGGAGAGGGTATTAGAATTTTTTTGGGGGAACAGACAAAAACGAATTGAAGGACCTAAATTACAATTATTGATTAGAGGGTATTAACTATTTCATGAAGTGAGTTTGCCTGAAAAAGGTAGAGAAATAACTAAAATTAAATGTCAACTCTGTCTGTCCACCATTTAACTATTCAAATTATTTATTATTGCTCTAAATAGACATGCTTGAAAAATAAATATGTTCTGCCACTCCATAATTTACGCAGACGTTTAACGCATATTAATTTTCAACCAGCATATCATTAGAGGCTCTCCATAGCACATTGAGTGCTTATCAGTGTCGCCCGTTATCAGTCGATATCATCGTGGCAACCACAATTGATATTGTACAGCGATTGCCACTCACGGCCTTTTTGCATTGATTTCTTAAATTTCAATCAATGTTCAGCCTGACATGGATTCCTTTTATGTTCGCCACCATTTTTATCTTTTTGCCTTTATTTTGTATGGTATTTCTTTATCTTCTTTTTTTGGTTATGAACAATTTCAGTTTTTTTTTTTTTTTTTTTACTACGCTGCGTTCAGTCGAGCGGCGACATTTTGAGCACTAACAATTAAAAGTAACGGTGGTTGACGCAACATTTAACGGTATGTACATCCCATAACATACTATATAACATATATATGTATACACGTACATACACATAGCTGGACGAGTTGCTCTTGCTCTGTGGGTGGCACTTAGTAATATGTGGGCGTGTGATGAACTCAGTAATATAGCGATAGCCAGGTCTAAAATTAAATTTTATGCGTCGTTGTATGCGAAACAAT
The DNA here is from genome assembly GCA_035047445.1 of Drosophila siamana. Classification (NCBI taxonomy): domain Eukaryota; kingdom Metazoa; phylum Arthropoda; class Insecta; order Diptera; family Drosophilidae; genus Drosophila; species Drosophila siamana. The sequence goes on along the minus strand of JAWNPP010000137.1, from coordinate 127,750 downwards.
AATAACAATTGAAGCGAGGATACGCTAGACAAATGTGCACAACTTTCCAAATACCCTATTAAAGGTTGACAGAAATTCTAGTTAAGGACCCAAAACCTTTTTTTTTTTTACAAAAGAAGCAATGAAGCATAATAAAAATGTTAATATATTGCATTTCACGTAGAATTTGAATATTGTATATATTATCATTGAGTTTCAAGAACGTAATATAACGTATACGCGATATTGCTATTGGTCTGTGGGTTTGAATTTTGAATTTTAAATGAATTATATTTCATTCAGTGGATGGACATCAAGTAACATTCAAACTTATGCATACGTCAGCTTAAATAAAAGATTGTTTCATTTAACATTGAAAATAAATATAATTTTTAATGTGACATTTTATTACGCCTGTATATTAAATTAAATGGTACTGAAAATAACTGTGTATCTATAAGTTTTAGTAAGTATAATTTGCGTAAATTGAACATTTGTGGTTACAGAAGAAGGATACATTAAGAATAAATTACAGCTGCCCAGTGCAACAGTGCATTTCAAATAAAATTTACTTTCTCATAATACACTGTTGCACATTAAGTAAATACTAGCGCATAATTTTTTAATAATGTGTCCTCCGATTCACATAATAAAAAGCTGTTTATGGACATTGCTGCCCTTAAACAAGACTTTCTTCTAGAGAAGTTGCAGCAACGATATCCTTTGCCTGTTGCGCATATTAAAGTTGGCAGCTGAACTAAAATACCCTTTATATTCGCTGTCAGCGACTAGTGAGTATAGACATACACACCTGTCCCTAAGCTTAAGTTCATTAATAGCAGGATTGCAGGCAACAACAAAAACAACAGTAATAACAGGAGTAACAACAATAACAACAAAGCCAGCCGTCGCTGGATAAAAACAACTACGAAAAGCACTTGAAAACAGACAGAGAATCGATGACAGCGAATGAATCCGAAAAATGCTTTCGCTCCCAAATCGCCTCAATTTGCAAAGAGTTGTTAATAAATGCGAATACAAAGAGGGATACATAGAAGTTTCTGATTCTATTGCCAATTGCAATGAAGTGAATTTAAGTAGTTTACGTTTTTGAGAGTGCATATTTAAGTCGAAGGAAAGTATTCGGAATAGAGAAAAACAGAATCATTGCGCTTTTGTCTGTTGGCTCCAAAAAATCAGCTCTTACTCTCATTCGTGCCTCCAGCTCGTTATCGTCTTGGCTGCCGGCACAACAGACAACAACAACAACAACAATAATAACATCAGCAAAAATAACAACAACGCCGACGACATCTTCTTGTTGCTTGTTTGTTTGCCAGGCCGCAGAGACAGCAAACAACAAACAGCAAAGGCAGATAGACAATTGAGTGGGGCCAGCAGGGAGAGGCAAATGAAAAGTGGGCGGGGTGAGTGTTAAGTGGAATCACAACGATAGGGGGAAAGAGTTGAAGCGGAGGACAGAGTTGAAGCTCCTGGAACTGTTTCCGCCTGCATTTGTTGTCAACGACAGGCGAGCACTTTAGTTTTGCACATTATACGTGGCTCTGCCGTGTTGACTTCCCACTCTGAGCACCCAACGCTCGCTCGTCTCTTACACAGCCCCTCTCACCTCGCCCATTTTAGGGGCGAGATGGCCTTCCCTTTCGTATCTTTTTTCTTATGAAATTTCGAGTGAATTGCTCGTTTATTCATTAAATTACGAACGAGAGTGCGAGAGCGAGTGAACAATGCAATTTGCTGAATCTAGAGCGCAGACAGGCGCTCCCCCTTCTCAGAGCAACACCCTCCACCACCAACCCTAGAAATTACCACCTCCCCTCCCCTGCGATGCCCCACTCTCGCATGCTGTTTCCACACAACATGTTCGACATTTGCCAGTAGCAATTGAAAATGCAATTGAAGTTCTACTTTGGCTGCTTGGTCTTAAGCCGCTTAATTGCTGGCAAATATTCAAACGAGCAAAACTGCGAGCTGCGAACTGCGAGCTGCGAACTGTGCGATGAGAGAGTCGAGAGATCTTTGAGCATACCCTTCAGCGAGGCTGCCTCATAAATTTGCAAATGGCCCAAGTGGCGGCCCCAAAAAAGGATGCCATGTGCCATTGTGTGGCAGGCAAAATATGACTCCATCTATTCCATTGCCATTCCAGCGCAAGTTGGCCAAGTGCGCTGGCCAAGTGAGGCGTTAATACGCCCCTGTAAGTGCCGGGGCTAACTAGACTCTTTGTCTGCTCCGGGTGAAGCACCCACCATACACACAATGTTTGCCTCTTTCAAGTGAAATATTAAGTATACGCAGCAATACCAAAAGTAATGATAAGGCTGCCGGTTCCTCTCGGCAGCATGTGGAGAGAGGCTATTGAAGATAATTATATGTATTCAGTTTGAATGCTTTTGAAGCTTGACATGAAAAACTGAAAACATTAAAGGATAGAGGAAATTCCAAATTTTGCGATATTTACAAATATATTTTCCTCACTCAATTGAAATTTTGGAATAGTCAGAATACTTAAAAAGTTAAGCAGAATTACTAGATTGAGCTTTTAAATGAGACTTAATTTTATTAACAGATCCTCAAATTGATGTAAAAGCAGTCTCGCATAAGTGTTTTTTATAATTCGAAGCATTCTAAGTAAATATGTTCTAACCTAATAATAAGTTAGGTTTAAAAATTATTATAAATTATATGTTAAATCAAAAAGCTCTTCTAAAGAGCTTCTTCAGTTCAAAGAGCGGAAAACATTCTCTCATTTTAATTAAATATTACAAATAATAAGTATACGCATCGAATGGCTTAAGTTATAAATCAAGTATAGCACGAATATCGAACCAATAGAAACAACAAAAAAAAAACAGCTTTTTACTTTAAGAAATCGGAAGCAGCTCACAAATGTAGTTGCAAGATTAGAATTGTTTGTTGCATACATATATTTCGTAATCAACTTTTGTATCAAAATTATGTATTAAACTAGAAGTTCCTTAGCTGGTTTTTACGCATTAAATGGGTCAAAGCTGAGAGACAATCAGAGATTTTTGAGAATACTGCTTGATGAATAGTCGCACTCAATGCACACCTATTTTTTTGACTCACTTTCCGCAGCTGCCATGTGGATCACACTACTGAAAATTCACTATACGCTACTCGTTGGACTGCTGTGTAGTTTGGGCAGTACGAAAGCTGCAGGCTTGCTACATGCCTCATTAGCAGTTGTAGAAGCAGACGGCGGTGGCGGCAATGCGTTGCAACAGGAACAAGAGCAGATGCCAGCAGAAGTTGTCCTCGACGTGGTGCCAGCATCAGGTAAAAAAAAAGAAAAAAAGAGCACGAGCGATAGAGAAAAGAAACTATTAACAGCATGAGTCACTTGTTGGTGTCCTTTTTGCTCGTGTTGTAAGGCTGCAATTAAGCTTGTTTATCACGCATACGCACTGTAGCACCACTGTGTTTGCCACTTTAAAGCTGTCAGCAGCATGACTGCGCTTCTATCAACAACGCAGCAAAGTACAGTTCCCAGAGTGTCGAGTGGGTCGAAAGGGGTCGTCTAGGTTGGTGAGCGGTGGGAGACGGGGAAAGCAAAGAAATGTCAACGAATTCGTAATTGGTATTTCGTTTGCTGCATTTAGTTGCACCAGTTTAGAATTTGTGAAACACCAAGGCGGCATTGAAAGCTTGAAAAAACGCTGCGAAAACCCAAAAATAACTCAAGTGTCACTCGCGCATTCCATGAGAGGCAGCAGCAGTAGGGCAAAGACTGCAAAGATACTACAGCAGGCACTCAATAAAACTAACATTTCTCGCAACAACTCAAGCTTAATGGCTTGCGCTTAATTGCCGTAAAAAGTTGGCTACAATAAATTAAATAGAGTTTGTTTATTCTTTGTAAAATGGGTACCAGAAAATCTCTCTCTTATAATTTCCCTGCTGAATATTTGCAATATTTTTACTTTCTAAGTGTAATATAACCTAAAAACTAAATCATATAAGTCGACTATCGATAGCCAATTATTTTGGATACAGTGTAACAGTTTATTAATTAAAATCGTCTTATAGAAATCAATTGCAAATATTAAGGTAAGTGAAACTATTTGCATAAATATTAATATATTTAATGTGCAATCATTAAAAGTAACTATTATTAACTTATTTGTGTTTTTTGGCTAAATAGACGTAATTGAAATTGCATGGCCCCAAATTTGATTTCAATTATCGTCGATAGCTGCGAAAAATTGTGATACTTTAGAGCCATTGATTATCATAGTTATGAGTATATTACGCGCGAATTGAGTTGATAGACGAGTCTTGTTTAGGCAGTTATCACAGTTATCCTTTTGCATTGTGCAACGTTTTTCATACGCCGTTGCTGCCTCACTGGCTGTGCCACTACTTGACAATTGCTGTATCCGCTTGCCGCTGACAAGAGATGCAGCCGCTGTCGTTGATGCCGTTGTTGTTGTTGTTGTCGTTGCCGTTGCTTTTGTGCCTTCCTTCCTTCTACTTCCCTTGCTGCTGTGGTTGTTGTTGCCTCTTGCCGGTTGCCACCGCTTTGTCTTGCGTCTTCCGTTGCTGCCTGCGTCCGAAGCTTCCGTTGCAGCAGTTTGACGACACTGGTGTCATTTGTCACGCGTGCCAGTTGCGCTGTTGTTGCACTCGCTTGTTTCTTAACAGATGTGCAGCTGACGACGTTGTAGCTCATCTCGTCAGGCCACAACACACAACACACAACACATGCTGCAGCTGCTGCTGCTGCTGCTCAAGTGTTAGTTGAGTTTATTCTTGGCATCATTAACCGTTGGTGATAACACTTAACATACTTAGGGACAGTCGCCTGGCTTTGCTAAATGACTCCCAGTTCGTGCCATTAAAATGCAAATTTCTAGTGGTCACGTGATGCTGTGTAAATATTTTTGTGCAGCAGCATCGACAACATCAACAAAACAGAACAACTGACAACAACACTACAAAAGTGCACAACATCGCTTTCGCTTTCGCTGTTGCTTTGCTTTTTGTTCAGTTTTCGCTTTCGTTTTCCCGCGCTGACATTTTGGGTCAGTTGTCTCATTTATTTTGGCGCTTTTCAACTTTAAATGTGATTTATTGCCAAGCAGCTGAGCACACCAAGCACAAAAAAACAAAAACACAAGCGGGGAGCGCGCAAAGTTTTTTACGGCGCGTTGAACATGGCGTATGATTAACGTCAACGCGTCGCATGCATAATGAGAGTTTGCAATATGCGTGACAGCGAGCAACTCGCATGGCAAACAAACAGTTGATGTCCAATTAAGTTATGAGTAAATGCTGTGGAAAACTAAAAACTAGAAATGCGAAATCCACTTAAGCCAAAAACTTTCCTCGCCGACGATTGCTCATCGTCCTTTTGGTAATTGCAAGTAACAATTTGATAGATGTGCGAACGTAAAGTGATTTCAGTTTTCATTTCATTTCCGCAGTGCGCAAATCCTTTCGTTATTTGCAATTGCTTTTCAATCCCAACCTTTTTCGCTTTTTGCGTATTTTTTGATTATCAAACAATTTGATTTCCGCTTTCTCCCAGAAAGAGAGAGAGAGAGACAGACAGAGATTGTGACTGCCTCTGTCTGTCTGTCTGACGGTTCCTTTTGCGTTTACCTTGCTCATCACAGACACAATTGCTTGAATGTTGCCTTGATTGCCAGCTGGCATCAATGTAATGGCATTGCCGTTGCCATTCTCATTTTCATTCCCGCTGCCGTTGCCTTTTGTTTGCCCATCAAAGTCAGCAACTTGTCTAATGACTGCAATTTGATACGCTTATCAATGATTCATGTGCGCATTTGCCAATCACCTGAAAAGCGAACTACAAACTGCAAAATCGAGGACAACGAACAAGTTGGCGGAGGGATTGGAGAGGGGAAGTGTGGGGACTATCTATGGTTACACATTTCATTTTTATAGCAATTGCACTTAACTGACAGTAAGTAGCTAGTTAAACGCAATCTGAGCTCTCAAGTGGAGAGCTAAACGCAAGCGGCTCTCACTGTTGTCGAGCGTTTTCCGCTTCTCAAGTGGCCGACAGACAGGCTTAGAGAGAAAGAGCGCGAGATAGAAAGGGAGAGAGCGAGAGATTGAGCGAACAGTCGGCGAACTCTCGAGTAGAGTTTTCAAATTAAATTTTTTCCTTGTTTAGCAGACACTTAAAAGCCAAGTTCATTCTCATTTTCTTTTCAATTTTTCTTCTTTTGTTCTTTTTATTTTTTATATATGTACTCTATGTTTTCTTTTTTTTTTTGATTTTGCCTTCGCTTGCAGCACGCGGCAGTTTTCTGCTCTACCAATTAGCGAAGGCCATAAATTCAGGCAACTACCCTTGGCTGGAGCAGCGGCGATTTCTGGAGTTTGAGCAAGAACAGGAACTGATTGTGGAGCAGCAAGTGGATGTGCTGGACTCCAGCTGGATGGCCGCAATGGCAAATGAATTTCAGGTAGGCACCACTTAAATCCATATCGAGCACAGATAAAGTCCCCCCTTTCCCATCTTTCCCATTCTCTGCCCCTTGGCGCCTTTCACAACAACAAAAAAAGCGTAATACATAAATCACGCGCAGTTCTCCATGTTGGGGGGCATTTTTAACTTTTTGGCTCAGTTGGCTGTCAGTGCAATCGCTTCACAAGCACGTGACCACGCTTCATTGCCCCATGGCTTCCTGGCATCCTGGCTGCCATTTTGTAGGGGAACCTGCGGCTAATCGGCCAGCGTTATGCAGAGAATTGCCCATCAGTCTGACTCCGCTTGAGTATTGACTGCTCGTAATCGTATTTCCACAAGGATTTCAGCATCATGCGAGCGATGAGACATTCACAAAGGTCTACTATCATTTGGTTTAATATTTCGTTGAATCTTTTGATTGCAATACTCCCAATCAGTGAAGTTTCTTTGATGTCGATGTCGTGTCCTCAGTCACACTTAAGTATTAATTACTTTATAAATGCTCATTCTTACCTGAAGCTGATATCAATTGAAATAAAAGCTATTAAATACATAAGTTCATATTTGAATTTAAAAATTGCTAAATAGACTTTTTCTAATCAACTTTTAGACTATTTGCACATTATTTTACTACAAAATATTTGCTGCATTTCTTTATAGAGATCTTAAACGTCTATTTATGAATTATTGTAGCTGCTCGAAAGTTACTTTTATTATATTTTATTTTCATAATTTTAAAACACACTTTTTTTTTTATCAATAAAATGTAATTTTCTTTTAAAATTAATTTTAGTTGCTATATATTCCAAATTTTCCATTATCATATTTATTTTCCTTTACATTTTCTACGATTCTTCATTCCATATTTAAATAATATTTGCTTAACAAAATGCTTGCTTACCGTTTTTTTGTCAGCCTATTTAATTCCATCTAAGTCTCAATCTTCTGTTTTTGCCTTTTTCTATCGCATGCATAAAATATTCATTAAACTTTTGCAATATAAGCTATCGTGTCTCGGATCAAGAGCACATAAAAAAGAATAAGAAATTCGAACATCTCATTGATGTGCAGCAGTCGAACACATAAAATGCTTAACAAGAAATTTGCTCATGCCATCGATGATTTAGCCAGCAAATCGTTGAGATGCCAACAAGAAAATGTTCTCAATTAACCTAACGCAATTATTAATACATAAAATCCAATCACGAGCCATGAAATTTAATCTTTGACACAAATTCCCCTCTAATATGCTAACAAATTAACTTAAACTTGTGAATTGCCTGTTTTGTTCATTTAGCCAAGTTTAATTTTACAAATTAAATTGTTATCTGCGCACTCGGGTAACCGTAATCGTTTGTTATTGAATATTTATTGTCAGACACTCTCTCGTTTCATTCTATAATCTCCAAGTTCCCATCAGCCCCATGTGAACTGGAGACGGAGGTCTAGAAAGTTTCTAATTATCGAAGCCATAAATGGATGCAAATGGATGGAGTGCCGTTGACCTTGTTATCGCTGGGTTTCATTGGTTGCCCGCTTGACTGCCAGAATATTTCGCAAATTCAACCAAACTGCCGTTGGCAGTTGACGTGGCTTTGTTTGCTGCCGTTGCCGTTGCTGTTGCTGCAACGGCGAGAGACAGCTGCTTTGAATTTTTATATTATCGAAATAATGCAAATTTTTCGTGCATAATAATAACCAGAAAGGGAAGAGGACAGCGCTATCGATAAGCGAGGCCGTAAGGAGCAGTTAGCAAGCTCTCCGCTCATTGCCACTTTTCGCACACATTCGACTATTTGCTTTTAATTTTCATGTTTGACTCCGGCACCAGTTGAGCTCCGGCGAGCTGCGAACTGCGAGCTGTGAAATGAGCATTGAGAGTGTGTGCGTGTGTGTGTCTGTGACGTTCATTAAGTTGTTGGAATTTCTGCAGTGTTTGTTGTGCTTGTCTTTAATGTGGATTTGCTCTTTTTGAAGCCAGCAAGTCGCCAAGTTTGCCGAGCTGTTAGTTTTGTAGCTGGGGAACGCCCAAGTTTGGCACTGCACAAAAAAATTAAGCAAAAGAAACGTAAAACAGAAAAGGGACGAGAGCTGAGGAAAATACACGAGGGATTACTTTGCTTAATTCAACTGCAAATGAAAAGTGTTTGTTCAGTAAATTCAATCTGCTTGACTTCCATCGTCGTCGTCGTCGTCGTTGTTGACGTTGTCATTACGCCTTGGCCCTGGCTTTGCTCCTGTGCTGATTCTGATTCCTCCGCCTGAATCTGGTTATGGTTATGGCAAGCTACTCACGCTCGCACACTCGAGCATCGCATTCGCATTCGCACTCGCATTCGTGCTGAGCCCCTGTCGAGTTCATCAAAGCGTAATCTGCACAAAATGGCGGCATTTCCTTTGCGCAACAACATCCAGATATAAAAAAAAAAGTGGCAGCAACTTTAAGCTAACTATGCGTTGACTTCCTCTCCCCCACTATCCCTCTCTCTCTCTCTCTCTCTCTTTCAAATTGCTCCTGAGCTGCCTCAGGAACTGCGCCCCAGTCGTAGAGCGCCTTAAGCGCCCCATCTAATGGAGTCATAATTCTTCAGCTCGTTAGCAGCAAATACATGCAACGTCACAAAAAAAGAGAAGAATGCCAGACATTTTTCGTAAGCTTCACATTTTTGCATACCCCGCAATTTGCCAGCGAACAACCTTGAGGTATGATCTGCTATTTTGTGAGGCCTATAAAGAGAGTTGAAAAGAGTCCAAAACGGTTATAAATAACAAAATATATTTTACTTTATTTTAGATAATTTTAAATCGCAAAGTTGATTACCAATATTGAAATTTGCATTAAGCTTTTGTACAAATTTATTTATATTTATTTCGTAACCAATATGGAATATTTGACTATTTATTGCCAAAGTCTGAGAAATACTTGCCTACTTTCTTCTTTATTTAACAATTCTTGCCTAGATTTAGCAATCCTTTTATACGTTCTTCTATCAAGTATTCAAAAATTCTTCCATAGATTTACACTTAACTTCATTTTATTTGAGTTTATTTATTTATTGAATTTTCCTATTCATTTATCTTGCAGTCTGCTGGGTATTTGTCAGTTGTGATTAACTCTGCCAAAAATGTACTTGTTTGCCTTTTGGTGTCTGATGTTTCGGGTGCTGCATTGTTGCTGTTGTCTTAAGCCTTTTTGCATTTGGGGCAACGCCTTCACTGACAAGTTGCTTAATTGAAAAGTGTTTTGTTCGGATTGCTGTGAGGCACACGTGTCTGGCGCCTCCAGCTGCTGCTGTTTTGCTGATTTGACATTCAATAATTTGCCTTTATATATGCGCAAGACACCAAGGCAGTGAGATAGAGTAAAAATAAAAATCATAAAAAGGACATCAGTAACAGCAGACGACAATTTTTCAAGGATCTTCCGGTTCGCCATCGTCATCGCCCTGCGCTTTCGGCTTTTTAGCTTCTGCCTTGTCTTTCCGGCTCTGAGCCTCACTTTGCATTGCTTCCTCACTTTCTAGCACCTTATCTCTCTCTATCTCTTCTCTCTCTCTCTCTCGCGCGCGCTTTCTGTTGTCATATCAGTGCTTGAGTTCTTCGGTGCTCCCTTGTCGCCGGGCTGCCATAAATAATTATGTTATTTTAGATACATCGCACTTGTTGTTGCTGTCACCAAAAATTGTTGCAATAATTATCACATTTTTCACACCGCCATTTTTCATGCACTCAACAAACGCTCGACACTCGACACTCGACGCTGCTGCTGCCTGTGAGTTTTTTGTTGCTGACATAATTAAGTAGACAGGAGTACTTAGAATGCCACGCCCATCCGCCCATCTGCCCATCTGCCCATCCGCCCATTGGCACGCCGTCAAAAACTGTCGCATTTATGCTTTATGCGCGACATTAGAGCGATAAGCATTTTTTATGTATTTTTAATTAACTTTGATGTTGTTTGTGTGTGTCACATAATCCCATCATCTGCTTGCTCTCCCCTCCGGCTCTTGGACTGCTACAAATTGGCCAAATCTAAAGCTATACTCTACACTTAATCGGGTCTAGTTGAGTCGTCGTGTTCCCCTCTGTCTCTCTCTCTCTCTGTCTCTGTCTCTTGAGTATGGGCTACGTCTCAAGTGTTTGTCTATCTAATTGCCAATTTTAATTAGCCAGTCAGCGGCACAGAGGAAAATGTCCAAGTGTTTGCACTTATCCATCATCTGACACCCCGTTTGCCTTGCAGTTGCCTACATAGACCGCAAATTTTGTGCACAGTTAATAAGATTGCTTAAATTTGACCAGCAAATTTATAGACTGCAGTTTGACGACCCGCATTCAAGCTGTCCACGTTGCTGTTGCTGTTGTTGCTGCCGCTGCCACATCCACTGCTGCTGTTGCTGTTGCTGTTTCTGTTGGTGCTGCAGTGCAAACAAAGCTGCGTTTACCTTGCTTTGATTGTGATGCCAGCGGAAGTGCAACACTATCCACTTTCAGCCAGTTGCGCATTTATAAACTGGGGTGGCTCCTAAAGTTTGTGCAGCTTTGGAAAAAGATATATTTTACAATAGTAATGAAATATATATACATTTTTTGTGTTTTAAATAAATTGTTAAGTTATTATATTTATCATTTATTTTGCAAGTTACACAAAAATGAAATAAAATCAATAACTATATCTTTCTCCACAAATACGCAATAAAATATTTTAATTTCTAATTGATAATAAGCAACAAATTAATTTCCAGAACTCATCGTGGATTAAGCTATAGTGAAAAATTGAATAGGGAATAACCATCGAAAATTAAAGTGAATGACATGATGATTAAACTAGTTCTTCTTTTGGACTACAAAGTATAAATATGTGTTGAACGTTTTCTGCACACTGTGCACAATTCTAACGTCCACCCTCGTTATAAGTACTTGTACATTGTACCTATTTAAGCACTTGCTACCATAAAGCATTACTAAAATGCATTGACGCTGTTTGCTTCAGCTTTCAATTAAGCTGCTGTCGTCGTACTCGTCGCTCGCTTTTAATTAGCTCTGAAAGTTGAACATTTTTATCGCCCCCTGTAGTTACCTTTTGCGCTTTTATTAATTTCATGCTGCAGTTGTAATTGCTGGTAAATATGGCATTGCTCATACGCAGCGTTACACCGGAAATTAATTTTTTGTGAGCCAAAATGTCTAATGTGGCATTCAATTTCCTCGGCCAGCATGTGAAGAACATGAACATGAAGTCAGACCGCCCCCTTCCAAAAAGAAATAAATGTATCTCGTTTAATGAGGGGATTATTTAATTTTCGCAAAATTAATTCCATTTGCAGAATGTGCCGGTTTATGAGAATTTTCCGCTGGACTTGCAGTCGTGGCTAATGGACCGCTATAGCCTCGATGCAATCGATGTGTACAACGGCTGGATGGGGAGCACTCGTCGATCTGGTCGCGGTCAGGAGATTTGCAATGCCGCTGGACAGTGCTTTGAGGTGGCGCAAATAGTCGACGCATGTTGTCCTTTCTGAGTTGAATAAATGCATTGCGAAATCGGGGAAAGAGAATATCATAAATTTGTGCATTGCCACGCAGTCAATGGGGAACAAAATATTGATGAACGGAATCGGAGTTTCGCGTCCGCAATGTGACCATTAAATGTTGTTGCTGTGGTTTTCCTCCACATGGTGGTCAACATCGCGTTAACGCTGTGACGGCGACAAATAATCGAGCTGCCATCTGCTGCCAAGTGCCATGCACGTTGTGGTGGCTGTGGCCACCACCGCTTGATACCCTGTGAATCGATGGCGTACAACTCGAGTCTGATGTTTTGGGCATGTAAAGTAGAGGCTGCAAGCCAAGGACTGCTGGGCATCAGTTTAGTCGCCTACTCAACATTTTTGCTATTGTTTTGGCCTTGGGCATTGCGTGGCGGCAATCAGTAGCATGAATGTTCAAATGCGTGCAACAAAAAAGTGCGACAACAGCCACGATAGCAACAATAGCTTCGCCAAAAGCAGAAAAATCAACATGCAACTGTTAAAAAGCAACAGCAGCAATGACAGCCAAAACAGCAACAATAACAGTGCCGACCATCAGCATGCCACCGATGTTTGCAGCGTTTGTACCCTGCACGAGGAATCTAAAGGATACTCAAGTTGTTTTTTAGTGAAACAAACTAATTATGGAACCCATTTACCAGACGTTAATTAGCTTTTTGCCTTAGTTTAGCAACTGGATTGAGAATGAACTCGCAAAGAAAATCAAATATCAATGCTGCAATTTATTTTATAAACAATATTTTCAGACAGAGAAGAAAAATGCAAAGAAATATCTAAAAAAATTTGAAAGCAAAATATTAAAAACGATTGCATCCTTCCTTGAATAGGAATTTAAAATCAAAGCTAGCATTGCGGAGAACAGAACATAAGTTACTTTACTCAATTGTGCTAACAAACTCCTAAGCTAACAATTAAATTTAAACTACTTTCTTTCATTTTCCTATTTTTTAAAAGGTATGTTCTAGTCGTAGCTGCCAAAGGCGAATCCTTTGTTTTGTTTTGCGATTTTTGCCTTTTGCTCGAGCGATTTGTTTTTTGCGCTTTGCCTACGTCGCATTGTTTCGCTGGCAAACAATGTGATTTTCAGCGTGAAATTTTATTCAATCCTCCCGACGAACACAGGCCATTGCTTCATTGGCGGGCAATTTGTGTGGGCTTGGCGTAAAAAACAAAACTAAAGAGAGGGAGGGAGAGACAACTGGATAACTATCGTCCGCTTTCTTTTCTGGCTCACTGTGTTGCTCTTTCATTCGATTCGTATTGTTTTTATCTGGATTCTTTTTATGCAAAATATTTGATGTGTTTGTTCAAGTTTTTTAGCTTTTTTATTTCGTAAATTGCTTTTAATTGATCAAATTGTTTAAACATACCGAGCATGCACTGCAGGTATATATGTGTTATGTCGATGTATTTCTTATGTTATTCATCCATCGTGTTCGCCATTCGAATACATACTTGAATCATGTTATGTTATGTTTCATGCCAGCACATTTTTAACACACACATTTATGTGAAAAGAAATTATATTCAATCATAGACCATTTGAATAATTTGCATATTTTATCTCTGGAACATTTTCAATTCAATTGAAATATTAATTTGCAAATTGGCTATCTTAAAGTCGATGCCACACTCGAATTTAAGTTTTCATTAATGACTGATTGATTTTGTCTGTCTGCATTTTTGTCATTCATTTTAATTCGAATCGAATCGATTCATCTACATAATTTGCAATGCTCAGTGCTCACAAATTTGTCAATTATCCTCTTGTTTGAGTGGCATTTTATATTCAATTAAGTGAGCCGTGCGTTTGTTTAACTTTTTCTCAACGGTGCGAATAAAACGACCGAAAGAAAAGAAAATACTGAAGATAAAATAAAACGCAGTCGATTACAAAAAAATGCATTCGTAGATAAACAATCGTTGTCTGTTGTTGTTGTTGTTGTTATTATTGATATATACCTTTTTCGTTGAAATGGTTACCAATTTTTAACAGAATGGAAAAAGCACACTTTTTGTTATACAATATGTTTTTTAACGAATATGCCATACACTGAAATAAAATAATAAATTAATGATTGTCCAATTAAATACAAAATGTATTGAAAATCGAATTGAAAATCGAATTGAAAATCGAATCAATCAATTATTTTTTCAATCTGCATATTTTGAAAAATTATTTGAAATACATTGATTAATGTAGAGTATGAATATGCTTTGACACTGATAAAACAAAAGAATACACTCCATTTGCAATTAATTAAGTACTAATGAATGCAGACAAATATTTACCATAGAGTTATTGAAATTTGAAAATGAGGTGAATTAGAGTATTTAGAGTATGAAATATGCACGTTGTTTGCGTTGAGCGTCCTTGCAATTTAATTACAGACATCCAGTGCATAACGAATAAAATAAATAAACGTTAAATAAATAAATAAAAAGCGGCACTGCTGGCAGGCAACCAACTGCAGTTCACTCTCTATATGGAGAGGTTTTTAAGCGACGGCCCATATTTGAATTATTACCTCGGCCAAGCCAGGCCAAAAAATCTGGCGAGACGAGGGAAACGAGCGGGAGAGGGAGAAAGCAGCTCAAGTTCAACCTGTAACTAATGGCAATTTGTCTGAGTGCCAGTTCTGCTCTACATTTCGTCCCTTCGCTATGCGAGATGCGAGATATGTAATGCATGTAAACGATATTGCTTCACACAACTGTCAGGCGGCATTAAATAATATTTTGCACTCAAAGCGAGCGTGTGTGGGGCTGGTGGGGTGTGTGGGGCGTGTGAGGCAAGCACACACCTACCGACCCACGTATGTGGGGCAAGTAAGTAGATGTGGCAGCATCGTCATGCTCTGTGACATTTTTGACTGCACACCAGGAGCAAAAAGCCGCAGCCTGGCAGATAGACGAGACCAGAGCAGACAGACAGACGAACAGACGGACGAGAGGCAGACAGGCAGACAGCTCACAGATGTCATGTGCAGTTTTATGTAACAAACGGCGTATTTAATTTTTTAAGCAAACTAGAAATAAATGTTGCAATCGTTGGGTCTTTGCTGCCCAAGGTTAAAGATGCTGGAAATAGTTGGGAATTTAGCCGAGAGCTAACAATGGGGACTCAATCGTCCCTTTTGCCATTAGCCATTCACCATTCACCGCTCTCCGTTTGCCGTTTGCCATTTTCCTATTTGCCATTTACTATTTACCATTTACCATTCACCATTCACCATTCACCTGCTGCTGTCGTTGCCGACGTGCCTCGCAAAATGCGGGCATCAATAATTTTAGCACTGTTTATTATGCAGATAAACAAAATGGCGCAGTAAGATTAGAAAGTGTGCGAGGTGAGGCCAGAGCAGCGAGGCCGAATCAGCGATGGTCTCGACCTCATCTTGAGTAAACTAAGCTGACACAGCATAAAGTTTTCCCACATGCAGCGCGGAGTAGACGTCGAAGGGGAAGCAAGAGCGGCAACAGTTGTTGCCAGCAATCATCTAGGCTGTTACCTTATTACAACAACAACAGCAGCAACAACAATGGTGGCGAAACTTTGCCATTACGACAATGGGAGTTATCTGCCTGTAAATACATAATCTGCTGTCCGCTGCAGTTCGATGGAAGGTCAAAAAAAAAAAAAAGAGAAACCTAGCTGCCGAGCTGCCGAGCTGCCTCGGTTCCCCAAAGGTTCCTTGGCACGGTGAGAGAGCACCTTGAATAGGGATTTATTTTTATTGCCACAGTGCTATTTTGTTGGTATTAAGGGTTAAGCAGGTGCTTTATAAAACCGGCAGCAACTCTGAGCCCTCAACGCGCAAACTGTAACTAAACCCGAAGGTGTTCGTAATGGCTACGGACGTAGTGCGTAGAGCGGCGAGGACTTTGACTTGGCCCTGGCTTTTGTTCGGCTGTAAAATTCACACCTCAAAATGTGTCCCCAAAGTGCAATCAAGAGATTTTTGTCAGTCACTCTGACCCGCATCTCTCACTCTGGGTCTCGCATTCTCTCTTGCTCTCGGTTTTTAAGGACTTCAAGGGTTTCGAGGTCTTATAATTAGTTAAGCGACGCATTAAATTAAGTGTGAACACTTTTAGTGCAAGTGAATTATTTATTAATCTGCTCGCAAAACTTTACGGTTCTCTGAACTCGACTTATGCTCAGCCTTTTGATCCGCAATATTTACGATGAGCGTCCTGGACTTCTGGATAATTTATGGTATTTATGATTGTGGCTTCAATTTATGTTTAGTTAGCCGTTTGCTGGTGGGTGTGTTATATGAATTGCGTTTTGTGACTGATATTTATGCGAAATTTATGCGTAAACCCTTATTTTTTTATGTATATGATCAATTCACAGATACCCTGTAGAGATTTTGGAAGGTAAGAAAATGATTCAATTTTAATTGTCAAACAAGGGAAACTTGTACTGAATTAATTTAATTTAATGAATTAAACAGAATTACTACTTGATAAACATATTATCATATTTTTCTTGCCACAAACTACTTCAATGCGATTCGTTGTCAAAAATTAGCTGCTTCAATGTGCAAACAACAATTTACTAATTCAATTAAAATGCTTTTTACACACTTCATATTTTAGCCACGCATTTAGAAGTTCACTTTTATGGAAATAACTCTCTGTCTCTCACCTAGGAAATGCAAATTATTCCAACCGCAAACAATTCACAATATAAATAATACACTTATAGCCAGGCCAAGTGGCCAAAATGTAATTTAAATGCGGATCCCTGCCGGAAAATGAAATTTGCCAAACATAATTGATAAAGCTCTATGAAAGTGTTAATGCCCAAGGATTATGAATTTATTGAACTGCAAGCCGAAGGAACACAGTCCGCAAATGCTGCGGTAAATCCGCAATATTTATGTAATCAAATATCACAATCTCATCGGTAAAATGAAAAACAAATTGTTAACATCAACAGACGCAATACAAATGATACGTTGGCAAACAGTTGGAAAGTTGCGAGTTGCCTGTAAAGCCTGAGACGACATATTGAAACTCATAACTACTACACACAAAAACCAATTACAATATCAATTTAAAAGGGATTAAAAACCATGTCCAGGGCTTACCGAGATAGAGCCATGCGCCAAGGACCTGTTTGTCGTCTCCTGCTTCCTGTCGGCCTCCAAAAACTACAGACGAAAGTGAGATTTTGGGTGCCACACACACACACACACACACACACACCAATACATAAATGTAAATTATGAATTATATTTTAGCCACGTTATCTCATCATCCCAAAAAATGACAGAGCTCAGCGTATGAGGCGGGGAGGGAAAGAGGAAGAATGAAGGAGGCTGTAAACTTTAAATGAATTTCTGAGCTAGCAGCTTTTCATAATAAATAACGCACATAATAAACCATAATGCTATTGTGCAATAACAAATAATACTTATGTAAGTATACATATTGAGTCAACACTGAGAATCATTTTTACCCAACAACAAGTCAGCCACTTGTTTGTGTGTGTATTTTTTGCATAATTTATTTTGGTTTTGCTGACATGCTCATAACCACAATTTTGTGTACAAAAGACCACAAAGTATTTGCCAGCGACTCGAAATCTTTGGCTGAGGGATTTACTCTCGCTTTGCGTATTGTGTTTGGTTGCGCACAATTTCAATGTTTAGCCAATATATAGTTTATATATATTATATAAAGTCATAGGATAAGTGCAGTCGTCCTTCGAAAGCAGATAAATTGCCAAACGCATCGTTGCGCTTCAACAAATTGCAAAATGTGCAAAAAGCTAACAACGTAAAAGTCTTAAGGTCAGTTTTCAATGCTTTGGAGTAGGGTTTCTAAGATTGAATAGATAATCAAATAATCAAATAAAGAAACGAACGAACATGTTAACTTAACATTAATTTGCGATTACAATGGCTTCACTACCTGATACACGAGCGGCAATCGACAGTGACTGGCGCAATCGGCTGCCAAGGAGGCGCAACAAGCCAATGACAATTGAAAGGATAACGAGACGCACTCGCCAAGCAATGCACACACACACAGACACATACGTAGCAAGAAACCAAACACGACAACATCAACACGCCTTCGCCTTCTTGTTGATAAAGGAAATTAAACAAAAAAAAAGTTAAGCCCCACAGACAATTGACGTTTCTCAACTGCAGAGGCAGCGAGAAGCAGAAGAGAGTAAAGGAAAAAATGAGAGGCGGAAGGCAGGAGGCTGGACTGGTCAGGAATTGAGCATAGTGGGGGAGCGGGGATGGAGTAGAGGGACTGCGGCATTTGTCTGATTGTCTCGTTGACATGACGTTGCGCGATTTGTAAAAGGCTTTTGTTTTTGTCCTTTCCTCCACCCGCCTGCGTCAGTCGTGTGCTGTCTGTCCGTCTGTCTCCCTGTCGGCCTACAAGTGAGCAACACGCGCCAATGATTATGTTGCCGCTGACAACGACAACAGCAGCGACAACGACAAAAGTGACAACAACGACAACTACAAATACAAGCGAGCACTCCGAAAATTGGCCAACTGTCTGCAACACGTTTTGCGTTTTTCGGTATAATATTGGCAGCAACATTTTCTTTTGCCACGCAAAGCTTTTCATTGAGTAAAAGCGACGCATGCGCAGCTCGCAGTCACACAGCCACTTGCCACTTGCCACATCGTCGACTTGACAAAGTCGCCAGCGACAGGCAGTTGCGAGTTCAGTTCGTTGCTGACACTCGTGCGTGCTGGACGTAATATTTGGAGGCATTGCGTGGCGTACGCGGCGTATGTGTGATTTTAGACGCAGCGTCAAAAGTTTCGCGTTTATTGGATTTTTGGCGCAAGTAGCAAAAAGCCGGTTGAAGTGCCAACAGCAGCATGTGTGTTGTCTGTGTGTGCCAGTGTAAGTGAGTACTTACCTGCAGCATTCTTTTTTAAACCGCGCAACAACAACAAAGAAAAAAAAAACAGAATTTCCAAGAAAATTAACTTGGCTCCCAAAGTGGGTTAATTGATGTGTGTGTGAGGGTGCATCCTATACAAAATATACACAACAACAACAAAAAAGAAAAGTAAATAAATAAACAACACCAATTACACGAAACAAATACAAATACATAAGCGTGGCGCCCCCTTAATGAATGTGCAACAATAGTCGTGGCACGCGATGAATGCAACAAGAACCCGTTAAATTCAGCGCACACAAAAACTAAGGTAAATGTAGAGTGATTTAATTGAAAAATACAGCACAATACAACCAAAGTTGTAGTAAGCAAGCAATTGCTCTTAATTAGACATAGTCGAGTCGATAAATTTGTATCAAGTTTTTAATTTCGAGAGTTTTTTTATGGCTGCTAGCTTGAGAGCAGTTTGAAAAACAACTCAGAAGTTTGTGGTAGCACAACTGCAATTTTAATATAATTTATGCAATATAAACTTAATCAATTCTTGTAGCTGAACAATTTTCGTAAGCTGAAAAGAATTTGATTTGCTTCTGCTCTTCTGCTACTACTGCTGTTAATATTCAAAGGAAGCCAACGAAGTGAAAGCAAGGCGTCTTAAATGCAAAATAAATTTGTGCTAAATTCATTTGCAAATGCTGCAAGTCATTTCGCATGAAATGCCTTAGACAATTCAAGCTAAGAGCTGCAAAACCAATTCAAATTTGTAGCACAATCGATTGCAATTTTTAGAAAATATTTCTTCCTATTTTTCTGCGCACTGCAATTTGCGCAATTTTTCAAAATCCATTTTTCTCCTTTATTCAGCATAAGCTTGAATAATTGTTGGTCCAGTTGAGAGCTGTTCTGATTTATCTGTTGGTCTGTTGCCTTAAAATCTTTTGCATATTAATTTGGCTTTTGGCCCATTTGCGTTCCCAAAAAATTGAACAGAGTATGTACTGGTTGTCTGTTGTTGCCTTTTTCATGCGGGTTCAGACAGTCGCTTGTCGTCGACGTCGTCGTCGTCGACGTTGTTCTTTTTGGGTTGTTGCTTACTTTTTTTTGTTTTTGTTGGTTGTTACTTGTCGGTTGACGGTTGTCGGTTGCCTGTTTCGCTGGTTTGTTTTATTATTTGGCGGATGCCGTGCGCCGGCATTTATAAAAAGGTTTTTCTTGCTCGCCTGGGTTACGTGAGTCACCAGCAGCAGCAGCAGCAGCAGCAGCAGCCACACACACACCAACACACACACACACATATACAGTATATACAACCGCTATAGCCGCCGTCATAGCGCTGCCTGTGCATTACCGTTATTTTATGACGGAAGTACATTTAAGCAGATTTCTTTCTTGCGTTCATTTTTTTGTTTTTTACTGTTTGCCCCTTGTTGCTGCCGCAAGCCCAAAAAGGACAGCGCAATGTGAACCAACAAAAAAAGAGCTACGCGATCAACAAAAATTTAAATATTTCTTTTTTCCACATTGCGCTTGGCTTTTCATTTTCCTGTCTTGCCCAAAATTTATTGCCAGCCAAATTGCAGCAACAACAATAATTTTAAAAAGAAAACCAAGCCAACAGCAAATGCAAAGTTTTACTCGAGCGCAATAAAACAGGGTTTAGCCTGCATTAGGCCAAGTTGTGTGACGCCTTTGCAGCGTAGGGAGTCGACCTCTGAAATCTGACATTTCACTTACAACTGGCTAGAATCAAGTCAGCTGTCAACGCTTCGCATTTCATAATGTTTGACGCACGTTTATTGAAATTTAATACAATTACTACACACACCTCGCGGCATCTGAGTGTAGCTGGGTGTGTGTGTGTGAGTGTGTGTGTGTGCGGCAAGTGAAAGTCATAAGCTCTTAGAAATTGTGCCCAAATTGAGTGTGAGAGCTCTTCTCCTGCCAGTTGCCAAGTAAGTCAATAAATAAATTTACTTCTGACTTCGCCTCGGCCTTGAGAGTTTTTTGTGCCCCCTTCACAAAACATATGGGGTATATCGGCTATAAAGTGCAGCGGAGAGTTGAAGTGATATTACAGGGCATGTCCTGCGAAGTACTTGTATTTGATTGCAAGCCAAGCAAGTCAAGCTTTTTGTGTTGTGCCCAGTTCTCTGTGAATTATTATATGCCATGCGTAATGATATAATCTGCCAGATATGAGGCACGCGCATGAAGAGCGCCGAGCCAGATAGATAAAAGAAAGTTTAGGCACATTTCTTTCCGACTTTGCCAACTGTAAGAGCCATTTAAGAGTCTATTTAAATTTGCATAGCATTAGCTTACACACTGTTTGGCAAGAGCAGCAGTTGAGCGTGGTTGGGGCAGCACTGAGCAGGCCAAGTGACATTTATTAAGTGTGTAAGTGAGCCATTCAAAGTCAAAGCAGCAGAAAAATCTGCTCCTTAAACTGCAACTATAGCAAAAGACGTCGCAATGCGCACTACTCTTGAAAATCAGAAATTCTCAAATCCTGCTTCCCATTGTCGGGGAAAATGCTGAGCTGAACTGAGCTTGCGTTGCGTTGCGTTGGAATGGAATGAAATGACAGAATGTACGCTTTTGCAACTGCAACAATGCGCAGACATTTATGGCGTGGGCTTGCCGCCGGCAGCTGGCAGACAAATGCCTTGAGACCGTGCCAAGAGTATGTGCCCAACGCTATGTTGCCTTGCCGTCGTCTCCATCTGCAAGTCTCCGTCTCGTAGCTAGCTAGTGTTGGCAGCTGGCAGGCATAACATTCTAAGGCTGTGTCACCTGCTGACATTTTCAATGTCTGCGCGCACATTAGCTCTGCCATTTTTTGTAGCATACTTTTCAGCGCGTTCTCCATATAACGAGCTCGAGCTCGTCACGGTGTGGCTTCTACTGCTGCGCTTCAGTTGCACATTCAATTTAAAGGGAGATTTAGCTGCTGCGCGCTTATCTTCAATTTAAGTATGCAAATTTGCTATTTGTGTTATTAAAGAGAATTTAAGCACAGAGACTGTATCAGCAGTAGCAGCAGCAGCAGCCGGTGTATGTCTTACTCTGCCTGCTTTTGCTGCCCTGCCTTTCTTTTGGTTTTTTACCTGTTTTTAAGTTTTTATTCAAGTTTTCTGTGCGCAAATAAAGTGCTGACGTTGCTGCTGGTAATGATTAACTGGAGCAGCTTCATTTCAATAATGATTTCGTCAAGTCATTGTAGGTAATTAAGATACTTTAAATTTGGCGTTCCAATTTAAATTGCATTTCGTTAGAGAATAATAAATATGTATTTTGGTACCAAAATAAATGTATAAATGTTTATGCAATAACAACATAATATTTAAAGTTATTTTAATCCATTGTTAAAAGAACGACAAGTTAGAAATCTTTGGAATTATTCTAAATTCAAAAGTATAATTACTTTTATTAAGAATGGAATGCAAAATAAAATATCTTATCTGTCTTGTATTGCATTCAAGAATTTTCACATTTTTATACTAGAACAAAATAAAAATTCTAATGTTTTTAAAGCAATTTTTTATAAACTTTCATATCAGTTACAGTTATAAGCTTGCTAATGTCTTACAGTATATGTAAATGGAAAACAACATTTGTGTCGATGGGTTTAGTATGTGTTTTTAGTGTGGAGCTAGTGGCATGTTTGGCCAATGTATTTGCTTATCGGAATTGCGTTACCGCGGCCACAGCAATATCCACAGCCAATTCCCGTCATGGTCGTCTGTCGGTGCTCGCGGTTGTTTCTGTTCCTGTTGTTTGTTAAATAACAAGGCTTCGCTGCATTTTCATATTAATCAGGCGAAGTGACGTGGCTAAAACCCGTTTAAACACGGGTTTAATTAAAGCGTTGAAGCTGCTGTTGTTGCCGTTGGTGCAGGTTGATCTAACCAACCCATCAGCCGTTCGCCGGGCTTGTCCTCCGGCAGTTCACCACCCTCTTGATTGTTCATTTATTATATGATTGCATAAAACATATGTATATGCTATACTAGAACATGGCGTCCTGACACATTGCGAGCTTCTAGTTTCACACGCACATGCAACAAACATACCACGACGGGAAAATGTGCTGGCCGTGACGCTGTCTCGCTCACTCTCCTCTTCTGTCTCTCTCTCTCTCTCTCTTTCTCTCGCTATGCATAAAAAGTGTGAACAATTTTATTGTGCGGAAAATTCGCTTGCTTACTTAAAGCGCACAGCTCGTATGTGTGTGTGTGTGTGAGTGTGTTTGATTGTGTAAATGTGTCCACCTTTCACATTCAGGCTAAAATACTTTTGCATAATTTAAAAATAACAAAACGCAAAAGAGTGGAACAAAAAAAAAAAAATACGAAAAAACTTTCAACGCGGCGGCGGCCAAGGTAACCGTAAAAGGTCAACGCTTTGTTTTTGTTAACAGCCATATTTTTGTATTTCTTTCGTTTTTGTTGCTAATTTCCGCTTGGCCATTAGTTTAAAGCCTTTTCTTGCTGTTCATGATTTGTGTATTTCACGCTTGCTTTCCCATGTGCGCTGCACAGATGACTTGACTGAAACTCTGCCTTAAAATCTGAATAGTCACGGCAAAATTTCAACTCAAATTGACTGCCACAAAAGCGTTAACTGGTTGGCTTTAGTTTGCTGATCGATCGATCGATGACTCTCAATTGCATTTGCATGCCAACTAACAACAAACTAACAACTTTGGCATTTGTCAAAAGCAAATTGGTTTTCCCAATCATCTGTTGCTCACTCAAAAAAACGAAAAAAAAAAATGAAATGCCTGCATATTTCAGGCCAGCTCTTTTCTTTTATTTTTTTTGTTTTGCTGTTGAGCCTAATGCCGTGAAATGCTTTAATTCCCCCGTTCGTTGCCATGCAAAGCATTTTCAATTGGTCGCAATTCCCCACGCCAAAAAATTCGCGCAGTTCTCAGTGCTCGACGACCTGTCTGACAATTAAAGCCGCTCCCACCGCCGAAAAAATACACTCACAAATGACAGCTAACCATGAAAAGCGTTGCATCCACATGCACAGAGGGTTGGCGAGCAAAACAATTTGCGTTTTTTGTGTATACGACTGACTGCTTGCTGCTGGGTAAAAAGTATAAATCTTAAATGTTCTGACATGTGTTCAGCAAAACGTCGAGTGCCAAATAAATCCACATACAAAACTGAAATAGTCGAATACACGAATGGTAGTTGCAGAACTGTAGCTGACAAAAACAGCCTGAAGCTTTGGCAAAAGCCAAAAATAAACACGGCCAACACACGATTGGCAAAGGTTGCGCGGCTTCTGCTGCTGTTGCTGCTGCTTCTGCTCTAAGGTGTAAGCGGGGCAAGTGAGGGGGGGGAGGCTAAGTGAACGAGGTTCGAGGTTGTAGTGAGGCTGCCATTGTTTTGGCGTTGGCGTTGCTTAGTTGCAGCCACCGCAAATTACTTGTCAAGTGCTTTGGCAATTGACGTCGCCTACTCGACAATTTGTGACAGCGTCGATCGCAAAATAGTTGTTCACCGCATTTCTCGCCCACTTTCCCGAAGTTAGGGCGCACTCTGGAGTAGGCAACGTTTTATTCAATAACCATTTTAAGCGCGCTGTGTGCAAATATTTGATGAAGCTGTTTGGCGAAACGATGACGATGACGAAGAGAGACGAGCGACAAATCAAATACGCGGTAAAATTGGAAACAACTTCCATTCACAGCTGCCGCATTTTCAGCTCTATTGATGGAAAACGCAAATAGAATGAAACTCGTGTCGCAATAAAATATTGAATTTAAACAGCGACATTTTTGTATACTCTATTTAAAGTAAACTAAAAAAAAAAAACATCAATAAATGTATAAAGAAAAATAATAAGAAAAAGTTAATGCCAAAGATTTATCAGAAACAAAAGGTAAGCGGATGCCTGCTCTGACTTCTTCCTTGACTTATCCTTTGTATCCTGCAGCGACTCCCTTTCAGATAGCGATTTACAGACAGACATGTACCTCAAACTATGCATATCGCAATAAATTTGAAGTGAAGAGCCCAGCAAAAATACGCAGATATTTTTTATGTGTAAAATAAATTGAACTTAAAAGAAGGCGCAGCGCAAGATGGCGGAGGGGAGAGAAGGGTGCAGATTGGAAACTCAATGCGGAGGCAAAGGCAAGGCAAATCACTCGGAGTAGACGAAAAGCGACGAAGCGCATAAATTGTGGCTCGTCTAAGACATCCCACACTCACTCTCCCACACAAACTCACACACACACATCCCAAATGCTTGTGTTTTGTTACGCTTTGAGGGATTAGTGTGTGTGTGTGTGTGTGTACCTGCAAAAAAGAAAACAACTCGAAACTTGGGGAAGTGCTGTCTGCAAGCGCCGAAGGAGCGGAAGAACCCGCATCGCAGACAGTGGACGTTGAGAGCTCATCTCTAGAGATTTGGCTAAATTATGATTTATACTTAAATTTATTTTGCCCTAGTTGTTGTCCCTGCAAAAGGCAATTTTTTGCCTGTCTACTCCGTCTGTCTTACTGACACCACAATTTCGGGCGTCCGCACCTATTTCCTGTTCCTGTACTCGTATTGAAATTTTGTGTGCTTCTGCCATGAAATTGTTGAGCTAATCCCGTCCAGCAGCTCTCTGGCTCTGCTGTTGCGCAACATTGGCTTGCCTCATGCCGAACATTTACCGAGCATTTTAATCGTCCAAGTATATGAGTCCCGCTTGTGTGCTTGATGTCTCCATAATGTGACAGACGCTGCTTTGCTTCGCTCCAATGCGCACATTCATTTTCTCTCTGTCGATCCAGCGCGGCATCGGCTCTGCGGCACTTTTCTGCCCCTCTATCCCCCAACCCCCCATTGAGCCCATATATGCCGATTGCCGCTTGCATGCAAATCGATAATACACATGAAAAGTATATGTAATAAATTTAACAACGCAAATCGAAGTGCCAAAGCGAAGAATCACCCCGGCATCAGAGGGCTCAACCAGGCTCAAGTTGGGTTCTCTTTACTGCTGCCTGCCTCCTTTTTTTTCTTTTTAGCTTTTTTCCGTTTTGGCTCGTAACTGACACGTTGGCAACTAGTTTCTCGTTGGCTTCATCATTCTGACTGGTTTTGCCCTTTATTTTTGTTTCGGCTTGCTGCAAGTTTCCAAAGTTGTTTTTTTTTTTTTTGTGTGTTGCAGTCAAATGGACGAGTTTGACTTTTCTGGCCTTGTCTCAAATTCAGGATATTTTCCATTTTACATTTGAGGAAATTGCCCTTTAGCTGTGCGTAAGCAAATCGATGCTTGATGTCGATAATTGTGGCATGGGTAACGAAGGTTCCACCACCATTGAAATGCACACCCAAATTTGGGCGGCATGTTCATTTGCCAATTCCATTGTTCTTCACTGGATGGAAATTTGTGGTAATCTTAGTCTCGATATCGAAATCATTTAATGCCTAACTGGAACTGAACTGAATGCTATTGCTGTGTTTTGTGGTCAAGAATTTTGGAAGTTTTTGAACGATGTTTCAGTAATAAATGCAAGTTAGTTGCAAGATAGACTCTAGTGTTATATTCAATTTTATTTCATTTAATGAGATATATTTTGACATTGCTTATAACAATTTATTAACTTAAAGAGTAAATTTATTTGATTCTCAACAAATATCATTGTGGTAAAAAGTTTTTCATTTTATTTGAGCTGCTTTAGCTATTTTAATGTAATTGACTGAATTACGTATTTGTTAAATGTCTAAAGTACTGTAAACGATCTTAAAAAATCAGCCTCATCATGTAAAATACAGGGTATCTCTAATTCTTGTTTGGTTATCTTCTTATTCTGGCTTTAAGCTAAAAATAATTTGGAAAATACTGTCGATAACAATTGGCGTCTGTTGGCGACAAAATGTGTGGGCTCTGCGCCGAAATAGCCGCCACATGTCAAGTGCATAAAGGCGAAGGCAAATGGCCAACAGACACAAACACACATACACTCATACTGTTTGTGTGTGTGGTAGGTTCATTGTGTATGTATGTGTGCACACTTTCATTTTGTTTGTAATGCGTCCAATAATGGCGGCATTACGCTTATTTAACATGCACACACACCAACACACGCACACACATACAGAGAGCTAACAACTAACGCAGATGTCCAAGAGAAGCACATGCGTGAGAAGGTTATACTTCTCTGTGTGCGTGTGTGTGTGTGTGTGTGTGAGTGTGAGGATGCATAAAACTGTCCTTAACCCACAAAACACTGGCAAGGGATAATATTAGCATAATATGAGAGCGTCGTGTGGATATTCTCATGTCCCAGCAAGTGCTGTTCAACAGTGTTAGTATGTGTGTGTGTGTGTGTGTGTTGGCCAACACAAAGCCTAAGCCGCCGCATTGGCCCAGACGTTTGGCGTAAACGCAGCCATGCGACATAGCCACAGCCGCTTCCAACAACTGCATGATGGAGGGACGGAGGTAGGGACGGATAGGAGGTAGATGCGAAAGGAAGAAGAAGAAGGTATGGAGCGAACGACAGTCAGACTGTGAGTGAAAAGGAAGAGAAGCCACATCAACCGTAATCTTGTTGTAGTCGTACACTGCGAATCTGTTGGCATTACCCATTGTCTGTGCTGTTGATGACGTCCGCCAAAGGCGGCGCAGCTGAAACCGTACAAACTATCATGGCCAGAACATGGGTCGGAGATACCTTAAGGTGCCAGGGATTAGGAGATGGAGACTACTAAGTTTGTGATTGCACACTGAAATTGACAGATTGAATAACAAAGTAAAAGCACAGCAAGCATTCCTGGCGATTATTTAAAAATATAAAAATACAACTACAAGATAAAATGGTAAAGAAAAAACGAATAAATGATGAGAAGTATTTCGGAAAAATGTTTCAGGTAATAGAATTTTAATAAAGTAGATAGAACAGAATAGAATGAGTCTACCATAAGGTTGTAAAATATAATATTTTTTAAGGGTCTGCCAAGAAATTGAGGAATCAATTTAATTTTATTTAACTGCAATAGAGAAATATATATCAATCTTAATTTTAGAAATATGGTAGCATAGAAAAGAATAGCAAAAATCTATAGAACAATTAAAATTTGTTATGGCAGATTTCAGAGGAAAGTGCCAATTAAAAGCCAGAAATCTGTTTGATCTTTTACGCTCTTCTTCTCGTTCGCTTTCACTTCCTTCCTTTTTGTTTTATTTAAGCCAATTGACATGCTGTTTGTGTCCTTCGAACAAAGCCTACGCGTCGAATACGCATGCTTTATGCCTTTGCAATCTTTCTTTATATGTATTCAAATTAAAAACAACGCCCGCTTATGTGAAGCTATAAAAAAATATCAAAGGATTTTGCTCAACTTCCACGCTGCCTTCTCGATTCTTCACTCTCCTCTCTGCATTCTCCACTCATCAT
This sequence comes from Drosophila siamana, assembly GCA_035047445.1. Lineage (NCBI taxonomy): Eukaryota > Metazoa > Arthropoda > Insecta > Diptera > Drosophilidae > Drosophila > Drosophila siamana. Next base: position 99,436 of record JAWNPP010000137.1, on the reverse strand, counting down.
GTGCTGCATGTGCTCGCTGTCCTCGTTTTTCTTGCTCTTTTTCTTTATCAATGTAATTGGCAATGTGTTTGCGGCAAGCTTGAGGCTTGCATGTGTTGCGGCATGGCCGGTTGAAGATTAACCATATAATGGAGCCTCGAACTTGGAGCATGGTTGGGCCTTTATATATCTAACGGTTTTTAATAACATTTTATGCCATTTCGGTATGGCCAAGCGCACAAATTTGAGAGAGCACGAGTTTCATTCCGCAATAAATGAGCCGTTAAACGCTTTAAGTTAGCCACACCACAAGGGTCTGAGTGAGTGTGTAGAAGAGACTACAGATATGTGTTTGTGTTTGTGTTTGTGCGTCTGTATCTGTGTGTGAGGCGTTTTATTGCCGCTTTATTGTGGCCGACTGGCAGCTTGGCCAAGTCTTAGCCGAGTTAAGCGTCATAAACGGGTTAATGACTTGGAAGTTGCTTTTAATGCGCCCAGCAATGCTCGACATTTGTTGTTGCCCCGGCTTGGGACGGCACGGCACAAGATTGTTGTACTCGTATGTAGTGTGGTTGTTTGGAAGGTTTGGAAGGTTTGGCTGTTTTCTTGGTTTGCTTTCGGTGGCTGGATTCCGACTCAAGTGCTCTGGGCCTCGTCTGAGTTTTTGTGGCCATTGTCTCATGCTTTTTTTTATCAATTTTACGTCGCTTTTTTTGTTGCTCTGCTCGCTGTTTACTCTGGCCACAATATGATTATTTTTTTATGACCAACTTTTAATTTGTTTGCACATGTGTTGTGTACGTGCGCTGCGAAGGCGTGGCGGAAGCACAGCGGGAGCGGGGCGGGGGCGTGAACATGTTTGCAATAGAAAGGGGTTCAAGTGATACTTATTTCTTCTTTCTTTGGTCTTTATATCGCCACTTGTCAGCGTACGCATTTATTTCCCACACACACAGACACACAAGAGCACAACACAAATTGCCAACCAGTTGCGTAGTTTTGGCCCCTTTTGCTCTCGCTGCTCGTTGTTCGTTGTTAGACATTTCCGCTTTCCGCTCTATACAAATGTTGGGTCATTTTTATTTAACAATATGCGTTATTACTGGGGAGTCACCCATTGTTGTAGCTTCAGCTTCAACTCACATGTGTGTGTATGTGTGTGGCATGTGTGTAGCGTGTGGCATGTTAGCATGGTGGGGAGAGGGGGCGAATGGCATAAATATTTTATGAAGCCATATTTTGATTTATGCCTTTGCGAGACCTGCGTTTAGGTGTTAATAGTTCTGGGTAAATGTGCTTCTCATATCCTCATATTCTCATACACTTAATGCGTGCTAATCCTTTACGTGTCATTGCCTTTGATGAGGTTAATAATTAACGGGACTCAAACAGGTAACGGCAAATACCAAACAATACAGCAAAATTACTCAATTTAATGTATGAAGTTATTGCAAAGGTAAGCAAAACTCTAATGGCAAAGTAGTTTATGGAAAAATGACTATCATATTATATAAAGCATTTTAATAAATTAAATTACTGGCAAATGAAGGTGTAATATGGATGTTTATGTGTGGAGGTAAATTTAATAATTTAAACTGACATTACATTTAAATTGGTAGCGCGAAGCAATCTGCAGCAAATAAATTTATTCGTGTTTATTGAAAACAATCTATGAATGAGAGGTAACACAGTTTGCTGTTTAAATTGCAAATGCTATGCATGAAAAGTAATTCGATAAAACAAAAATAACATTGATTAATTTTAATTAAACGAAAAACGAGCTATACCATAACTTTTCCATTGTATTTTTAAAGAAATAATGTGTTACTTTAACAAATCATACGTTAAGGCTTGCGTAGTATTAAAGACATTGCATTTAAAGTACTCAGAATTTTTGCTCGAGCCATTCAAGTGGCATTTCTCGGGGGTTTGCGCCATCGACCTCGACGCTCATTAAGAATATCATGCAATTTCCAAAGCGAGGAGGGATATCTTCATTCGGAGTGTCAAAAATGAAGAGGAGAATTTCATTTTGTGACTGCTGGCATTCTGTTTGGCTTTTACGACTCTTTTTTATTCAGCTCGCAAGTGAGTGCCCAAAACTCGCACTCCCACTCGCTTCGAGTACTTTGTTTTGTAATTACTACAGCGGCAGCAATGTTAAAAATTTGTCGAGTTAATGACAGAGCGTTAAAATGTAGCATATACATACGTATACACATAACGTACATAACAAATAAATGTATATAAAAGGCACGACGACTGCTAAATTGACTGGCACTCATACAGCAAAAGACTTCCGCTTAGGTTTCCTCCGCTGGCACGTAGCGACGTTTTGTGCGCCCCAAAGTATGCACCAGTTAATTTGAATTCGATGTACGACAGAGATACAGAGAGCAAGCGAAAGAGAGAGAGAGAGCGAGAGGGAAAAACTACTTAAATGTCTCTCACGGTCGCGCTGTCGCGCTATGTCAGTCTGGCTGTCAGTCGCCGCCTGTTAGCGGTCGACGGGGCTGCCAACTGAGGCGAAAAATCAAAATTTCCGCACATTGCCTATTTTTCAAAGCATGTGTGTGTGTGTGTGAGAAAGTGTGTGAGTGTGTTCCTTCAGGCAAGTTTATTTGGGGGCTCCAGCTGTCGGTCTTGCAGTCTTTCTGCCTGTCGGTTTAGTTGAATTGCTGCCTGACGGTGTCTGTTACCACTGTGATGTGTGTGTGTGTGTGCCTGTGTGTGGTTATGTGTGCCAGCTCGTTTCAATCACGTGCTGCACGACGCCGCCATTCAATGTTGTCAAAAATTTATAGCAAGCGACGCGCCGCTGGCAGGAGCTGAAAGTCGCTAACGGAAGCGGCAGGTAACGTTAACTGGCAGCGGTATAAAGAAATAAATAAAAAGGCATAAAAACATGCAAATAAAATTAACAAAATAAAAAAAAAATCAAAATGAGTATGAAGAGGAGAAGTTGCTTCGCATTTTAGTACACCTGGCGGCAGTCGAAAGTGCGCAAAAAGAACCCGAAGGCCCAAAGCCAGATTTAAGGTTGAGCAAACTTTTGATAACGTTAACTGTGTGCGGGTGTGTGGAAGTGTATGTGTGTTGTGTGGTTGTGTGCTTCCTCCTAGAGGGACTTTCGTCTACCACACTACTGAATATGACGGCAAGTTAACTGCGTTTATTTTGTCATTTTGCATCTAAAGTCGCAAATGCCATTTTCATGTTAGAATTTTTGGATATTTTTTGGTCTTGCTATTGATGCGAAAATCATTTGAATTAACAATGCAAGAGCAGAAATTGATCGACAATTTTTGGGCTGTCATTTGATGTAAAATGAATTTAAAGAAATCAATTGAATTATGTCATAAATTCGCCAACAGTCGATGGAGGCAATGGCTGTCAATGGCTGTCAATAATGCCATTTATGACAATAAAATTGTTATTGATTTATTATTTTGGTAATGCAATTTACTCGCATACCCGACGTTGATATTTTAGCCAATACATCGTTGGTCAGATGTCCAGCTACTCGTTCGGTCAGTTGGTGAATTGATGGACGCTGGTTGTGTTGTACATTGTAAAGCATCACAGCCAATTGTTCACAGTTGTTAACATGCAGATAAAGTAAACAACCCATAAAATCTACGACGCACCTTAACTCGTCTCTGAAAACAAAAAAATTAAATTGTGCAGAAAAATTTGGAGACGAGAGTGAAACGCAGCCAAGTTGAACAACGTGAAAGCCACAAAAACATGTTAAGTATCCCAGAGAGTATCCCAAGCCTGGAAAAAAGCCACAAAACCCCAAAAACAAATGGAATTTCTCCTCCCTACCTTGCCTCCTTTGGTTGGTTGGCTGTCTCTCTTTATAATCATGGAGACTGATGAACTTCAGCTGGCGTCATTTGGGAAACGGAATAGTTTACTGACATTGTTTCAAGGGCAGGGGATTGAGGGAGGATACACATGAGAAATGATCTAGGAGTGAAAGTTGTCTGAGCTGGTTAAATGATGTGTGCGTTAATCCTTTTAATATGCCCAACACACACACACACACACACGCACAAACGCACACCTTTTTTCAAAGTCTGTCTCGTTCTAGTGCCTCCCTCGCTCTCTCCTCTCTATCGCTCTGTGGGTCTCTTGGCCTCGGTGCACCTGTGACGCATGCTCCAGTTAGGGGACAAAAAACAAAAGCCACAATAACAACAGCAAACAAATACTTGTAAACTACTCGCACAAGGTCATATATATTTTCGTTCGCTGCTGCTTTTCATTTTGTTGCTTGTTGTAGTAGTAGTTGGTGTAGTTGTTGGCGTTGTTGCTCTTGCTTTTGCATGCTAATTAAAAATTAAAATATCCACTAAAACAAAAAAGGAACCTGTGATTCATTAGGCTGGCAGGCGGTGCCAGTGAATAATAAATAAACTCGCTGGCTAATTAAGTGAGGAAGCGACGTCGTCCGCTCTATCTCTCTCTTTCACTCTCTCCCCGTCTCTCTCACTCTCTCTATGGGCTGCACTGACAGGATATTATACTCTTGTAATTTACATGGCACACGTGGCTCGCAGCCGCGCGTCCTGTGAGAATGTGTTGCCTCATTGCAGAGCAGTCGGCTGGAAAGGCAATCGATATAGAGCCTGAGCTGGCACTCTACCAGCTGAATTAACTATGACTATGCTCGACTAGAGAGCAACAGAGAAAGAGATACAAAAATACGATAGAGAGAGAGAAGGAGAGAGAGAGAGAGAAAGAGAGAAAAGTTGGCCTTGTTTTTGGACGGGAGACTTTAGTCAGCTCTTGCTGCTTGCCACATAAACTCAGTTGACTCGTAATAATGAAAACTAAATGATAATTTATAAAATTCCATTATTTAATGGATTGCTAAAAATGACTGCAATGTGCTCAATAATAAATTAGCGAATCTTTTTGGGACAATCACATAAATAGTGTTGTGACAAATGCTGAACTCAAACTGCAATTAAATTAAATGTTTAGTCCACTCTTTCTGGTATTTTAACAATTTATAAGACAACCTTATTCCATTCTTAACTGAAAGCATCTCCAAACGAACTACATAAATTGCGTCACGAATATTGATCTCGAGTTGTAATTAAATCTGCTAGTTAGTCAACTCTTTCCGGGATCTTTTGATGTTTCGCAAATTGTATTTACTTTGTGATATACAACTCGCTGTTGATTTGATTTCCTTTCCTTTGCTTGGGCTCATCATTTTCCATTTGTTTGAGTTGCCAGAGCAGTTAAATTAATTAGCCAAACAATAAGGCATAAATTCTCATTAGCAATTCGTAGAAAAACTGTGCGATAAATGGGGTGCCACTATACAGAGCTTTGATAGCCATCGTTCAGCTAAACAGCCAAAGAGCCAAAACAGCAGAAGCCTCAACAAGACATCCCCTCTACTAGCAGCTCAACTTAGTAACAAATGCTGGCAGAAGTTTGCTGTTTAAGTGAGGGTTTGAGCGAGAGAAAAGAAGTACAAGTAGAGCAGTAGAAGGTTTCGTCTGGGGGAGCCATCTACACAATTCACAATTACAATTATTTTTCTAGTTTCGTTGCGTTAGCGTCTGCGACGCATAAAAATCGGAGCTGTCAGTTCAAAAAGCCAAAAACTTCAGCAGCAGCATCAATTTTCCACACGCCAGCGCATTTTCGCCACCAACAACAAAACCCAAGCAACAACAATAACAACAACATCGGAGCACAAAAGAGACTTGTGAACGAAATTTTCACGTGCAAAGTTTGCAGAGCCAAGAATACACCTGCAAACATTGCCAATAAAACAAGTGTAAAATTGCGTAAAATGCAGCTAGCCGAATGCCAAATACGCTAACCAATAAAACCAGTCAGTGAACATTTATTGGCGTGCTTATTTGCTGCATTCAATTCGCTGTCTATTGAATGGATTATGTTCAAATGTCACGCTCAATGAGCAAGTGCTTAAGCTCGGCGACAGCTGCGTAGGGCATTAGAGAACAAGTGTAGCGACGTGGCGCGGCATAAGTTGCCGCAAATAAAGCGAAGCAAGTTGTACAGTTTTATTTCGTGCGTTGCCAAAAGCACAGCGTCCTGCTGCTGTCAGACAAGCAAAGTTGAGACAAGCAGCGAGAAACAGAGAAGCGCAGAGCTGACAGCTGAAGGGAGTAGAGGAATCGGAGTTAGAGCGTGGGGTGGGGGAATGTCTCCTGCTGCCAGCTAATCTCAACAAACAAAGCGTGAAACTAACAATTCTGCAAATACAGACAAACCGCACTCGCACCCACGCCACGCTTTGGCAGCGGAAAAATGAACTCTGGCAAAAGTTGTGACGGGAGAGCGAGCGCAAGGGCCAACGCAAGCGAAATGAGGAAATAAAACTTTATTTTCAAGTCAGACATCGAATTTATTTTCATGTCATCAGCGCGTTAAGCAAAAACCAGAAGCCGTAGACCAAATGATAAAACAACTGCGAGTCGACATTAAATAGGGGTTTGGTGTCTGTCTAGGTAACTAAACAGCTAGCTAATTTGACTTGCGTTAGCACTAGCGTTTGGCTGCCGCACTAGGCGTATTAGTAATTTGTCTGCTTAAGGAAATTACGCATACGCAGTGTGGTGCTGCTACGTAAAGCTACGGAACTGCTGGCAAGCGAAAAAAAGTGGAGGAAGAGCGTGGCAAAAGAGTGAGACCAAAAGCAGGCTGAGGCGGAAAGCAACAAGCGGCTCAGGATATGCGACAGCAGGCGACCCAAGAAGCTAAGCTCTAATTTTCTCACGTACTTGTAAATTTTGCGGAAAACCGCAACAAATTCACTTATAAAAGTAATCTAGAAAACGCGTACCAAACAGGAAGCACGAAAACAGCACGAACAAAAAAAAAGAGCGAAAGAAACACACAGAAATGTGAAGAAAATGCGCGAAAGAAAGAAGAGCAGAGCACAGAGCACACAGCAGAGAGCAGAGAGAAGACGGGTGTGTAAAGAATTGCGTTTGCGACACGGCGACAACTTTGCGTTTTATGTCGCCACACAAAGGGGCATGAGAAGTGGCTGTTGCTGCTGCTGTGCTGCGTCTGAAAGGCTGAGACAGGCTAAGGACATGGCAATGGCAGTGGCGATGGCGATGGCAAGAAGACTCCTCTAGTCGAGTTTGTCAACTTAAAGCTGGCGACACTTTATCACAGATTTAAAACGAAATGAATGTAAGCACATTAAATGCCCAACGCGCGTTTTACTTTAAGTGGCGAGCTAAACGTGAAAAACGACAAGCAAAGCGAAATGGTTGAAAAGTTGCACAAAACTTTGGACACTTTACTCGTAGTTTACGGTGACAACAAAGAGTTAATTAATCAGCAATTCGTAGAACGCAATCTAATTGCCAACAATTCGGGCTAAAAGCATTATTTAACTACGACCTCGAAAGTACTTTGTAGACTTTATCGCGCCTAATATCGACAAATTTTCACTCCGCACATAAAAAAGGGCAATACTAATCAAAACTCGTTGCGAATTCGCTGCCAAAATCCCAAATCGAAAACCCATCTGCATAATTTCACACCATTACCCCAGACTATGATGCTTTAGTCTGTTGCTGTTTTGGGTGCAATTAGGCGCAAAACTTGTCACTGCCCACCCAAATCTATGAGATTTTTTTTACGCGCTTTCGTTTGCAAACAAGTCAGATTAGTGTGTTCAGAAAACACAAAAAAAAACAGCAACAAAAAAAATTGCATGGTAAAAGGCCAGAATTGAAATTCAAGTCGCACAAAGGCAACAAGAGGAAATACGGGAATAAGTTAAATTATGAAAATTGTAGCACAACAAAAGTGGGAAGCAAGACCACAGGATATGGCCGCGGTCGAGAAGAGCCTGAGGCAATGTGTCAGAGATTTTTGAAGGACCTTCATCATTATCACTGGGCCCATGTTTATGATTGTTATTAGCAAGCGGCAAAACTTTCGACGCCGCTTTTAATAAACTTTGGCTTGACATTGCACTGAGTTTATGTAAATTGTATTGGATCTAAGTAGGAGGCAGCAAGCAACCAGAGACAGAGAGAGTGAGAGAGAGTGGAAGAGAAACAGGATTCGTTCTCGTCCTCGACATGGTTGTGCGCAGCAATAACAACAAATTTCAATTATGCCATAAAATCTATTTAGGTGTATAAATATTTGGAAAATTTGTGAACGCTGCGAAAAGTTGGTCGTTGTTCGTTGTTCGTTGTCGATGCTCACTGGCGTCGTTTTGCTTCTTCATTCACATCGCCTTTGCTTCAGCGTGTAATTTACAGATTTTCTCGTTAAGATTACGCCAAAAGTTTTTGAAGGAGGGCCATTGTAGTTTGAGCTCTCGCTCGACATCGACGCATAATTGGCAGCAACATGAAAAGTCAATAAACGAATCAAAACAACAAGCGGCGACTCGACCTCTCATGCCATTCAATTCCCACTCCATTTGCTTGTTGAACGCGTCGCTTGTTGAACAAGTTGTAAAATAAATTTGGCAGCCTCATAAAATTGTTTTGTGTTTGTGAATCGTAATTACGAGTTGCGGTTATGTATATTTTCACTAAATTTCGTTACAATTAGGAAACATAAATGGCCGCCTTCCTTGCTTTCTCTGCGAGCTGCGAGTTGCGAGTCCGGCCTAAAGACATTTACACCACAGGCCGCCCAAAAGTTCATTAACCAAATTAAGCGTGTTCGTGTTTGTCGGCAGAAAGTTGCGGCAAACATGCAAAAACACTTGAGTTGATGCCTGAAGAGTCAAGCAATATACTTGTCCGTTAAAGCCAAGTTTTCTTAATGCCAAGGCGCAAAATAATCAAGTATTCGCATGTTTGCAACGAGTATGTGGCACTTGAGCTCTTTTTGGCTCGTCAGGTCAATTTACTTAATTAATAAAAATGGCTAAATGAATGAGTCGTCGCAAATAACAATAAATTTGTTCGCCATCTTTGAGTGATTGCCAAAAAGAAGTCGACTCAGCTAGCTACAACTAGATGGATTACTCGTGCCTTGCGAAGATGCCAAGGAGAAAACTTAAATGAAATGAAATGATGAAGAAGGATTTTCATTTATGAAGTGTCCACACAAGAGCAGGTGGTAATTTAGCTTGCGCTGCAAATCTGCGCAAATCTTTGTGGGGGCATTCTCTATTGATATTGACTTGGGCGCATCAAAAACATGCTTGCCACATGTGCCACGCACATACAGGCACACACATATATGTAGTTGAAGTGTCGGGGCCACTTACTTTATTGATTACAGCTTTTTCGGCTGCCCATTGATTGAAGCTCAAGCAACTTTTATTCACTGAAACAAAACAGGAAAAAAAAAGAATAGGAAACTTGAAGAAAAGCGAAAAGCACAAGAAACAAGACAATACAATGGGAAGAGGAAACAATTTGGATGTTTTGCTATTAGGCGAATGATGAGCTCAGGCCAAACGATGGCAGAGCTCCAGTCGACTACAGCTAGTTGAAGTCGTTGTTGAAGTGGCCTTTAGGGCAAGTGCTGCTGATTAAAGTTGCCTCTTAACTGGCAACAAATTGCACAAAATACATTTTCAATTCTCGTCATAAATAAGCCACTCTGTTGTAATTTATGTAGTTTATCATATATTTTTTTTTTGGTTTTTTTTTTTTGTTTGAAGCGGAAGGCAGTTGAAACCCAATGCACGACATATTTGTGTCAATTTAAATTTATGTAAACATAAAATGGGCAACCAAATGTCCTGCGAGATGCGGTGAACTCCACAGTATCGTATTTTACACACGATATATATGTATGTGTAATATATATTTATGTATATTTTTTTTTTGCTGTTGCTGCGCCTTTTTTATGATTTAATGCGCGCGGCACGCCATGACGTTCACTTAGGCATGGACACAATAAAAATGTGGCAACAACAACACGAACAACAGCGGCGAGGGTAAGGCAGCAGGACACGCAGGACACGTTTGCCTCTTGCGCACTTTTGACATTTCATTATCCTGTTAAGTATTCAAAAGTCAACCAAGCAGCCAGCCCATACAGCAAAACGCACAGACGCACAAATTGTGGGTGCCCCTCGCTTCTCGACGCTCGACGCTCGGCGTTTGGCGTTCGGCCCTCAGTCCTGGCCATAATATCCTTGTCCGGGTCCGTGTCTGCGTCTGTGTCCGCGTCCGCGTTCGAGTCTGGCCACTGCCACGCCCCCCTATTGTCATCCAGCTGCGTAGCCAGCTTATCATTTATGCCAAGCGCGTACTTTTTGGCTTTTGCTCTCCTCCTCCTTCTCCTCGCACTCTTGCTTGCCAGCCAAGTTCCTTCTCACTCCCCCGACTCTCTGGATCCCTTCCCTCTCTCTTGCTCGCTGCTGTCTCTGGATCCATTGTTGTTCTCCCGTTTGTTTTGTCTGCCCGTAATGTCATGCGGAATTGCCTTTGTGTCCTTGGCGTTTATGACATTATATTTGTGTTTCTGTTTGCTTGAGTGTATGTGTGTGTGTATGTGTATAAATTACATTACACAACAAGCAATATAACAAACGATAACAAACACCTTGCCGAAAAAAAGAAGAAAGCAGCACACAACATCATAATAAACAAAACGAAGAAAAGAAGCAAAAAAAAAATGGGCAAGAAAAACAACGAAAACAATTTAATAAAACTGTGTGCGCCTTCGATTACGTCTGTGGGCTTTTGCTTTATGTTATATAATTTGCTTATAACATGGCTAATGACTGTCATTGCCTCTGCCCCTTTCCCACTCCCCTCGCTGCCTTTTTACTGACCCACTCAACGGCAGGCCGATAGGCAGGCAGGCATTTCGGCATTGGGGCTGTCAATTCGAGTGCCTGGCATTGCATTCTGACAAAAATGTCGGAGCATTTTCGAATAGCAATTTGCGGGCTTTTTCTCGGTTTTCCATTTTGCAGTACGTGCCAAGTTTGAAATGTGTTTGTGTGTGAGTGTGGGGAGCATTCATTGGTAATTTTTGTATATTTGCAAATCGATTGATTAAACTGCAACATGGCAAATGGAAAATGCCAAAAATGTGCAAATTGTGCAGGGCAATGAGATCTTTGCACAATTCCTGACCTTCAATTGGCTGCAGCCTATAACTATGCTATACTTTCTATTTGTTTCTCGCTACTTATTCCTAATTCTTCTACTTCTAGTCCTTGTTTTTATTGACATCCCCTACCCCCCCCCCCCTCCCCACCCGGGTGCGGGTGCCCCGCCCCCGCCGCCCCCCCACGCCCAACAACTACCCACCCACCCCCCACGACCCCCCACCCCCCCCCACCACCACGCACCAGAGAGGAAGAGTAAAGCAACGGCAGCCGCGTCCCCGCCCTCCCGCCCCCCCCCCCCCCCCCCCCACCCCCGCGCAGGCGGGCCGCGTGCTCGCGTTCCGACCCCCCTGTATGTAGCCTAGCTGGCGGCGGGGGCGGGCGCCCAGCCCCAAAACCGCACACACGCGGACCCGCGCCGCACCCCCACAAATAAAAAGACATCCCCCCCCCCCGCCCGGGCCCGCCCCCCCCCCCCCCCCCCAGCCACCCCCCGGCCGCAGGAGGGGTCGGGGGGGAGCCCCCCCCCCCGCGCGACCAGAATATAACACCGCACCCCCCCCCCCCCCCCGCGGCTCCCCCCCCCCCCCCCCCCCCGCCCCCCCCCCCGCGCCCCGCGGCGAGCAAACCCCCCCCCCCCAGGGGCGCTTCCACTAATAAAGCCCCCCTTATGTGGTGGGGTGTTGTTTTTTTTTTTTTTCATTCACCCCTTGTGTGGTGGTGAGGCATTATTTTTGTACAGACTATACTCAACATAAAAAAAAAAAAAAAAAAAAAAAAAAAATTGACCTTCGACCTAATTCTTGTATCCATTTAAGGAACCTCAATATAGTATAAACGACATGCAAGTTGTATATTTCTATTACCTGAGGAATGCAGCAAACTGATCTATGTACAATTGCTACTTAACGGTTGCTGCTGACCTTCACTTTGCCGCATCCAAAAAGTGTGCTGCACATTTTATTTGCTGGCAGCTTCACTCTTTAGTACAATTTATTGAATTCCGGCGGAGCCGTGTATCTATTTAAGAAACTTGAATGCAATCACAGTCCACCATAAACTACATGAAGGTTTTTTATTTCTGTGTTGCAGACCTTACCTGGCGAGCAGAGTCGAGCCGAGTCGAGTCGAGTCATCGAGACAGCCTTGGAGCAGCAGCCAATGCAACCTGCACAGACATCATTAGAAGCGACTAGCAACAACACGTGTGAGTATCGCTAGAGAGGGTCGCCAGAGGCACGGACTCACTGCTTGTAGATAGATATATATCGACACTATATATGGCATATATCTTGGACATGTGTTGACCATCAACTTATGCAATCAACGATTTGGCTTTGACCAGGCAAACTGACTGCCGTTGGGTGCTATGTAAACTACACACAGAGCGAAAAATTGAGAGGGAGAGAGAGAGGGACGACGACCACGACGACGACGGCAAATGTTTATTTAAGCATAAAGCCACGTACACTGCAATCACACACACACACACACACACATAGACTCCCACACTCTAACACACACACACACCAAACACACTCACAGACTTTCTGCTACTGCTGTGTGCTGTGTGTGTACTTAGGCGCAGCTGTACTTGGAGACTCTAGGACTCTGGTAATTATATACAGCATACAGCCAGAGACTGGCCCTCTTACACACACTCCCCATCTCCTTCTCATTCTGCCCCCCTCACTCTCTCTTCTCTCGTCTTTGGTATTCTCCATTCTCTGTGGGACTGCTGCATAAATATTTGTTTTAACCTTTTTCCTTTTGTGGCGCGTTGGCTTTGTATTTGCTTTTGGTTTTATGGCAGCGTCGGTGTGTCACTATTTCATTTCGATTTAAACAAACTTTGCAACGCTTTCTTTCTTTCACTCCTACTGATTTGTCTGCCTTAATTTATTTATTTGCGATTTTGCTGATATTTAGTAATTGAATTTTCCTTTGCTTAAACTCTCGATGATGAGGGACAGAGCAAAGTTGGACTTGGCACGTCCCCACACACACACACACACACAACAAATGTTGCTTTGCCCTCCTTACGGATATTTATGTAGACGTGTGTCTTTGGCTAAAAGGATACTTTGCCCACACCCTGGCATTACATAAAGTTTGAATAAAAGTGTGTGTCCCTGGGGGCAACTCGATGTCGTTGCCATGTTGCTGCCGGTGTTCTCGTGTTCTGCGTGTGTTCCTCGTGCTGTCGTCTGTGCTTAGACTTTTTGTCTTAATTTATCGTTATGAATGAATCACTTTGTGCCATTTGTCGCCAGCTACTCTTGCTGGCTTTTGTTTAGCAGCACGTAGTGGCAAGGTGCCAGTTGCAGACAGGATGTGCGTACTTTTGACTTAATTTGATTTGCACAAATGAATTTCAATTAACCGGCAAATGAAATTTATGCGCAACGTTCGCTGACAACTCTAAAAAGCATAATGGATTTTTCGGGCATTCCGCATAGATAAAAGGCGAGTGACAGAAATGTGCCGATGCCAACATTTGCCATTCATTTCCATGTCACTATTGATTTCATGTCATATTTCTTGAGGGGCACAAAATGCTGATTGTTTGACTGCTCATCATTCATAAGCGCAAAGCAAGCGATTGACTGAGACTAGGTGAATGAGTGAGTGAGTGAATGAGTGTGAGTAAATGCTGAACTGTAAGTATGTTATAATGCAACGTCGGCGCTTATTATGGCAACGGCCTCTGTCAACAATGACAACAGTGAAAGGTGGATGATGAGGCTGCTGGATGATCTGGATGATAACAAGCTGGCTAGAATGCCGTCAACGATGAGAACGACAATGCTGACACATCGAAAGATTGTCATTCCATCAATTATTCAACAAACACGCAAATCAACAACAAAACGCACATACGACAATCGAAGAGTCATCGTCAACGTCATCGACAGCTCCAGCCCAGCCTCAGTTCGAATGGGCAACCAGTTAACCAGCTACAACAGTTCTTGGAAACCACGAGAGCAAAAACTACGACAAGTGTGAGAAGAAAAAAAAATCCAAATATTAAGTGATACAATTTGTATTGGGAAAGTTTGCCGTAGGCGAACCAATGAATAACAGACCGACAAAAAGCTGGAGCAGCGACACGACCAGGGAAGAACAAAATCATCGACATGAATATCTGAGTGTTTTTATTTATGACTGTGCGTCATTCAAACATTCGTTTGGGTGCTTGCCCCCTGCTTGTCTTGCGATTCGAAGGCACGTTGGGCTGCCGCTCTATGACACAAAACTAAAGCAGAAATCAATCAATTCCAAATGCTCCTGATCCAAAGCCGTAAAAACTAAGAGCCGCACGCCAGCTCAGGAAGTGGCAAGTAGCAAGTAGCAAGTGGCAAGTGGCAAGTAACAAGCGACGGCAGCCTCGTGCCGTGGAGTTGTGCAGCGCTGGGAACGAGAAGCAATAAATCGAAGCTTGACATGGTTAAGTGCTTGAGCTTAACAATGGTTTAGGCCTCTAAATGTACTAAGCCTTCTTTCTGCTCGCCTTGTTTGCGTTACGTGTATGCGGCAGCTGATATCAATGCTGATAAGAGCTAAGTCCGCAGTGGCAAACATCCCAAGTCAATCATAAATTTGTTCCTCATTAGCTCGGCATACTCAATAAATCAACTGCAATTTGCACTTGGGTCAAACAAATTATGTAGTAGGAGTTTTTGAAATGATATTCCTAGGTTGCAAGTAGCACTATAAATAAGTAAAGCAGCTGCCAAGTTTTGCATTCAAAAAGACAATAAAGTTATTAATGTAGCTAAAAATTCTGCGCACTTTATGTAAAAAGATAATTTCAGCTTTGCTGAGTTTAAATTAAAGCTTAAGTTAAACGCCAAATATCATCAAAGACCTTTTTTCTAGGAAATTCCCTACTCGTATTACACAAGAGTTGTGCAACCAAAAACTCAAATTATTAGATGATGAGTCGCCATTTCCACGGAAGTTGAGTAAGTCAAACAAAACGCAAAGAGTCTTCTTCTTAAAGCCGTCCAAAACTTGTAGCGAAATTTATAGAATCAATTTTATAGGCAATACGGATATCCTTTTAGCTGCTCTAATTACTTACTCAAGCTGAAAAAAATGCAATGTGAAGAGAAACCCCGAAATTAACCAGTCCGATAATGAGATTCCTATTAACATTTGAATTCTAGGAAACCGGGATTCAAATTGTTGGCAATCCGTCTTGAAGGAGACCTTTTAAAGCTTAATATTGAATTATTAGTGGGTAGTGCTTTTGAACAGGGCGGCGGACCTTCCACAGAAATTAAAGAAGATTAATTGTCTACGCATTCAACATGGTTGCTATCATTAATTTTATTCAACCAAAACACACCACACACACATACAACTGAGAGAGATACTAGACTGGAACATCTTCAAAGCGCTTTAAATGAGCAGATTGTCAGCGTTTTGTGGCATAGGAGACATTAATCAAATTATTGAGTTTTATGAGGTCATCAAGTGAAATCTTTTTAACAACTTTGTACATTGCTGGTTCTTTTGGTTTTCATCTTTTGCTTTTTCCACAATGTCATAATCATCTTTGTTGGCTGCATAAATTAACAGTTTGCTCTCTGAAGCTTTTATTGTTAGATACTCATTAATTTCAATGAACTTGCATTCCGAATTATTATGCTTTCCGCATCCTTTTCAGCAGATAAACCCTTCGTTTCAGTTCAGTTGGGTTGAGTTCAGTTTTTAGTTTAGATTTTTGCTGCTTTTAGCTGCTCATTTCCGAAAGTGACACGAAATTTTTGTTCTGTTCGCCTTGGGGCGCAGGATGCTGAGAAGAACGGGACTGCAATGCTTTCTGGCTTTCTCGTGTTGATGAATTTTCTCTCTTCATCATAATTAAAGCAGGTAGTCGTAGTCGAGGCGCCTCAGTTTTGTCGACACGTTGACAGGACTCGTATGTGCTGCCCCACTTTGGTTTTCATTAAAAGTTTTGCTCTGTTCTCTGTTTTTTGTGTAGGTGCAATTAAAAGTGTCAATGACAATGTTGCCACACTTGCAGTTGCATTGTTGTTGTTGACGTCGGTGTTGCTGTTGCTGCTGCTGCCGCTGCTGCTGTTGCTGTTGTTCGGCTCGTTAGCTTTTATTATTGTTGGCAGTGGCATCGTTATAGCCACTGCCATGCTCATCGCTCATTGTAATTACGATAATTACGACAAGGACTGCAAATGCAACAGCAACAGCAGCAGCAACAGCACCTCCTTCGGCTGCCACCTTAATGAAGCCGCATTCAATGCAATTCAGCTCCTGCTTCGAGTCCGGTGTGTGTAGCCTTCGTCCATTTGTCGCATTCCCCTCGCCAACCGCCGCCCTGTTTATCCACTTAGCGGCACACGACATTGCGTCGTTAATTGAAAACTTACGCATTAAGCGAAAGTAACCCTTCGCTTCCCCCGCGATTCCATGCGAACGAAGAGCCTCTGTGTGTTTTTTGTTTTTTATATTTTCTGCCTTTTAATTTTTCACTTTGTAATGGCTTGACGCTGGCTGGCGTATTTATTTATTAAAGTTTAATTAAATACCTTTGCAAATTCTTGCGCATGACTGGAAAATATTTTTAATGAGTTTTCGTCTTTTGTGTAAAATACTATATGAAATATACATTATAATAAGCACGCTCATGTGTAACATGTCGTATGCGTAACGCAGAATGCTTCATGTGTCATTTTGTTTAAACGTTTAAAAAACCATTAAGCATGCATTATAAAAGATATTAATAGGCACACCTTTTGCCTAACAAATGGACACCGTATACTTTCATTTAATGACATCCATAAACAACAAATATTTTGTTAACAATTTTCACATCTTAAAAATTACTTTTTGGTCCCAACACAAATTCCGAGCTTGGGCTGCTTAAATCAAGGTCATTGTCTGTGCTTATTTCTCACCTTTATAGCCCAAAAAACAAAAACAAAACCAGGTTCTAGTTTTTTTTTTGACAAACAAAAAAAAGTAGGAGGAAAGATAACTTTTTAAAAGCACAATAATAATAAATAATAAAGGTTGCAGGCGTGAAAAACTCAACGTGAAAGCTCGAATGGAAATGCAAAATATAAAAAACACAAAACAGGCAGACGGACACAGAGACGGACGTTGTTTTTGGTAGTCGGCGTAGAGCTCGTTATATAGCCGTAACCATTAGCCGTAACCAAAAACCAAGCCAGACATTGAATTGACCTTAATAAAGTCGACGACTACTGCGGCTGTGGTTGGCTTTGGCTTTGGCTTTGACTGTGGCTCAGACTCTAATGCTGTGCTGTGTTGTGCTGTGCCATCGCTGTTTTGCCATTTGCCGTGTCTGTTGTCGACCTTTTTGAGGGCAACATTTTTCATTGAGACGCCCACTAACCACGCCCCCCAATTCCGTTGTTGCTCTCTCATCTACTTACAGAAAATGCTGATACTGCTGCTGCTGCCGTTGTTGAGTATATTTGGTAATAGTCTCATTGCTGGCGTCGAGGCAAATCTGAGCTTGGGCTTTAAGGTCATCAGAGTAAGTTGACCAACACACACAAATGTTTATGAATTCCATTACTAAACTTCTTCAATCTCTCTCTCACCCTCTATTTCTCTTTCTCATCCACTTTTTTATCTCTCTCCTTAATTATGCATACCAAAAGCTGCCAAGGCATATAAATCCCGGTAAGTCCATTTATTTTTTACCGATTGAGCTGAATGCCTTAAAGTTAAGCAAATCATCATCTTCGGCTTTGGCTTTCAATGTACATGAACTCGCAATCAATTTCCAATTTCCAATGAAAATGAAAATTGTAAAATTACATTAACTTTGCGCTTCATTAATCAAAGGCACTCTTCTAACTGCTGCTACTACGGCTGCCACTTCAAATGTGCGTCTTCGAATCAACCCAAAAATAATTTCCAACAAAATTCTAAGAGCAAAGTGCAACAAAAACAAGGACAGACATTTTTCCCATTTAGACGCCCATCAATTTTAAATATACATACATTTTTTTTTGCACTTTTTGTGTTAGCCAAAATAAGCAAATATACGAAACACATTTTAGGCGCAGAATAAAAAAAGAGAGAAAAAACGAAAAATAGCCCAACAAATATTAGACGTATACAAGGTTTCTTCCCGGGAAGAGGAAAGCAATTTCGGTTGCTTGAAAAGTGATTTAATAAGTGTTCAAGCTTTTCGAGGGGGCAAAATCTAATAATGATATAGAAAACACACAACTTTTAAGCAATAAATATAGATTTCAATCTGTCTAGAGAAAAAAATAAGAGTTCAAGCTGAGCACAGATTTTCTAGGACGTTTTAGCTGAATGGCATTAAAATGCGTATTGAATAAAACAAATTCTCTGTAGTTATCACAAAATGCAAGCTTCTAGACAAAATTTATATGCAGAAATGCAAACTATAACGACATCTACGTGTATTGAGATTTGTCCGTTGTGCACATTGCAAAAGTTTCGATATTTGTGACTTTTTGTCGTTGCTTAGTTAGTTGGCTAATTTCACTGGACAGAAAGATGCAGCATCAGCTAGCTAACTAACAAGTAAAGTGATTTTAATGGATTTTTTTTCTTGCAATTTTTTTCATTTTTTTTTTTTTACCAGTCTGCGATTTTTGTTGTTGAATGAAATTCATTCGACATGTTGTACTGGCTTCATACGTATGTTGTCGTACAAAAGCTTTTCAAAATTAAACAGCAGCACGAACTGTGCCAAAAAGTTTTCGATTTGGGCGTTACAACAAATACTCGCACAACAATACAACAATTCTACTTCTGGCAGTATCGTTGCATATGTTTTATGGGTGTGTGCTGCCTCTCTCCCCTCCCATTCCCATCGCTCTCGCATGCCGTTGCGCTACCTAAGAACTGGCAAGGCAAAAGCCAAAAGTTTCGAGTCAAATGCCAATATAGTTTGTGCGTCCACGAGCCGAACGCCTGTTGTGGGCTCCGAGCGTTGCCTTCTCTTTAACCCTCGCTCCAGTTGGCTGCATGTGTGTATGTGTGTATGAGTGTGTGTTTGAATGTGCCTTCGGCGCATATCAATGCTCCACACGTTTTGTTGCCCGTAGCGCACCCCCGCTGCGCTGATGCATTGTCCAGGCAAAACGGAACAAGTTTATTTAAACTGTAAAACTTGTTCTTTTTCGGTTCGTGGTGGAAGCAATGCTAGACGGGGAGGGTGGCGGGAGGGGTCTTGTAACTTCTGCGAAAGTTATCGAAACACGAAAAATGTGGAGCACGATATATGTGAAAGTATGTGCGATGGCGGAATTAACTCAACAAAAGAAAAAAAAAAAAAAAAAATGAAATACAGACTAAAAAATACAAAAATATTTCCGAGAACGTGAGCATTTGAAAAGCATACAAACAAACGGATTTATTTCAACTGAAATCAAAAGAATCAAAATTTTTATGTGGAATAAAGTAGTTTAAATTGCAGTAGATAGTAGCTAAAATCGGAGCGAGTTTGAAGCCAAATACGAAACTATTTTGCAAAGCAGTTTAGAGCGAAAACAAGTTATCATTTCTTTTAACATTCTTTCTAATAACTGCTGCTGACAAATAAAGCTCTGCATCCCAGTCAGTGTAGTGGTATTTTCATTGCATTTATAGCTTGTCCAAGGAAATATAGCCGAGAAAACAGACAACAACGCAATAAAATTGCGCATACGCAGCGTTTCTCCACAGAGTCTTTTGAACTTTCGCTTTATGGCCCCCTCTGAACACTGGCCACTGGCCACCAAGCACTCAAAACTTGTCGCACACGCTCAAGTGTTGTAAATCTTTGCACAAAATGAAACTTTATTTGGTCATGGTCATCAACGACTTAAGTAAATCTAAAACTCTAAGTAAAACAAATACTACGGCCCCGGCATAAAACAAATAAACTGTGCACACGTGACCCCATGCCTGGACCATGGGCTAGAGGCTCCTCAGATAGCTTCAACTGTAGCCAGACAAGAGATGATGACCCAAACAAAAGTGGGCAGTGGAAAGCGCACAAAAATATGCTACCATTTTTTTTTCGTTTTTGCTGAGAGTCAACTGTAAAACACACACACCACACACCCAGAGCAAAAGGGGTTTTCAGGGAGGCAGGAGAAGAGAGTACGAGATCATTTCAAAATAAAAAGTATAATGCATGGCATGAAGTTATAGCACGGATAAGGCGGCGCGCACTCAGCTCACAGGTTGTCGGCGAAAAACCTGAAACCTGAAGGAAAGTAAGGACAACAACACACACATACACACACACAAACCAAATGACATACAACATAACTGCTTAAGTACACTCGAGCAAAGCGTAGACATCCTTAAATGTTGACAGCGGGCGCAGATAAAAGTGCTCACATTGCAATTCCTGCGTTCACTTCCGCCGTAAGGACGAACATTGGCAGGTACCCAGCAAATAGATGTGCAGATATGATGGGCTCTAAAGACAGTTTAACATTGGGGAGATGGCGTTACTTTTTTCAGTGTTATAGAATGAGTATCTAGTAGGAATTTATAATGTCGAATTGAATGAAGAAAACATTTTATTAAATATGTAGTTTTAATAATGTAGATCTAATAGGTACATTAAAATACATTTTTATTTGGGTTCAATTACCGTTGATTTATTGTCCTAATAAAATGAGATTTTTAGCGATATTGTTTTAATTTTAAATTCTTGACTACTGTGCAGTTTTGTGTAGTTTAATTACTTTTTGTATAGGATATCATGGCTTTGATCACAGCTTGCAGTTGGACTGCCCGATTCGTTAGGGTAAGCAGCGATTGCTTGTAACGAGCAATGGGAAACATACGCACACACACACCCACACTCCAACAGGCTCACTGTTTGATATGTAAAGCAATGTCACTGATTGTGTTTGTGTATGTGTGTGACAAGCTTTTTGCAATGTATGCATGTGTTGTGTGTGTGTGGGTTCAATGTAGACAGCATTTGCTTGTTATGTGCGAGTGTGTGTGTGTGTCTCGGTGTGTGTCTTACGCCAAAGTACATTAAGAAGATTGCACTCTCGAAAATGACACAATTCGCCACAAAGTTAAAAGGTGTAAGGTTTTCAATGGCCGTGTTGCACGAGCTTCTTGCTTGCCACTAGGCCTCGAGACATGTGTCACACGCTGGCTCAGTTGTCAACGGTGACGCCACCAATATCCGGTCTCATCTTTTCAACGTGCAAAGAGTATTTGTGTACTACACATATCAAATAATCGAAGCTAATTGCTAACGACATAAACATGCAACCACGTGCCCATATTCATTACAAATAACAACAATGACGGCAGCAGCCGTGGCAGCAACAACAAGAACGATTTCCCCATTAAGCATTGATGCCAAAATGCCAAATGAATGATGATGCCTTTGTCTGAGAGACTTGTGTGTGATATATATGCTGTACTCCTATGAGTATGATATCGTTCTAACGGCGTCACGTCGTCGCTGAAATCAATTCAAGAATATTTGCCTGACTGCCGCACAAACAACAACAAAAATGTTGAAAATTGCCACAGAGCACGTAGCTATAAGTGGAAGCAACAGCAGCAGCAGCATGCATGTGGCAAGGGAGGCAAGGGAGGGGCACCGCCTTTGTGTGTCTAGGTAACTGCGAAATTGCAAAAAATACCAGCGAAAGCCGGGTAATTGTGATTGGCGGCTGCGGCTGTGGCAGAAGCAAACTTTTGCGGCCTAATGGCGGCCCATAAGGCACAAACAACATTTGTCAGTGTTCATTTCTGATGAGCCCAGTCTATTGTTCATCTCCCCATAATATATGTGCTATACGTGTGCGTGTGTGTCTGATTGTCTATGTTGCGACTCTAACATGCGATGGAAAATTTATAACAAGCACTGCCAAATATTAATTGGTTTTCACCCACCGCTCTCAAATTGAAAATTGCCTAGAATGTCAGCCAAAGAGAATAAGCCATGGTAATCAGAACAAGAGCGTCAAGAACAAACGACTAATGGAACTGCTTAAAGATTGACGAGTTCACAAAGGAGGACCGCAAAGTTACTTAAAGCTCGGCTCGGTTCCTTTCGTCTCTGGCCATTAACTGTAAAATACAATGTCGCCCATAAGCTGTCATGTCCATTAAAGTATCTAAGCCGCCCAAAGAAAGCACTAGATGCGAGACGTTCAATTCAATTTCTAGCTCTATTTTGGTCTCAACTCACATTTGCCACACCTCGGCAGTTGAGCTGATTTCATTTCTCTGCTTTTCGCTTACTACATACGATTTGTGTGTGTTTCTCTTTCTCCACAAAATTTTTGTGTATGTGTGATGCTGGACAACAATGGAACTGCTGCTATTACCACCACCACTACTGGACTAAACTGGATGGTTGGCCTTCGCATTTCGGCCACGTCTGACTGTCATTTTGGCTCTTTTGTGCGCCTGCAGCCAATTGCAGTGTTGGCAACACAACATTCGCACATGGAGCCACATTTAAATTGGATTGTAAAACTCAATGCGTCTGTGAGGTAAGTGAAGTGATGGAATAGAGAGATAGAGAGAGAGAGCAGCGGGGTAAGTGTGCCGGGACATGCCGTTTAGTTGCCACTAACCACAGAGAGAGACGGTAGATAGAGAGGGAGAGAGAGAGAGAGAGAGAGAGAGAGAGGGAGAGAGACACAGACAGAGCAATAGATACAGCTACAGATAGGGTCAAAGTCAAATGCACTACCACTAAGCGGCTCTTTTTTGCTTTTGTGCTGTTGTTTAACCAGTGATTGCCCCAAGTTTTCTCCTTTTTTCCATATCTCTTTTATGGGGGTTAACGTTAACACTTGTGTAATTTATTTGCCATACAAATCCCCTTATTTGAATTTAGTTGCTCGAATTAGAAACTTCGAATCAGAGTTAAAACTTGTTCGTGCTTAATATATTTCATATAAAATGCAATAAATATTCAAACAGTTTATATTTAATTAGAGTCCTTCTAATATTTATTTTTACTATTCTTTGTGGTTATTGCATTTTGAAAAGTTGCTTTTAATAGTTATAAAACTCTAGAAGTTTACTGCAGATAAATGATTTACGTTATATATATATACATGTTATATACTACTATTATTAAGGTTTATATTATTTAAATTTATAATTTATAAAGCTTGAAGATCTGTTTGAATATTGAGTAAAAAGTTTATGCCAATAGAAATATCAACGATTTTATATTAGTTGAATAAAGAAAAATGTGAATTTTGAACATGTATTATTAATTTTTAGCTATTATCTATATAGTATATATAATTTTTCCAAACCATTAATTTAGTGAAACACATGAGTAAAGACGCGCTAACAGGGGAAATTTAGTACGTGAATGTGAATGAGATTTACGCGCAATTACAGCTAAAGGCAAAAGCGAAGCAAAGGCCAAGAGGGAGGCTGGCCAAATCTCGGCCAAAACTAAATCCTTGGCATTGCTTTATAGCCAACCATTTGTCTTCAGGCAAGAGTGAAATGTGTATGTGTATGTGTGTGTGTTTTGCTGGAATTCACACCTCTAGTCAACAATTGCGGCAGTTTATCAATGCAGGCAGAAACATTCATGTCAAATGGTAACACGCACATCGTAACACATTCACAAAAGGGGGGGCCAAAAGCAAGGCCGCAATTTATGCAGTGCAATTTGAAGTGCGAGTGAGTGGAGCAAACTAACCAAGTTTTGGCCACTAACTAAACATGCCACATGGCTGAAAGCGAAACTGTTTATAAATAAAATAGTGTGGTAGGACAGAAAAACAAAAACCAAAAAAAAAAAAAAAACAAGAAATGTTAATTTGGCAACATACTTAAGGCATTAGGCGACCAAACTCGCTTGCCACACTTGAGTCGAGTCGTGGCGAGTTGAGTGACTGTATGCTTGCGAGTACTTTTCGTACAAACTGTTGGTGTAGTTGTTGTGGCAAATATTTTGCTTACATTATGACTTTATTTGGGGCTAAATAAACAAAGCAACAGCAACAGAAGGCAGATGGAGATTGGTGGGGCGTACATTTAATGTATTTTAATGCCTCGCTTTTGCAGAACGGTCGCCATGCCTGCTCGACACTGTGTCCAAACGAGCAGCTGCCGGCGCCGGAGGATACGATTTCGTGCAGATCACCGCGTCTCGTCGAGGTGCCCGGACACTGCTGCAAAATGTGGCTCTGTGAGAATCCAACAGCTGATGGTAAGTTGTGTGTCTGTGTGTGTGTGTGTGTTGCCTTCCGGAAGTGAGCGAAGGGTGGAGGAAGTGTTGAGGTGCGGGTCATGGCCTTGTTATTGTTTTATAAGTGTGTTTATGGTCGCAGCCGGTTTCGCTCTGGACTTTCATAGTCCATGGTCGTGAGTTAATGGCGCCCAGGGGCATGCCGTCATCGTCATCGCCATCGTCAGCGCCGTCGTCGTCGTCGTCGCAGTCGCAGCCGAGTCCAGCGCACAACTTAATGCTTTTTAAGCGCCCAACCAAAAGCGCAACGCATATTTATGAAGATGAATTATTCCATGACAAGGCAACAGTCGTGCTTCAAGCGGCAAGCTGCGGCAGGAGATGCAGAAGCAACAGCAGCACCAGCAGCAGCAGCAGCAGCAGCAGCAAACAGAAGCTGTAGCTTTTCCTGCTGCCTCCGGCAACGGACAACAACAGCAAGAGCAAGAACAAGAGCAGCAGCAACAGCAACAGCATAATTACTTACACAAGGATTAAGTGTTAATTAAACGCGCAAAATGCAATAAATAAACAAGATTATTAAGTGCTCTTAAGGGCCCTCACTTCAATTGGGCTTTACGCCTTTGTCGTTCACAATGCTGCCCATTGACGCAATTACCACGCAAAATAAAACGAAATTGCCAGCAGAATGAATATTATAGCATTAAAACACTGCTGTAAAACTCGAGCAAACACCGAAGCTTGCTCAAGGCTTTTTCTGCAAATTAAAATCGTATAAAAGTCACAATATCAAGTATACGCAAGGAATTTTTTCATAAGCGCGGAAAATTATGAATGTATTTAGCACATTCTTAGCTGACTATTTCGAGTGTGGGATTCAATTTAATGAGAACTTTTACAATGATAATAAATACTTGTAGACAGAAGATGTGCAAAAATTTATGACATTAATGTGATTCAAACAAATACTTCGGTGTATTAAAGTGTAGAGGTCTGAAAGTGATTATCTTCTTGAGTTTAAATTAAACTGTTTAGATGAATTAACATTAAATTCAACATTATGGATACCTTTTGCTTATTCGCCAATGTGATTGAAGTAGTTATTTATGTGTTTATATTGATGAAATACAAATTTATTCAATAACGCAATAAATATTGATTTTGTAGCTAATACACATTGAATATGCGGAAGCACGTCATGGCACATTAGACATGCTTAAACTTCTTGGAAAGCCATAAGACTGATTATCGCATTTCCAGCTTTTGCTCTTTATTAAATAAATGTTAAATATTGAAGTGCAGTGGGGGAATAATGCTATATGTTTCACCTCAACTATCTCTTTGCACTGTGCACTTAGGACTCCATCAATAGTTGGCCAATCATAATCATTAGCAACTCTTTTTGTTCTTCTTGCGCTCTGTGCGGCTCTATTGCAGTCTATGCCACCTGCCACAACAGCAGCACCAGCGGCAATTGGAGCGCCTGCAGCAGCCCTTGCGGCCTGGGCATGGCCACGAGGCAGACCACGACCCATACTGGCTGCCATCAATTGAGCAATTTACGGTTATGCGAGAATCGCAGATGTGGCCAAGACAATAAAAAGCGAGAGAGCACAGAGAATAAGGGCCGCAGCCACAACAGGCCATTAACCAATCTGGCAGCGCGGCAGCAGCATCAGCAGCAGCAGCACAATGCACAACGCTTGGCTGCCAGCCAGCTTCATCAGTTGCACCATCACAAGCGGCAGCATTCGAGGGAGAGGGAATGGCACAAGCCGCGACAGAGGGAAGCGAAACGAGAGCCGAAACAGGAGCTGGAGCGAGAACATCGTATGCAACAGGAGCCGGCACATAGAATTAGAGTGAGTTGTGAATATGGCAAGTGTTGCAAGTGGCAGCCGTTTGATGAGACTTTCTTTTGCTATCTTTCTTCAATCTACCCCATCCTCCTGCAATCATCAACAGAAGGGACACGAGTGCCGAAGCTTGCAGCGCCTGGGGCCGGCGAGGATTCGCCTTGGCGAGTGCGTTTCCCGCAAACTCTATCGACCTAAGCTCTGCGGCAGCTGCCACCGCGGCACCAAATGCTGTGTCCCAGCGGTGTCCACCACAATACAAGTGAGTATTCAATTCAAGATCTGCGTAAAGACTTGGCAAAATGCATTGCCCCATCGCACCTGCAGTGAGTACAATAGCTTAGTGGATGATTGAATGGAATTTCCTTTTACGAGGCATTTCATTTTGCCCCTGCCTCAGTGCCTCACAGCCAGGCTGCAACATCCCGCGGAAAGACGTTCAATTGAGCAACCTGTTTGTTGTCAGCCGTTTGTTATTTTCATTAATCAATTAAATTAGCGTTCATTTTAATTCGAGCCATCTTTGACTATTAAAATGCCAGAGAAATTGAGAATAAACAAGCAAATGGAGGAGGGAAAAGGCAGCTTGTTCAAGTCGTAGCATCAATACTCTTATTGATAGTGTTTCAACGAAATAGATAGTAAATAAATCTGCACAAAGTTGTATAGTATGCTTTTTATATAAAGCGTATTTTGAGTCGTTTAATTTGTATCTGATTTTACTTGCCTTTCGTTAGGGTGCAACTTATGTAGTTGCTGGCAATTTTATTGCTATTTATTTGATTGCCTTTATAGCGTTTCTTCGTCCTTTGGCATTAATTAAACGAGGAATTGCATTAAAACGTCAATTTGCAAATGACAGATAGAGAGAGAGAGAATGGGAAGAGTGTGGACTGTGTAAAGTGCAGAGAATGGCAAAATGGGAAATCAAATGCTCGGCAGGCTGTCAAAATCAATTTAGCACCTGTGCCTGATTGCACTTTTCCAATTTATTAAACGTTAGCCCAATCGACAGGCAGCAGGAAATGTGCAGTCAAAGTGATCTATGCACAGATTGCAACGAGTTACATTCTCAAGTTCCAATTGCAAACCCTTTCATCTTATTTTTTTGGTCCGTTTCTCTTCTCCCCACAGGTTGAGCTGTTGTGTCCCTTAAATGCCGTTGATCCAATTAACTACGTACAAAAGCGAACACACCAACAACAGCAACAAAAACGACGACAACGTGACTACTATGGCCAGGAAGAGGATGACGAACTGGAGCCGGCAATTGAAGGTGACAGACAGCATCAGACGGAGGAGCTGGAGCCGGGTCAGCTATGGGACACCATTGCTTTGGAGCCCATCGATCAGGAATTTCTGCAATCACATCAGATACAAATTGAGAATAAATTCATTGCCGTCGAATGGATACTGAAATGTGAATGCAGCAAGAATGTGAGTACAAACACGATACGGAACTGCGTGGTCGAGGGGCGAGGGGCGAGTGGTGCGGGACTGGGGGGAGACCAGTAACTGGATAGCAATATTTGCACGTCTATAGAAACCTTGCCTTGGACTTGGCCATAAACAGAGTCATATTTTCTGACGCTCATATTGCCATGCCATGCCAAACAGCAGTCATTCAACGGCAGTCCGTCTGCAATACTTACCAACTCTGCCTTCCCCCTTTGTGGCGCCCCCTCCTAGATTCCCCCATCCACATATTGTTGCCCCATTATCCACAGCAGCTGCACGAAAATTGCTTTCACTTGTCATTTTAATCGCATTTTTGTTGCTGTTCTTGCTTGTAAGCATTCTCTTTTGTTTTCTATCGCTATCTCTCTCTCTCTCTCTCTCGCTCTCTCTCTCTCTCCCTCTCTCTCCCTCTTCTAACTCTCGCCATCTCTTGTATATGCACAAATGTTTTGTTTTGTGCAACAAAAAATATGACTGCAATTTTTTGTTGACTTCTTTTGTGGAACCTTAGGACTAAGTGCGCCAAGGCGAAGTGCTGAGGCTTGAGGGGATGTCCAGTATATATTTTTTTGTGTATATTCCAACTCAGTTCGTTCAGTCGCGCCCAGCTGTCTGTTGTGTATCTCCCATTATTTTGGCGTATTCATCTTGAATGGCTTTTCTCTTGTTGTTATTATTGTTTTTGCTCCTCTTGTTGTTATTCTGTTATTTTTTGTATTTCTATTTGGTGAGCACGCTGCAATTGCAATGATTGGATTTTTATGAATACATTCATCAAAGGGCTTTGCCTGCTGCCACCCCACGCAACTCAGAGGCAACCAGTGGCAGCATTCAGCTTTCAACCGAATTCTGCACACATCCGAGTAAACTATAGTGTAGTACATGGAAAAAATATGACATTGCGGTTTACAGTTTGTGTTTGTCTCTATCAAAAATTCTTACTTTGCTATGCAACGCTTGAAATGAGTTTACGATGCAACAAAATTAAACTGGAACTGTGTTTTTGAATTCGGGCAATTGTATCAGCCATCTTATAAAAGCGATTAGTGACTTAACAACAGTAAATTATCTGTACTCGGCGAACTTCAATTTTTGTAAACATTTAATATCAAGTGTAAGCTGTCAGCTGTTGATATTTACAATTTGGAAGAATTGATTACATTGAGTAGTATAGATAGTACTATAGATAGTAAATACTTGAACTTGGTATACGTGATAACAAATTTGGTGTCTACAACTCTTTAAAAGCAAATGTTTTTCAGGCTTAAAATAGTTTTTGTTGCAAACGTCACTAGCAATAGAGAAATATATATAGTAGTATATTAGTTTCTAACTGAATTTTATGACAAATAGATTATTTTCTATTCTATTGACTTTTTGTAAAGCGAATATGCTATGTTTAAAGATACTTTCTTTTAAATTATATATAAACAAATTTCTTTTAATTAGGTTGAAGATTTTGCAAAAACATTGTGTTGTCAAGATAAAATCTAAGAGATTAGAATTGTAGTGATAAACGTGGTCAATATCATTAACTTACATTACAGATGGCTTATAACCGACAAGCTTATTTTTTGCACTCTACATGATTGTATGGCAATCTTCATCTCATTAGTGCTGATTTCCATAATTAATTTACAATCTTTGCCAAATAACAATATCTAAACTTATCTTATCTAACCACGCGACAAAGTATAAGAGAGCGAAAGAGAGTGTGAAATTTGACAGCGTCAGCGAATAGTAAAACAAATACGTTTTCGCCCTTTTTGGCTTTACATTTTACGAGTATTTGCATTATGCGCTCTCCTCGCAGCTCATTGGAGCAGTGGGTGATACACACACACACACACACACGCATACTTGAGTAAATAAAAGAGAGGCAAAACTATCGAGGCGAATTTCAGTCGCATGCCGAACGCAGAGCGTGGCGCACGTATTTGAAGTGTAAGGTGGGAACTGTTGACGCGCGCAGTAAACAAAATGAGCGCCGCGTCCATTCGCTCTCTGAGCAAAAGCAAACAAACCGCACGCATTGTGATCATTGGAGCCGGCACAGCGGGCATTGCAGCGGCCACGCGATTGCTCGAGCAGGGCTTCAAGAATGTGTTGTTGCTGGAGGCGGAAGATCGCATTGGCGGACGCATCAACACGATTCCATTTGCGGATAACGTGGTCGACTTGGGCGCCCAGTGGTGCCATGGCGAGCAGAACAATCCGGTCTACGAACGCGTCAAGAATTTGGATTTACTGGAGGCCACAGAGGATCACTACGAGACCTTTCGCTGCGTGCGCTCCAACAAGGAAGTGCTGCCCGACGATATAGCCGACAACCTCAAGTCCATTGCCTTCAACTCCATACCAGAGCGGCAGACGGAACTCATTGACTACAAGGGCTCCCTGGGCGATTACTTAACGCATAAGTACTGGAAAGAGCTGGCAAAGTTTCCGGCTATCAGTCAAAGCATAGCCGAGGAATTTCTGGAGAACTTCCACAAGTTTGAGAGCTCCGTCGAGGCCTCTGATCATTTGTACGAGGTTTCGGGTCGTGGCCACCTCGAGTACTGGCTCTGCGAAGGCGAACTGCTGCTCAACTGGCGCGACAAGGGCTACAAGAGTTTTCTGCGACTACTCATGCAATCCAAGCCAGACAAACAAGACGATCTCGGTGTGCTGCAGGGACGTGTGCTGCTCAACAAGCGCATAGCACAAATAGACTGGACAGGCGTCGATGAAGTGATACTTCGTTGCTGGAATGGCGAAATCCTCACAGCGGATCACGTCATCTGCACGGTGAGCCTCGGTGTGCTCAAGGAGCAGCACAGTCAACTCTTTGTGCCTACACTGCCCGAGGCCAAGTTGCGCGCAATTAAAGGACTCAAGCTAGGCACCGTCGACAAGTTTTTCTTGGAGTACGCTTTGCCGCCGCTGCCCAAGAATTGGCCCGGCTTCTGTTGCCTCTGGTTGGCGGAAGATCTGCAGGAGTTGCGCAGCTCTGAGAGATTCTGGCTGGAGAGCGTGTTTGGCTTCTATCCGGTATCTTACCAGCCACGCCTGCTCCAAGGTTGGATTATTGGCGAGCACGCCCGCCACATGGAGACGCTAACCGAGCAGGAAGTGCTCGAGGGGCTGCTCTGGCTCTTCCGCAAATTCCTGCCATTCGATGTGCCACAACCGCTGCGTTGCCTGCGCACCCAGTGGCACTCGAATCCTAACTTCAGAGGCAGCTACACGTTCCGCACCACGATGGCCGATGAACTGCGCACAGGTGCCTGGGATCTGAAGGCACCTCTGCTCGACATTGGCGGCCGACCGAGACTGCAGTTCGCCGGTGAGGCATCGCACAAACATTACTACTCGACGGTACACGGAGCAGCGGAGACGGGTTGGCGGGAGGCGGAGCGATTGAATAGCTATTATCGATCGAAAACAGCTCAGTTATAAGGAATTGATAAGCTCACGACGAGTTGATTGCAGGCGCTAATAAAACGGCCAAACGTGTTCAAATTAATCTGCTTCTTCATTTCGATTATTGGATAATTTATATGGATGTAGACAATGTACTTATTTGCTGAGTAGAGAATGATTTAGGTACTGCAAATGTTTGCTTAGTAATTACTTTGTTTACTCAGTGATATTCTGTGTAAAAGATTACACAAATTTCCTACTAAAAACAATTAGATCTGTTCTTGAGTTCCGTAGGGTTTTATGGAAGAGTCATTGTTGTCACTCTGTGACCTATGGTAAATGTGGTAGATAAAGCTTCAGAATGTAGATTTTCGGAGAAGAAAAATATTGAGCTGATCTAACAGTAAAAACGGCAAAATAATCCTTCATCGCCATAACTAATATTTATTATCTATCGTTTTCAAAACTGAGTACAATTATTTCTTAGCTTTATTAAAAATTACAATGACTTGTGGCTCACAATTTATTATTGAGCATATTCTGAGCAAATTTAATACTAAATCAATATACAAGTATTGTCTAGCAAATTTGATACTAAATTATTTAAATTACGAGATATTTGCTACATAAGCTTCTCAAAGTGTCTTCAACTATTTTCATTGCAACAGATTACCACATCGCTTAATTACAGACTATAAGTGCGATATAATTATTTACCTATGAAATAATTAATTACCTAAATCAATTTAATTCAATTCTCTACTTTACTACTTAACCTACATGTTTTACCATTTATTCATTCATCATTCATTGCTATCTCTCTTCAACTATTGAATACAGTTAAGTCAACGTCCATGGACTTAAATCGCTGTGTGTGGTGCAGGTTGTAAAAGTTGTTGCCACACTTGCCATGTAGTTAATATTTGTGTGGTTCGAAGCCTTACAGCAAACTGCTGCTGGCTGATTATGTGCACATGGGTAAAGTGACGCATATGCATTTGAACATGGCAATATCCAGTGCTGGCCCATTTCAACGTTTGGCCAAAACATGTTGACCAACTCATTTGCAACGAGCAGCCGCGGACAACACTGTAATTGCACTGTTTGTACGAGTGTGCGTGTGGTGTGTTGGGGTGTGTGTGTGTTGGGGCTACACGCAGTAAGCCAGGAGACCAGTGATGGGTTTGCGTTTGTTGGGGGCGTGGTTCAGTGCACTTTACACATGCAAAGCCAAATAGGGACAAAAATGCAGCTGTAAAAATCAGTTTGGCACTTCACACAGACTGGGAGTGGTGCAAGGGGAGATGGTAAAAGGGCAGGCTGACCAAACAACAGGAATGCCAACAATGCCGCAACACTGAAGCTGCAAACTCCAAGTGCAAAATGTTTTAGCCAGCTTTGTGTGTGCCAAGAGACAGGGAGAGAGAGAGACACAGAGAGCGAAAGAAAGAGAATGTGTGTCTGTTGAAAATTCAAATTTATGCCACGCAAAGGCCGAAACAGTGTTGCCAATGCTGTTGCCGTTGCTATTGCTGTTGCACTGTTTGTTTGCCGTGCTCCTGACCGGACTATCTTCTTGTAGATTACCCACATTGCCCCATTACATGTGCAACTATGTCGCCCCAACAAAGTGAAGCATTCCAGCCACAGCTGCTGGCCAGCTGTTGTTGGTCAAACATATGACTTGTTTTCGAGGCTGCACTTTCAATTGTCTTTACTTTTGAACATGAAATTTAAATCAAAAGTTCTGTCATTTTGTAAATGAATATTGAAGTCAATCGAGTTCGAGTTGTCGTCATCGTTTCGTGTCCATTTCCATTACACCGTCGATTTGCTGTCCCTGCTGTAGTAAGCATTGAGGCGATCCGCCTCCCGCCAGCCCGTCTCGGTGGCCCCGTGCACCGTCGAGTAGTGCGTCTTGCTCGACGCCTCGCCGGCGAACAGCAGCCTCGGCTTGCCACTGACGTCGACCAGCGGCGACTCCAGGTCCCAGGGACCTGTGCGCGCTGCGTCGGCTTGCGTGGTGCGATAACTGTAGCTGCCGCGGAAGTTGGGATTCGAGTGCCACTGGGTGCGCAGGAAGCGCGCTGGCTGCGGCATATCGAAGGGCAAGAACTTGCGGAACATCCACTGCAGACCCTCGAGCACTTCCTCCTCGGGCAGCGTTTCCATGTGCCGCGCATGCTCGCCAATGATCCAGCCCTCGAGCAGACGCGGCTGGCAGTTGACGATGTGGAAGTAGCCAACGCTCTCGAGCCAAAAGCGCTTGGTGCCACGCAACTCCTGCAGATCCTGCTCGCGCCACAGAAACAACACCGCCGGCCAGTCCTTGGGCATGGGCTGCTCCGCGCCGTACTCGAAGAAGAACTTGTTGACGGTGCCCAGCTTGAGTGCGTTGATGGCACGCACCTTGGCCTCGGGCAGCGCGGGCACAAAGAGCTTCTCGTGCTGCTCCTTGAGCACACCCAGGCTCACCGTGCAGATGACGTGATCCGCCTGCAGCAGTTCGCCATTCCAGCAGCGCAGTTGCAGCTCATTGGCGCCCTCCCAGTTGATCTGGGCAATGCGCTTGCTGAGCTCCACGCGACCATTGAGCACGCCCAGATCGTTGGGTTCGTCCTGCTCGGACTTCATGAGCACACGCAGAAAGGTCTTGTAGCCCTTGTCGCACCAGTGAATGTCCATGTCACCCTTGCTCTCGATGAACTCGTGGTGGCCGCGTCCCGAGACCTCAAACAGATGATCAGAGCCCTCAACGCTGCACTGGTAATTCTTAAAGTTCTCGAACAGTTCGCGAGCCAGATCGCGATCAATATCCGGCAGCTTGTCCACACCTTCCCAGTACTTTTGGGTCACATAGTCGCCCCAGGAGTAGTCCACGGGAGGATCTGTCTCATCGGGTATAGACTCCTCGGCAATTTTCTGCAATTTTTTGAGCGCCTCCTCCGAAAGTTCCGCTTTGTCGGAGCGCACAAAGCGCCAAGTTTTCTCAATATCGCTGGTCTTGTGCAGAACATTTAGATCCTTGCAAAGCTCGTAGACTACGTTGCCAGTCTCGCCGTGACACCACTGTGCACCCAAGTCGACAACGCTGCCGGCGAACGGAATGCTATTGATGCGTCCGCCAATGCGATTCTCTGCCTCCAAGATGCGCACATTCTTGAATCCCTGCTCGAGCAGTCGTGTGGCAGCCGCAATGCCTGCAGGACCCGATCCAACGATCACGATCCGCGCGGTCTCCTTCGATTTGAGAGCAGGTGGGGAGAAGGCACAAGTACTCATTGTTTGACAAGTCGTCGGGCAACTGTTTGTCTTTGAGCACATTTTGCAATCATATAAATGCCAGTTGAGCAAGGTTTAACCACGGTTATTGTTGTTGTTGTTAGTCTAGCTGTGGTTTCAGCTATCAAGAAGTGTAGTCATACGACATAGGTTCTAGTGTTACCCATATGGTCTGGCACATGCCTACAATGTTATCACTTTGTTATGTCAATGCCTTCAGCCAATTTCACATCGAATAGTTACTAGATTGATACCCTAACTTTACACAGACATCAAAAATAATATTTATCCGTAAGTACCCACCTTGTGAATTGTGTTATTCAAAAGATATTAAACAACAACGAAGCAATTTTATTGGGCACAGAAATTTCAACAGTTTGCGATGTATTGTATACTAAGTAAATAATTAATTATTGTACTCAGATACGGTAACTCATTTTTCACAGTGTCATTTAATCATCAAGTAATTGATTTTTAATTTTCAAACTACAAACAAAAAGACTTACAAATGAAAATGATTTCAAATAGAAACAAATATTTAACAAATTTAAAAGTTAAGCCTCAAAAAATACAACAATTTATGTCTACAAGTTTTACATTAAATATTTATTAAATCCATTGAAATTATTCGATCATTAATTATTCCAAAAACTAACGCATATTCTGTGACTTTTTCTCCTCGAATTTGTAATCGAGTATTTATTTTAGTGAATACAACTGAGTTAAATTAAATACGTAAAGTGTATATTGCAAATTACAAACAAATGTGCAGTTTGTCGATTGAAAATACAATTTTCACTAAATTGTAACTTTCCGATTGTTAGCCGCACAATTAACGAAAAGAAATGGCTGTGTTTTTGTGTGTAATTAAAAATAAGTTTATTTCAATGTTAAAATGATTGAGCAGACGTCAATTGCAATCGTTGCGGTCACGCCCACTTTATAGCTTGTTGCGACTGCTGTAGTACTCATGTAGCCGGTCGGCCTCCCGCCAACCAGTTTCGACAGCGCCATGCACCGTTGAGTAGTGCGTCTTGTTCGACGCCTCGCCGGCAAACTGCACCTTGGGTCTGCCGGCAACGTCAAGGAGCGGCGTCGCAAGATCCCAGGGTCCAGTGCGCAGCTCATCCGTGTAGTTGGTGCGCGAACTGTAGCTGCCACGGAAGCTGGGATTGGAGCTCCACTGGGTGCGCAAGAAGCGCTGCGGCTGTGGCATGTTGAAGGGCAGGAATTTGCGGAAGAGCCACTGCAGACCCTCGATCACCTCCTCCTCGGTGAGGGTTTCCATGTAACGCGCATGCTCACCGATGATCCAGCCCTGCAACAGGCGCGGCTGATGCAGCACACGATGGAAACCGAAGACGCTCTCCAGCCAGAAGCGTTCGCTGCCGCGCAACTCATCGAGATCTTCCTCCAGCCACAGGAAATTGGCGCCAACCCAATCGACGGGCAACGGCTGTGCCGTGTACTCGAAGTAGAACTTGTTGACGGTGCCCAGTTTAAGACCTTTGATGGCGCGCACCTTGGCCTCGGGCAGCGCGGGCACAAACAGCTGCTGATGCTGTTCCTTGAGCACGCCTAGGCTCACCGTGCAGATGACGTGATCTGCTGTGAGGATTTCGCCGTCGGAGCAGCGTAGCTTCACCTGCTTGTCACCAGCATAATTGATCTCAGCCAGACGTTTGTTGAGTCGCACACGCCCATTGAGCACGCCCAGATCGTTGTCGGCGTTGGGCTTGGCATTCATGAGCAGCTTGAGGAAACTCTTGTAGCCCTTGTCCTTCCAGTTGAGCAAGAACTCGCCGTCGCTCGCGGCGAACTCCAAGTGGGCGCGCCTCGAGACCTCGAACAGATGATCGGATGCAGTGAATGAGCAGCGCAATCTCTTGCCCGTCTCCAGCAGCTCTTTGGCAATCGTCTTGTCCACCGGCGGCGACATGCTGAGCGCCTTCCAATAGCTGTCGGTCAAGTGATCGCCCAGCGAGCCATTCGTTTCATTTGGCGGCGTTGGCAGCGAACTCTCGAAGGCTGCGCCCAGTATAAACGCAGTTTCATTGCTCAACACTTGTTTGTTGGAGCGCACAAAGGTCATGGCCTTCAGGGCATCGCCAGTTCTGTCCAGCACATTCAAATCCTTGACCCGCTGATAGACAACATTGCCAATCTCGCCGTGACACCACTGAGCGCCCTTGTCCACCACACTGTCCCCGAAGGGCACCGTGCAGATGCGTCCTCCGATGCGATCTTCGGCCTCCAAGATGCTAACATTCTTAAACCCCTGCTCCAACAAACGGGTGGCGGCCGCTATGCCTGATGGCCCCGCGCCAATGACGACAATGCGAGCAGTTTGCTTTGAATTACTACTCATGATTAAAGCTCGAGAGGAAGACTTTATTACAATTGAACGACTTGACGGCGACTGATATGAACTGAGAGCACATTTAGTTTTTATAATCAATTCTAATAATAAAATTGAACAACTGTTCAACTGGCTCTCAGTGAATATTTCGAGCTCTCTCATCAGCATTGTTATTGTGTCTATAATTGCGCCTAGATAATTGCTTATTGTTTGTTGGCAATTTGATCCCAGCCTTATGTAATTAAAGCTCAACGAACTGGCTGTTAATATACATATATTTTTTGATGTAAACAAATTCCATGTCTGGTTTGGCTAACTATAAAATGTATGCCATATTGGTAAAACCGGTTGAAAATTGCTATATAAACATTGTTTGTTGTTTTGAGCAGACATTTCAATTAAATTGAGCGACATTAGTTTGTCCTCCTCCAAAGTCAAGGTCAATGTTTTTCAATACTACTTTAAAATACATATTATTTTTTTAAACTAGGTCAAATTAAATAATATTTCAGATAAGTAACAATATGAACTATGTATGATGTCTGTACAACGAGGAGTCTTTTCAGTTATTATCCATTTCAGAAAAATTTTCAAAATAAGTTCGAAAAGTTCCATATTAATTTCTCAATGTTAAAAATATATGTATTATAAATCAAATGTGAAAATACGAGTAATTGCAATTAATTAAAGTGACGTATATTTTAGTGTAAATTAACTATTTCGCTTTTTTGACCTTGACTACATTTAATAATAGCTTCCTCCAGCCGAACTGATAAAAGAGTCACAATATGTTGTTGTGATTGCCCAAGTTGATTTGTATTCAGTATGTATTTGATTGTGAGCGTAGTATTTACTTACAGTGGGTTGCTTATAAATAAACTCATAAAATATATTCGTTATTTATAATATACTCGCTACCATAACAACTGCGAAATATTTGATATCGAACAAATAATTTAGCTTACAACGCTTGTTGTTGGAGTATGATTATTCGGTATTATTTCGCACTCTCTAATAATTAGACAATTTATAAATTGTTATTTTTGCCTTGTGATAATTTAATACAATAGCTTGTGGGTTGTATTTAAAGTCAATAAGCAAAGTTCAATTCATGACTTCATGTGTATATTTATGTCGAATCTCGTAATTGGATTGATAAACCATTTATTTGCATTAATTGATGGCAGGCAATAATTAAATTAAGAGCATATTTTGAGCAAGAGAAACATTTGTTAAATTGTTTTGCTATCAAGTATCAATTATGTGATTATTCTACACAAGTTCACATTGCAATTGACACTGTAATCTAAACAATGTTACCTTGACTTAACTGCCAATGTTCCACACTTATCGGGCACTAGTTCTTATTTTGTACCATAGTTCTTATCCCATTCTCCTTATCGTTGCTTATCTTGGGAAAAGTTAGGTACTCCAAGTGCTCAATTGTGATGAATGGCAAGGAGAAGTTGTTGAACCATATTCGCATTTCGTTTATTACTTTTTTTGCCATTATTACTATTGCTATTATTAGTGCGGTTTCATGCCATATCCGTTGCATTCTGTGGCAGTATTTTTGATTATTGCGGTTGCATTCTTATCTACGCTGTTATTGTGTGTGCGCATTTAAGCAAAAATTTCGCAATGAATTGTGCAACAATTAATTGAAGCACAAAACCGCAGCGAGTTGCATAGTTGCATTTTGTTATGTAAGTCGCTTATCTGGTGAACGAGTAAATTCTTATCAGGGGATGCATAAAATTAGCTGCAACTTTTAGTCTATGGATAATTTAATTAATTTCGAAATTTAATTAAATGATGCAAAATATGCACAATTTATTATGCATGCATTTTCACAAAATTTTCTCGCTCTTTTCTTTACTTGTTTTGTTCGCCCACAGTTTTGTCGTGCTGACAGCAGCGACAACAACAAAACACCAAAAACAAGCATAATTTGCAACAAAAACCACATTATCATGAGAAGAAACTAACGCTAATGCATAATGCAGCAGACGATGAAGGAGTAGAAGATGCAGATGCAGATGCAGATGCTGGCACAAGGAAAAGCGAGCCACGCAAGGAGGATACCGAGGACGCTGTCGGTTATGAGGATGTTGTTAATGCCATTAATACGGGCAATGAGGAAAACTCGTCGTCGGAGCAGCAGCCTGATATAATACCCTATCCGTTAAGTGTGGGGGAAACCAGCTGGAAAGCCGAAAAACTACGAAGACAACAACAAAAAGAACAACAACAACAACAACAACAGCGATGGGAACGCACATAGCGTAAACTGAGACTTGAACTTTTCCTCGCATGCGATAAAAATGGGTCAGAGTTGCGATAATTGAGTAGAAATTAAGATTTGTACAGCATAGCGATATATAAAAACGTATTGTGTATTGTGTGAATGAATGACGAAGGAAAGGGCAACTGGTATCAGCTGGAGGAGTTGATAAACTAGTTTGCGGTTAAATTAAGTAAGCTTGTAAAAATGATAATGACTAACATATTTAAAACGAAGCTTTGGAAATGGTTTAGGTAAGTCACATATAAACAGATCAATACGGTAAATACAAAACAGTTGCGAAGCGATCAAACAAAAATATGAAAACAGATGAAGAACAAGTAAATACTGGACAAAGTATTTTGGTTGAACATATGATATTTAATATTTTTGCGAGCACATATACAGAAAGAATGCTTACAAATAAAATGCAAATATTTATTAAAATTTCAATTAAACAAGTTGGTAAATGGGATAAAAAACAAATGAAATTTAAATTTAGATGTACAATAAATAAATGGCTTGCGCTATAGGGCTTATTGGGTTAAAGTGGTAGCGGCAAAGATAAAGCGTAACTTGATCTAAAAACATAAGCTCATTCAAAGAGTTCTCAATTGTATGTATGTTCGATGATAAATATAGTTATAATTGTGCTATATACTCGCTTATATTCACATGCTTATGTAAGTGTATTCTCTTTGTCTTTGAAAACAATATCATCAGTTGAATGTAACCAAAAAACAAAAACAATTTTATCACCTGGAGCTAAACCAGAACGAGAACAAGAACAATTACATAGGCCAATTGTGAATAACGAAAAGCTTGATTGCTCTCCCAAAACACACATATCCCAATGAAATATCTCAAATCTAATTTTATGAAAACCAAAAAAAAAAAAAAGACAAGAAAACAAAAAGAAAACCGAAAACGAAAAGAAAAAGAAAGCTTGTGCATACTCATAACCCATATCAATTGTATCCATAGTAAGTTACTTACGAGTGCATACTAAATTCTTAGCTGAGGGAATAAATAAATAAATAAAAATAAAAATAAATGATCAATTATCACACTAGCTATTTATTCATTGGCCACATCATCGATCCATTGATCCCACTGTTTTTGCCATTTCTCGAAAGCCTTCTGCTTCTCCTCCTTTCCCATTGCACTGTAACGCAATGAGTTCATGGCCATTTGCTTGAGGAAACGCAAATCGGCATGGTATGGCGCTATGCCGAGGAAGGCATAGTAAAAGTCATGAGTCAAAGGAGCTGCATACCAGAAGGACGGATCATCCGATGATATCACAACGGGCACACCGTTTGCTATCATCATCGCAGCCGGATGATTATAATAATCCTGGCCGAGATGTAGCACCAGATTGGAGACTGGGCACACCTCGACAGCAATGTCCAGCTGCTTAATCATTTCCATTACAAACGGATGCTTCGTTATCGCATAGCCATGGCCAATCCGCTTTGTGCCCAGAAGCACTGCATCCAGAAGGTTCTCATCAATGGAGGTGCCATACCAGTTCGTCTCGCCGGCGTGGAAGTAAAAGTTAATGTCCATTGGCATCTTGAGCAGCGGCTCCACAAAATCCTTTAGCGGTCGACCCAACTCTTCTTGGCCCACCAAATCGAAGCCCGCTAAAAAGTCGGGGTATTTTTTCTGCAAAGTTTTTACGAATACGATTAAATGCCTCGGAAACATTCCAAAAAAATTGCAAACTTACTCGTATACTCTTAAAAGCAAAAACGGGTGAATTTAAAATATGCTTATCTTTACCTTAAATGCTGTGCAAGTCTTTATGTATTCCTCACACACTTTCGGCTCCACGCTTCGCAACGGAGCGTAGATTAATTTGGTATCAATGAAGTTCGGATTATTGGCCTTGAAACGTTCCGTCTCCGACTTGTAGATCTCCATGGTCTCCATCACATCCAACTGCGCGCCATCGATGCAATATAGATTCGGCATCACTGATCGCAACTCCAAGTACTGCACCCCATCCGCATGCAACTCCTCGAGTGCATGGTAGTAATAATCCCGCCAGACGGGCGCATAAAGCAACAGGCCATCGATCAGTATGAAAATGCTCATGAAATCCTTCCAGGCAGCATTGTTCGTGGCGTACGAAGCCACTGGATACATGCTGAAACGACGCAGCAGATAGTTCATTACATTCTTTT
Organism: Drosophila siamana; assembly: GCA_035047445.1. Taxonomy (NCBI): domain Eukaryota; kingdom Metazoa; phylum Arthropoda; class Insecta; order Diptera; family Drosophilidae; genus Drosophila; species Drosophila siamana. The sequence continues at coordinate 58,403 of JAWNPP010000137.1, read as the reverse complement.
CGCCGCGTCGTTCACGAAACTCGTCCATCGTCTCCCAGTTACAGGCCTCCATGGCCTTAATGGTGGGCTTCTCGATGCTAAAGCGGAATGCAACCGCCTTACAGCCCTCATCTGTGGTGCAGATCCACAGATTCTTGCGATAGGTGAGCTCAAGCAGATACCCGGAGCTGCACAGAGCTGTATCGTGAGCATGCAGCACGCCGCCCTTTGGCATCTTTTGCAGCAGTTCGAAGAGGTGCGTGCTCCTGATCTTGTTCAACACCTTGTACATGAACTGATCGCCGATGCCATGGTCGGGCTCCAGATAGCCTTGTTCGTACTCCACTTTCTTCTCGCGCATTATGACCTCGTTGGCTGCCTGCTCCTTCTTCGACAGCTGAGACATACTGTCAAATGTTCTGTGGCGCTCCAACTTGATCAATGCATCCCGCATTATGGCATACGCCTCTGGTGTATTATCGCGCAAACTCTTGGCTACCGAGACGGGCTCGTATTTCTTGCGAGCACACCTCGACATGCAACGCTTGATGGCCCAGCATTGGCGCAGCTTCAACATTGTTGCGGGAACTGAGAATTTAAAATTTATGATTTACTCGACATTGATTAAAACTAATACTTGACTGCTCTACTAGCACATTTTGTCAATGTATGTTACACACATTTCACTGGCTTTAACAGTGGTGGCAACTACGATGCTTATTCTGCGGCCTTTATTAGTTATTTATGTGGAAGTCTTTTTTTCTCCATCTCTTCTTCTTTTTTTTATGTGTGCGTTGCGCCCGCGTCCTCGACACCACATTAAATGTGCCCGGGGCCGTGGCCAACATCAAATTGATGAGGCTGCCACTGAATGTGCCGCCATTTTGCGCCCTTTACACACATTCACACACACGCACACACACATACACACACTTGCGAAGCCATCAATTTTATGGGCTCATACATATTCGGTCGGGCATAAGCCTCTCGCTCCAGCTCACCGACGTCGCCGTCGTCGTCATCACTCCTGGCTCGGAATGCATTTTACGCTGCCCCATAAAACTGTGCTCATTACGGGCGCCAAATCAAAATCGAACCATGGCCACAGATCCGCAGATACCACTAAGCAGGCGCACGTAAAATTGATACATGTGTGGAGCGCAACGAAGCCTACCAGAGCACTCCTCAAAAGCCGTCATTCGCCCTGGCATCGCAGGCTCGGCAGGCCGAGGCATTACGCATTCATTAAACCATCGACCACTTTTCTGTGCACTCAGCATCATCATCAGCAGATGTAGAGGGAGAGAGAGCGGCTAAGAGATTTATGCCCAGGTCGTTTGTCAGTCTCACTGCCAAAAACCGAAATGCATGTGTTATCACTTAGAGATGCAACGTCGAAGAGAACTGCGGCGAAAGGCAAATAGCCATAGTTTGACACACCAATAAATAGGAAAAAAAAGAAATTGAAGAAGATACTACTGTGATTTCTTCCTAAATCCAAATTCATTATCGACGATTTTTTACTTGCAATTTATTTCCAGAATTATCATCCGTGCATTCTACGACCACATGGCTAAAGCTGAAAGTGGATTCTTGAAAGTACCTCTGCAGTGATTTGAACGTTATTTTGGTTCGCAATATGTGATTATCAGCGGTTGATTATTGAGGCAAATGATTGATACAGAAATATAAGTATATAGTAGATTGTGGCAGACTGCAGATACTGATAATGGTTATTAATGTCAAATAAAGCGTATTTTTCCATAGTACTTTTTTTTCTATAATACCCACACATATTCATTGCGCGTACGGTTTAAAAATGTGAAATTAATTTCGAATGAGAAAGAATTTCGCGCATTCCATTTGGTTGCTTCATCAGTGGAATAATAATTATATTTAATGACATCAAATTGTGCAATCAATTGTTGCATGATTTACCCATTTTAAAGATTTATGAAAAAACTGGAAGTGGGTTTAAACTCCGTTCTCCCATTTATTTAATTTCGGACTTTAGTATTTTCAAATTTAACAAAGTCAACTGTCGTCATCTGATATGCAAAGAACTGTTAAAATCGTTATCAAATTCCATTTGAGTATTATAGTACTTACTTAAGTTGGAAACTTATAATATTTAGTATACATCCGCTATATCGAGGCAAGCATATAGTCATCTCTAGAGAGAGCCAAAGTGCTCGCTTGGCTGCATAACTCATTAGCATTAATGCTGAGGTTCGCTTTTAGCAAATCTGAGTGAGTTGCCCCTGAATTGCGGCCAGTCAAATGGGTTAAAGCCAAGTACAAGTAGCCAATTGAAAGCAAGTAGGACAGTGTAAGGAGTGTAAGCCGAGCTCTTTATTCAAATACAAGTATATGTAGTTTAGTACAAACGCTGTTTGATTGCTCCAATGCATCGTAAAGACATATAGTATGTATGTATGGTATCGATTAACTATTAAATGGTAAAATCTCTTATGTACATATGGAGTGACCGTGTGTCGAGTACGAAGTAGCACCTAATGCAATAAACGATAGACGATAAACGATTAAAAACTATACAATTATTCAATAGCCTACAACGAGTAATTATGAGTTTTGTGGATGCAGTAGATCGAATGAGCATGCGTATGAATAGACAGAGAGACAGGGAGAGAGGGGTAATAAGCTTGTTGGGGTTAGAGGCACAAATATGCACAGATAGTAAATAGTTGGGAATCAGGATAAGAGGAATAAGCATTATTCAGTTAGTAGAACAACAATAAAGTTAATTGGGATTAGGAAAGAAAGGCGGGAATCGGGATCGGAAATGGGTTTAACGGACTAACACAACCGGACGGCGTTGAGGAGAGAGAACGCGACCAGAAGCGCTGCCACCACCCGTGCTAGTCAATCGAGGCATAGTCTGGAGGACGCACCATTTGGCGAAACATTGTTCACATAGTCGAGGAACTCGTCCCACTTCACCTGCCACTTGGTCAGCGCATCGAACTTCTCATCCGTGCTCAGCGAACTGTACTGTATGGAGTTGAGGGCCAACTTCTTCAGCAGCCGCAGATCAGCGTGCTGCGACGCTATGCCCAGGAAGGCAATGTAGAAGTCGTGCGACAGCGGTGTCGCCTTCCAGAACGACGGATCATCCGAGGAGATGACAACGGGATAGCCATCGGCAATGAACTGTGCGCACGGATGGTTGCGGAAATCGCTGACCAACTGTAGCACTTGATTCGACACCGGGCTGACCTCAATGGCCACATTCAGCTTCTTCACGAGGTCCAGAACAACGGGATGCTTGACCAGAGCAAAGCCGTGGCCAATGCGTTTGGTGCCCAACAGCAAGGCATCAATGAGATTCTCATCGGTGGTGGAGCCAAACCAGTTCGTCTCGCCGGCATGGAAATAGAAATCAATGTCATCGGGTACCGTCAGCAGCTGGTCAATGAATTGGTTCAATGGTTTGCCCAACTCCTCTTGGCCCACCAAATCGAAGCCAGCCAAGAACTCGGGATATTTCTCCTGCAACAGCCGAGAAGCAGACAATTAATTTCAGTCTTTTTTTGACAAGTATACAGAACTGTACCTTAATCTCTTTAAGAGTCTTGATGTAGCCCAACATGCCCTCGGCGTCGGTGTTGCGCAGCGGAGCATAGATCATGCGGGAGCCGATGAAGTCGGGGTGCTTCTCCTTAAAGTCCTTCAAAGTGTCGACATAGATGCGCACAGTGTCCAGCGGCGTGTAAACAGTGCCGTCCATGTCATAGAGCTGTCAATTTGCATAGATGTTAATACTGAATGAAATGATATAATAAGCGTTTACGCACCGTGGGCAAGAGCGTGCGGAATTCCAGATACTGCACACCATCGGCAAGGAATTCCTCCAACGCCTTGTAGTAGTACTCGCCCCAAACTGGGGCATACATCAGCAGGCCGTCGAGTAGTGCGAAGATCTTCATGAAGCTTGACCACGCTTCGTTGTTGTCCAGAAAGTCCGTGGTGGGGTAAAGCGTCAGGCGTTCAGCCAAATATTCATCCACCGCCAGTTTGCCATATTTTGTGCGCACCTCGGACAGCAAACTCCAGTCGCAATTCTGTCCGTTTTCCGACAAAGCAGCGGGCTTCTCTCTGGCGAAACGCAAAGCCTCAGCGCTCAGATCGCCACTCTGCTGGCACACCCAGAGATTATCCTTATAGGTCAGCTCAATGATGGCCGCAGTGCTGCACAAAGCCGTGTCGTGCGCATGCAACACAGCGCCCTTGGGCATGCGCTTCAGTATCTGGAACAATTCGGTCTTATTGATGGCATCCAGCACCGTGAAGATGTGCTGCGATGGCTTGAACAGATGCGGCGTGATTTCGCCCTCGGCATACTCGTTGACTTTGGCCTTCATGATGGTGGCATTGGCCAACACTTCGCACGAGTTCAGCTCCAGATCGTAGCCGAGTGCACGCGACTCTTCGTAGCGGGCGAAGGCGCTGCGCACCGTCTTGTAGGCATCCGGAGTGGGGCGGGAGGTGCCCAGCAGGCTCTCCACGTGCGATGAGCTGCCCGTGGTGTAGACGTATTTCGTAATGGACAAATCTTTGGGTCGCGTGCGTGACTCAGCCAGGCCAAGACACAGACAGAGGCTCAGCAGAGCGATTAGATAGCTGCGTGGTAGCATGTCGCTCGATCTCAGCTATATGTATATTTTGTATATGTTTTGTGGAGCTTCTGTTCGCGTCAATGTCCGTCGAACAACTGAGTACCTGGCACTGGACAATGTCTGATTTTGTTGTCCAGTTTCGCGTGTCGTGCGCTCACTTTGCTCTTATCTGGGAATGAAAATGAAATAAAAGACTCGTTGAAGTGGTTTGGCATTATCTTTGATTTAACACGTGCTGCTTCAACATTCTCATTCCTGGACGATAGCCACAGCTAAGAAATCTGATTGAAAAAAGCGTTTCCTGCGACCGTCCATTCGGTTCTCACCCTGGCAACTGGCTTTAATCGTGACAGGCATCTTGATTTATGGCCGAGCACTGACAGAGATTAGATTTGAAAGTAATGCGACAAGAGCATAATTCACTTTATTGGCCAATGATGACGATTTACCCACTCGTTAAGTGTGCTTATCCGCATCTCAACAAGATTGCGATCTAATCGCCGACGTACGACCCTACAATCAATTTCATGAAATTCGCAAATTATATACTAATCAAATGTCAGATTGGGAATGGATGTCTTTGGGAACTGACTAATTTATGGTCAAAGCACAAACTTTCTATGACGCGTCAAAAAAAATTATAGTCAACATTTTTTACGTCGAATGCTATTTTAGCAAATGTGAATCATGTGCCAAAACAGGAAGAAAAGTAAACAATTGTTTATGCCCAAGCACCGACTATTGGAAGCAATTTACTCAACAACATTATTATTGCCTTCTTATTCCAATGGTCCATTGGTTTCAATTTTTAGAACACGCTCCGAAAGACGAATAATCTTTCATCTATATGATCAAAACAATATCCGAAACTCAACGATATCAAAATCAAAAGACCAAGCCAATAAGGTGTTAGTATAGCTATATAAATGCCATAGATTTCAGAACAATAATGGTTTGTCATATTAAATATTCGGCACAGTCTTCAAACTAAATATGAAAGCACTTTCAAATTTGACCCATTATGGACTCCATCCAATTGTTCCAACTGCACTGCCACTGAGCGAGGGCCTTACGCTTGTCGATATCGTTGAGGGCGCTGTACTGCAGCGAGTTGATGGCCAGCTGCTTGAGTATACGCAGACTGGCAAAATGGTTGGCAATGCCGACGAAGGTCACATAGAAATCGTCGGTGAGGGGGGCGGCATTCCAGAAGCTTGGATAATCCGAGCCGACAACAATGGGATGGCCCGAGGCAATCAGTGATGCCGCCGGATGCTGGCCGAAATCGTTGACGTATTGCAGATAGTAGTTGGACAGCGGACACACTTCCGCTGCAATCTTTAGTAGCTTTGTTGTCCTGAGCACTTCCGGATGCTGCGGCAAATTGATTGGATTGCCAATGCGTTTGCTGCCCAACAGCATGGCATCAACCAGATTTGAATGCGGCTCACCAGCCACACAGCGCGACTCGCCGGCATGAAAGAAATAGTCCAATTGCTTTGATGCGTGCAGCAATTGAATCTGTGTGCCCAACGGAGGCTGTTGGCACTCGTCGCCAAAGCTGATCAAATCGAAGCCAACAACGAAATTCGGGAATTGTGCCTGGGTAGCAGCAGAACGAGATTAAATAAACACCTTCAGTTTCACTCTCGAAAGAAATACTACCTTAAGAAAACGCGCTGTGTCTATATACTGTTTCAACTGGTGTTGACTGCTATGGCGCTGAGGTGCATAGATCAACTTGAGGCCAATGAAATCCTCATGATTGCTGCGGAAGAGATTCGAGATGGTGTAGTAGGCATAAGCTGTATCCCACACGGTGTAATTCGTTTCGTCCAAATCATACAGCTGTGGGCAGTAGTTGCAGAATTATGTCAAGAAAATGCGCTCTCTCTCTCTCTCTCTCTATATATATATAAGTACACTCACAACGGGCAGAGCAGAGCGCAGCTCAACGTAGTTGACGCCATCGGCGTAGATATCCTCGAGCATGCCCATCAGGAAGGAAGAAAACAATGGTCGAAAACTAATCAAGCCCTCAATGAGACGGTGAGCACGTCTCAAGTGTCGCGCCAAGTGGGTGGAGTTCTTAAAGCTGTGTCCTTCGATCGACAGCATTTTGCGCAGCTTGTGCTCATAGTGCGAGTTGTCGCCACCGCGCAGATCCTGTAACAACACCCACTGACACTCGTATTCGCCTTTGGTCTGCGGACTGGGGGGACGACGCGAGAAGCGAAACTCTTCAAAGACACCTACGGAGTCTACGCAAGTCCAGAGATCCGGCATATAGGATCGATTGACGAGCACATCCATGTGGATCAAGCCAACGTCATGCACATGCAACAAGCCGCCCTTGGGCATTGAGCGCAGCACCGCATACATATCGGTTTGATTGATGTTGTAGCTCTTGAGGAACTGCGGTCGCGGCTGGTAGTCGCTCCAAATGTGATACATGTCCTCGTCGAGCTTCTTGAAGGCCAGCAGGCGATCGTTGGCCAGTCCCTCGAGTGCACTCAACTTCAGTCTGCCGCCCAGACGACGTCGTTGCTCCAGCTGCGTGAAGTCGCGTCGCAGGCTAGCGAAACGCTGTTCCAGGGAGCAGGAATAGTAATCGAAGCTGAGATAGATCGTCCACACCAAGGCCAGGACCATGGTGGTCACCAGCATGACGAGACTGAGATGCCAGCACAACGAACTATATTTGGTGCTACGATCACGATTGTTCGCCTCATCCGTGCTGTTGTCGGCGCCGTTGTAGCGCTGCTGCTGCGCAGCTGTATTTGCCGCACCCTGGGACATATCTCGCAGCGTATATTTGTAGACATCTTCGCACTTGTGCAACTGCTCACTGCGTGTTGCCATCGCCAAATTGAGAATTTTGATCAAGCCGAAATAATTGAAGATTTTTTTTTTTGGGGTGGTGGATGGTATTGGGGAATTTTTGTTTCTCCAACGAATTTTGTGCTAAACACAAAACATGACTGACTAATGATGCCTAACTGCTCATTGATGCAAAGCAACCTGCTCTGGGAATGTGATGTGTGTGTTTTTAACTTTTTTTTTTTCTGCTTTCGAACGACACTCTCGCTCACTTCTTCTAGCCTTACCATCATATGTTCTGCCACTTATCTGCCACACACACAGCGCATACAGCGCTCAGAACTCTGCACTTTCAACAGCGATAAAAGACAATCGCAATGCCGACGATAGTCTGGCACACATATGACACACAAGACCAACGAAGTGCGGGGGTCGCAGCGAAAGGCACGAAACACAACCCATATCCCGCTTGAAGAACGCACTTTGAGCGGGCGTTCGTTCGCCCGGCAGGCCAGGGGTTGCATTTATTTTTGTAGCACCGCCAAACACCACTGTGACTACCACCAAGAGCGGCACTGTGGAACGCATACCATTCTTTGATCGATAAAATGAATTATTAAATGGAAACAGCTAATTATAAGAGAAATATGTATATACAAACCTAACCGAAATTAAGGAATATCATTTTATATTTTAAATGTTTATTTTAAAACAAAAACTACTTACTGTTAATGATATTTCATCTGATACAAAATTTGTTTTTCGTTTTTATTTTTATGTTTTTCCTTCAAATTTAAGCATATTCTGAATGTTCTTATTACAACTCTTTCTACCAATCAAGTAGCAACAATATACTTTCAATGCATATTTCCAAAATATAATATATTGTATATAGTGTATATTATAAAAAGTAATTATAGAAAAAACAAGTCCAGTTAAAGGACAAACTCAAATTATTTTTAACTTTAAACAGATGATCATTTTCTACTAATCTATTTAATTTTAGAAATGAAAAAAAAAACATTTTCTATAAATTAGAAGAAAAAGGCTTTCCCGTCAGGAATGTAATCGACAAAGCCACTGCATGCAGCCCACTGTGCAACATGTTGTTGGTGGTGTTGATGTTAAACTCATCGCATGCCACACTCACAGCTGGAGCGGCAACTGCCTTGAGTTGTTATTGTGGTTGTTCAACGAGCGACAGCGACTGCAGCTGACTGCGATTGCGACTGTGACTGGGACGGAGACTGTGATTCAAAAACAGGGGTGCGAATTGTGCCAGGAGAACGAGAGCCCAGCGTTTGACCAAGCAGTTTCGAGTCAGTTGACAACGCAGAGTTATCGAGAGAGCACACACAAATGCAGAGAATGCAGCTAAGGCGGCAAGGTAAAACACACTGACACACTAGCAGCGAAACGCTGCGAAGCCCCCCCAAGTAAATAGCATTCAAATGTTTGTGTTCCAGCAGCGCCCACAACAACGCTGACAACGCTCAACGATGATTGCCTGCTGCTGATCTGCGGCCAAATCCCAATTAGAGACCAATTCGTGCTGCTGCAATTGGGCGGACGATTTGAGCAGCTGGTACTGCATATTTGGCAGCGCAAATACGCCAATGAATTCGATTGGCAACTGGAGCGGCAATTAAAGTTGCTCACCGCCAGCGAGCAGAGTCAACTGCTCACACACATGGCCGGCATGACACGAGCACTGCTTAATCTCGACGCCAGCGCACACGGACTGCAGCATTGGCTGAGTGGCAGAGAGATGAGAGGGAAGGCAGGCGAGCAGAAATTGAGCGACATACAGAGGATAAGCTTTACGCAATGCAATGCGACACTGCTGCGTCAATTGCCGCTTGTTGTGGCTGGTCAGAGCATTGTGCAGTTGCAACTTGGCGCCTGTTTGGGCGTTATGCCCGCTGATCTGGTCACACTCTTTGCCCAGCTGAGGCAGCTCAGGATGTTCGAGCTGTTGCCAGGCGGCAGAAACAGTGGATGCCTCTGCAACACAACAACAACAAGCTGCTGCTTCTGGTGTCTTGGCCAACGTGGCATATTGTCAAACATTGCGCTGTCTGAAATTGCCGTCGTGCGCGGTGCGTGCAGCTGCCACGGAAATTGCACGGCTGCCACAGCTGCGACAATTGACGGGCTTCCTTTGCTGCAGTCGCGACATCGCTGATGATGACAAAGGGAAGCCAAATGCCGGCGCTGTCGTTGGCGCTGCTGTGGCCACAGCTACCATATCCGCCTGCCTCGCGGCTCTTCTGCAAGTTGATAGCGATAGGCATGGGGCTGGCGATGTGGGCGGCGATGATGACGACAACGCCGCTGTCACTGGCTCTGTCGCCGTCACAGTCGCCTGTCAAATTGTGGCATTGAATTTGCAATGTCAACTGGATGGCAGCTTGCTGCGACTGCTGCAAGGCCACTTGAGAGTGCTGCGACTGCAGCATTTCGCCTGGCACTCACAGTTGATGGTGCACTACGATGCGACCGATGGCAGCATCAAGTGGCTGCCACAGCAGCCGCAAGTGGCGCGCGCGCTGCTCCACTTCATTGTCAGTCAGGCGGCGAGTTTGCATGAATTGGATTTCACGCGTAATGTGCATGCCACACCCACATTTCTGGCCCAGCTCGATGAGCATCTCCAGCACCATCAGTTGGCGGGGCATCAGGTGGCCGTGTGGCACGATGGCTGCCCCCCCAGGCCGCAGGTGTCAAACGAACAGCACGGCACAATTGCCAATTGCAATGGCAATCGAGAGTGCAACAATAACGATTTGGCCTTTGTTCACTTTGAGCTGCAGCATTTGTCTAATGAAAACAAAATCAGTTGATGCCGCTGTCATAACTTTGTGTTAGTATCTAACTATATATGTATATAAATGCAAATAGTCGCACAACTAAAATAAATAAGTAATAAATTAGAAACTTTTAAGTACAACTAAATTAATTTATTATTTTAAGAATGCATTTGCCAATTATTTTATGGACTAACTTTAGACTGAATATTGTTTTTATGGACATTCTTATTTCATCGTTAACTAGATTTAGAATATATAGTAAATCATATTAACCTTAGATTAAGTTAGCATAATGCGTAGTTCAAGGTGTGGGAAATAAATTCAAGCATTTTTCGACAGCTGTGATTGTTGTATGTCTTTTTGTATATTCTATCGAAAGTTTTATAGTATTTTTATCCAAATCTGTAAATTGTATTTCCTTAGTACGTATATTTATAGTAAAATGTGGATGTGTTGAATTTAACTTTTGTAGTTCTTGACACAGTTGCAGTGCAACAGTGCTTTTGAAGACTTTTAATCAACGAACGTCTTTAGAAATTTATAAAAATAGAGTGCATGTAAGTGTAGTGACAAATGGACTAAATTGCCAGCAATAAAACTGAACAAACGACACTTAGAAATTCCGTTGTGGTGCCTGATGCACTGCTGTTCGCGCTGAATCGTTACCTGAATGCGCGGCACGATCCAAACGAGAACTCGAATCAAGTTCTATGCGACTGTCCAAGCACGATGCGTGCAAAGTCAGCGAAAGCTGCGGCTTTGGACGCAGCCAAGATGCCACAACAAATCTTATGTCCGCCGCAGGGCAGCTCAGTGGAGCTTACGGTTAGCATAAACAACTCATATTCCAAGACTTCTATTTCACTCGTGAATCGCACCAGGTTTGGAACTCAATGCAGCATCCATCGTCCAACGATCCCATGTTGAGCATTAACGAAAGTCGGCATCAGCGTCGATCTTCGAGTGCGCCATCGGGTGGCTCCCGAGATTGCCAGAGAGGTGCCGATAAATTCGTGAGTAGTTAAGGAATATAAGTATTTAACACTTCTATATATATATATCTTGTAGTGCCACACAACTCAGCCGACCAACCACAACTACCTGGGTTTGCAGCCCCATCAAAAACAAGTGAGTAGCAACTAAATGGCTAGCATATGTGTATTAATTGCATAACATATGTATGAAATACATGCGCATAATTACAATACACACTTGTGTATAGATAAACTAAATAATTTGTATTCGAAAATTTGCCAGCAAAGACGCCAGGCTTACACTACCGATTCATCGCAATGGCCAACGCTGCAACGTTGCTCAAATGTAAGTCAGAGTAGGAAAAAGCATTTTTATGCTTTCTAGATTTAGCTTGTTAGCTTTAGAATTTATGTCATTGCTTATAAGACTTCCAAACAACCTGCTCTAGTGCTGTGGCAAGGGTGTTATCAGCGACAATGGGCCTCAGGAGGAGGAGGATTCATACCGCATGAACAACAGTAGCGGCATGGGCACGAACTATGGCGATTGGCAGCAACAACAGCAACAACAACAGCAGCAACAACAGCAACAAAAACTGCAGCAACAACAATTCCAGCAGCAGCGGCAACAACAACAACAACAACAACAACAACAGAGACAGCAACAGAACATGCGATCCATGCGATACAATGAATTCGATGATTTTGTGAGTTCTGTGCTTTTGTGTCTCCTAAAAAGAAGCCCACATAAGTTTGATGCATCTTTTGATTAGCAACCTGCACTGAATAGCACAATGATGGATACGAATTATCAAGGTAATGCGGGTCATCGCATGCAACGACCGACGTATTGTCCACCACAACAACAACAGCGACACAGATGCCACAACAACAGCCATCACAATGCCACACACAGTACGGGCAACCTCAGCAGCAAGCTTCTCGAGTATGTTGCATGCCACAGCAGCAGGTGAGTCCCAGTGAGACGCATTTAATCGCAGCAAAGCAAAAAAAAAATAGATAACTCATCGATGTCGAGCCATTTTCATTTTTATTCTCGTTTTCGTTTTCATTTTCAGCCATCAGCGGGCGCCAGTGAAGCACAATACTCAAACCAGCAGCAGAGAATGCAATATCCGGATGTGCCGTTTCAAGTCCAGGTAAGTAAGAAGTCCATCTTTATTTAGCACATTTGCACAATTGAATTATCAATTGTCAATCAAACGAACCATCAGCATGATTTGAGAAATTCCTACAACGAGACAAGCTACTTGCAGCTGCCCCCGAGGGCGCAACAACAACAACAACAACAGCAGCAGCAGCAGTCGACAACTGTGAGTTCAAAGAAAGCTAACTCTCTGGAGTGCTAGATATTAATATGCATATCCAAAAGCAACAGGTCACATTTCGAGATCAGCCATCGCAGGGTTCAAGTGGCTATCGTTCGGCCACAACTTATCAGCCCAACCCGAGCATGAATCAAAGTTCAAAATATCAGAAACGATCCGAACTTGAACAGAGTGTACCCATTATTAATAATTTGGAAAGCAAAAAAACGCCTAGTTGCCAGGATAGCACAGCTGAGACGAAGTCCATTAAGTCCTTGACGCCCTTGAGCCAAATGAAGCGTAAGTAGACAGTATAAAGATGACATATCACTCACTTCCCAACTGCTGCTGCAGACGAAGATCTGATTATACATCGTGCACAAACGCTGTTCTTTGAGTCCTTGGTCTTGGACAGCAATTGCCCGGGTGTCATTCAGAATTCGCTGAGTGGCAAGGACAACTTTAATGAGCATGCCTTTCAGATCGCCTTTGGCGACAAGATACCCATCGAACCGAAGCCCATCGATCCCATAACCATGCTGGAAGCCATCAAGCTGCGTATCGATCACGAGCGTGCTGAGATCCACAAAAAGTGCCCCATCGAGCGGGGGGAAAGTGATCAGAATGTGAGACAACGCAGGGAAACGCGGCATGAAGAGCACTCTAAACGCTCGGCTCGCAGTGACTCCGAGGCGTATTATTATAGGGATAGGGAGACGAAGAAAAAACGTCGGACACATCACGAGACGACGACTAAACAGGACTTGCTCAGCGAGGACATCGATCGACACTTCAGATGCAAGGACAACACTGATGTGAATGACGCCATCCATGCATATCTAAAGTCCGAAAATAATTACAGCACGGCACCCGGGCATGCGGTAAGTTATGCACTCAATTTTATAATTGTACGATTTGCACAATTTATTAAAACTGTTCTGCAGTCGAGAAACTTTTCAGCGAATGTGAACTCACATGAATCCAATTTCCTGGGTTTGCCTATCAGGATGCGCATTTATAATGCTTCAACTTGGCCCATTGAGTAAAGGCAGCTGAGAGTCTGACGATAATTTTGACGATGCGAGCCGAAATGAACAAAAATCAAGTTTTTTCTCCTGTAATTAAGTGTGTCATTAAACTGAGAAAGTTGGATCATCTGTTTACTGCACTTGACGTTTTATTTATTTCCTATGCTGAGTTGCATTTCTATTCTAGGTCTAATCGATCACTGATGTCACTCTATAACAATTTTACAATTTCATAGGCATGTGTAGACTGTTAATAATAGGAAAAAACTATTGCGATGATTTTATATTTCTATATCATAAATAATAATGCATTTCCACTCATAGACATTGTTTAGTAAACAGAGCAGATGCTAAAAATGCCAATCTATTGATTAGATTTTGTGCTCGACAAAATATGTATTTTCAATGCGAATATATAAAAGCAATACAAACCCATTAAAATAAGTGCAATAATTTGCACTTCGAGTTAACTGTTTTTCCAATAAACATATTGAAATTGGGAAAACTGAATAAAAACCAACTACAAAATGCAAATGCATTTGATGTTGTGAATGCGTCATAAAGTTATTGAAAAAAAAATGTTTAGAAAGTACGCAATCATTTTAATTGCTTTTTATCGCTGCTCGATGTTTGTTTTAAATTAATTTCTGATAACGAACAGTGGCAAAAGTTAAAGTCTTTCAATATGAAATATAAATATCCGATTGCGTTTCGATAGCAACAACAAAAGAAAAGCTGACAAAGCAAAAGAGCACAAAAGAAAACATAGCAAAATCAACACAATAACAACTTATATACAACTCATCCACTCATGATTATTATGTACACACATATTCATGAATATATATGACATTTTTTTCGGCATTTTATGTAAGAGCAGCGAAGAGACGAAGAGTATAAGAGCACTTTGGACAACATATTCGTCTCTGCGACGTCTCTGGGCTAATGAACTCAGCGGCGACCGCAACTAATCAAATCGAAAGCAAATGTAAATATAAATAAAAATCAGCTGGTCTCTATCTCTTCAACTCGCGCTCTTCTCCCATCTCAAGTGGCAACCGTCGAAATACCCGTTTAATCCCACAGCTCGGATCTCAAGGGAATCTCCCATGGGGCTAAATTGATTTTTTACACCAATTTGCAGCACAATGAAGAGCACAAACAAACTGCACAAAGCGAAAAGACTAACAAAACTAACTAAATAACTTAAATAACAAATTGGCTTTTAATTTGCTTGTGAAGTTCTTTGCGCTTTTGTTGAAATTTAAGTGCTTTAATGGACGATTCATATTTTTAGCTGAACAAGCAGATAGATTGTTTTGTTCACGGTTGAAATAACTGCGTTAATTGTATTAAATAATTTGAGCAACAACAGCATAAATACATTTAAACAGTTTATCATTTAAACACACTTTTACTTTTTATTTGTGAATGCCAACTAAATGCATACTTTATGACTCAATATTTAAATGTTATGGTTTCACTTTTATTTTACCGTGGATTTCAGAACGTAAATTTCAGTTTGTTGTCTGTTGTTTGTAGAAACTAGAATTCTTTCCGAAGTTCTCGACCCGCGATCTGCACGCGAAACACGCGTCCCAAAGACTGATCAGTCGTTGTCGACATTTCAACGAGCAGAGCTAAAACCAAACTCGAATCCGAATCCCATTCCCATTCCCATACCCGTACCGATTATAATGCCGACGCCGTGCACTCATGAATGAGTGTGTGTCTGAGTGTATCTGAGTGGGTGTGTGTGTGTGTGCGCTGAGTGTTCTTCAACTTATCTGTGGGTATCTGAGGGAGGCGCGATAACAAAGTAAACAAAATACAATTTCGGTTTTATCAAACATGATATTAAGCAATTTATAAGTAATGTCACTCTTTGAACGCAGACCACGTCCCAGTTGCACCCAGAGAGCGAGAGTTCTAATGACTGAGAGTAAGAAAGAGGCAAAGCAAGAGAGAGAGCGGCATATTTGATGACTTTCCTTTTTCATATTCGATGATAACTCTTTAGGCAAGTGTCACTTTGTGCCCCGTGCCCAATGTGCTGCATCACTCACTTCTCAACGCACTCGTGAATGAAGTGAGTGCTCGACTTCAAACGATAAGAACAAAGGTGCGGAAATATAGAAAAAAATGTGTGGATGAAATTATATGTACGTTTATGACAGCCTTTCATATCTGACCACTATAATAACTATAAATATTGTGTGTGCTTTGTAATTGTTATTTTTTTCCTATTTCTTTACTAATGATCTTGCACTTGAAATACTTGCGGCATGGGGGAATTTTTCTATCGCATTTTCCTCGCATCTCTCAATTATTCAGCTACATTTCTATTTTCGCATTTGTTTTTGTTTCTGTTCAATTCACGCCCAAAAATAGCAATCATTTAAAACGTTAATTATCGCATCACGAATATTTATCTGTTGACTGCTTCCCGAGTTCTGTAAACACAGGCAGAGCGAAAAAAATGAGGCATTTGATTTAGCATTTCGCGAATATTTCGAAATTAATGAAAGTGCGTCAGTTCATGCCACACACGTTGTTGAAACGACATCTGGGTAGAATAAACTTAGCTGAAGATTCTTTTGCAGAAATAATAAAATGTTTATTGATTATTTATTTGTTTTTCGAAATGAACAATGTTGTCTTTTTTATTTCTCCGTCCGTATTCAATTTGAATTCACACAACGGTTTTCTCCCGTTTGCTTTTCAGATTTTCAGCTCTGTGGCTCGTGGCCGATAATGGGATTTCAAGCATAAAGGTTAAGGGTGTAGATTGCAAATGCCAAAAACGAAAAGCAACAAGAAAAACAGTCGGATTTCGCAAAGACAATGCAAATACTTTGTACAGAAATTCAGAATTTCTGGCACACTTGCATGTGCAATGCAAAAGTCATAAATAAATGTACAAGAGCGTTGCATGCAAAATTTTAAAAGCAAATACACGCCGTTCCTCTTGCTCTTCATCTTTCTGGCTCATTCTCTCTCTCTCTCTCTCCCCCCCCCACTCACTATCTCTCTCTACTTCCCTCTTTAGAGCAAAAGGTGCCGGCTGCCTGGTCCGGGGCAATTCTCAAACTAATATTTGAAAGTGTCTGTGCGGAGTCTGTGCGAGCCAGGATTAGGTGGACTTAAATGAATTTATGGTATGTGCTAATCTAAAAAGGGGTTTTTCACACAAATGACAAAAATGCAAATATGCAAAGCATGTGAGCGCATAAGTATGATCCCTGGATGCTTGGCAAAAGGCAGAAAGACAGTAGGACAGAAAGGCAGAGAGACAGTAAGGCAAAACCATTTATGGGTGTACAAGAAAAGCCGAAAAGAAATGGAAAACACTATTTAAGAGCAGTAATTCAACGATTAAACAACATCGCTGACAGTCGAAAGATGCTAATCCATTTTGAATGGCCAAGAACTTAATCTCATAAATAGAACAATCACTTTAAGCCAATTTTGTGACAGCCTTTCATAAGAGTCAGCTTGCAATAAAACATTGTGAGTTAAGCAAAGTAGTGACATTGATTAAAATGTTTGTAATTTCAGTGCTTAGCTATTTTGTAGCGAATATTGCAATACTTTTTCCTATTAAATTTTATCAACAATGAGTACAACTCAGCATTTCTAATAATTCAAATTACTCAGACTATAATCACATTTTATTTTCAAAGCTTAGCTTTTCTATTATTTTTCGGATACTTTTCATTTTCATTTTATTTGGATTTGAATGCTTCGCTGCATTCGCGAAATACACTTATTGATTGCAAATATTTCAGCAAGCGAATTTGTTTATACATACACACAAAATGTATGCACGCAACCTGCTGTGTAGTTCACAGTTTATATGGCACATAAATCTTGCTACAAACAGCCAACGTGGTGACTAACATCCCCAATATTATTATCAGCATTCGACGCTCAGCATCGAGCGTGTGTCAGCATTAACATTGCTGAAGTAGTTTGCTCTTGGATTACAAGCATATCGAATATAAATCAATTGTTCCCAGCAGACAAACACTGAGATGCCGCAAAACCGAGAGATCCAAATGCAGCCTGCTCGCTACATATTTATGCAACTAATTTTCTCAAAATCTTTGCCCCCTCCTACCCCTTTTGAGATTCTCGTTCAATGCCGAGCAACAACACACACACACACAAACACGACACACGCAGTTTGCTGAGTCGGATAAACAAGCGTTGCAAATACGAAATGTTGGCTATACAATTAGTGCACACAGCAGGAAGCTATTGTGGCTGGTCGGGGGAGACTGGAGAGGAGGCGCATTGATGAAAGGCAGCAAAAATTCGATGCGAATTTGGCCCCCTTTTGTTGCAATTGTTTTGCAGACATAGTAGGAAAGGCTGTAAGCTGAAACCAGGATTTAATGCCACGCCCCCGCTGTGTTCAGTGTCAAAAACAGGGGAGAGCACAAGTTGATTATGCGTTGTTTTGCCACTTAATGTAATGAAATATGCACAATGCCATTAGGCAGCAATCGGCAACAGTCGACAGAGCGTCTGTCTGCCAGCAGGTAGCAAGTGGCAAGTGGCATGTGGCAGCAGGGCGTGCACGTAATGCCAGATCAGTAGGATTACAATACGCATACGCCATGTGTGCACGCACTTTACTCGAATTATACACAAGACTCAATATCGATGCTTCTGTTCCGCTGCGTTCGCAGTGATTTGATAAAAACTATTAAGTAAATTCAAATTGCATTCCCAACTGCAAGCAATTTTATTTACTCTGCATCGCTTTGCTCTCTGCTTTGCTTTGCTTTTGCTCTCGCTCAAAGGAAATTCAGTTCATCGATGCGAAAACTTTCCGTTGATTTGCAAGCTCTACTTTTGAATTATGTAACTGAGTGAAACACAGTTTGATTTGGGTTTCGACAGCAGTCCAAAAAATAAGCAATAACTTGCAATAAACAAACGAGATCTGTGGCATCACTTTGTGGCGTGCATTTAAGTAAAATATACTTTGCGGTAGCCAAATTAACTTTAAGGAACGAATTATGCAATGAGTATGATTATAGTATTCAAAATAAAAGCTCGAAATATGAGTTCAATAATTAAATACATTTAAATGCTGAAACATGTGCGAATTAACATAAATTATATTTTGTTTGTGTATGATTTTTTCGCAACTTTTTTCTTTGATGTTGGAATAGATTGAAAAATGGCTATGCTGAGTTTTTAATTAATTTTGCGTGCATGGAAAATTCGCTAAACATTTGCAATGTTATTTTTATAGCTGCCCTTTAAACTCTGCAATGATGCAATCGAATATACAGAATTTACCTATCTATTCAGCGTATGATGACTGCGAAAATTTTTTGGCAATTCAAATCACAAATTTTCCGGAAATTAGTATAGACTAATTGGCGAAAAAAATAGTATCAGATTCGGATCAGTGAATAAACATGGAAATTTCCATTGGTAAATCAATTTCATTCATAAACATGTATATACAATTTAATTAAAAATTTCGTTATTATTTCTGACGTTTAATTTGCTAACGCTTAATAAAAATCTAACACTTTAAATAGTGCCAATGAATAGTTGCATATTTCTGCAGTTAATGAAGTGTGTGCGGCAAATTGAAGGCAGCGACACACACACACACACACACACATGCACAACATTGC
This sequence comes from Drosophila siamana, assembly GCA_035047445.1. Taxonomy (NCBI): domain Eukaryota; kingdom Metazoa; phylum Arthropoda; class Insecta; order Diptera; family Drosophilidae; genus Drosophila; species Drosophila siamana. The sequence continues at coordinate 39,167 of JAWNPP010000137.1, read as the reverse complement.
AATCAGCCCAAAGGGTTTACTGTATAGAAAAGGCAATTAGCATGCAAAACAAGTCGAAGCTATAAATGCACAGCTTACACATACAAGTAGACTTGCATTAATATGTATGTTTGTGTATGTGTGTGAAAATGCATAAATATTACTACTCACACACTCTGAAGCTGTCTGTCTCGCTCTCGCACGTGCTGTGTGTGTGTGTGTGTTTGCATATTTGCGCTTCTTATTTAGAGACAAACGAGAGGCAGCTACAAGAGGAACGAGCTACAACAGTCGCAGCGCTCGCGGCAGCTGCAATACTCGCGGCTGCAAATGCATACAACATTATGCGGCATGTGTGCTAAACAGTCATGAATTTCAAGCAGACACCGCAAACAAACCCGCAAAACCAGCAAACAACAAAAAGTAAAGACAGCGATAGAGAGGGGAGGATGGAGAAGGGAGGAGGGAGGAGGGTGGAGGTGGAGGCGAAGAGAACACACTCTATTACCCTGCCATTGCCAACGCAGTCAAACATCCTTTGCATGCGTAATAAATGTGCGACGCGAACAAAATTGCAGTCGCCTCAGAGACTCGCATTTTTGACTTTTCGCATAAAAGCGACCGCGCAAAATTGTGAAAAGCAGCGAACTGTGTTCAATTCCCCAGTATTTCCGCATGCACTTCCGCTATTCATTTGCATGCACATATAACCAATGTCTCACACACAAATAGCGAGAGCTATAGACAATGCAAGGGAAGAGAGAGCGAGGGAGCCATCCATACATTGATCATGTGATGGCAATTTGCATGGCATTCGTATATGCAAATTGCATGCAACTCCAGCAGGTGCAACTGCAACTGCAACGGCAACTGTAACTTGCCCCACAAAATGCACCAATAAGCATGCTAAACAATCGCACGTGACCCCATCGAGACGGCGCCACGTTGCCCAGATTCGGGGCATTCGCTCATTCGTTATTCAAACATTCATCAATTTCACATTGATTTGTCATCAACATCACCTGGCAAACCTGACAAACAGACAGCTCAACTCAACTCAACTCAACTGACAAAAGCGCTGGCACTCAGTCCCTTATTTGTCAGAATTGTGCTTTGATGCCAGCTGAGCAGACAAACATTGAACGGAAGCCCGTCGCTTGGCTTCCTGCAAATGTCAGAGCTCATCTTCAATGGCCATCAATTAGACCAATAATAATTACCACAATTTTGTCAAGGCAATTAAAATCTATATGCCTAAACTTGCTGTTAATTAACCACAATTCAGTTGCTCTGCAGTTGCTCAACAGAACATGGAATGTATTTATTTAAATTCATATAAATGACATAATTGCGTATACTTAATATCAGTTGCTGCCGAGTGGACACTACAATAGTTTTAAGCTGTTGTTAAACGTCGCCTTTGTGAGTTTATATTTAATTTAATTTACAGAAAAAAACATAGTTTACTTTTTTAAATATGTAAAGTTATCTATTTCCTGACGGGAAAAATTATAAATTGTAGGTAAAAGACAGACCATTTTATATGATCACAGATTTGTAATTCATTCTAAATGCTAATTACGAAACTAATGGCTGGCGTTGCATTTTCATCAGCAACAAAACAATGTTTCAGCGGAATGTATTTGAGAATTTAATTAAGTTTCGAGTTGTTATTGTTAAAGAATTGAAGTTTAGAAACTCTACAAAGGCTGTTTATTTAAACATGCAACTGGCAAGCAATTTAATTTGCTTAAATTGTAATATTTTTGTTGGCTTTCAGTAGTAATAAACTCGACGAGCGAAAAATAGTTGGGGAATGAGCACGATTTTGAAATTAAAGTGAAACATATTTAAGCATAAGCAACTGAAACAGGATAATAATGAAGAAGGTCTAATTGCGTGCCGCGTTTGCCACGCCCACATACGAGTGCACATATGTACAATATACTACAACTACTGAGTGTGTATATGTGTGTTTCTGTGTGTGTGAGTGTGCGAGAGGCAGGCAAGCGTAAGCGCAGCACGCTTCTGCTTCGCTGCATACGCTAACATCGACACACACACACATACCCAAGTATTCATGTATGAGTTCATGCAGAAGCCCAGACATCGTGTATTTAGTTTAACAGCTTGCAAGCGACGACATGCGACACTGACACGACAAGTGTTAATGCGCCACGCCCATCCACACGCCCCTTTTCAGCCACACACACACACACACACACATTTATGCATATAAATATAGTACACATATAGAAGACCAACATGCAAACATATATAAATAACATTCGCCAGCTGCAAGTGCCGGGCGGTTTGGCGTTTTTTGCAAATAAAATAATGTTAAAACATTTGTGAAGCCAAACTAACTGAAACTTTGCTAGTCCAACACAGCATGCTAACTAACACTTCACACACACACACACACCCATACAAACACACACAAACGCACACTCAGTTGCACTTGAAAATCTCATTTCTTGCCATTTCGTAGCAGCATAAAAAGTTTTTAATCAAATTTTTCAATTTAGTTCTGGGAGCCGTTAATTAAAAACGGCGAATTTCTCTTTGTGTATGTGTGTGTGTGTATACGTGTGTTTGTGAGCTGTTTATATGAGTTTGCTAGTTTAGCATTTGAATGCGCCTCGCCTCTCTGAGCGCACAAAACGATTAATTTAATTTGCATTTATGCAGTTAAAACGTTACACATACGCCACATTGGCCCATTGCAAGCTCACATCTAAATACAAATACGACGACAGGTTTCTCATCTGCAGCAAACAGCTTGTGCCGCTTTTAATTGGCTGTTAATTTTTTTCATGTCAGCCATAAAAGTCGACCATGTGCTTGTGATTTGTGATAAGATGCGATACATTTAATTACCAAAAAGACCGAATGAGCGAATGAGTGTTAGACGAAAGCAAAGCAACGGACCAACCAGAGTCCGAGAGGTGACGGGTCAATTAGAGTGTGTTTTTATGCTCAGACATGCTTGGGATAGCACACATATATCACTATATCACTGCTTTATCACGTTATGCACCATACGGAAGTGGCCGCCATACGAATACCAGATATTCCCCGGTGTAAAGCTTCATAGGCTATCATATCACTCATCACTGCAGTGACCCCAAGGGGAGATGAGGAGGCAAAAGGTCAACGTCGTTCGACCAAAGGCAATCTAACTGCTGCTCCCCGAAAAAAGAATAGTAGAAAACCGAGGTGGAGCTGCCATCCTGGGGCATTGGCATGTAAATAAAAGTAATTTAATGCTAATTAAAAGCTCATAGTTAGCCAAACGATGCTAACGCGCGTCGACAGACAGCCCAGCCCTCCAGAGAATGGCTAATTTGCTTCTTTCCCTCCTTCGATGTGTGTGTTTGTTCAGTTCAGTTTTCACTAATGGCTTTTAATTGGCCTACACCTTCCACTCGCGTCGCTTGTTTATAATAATAGTTATAATATACACAAATGAATACAGTGGCAAGAGCAGCTTGACTCAACTCGTCTCCCACTTTATATACCAAGTAAGCGAGTTGAAAGCAAAACTAGTAACACTTCCAGCAACAATAACGCCAACTAATAATAATAATAACAACAATGGCTGAGCAAAAGTCAAGCCAGGCCACACCTAAAAGCATTCTACACTTTTCTCGACACAAACTGCAAATTAAGTTGTGAAAACACTCGACTGTCCATTGTTCCTTTTTCTCTTTTCTCTGCTCTCTCTCTTTATATTTTTTGGAAAAGCAGGCTAGGGGGTAGATGTGGTCGCGTCTGGGGTAATAAAAGTGTTGCGAATAAAAGTCATAAAAAAAGGAATTTGAAAAAGAGAGGACCACGAAGACAATTGACAATGAAGCAAATGACAGCCCAAAGGAATAACAACAAATAAAACGAATGCAAATGCAAAAAGATTTACTTCGGCCAAGGACTGTTGAGTTCAATATACAAATCGGGTAAGGACACTTCTTGCCATCTATCAATTAGCTAAATTAATAGCTATTGATTTTATTCAATATGTGTATTTGAAATAAATTAAGGAAATGCAAAGCTTGAATGAAAAATGCGTACAAGTGGTAAATACTGAAAACGAAAGTGAAAATTACTTGATATTGAAAACTAAAAGTGAACGGAGAATCAGATACTATAAATAAATGAATTTACCAAAAAAAAAAATGAAGAATTAGCAGAACATAAGTGTAACAAATAGAATATAACACAACATATAAAATTACATTTTAAAATAAATGAATTTTAAGTAAGTACATATTTCAATAACTAAACTGTCATGGACGCGTTTTGTTAAACAAGTTTAGCGACTAATCGTTAGTTGTGTTTTAACACAATGTTCTTCCCTTCATTTATTATTTAACAAAATGAGGAGGTAATAAAAGAATTTGATATACTTTAAAGCGAACAAATGACAAGCGCTTGGAACACGAAGATGACACACACAAAAGTAGTTTTTGTTCTCAGCAAAAGTTTCTTATCACAATGCGCTGTTAGACAAACAAGAATGTCATCGCGTTGAGGAACGACGAGGCGCGCGGGCAGCGGGCAGCGGGGCGTTACATTGCGTTATAAGCAGTTGAAATATGCAAAGCACCGAGTTGAGCAGAGGGCGAAGTAGCCGCCGAAGCGGTAGCAGAAGCACTAGAGGAAGGAGTACAAGGCCCAGGGAACATTCACAATGCATACATTTAATGAAAGTGCTCGTACATAGACGAAACTAAGAAACCAAAATGAAATACGAAAAGAAAAGACGTGCTCAGGCGTGGCAGTGAGGGCGAGGAGGGGGCGTGTTGCGGCCAGGCGGTGCAGTGAGTGAGAAAGTGTTGCATACTTTTGGGCGGGTACATGAACATTGGACAATGCTCTTGCAGCTGTGCAGCGCTGTTTATTTAAGCTGCTGCCGAAGCAGCTTGTACAACTTTTGAGCTGTGTAGTTGCTCTGTGTGCTACAAGTATTTTCTTTATGCTTCTAAGATTGCCCAAAAAAACATTTGGCCAACAGCCACAACAACAACAATAACTGTTTTGGAGCTGCAACAAAAACTAGAAGAATTTCCCGCCGCAGTCGTTTGATGAAGTTCTTCATCGTCTCTTCTTTTGGGTAGAAGTTTTTATGCGCTTTACTGAGCTCTTATGCTTGGGTGTTAAGTTGCGTTTCAAGCAAATGAATTCAGAAGTCTTATTTAACAAGTTTGGTGGCCGCACTTTTTAGCCTTTTTATCGACAGCTGCTTGCCAAAGTGAAAGTTACCAGCAACACTTGTTGTGGCCATGCGGCCATGTGGCCATATAGCAATATAGTTGTTGTGGCATGTTCTGCCGCTTTATCGGAAAACTTGGCCAAAGCACTTGAAAATTTGTGTGCATAATAAGAAAAGGTTTTTTTTTGTGGTTAGTCTTGTTTTTAGCCCAACTCGCATTAGAGACAACCGAATGCACGGGCTAATCCACATTAAATGTACTGCTCAACTGGACGGAATCGATCGATACGTCAATTGCAAGTATAATTTGCTACCAGGTTTTCTTAACAATGCATAATTAAGAGTGCTTGTTGTGTTTTTCTTTTTTTTTTTTTTCGCTGGCTCCAGGCTGCCATTAAACCACACAAAATGTGTCCGTATCGCAGAAACATGCAACATTTTGCATGGATAGAGCCTAGACCACAAGGACACAAATAGAAAAGCAGCTACAGAAACAGAAAAATATCCATAAATTTATGCTCCTAATTAAAACAAGTCACGTACATTTTAAATTAAAAGCGGCAAGCACAAAAGCCAGACCAACATTTCGGTGACCACAAAACTACGTAGGCAGTGGCAGCTCAGCAGGAGGGGGAGGTCTGAAGACGGGCACAGTCACGCAGGCTGTGCACAGTGGGGCAGCCAGCTCCACAAATCGACAGCCATGTCATACGCAACTTTAATTATAAATGCCGCAATAATTGAGCGCTAAAACGTGGGCCAAGTTTCACTCAATCGACGTCTTGTCATTAGGCTCTGCTTTCACTCTACATTAAATCTATAATCTGATACTCTTCGGAATAGTGTGCTCATTTTTGCGGTTCACCAAGCATATAATGAGCTGTATATGGTACACAGACATGTGCCTCCAGTATGTTATAATTACTGTATGTGCCGAAATATCAGATTCAAATTTCATTGCGTCATTCTGTCTTTCCAAATAATGAGCTGTCTTCCACTCACTCTCTCTCTATCTCTCTGTGGTTGCCTAATTCATGTGACTTGGTCAAAGATGCTTTGGCCAGCCAAATGCATGGATCTCGAGGCGGCAGTGCCATCAATGTTTGCCAGCCACAAATTGCAGCTCAACCACATGGGCCACATCGTCAAACAGCCACGTGGCTGCCGAATGGGGCAACTGCAAGGAGAGTGACTGTGCGTGCTTCCTGTGTTGCAAGCTTTAGTGCTGCTTGCAGGCGAATTATACTCTGTATTTGGCTTTAATTCAGATTTGTTGAGTAAAAATTGAACGCATTTCATAAATATTTTGCTTTGAATTCCATACGTTTTTGCCATTAAAAATCATTTTATTTGCAAATTGATTTAAGTAGCTAAGTGCGTCATAATTTTATTTAAACATCTCACAAATTAAAATATTTTAGATTGCTGAAACACTTGTCTGCAGATTGTTTTGTTTGAAGCGAAAAGCTTATTTACTTTGAAGAGCATTAAATAGCTAAACAGCGGGCGTACAATATTGATTTAAATTAGATTATAATGTAGTAATCTTTAAAGACTATTTTTCCACAGTGTTCACAGTTTTTAAAGGGCATCTAGTTGCCTTTCAACCTTAGCAGCAAAGCCACTGTTTTCTTTTGAATGTTATTTCTGGTGAAAAAGGGAGCTGCGTAAATGCTCATTTCTGTAGGAAAAATCAACATTTAACGCAAATTTGTGCAAACAAATTTTAACAAGAAAATTTCGCAAATGAAGTTAAGACTAAATTAAAGACAAAATTAAATTACACATAAAATGCGACATGCAGTTCTTTTCATTTTCATCATGCAACACATATAGATAATCGATTTATGTGCTCTTTTTTCCTTTGACAGGCACAAACAATGTAAACTTTGGCACACTTCCTTTATGGCGAAATGTGGCCCCAAAGTTGATGAAGTCAATTATAAAATGGAATTTCCCGGACTGTGAACTTTCTTTGCAGGCGGGCAAAAGGAGATTGCTGGCCTTTGGCAACAACTACTCGTATCTCTTGTTTATTCATTGAATTTTGCGCTTCAATTAAAAAGTCATTAGAATACGAGTGGAAGACAAAGGCCATGCCTCAATGTCGTTGCCCTGGTAACTTGACCGAGCGACAAAACAAACAAAATGTAAGCAGACGCCGACTACAACAACTATAGCAACTACAACTACACCTGTCCCCCAATCAATATTATTATCCTTTGGCTGTCAAAAGCACAACAACTCGAGCGCACGAACATACACAAAAGCCATTTGCATGCAAGGCTTTGTACTTGGTTTCGCCTTCGCCTTACCTTATTGTGTTCTACAGCTGTACAGCGTATACAGCTGTGTAGCCCTTACCTTTGACCTTCCAAGCCGCGCTCGGCTCCTTGCCCTAATTTATATTTAATGCCAACAGGCAACAAACAAAAGGAAACGAAAGCAAGCCAAAGTTGCCATACGGCTGAGCAACTGCTAAGATTCGGATTGGCTCCGACTCGGTCTTTGTTTGTCTTCAAGGTGCCAGACGAGGGGTCAGCAACAGCAGCAGCAGTAGCAGCAGTTGTTATTTATATTTAATTCCCCCCTTAGCTAATTTCCAGCAACAGCAGCAGACTATAAACTTAATCCTAGGCCCAAAAAGGCATCACAAATGTTATTAAATTGCTGCCAAACGATACAATGATATTCATTTATTTGGGCTTGCAATCGCATTCGAAAATGTCATTGCATAACTTATAAATAATAAGGAAAACAATCAAAATGCCATAAGTTTTGAGCTGCTTATAATTTATTTTAATACGTTTTGTTATGCATAAGCAGCTTTTGATGCAAATGCAGACCACATGCAACGCAATGAGGCAGCCAACCGCAACGCAACAACAACCAGGGAAACACCAGCAACAATAACAACAACAACAACAAGGAGCAGGAGCAGTTGTCCTTGAAAAGCAGCATGATATTCTGTTGTGTTTGCTGCATTTGTTGATGCGCGCGTCGAAAACGAAACGCAAACGCAAAATTATTTTTGGGCCAAGCTGTGTCTGTCTGTCTGTCTCTCTCTCTGTTTGCCTCTTCTATCTGCTATCTCTCCTCTCTCTCTTTCTCTCTATGTTGTCTCATAAATATGCACACATGCAGCAGCAATGCAAATTTGCCAAATGAAATGCTGCCATCAGTTGCTCCAACAAGTGGCAAATGAGAAATATTCGCTCGCTCGTTGGCCCCAATGACAATTTTAGCCAGTCTGCTGCCGTTCGGTTTATATGCCATTTAAAACCATAAATTATGTGCGTTTTCAATTGAAAAGCCTCAAAATAATGCCGCCAGCTGTTATGCATTCCCCATGGCACTTTATTCCTACATAAATAACTAGCCCAATAGCCCAAGTCCCAGTCGCCGGTCGCCTTTGCACAAAGGTCAACAGAAATACATTTGAAATTGTTGTGATATTGACAAACTGCCAACTGGCGTTGAATTGTTAAACAAATGCGTAGTACAATTTATGATAAACTAGCTGGGTTTACTTGACTACCAAAGTGTTTTTGTAAATGTATGTCATATTTATTATTATTTAATTGTATTAATTTTAAACTAATTCTGACACAAGTATTATTTTATTATTAAAAATTTCAATGTATTTTGAAATTATTGTGGTTGAATTATGTATTCAAAAATTAATATGACAGTGATTGAATATAATTTTTTTTATATAAATTGTTTGAGGCTCTGAAATGAGCAATTTTTGACTTACATTGCTTCGATCTTTTTTACAAAGTCAATCGAAGTTCATCAGCCAATCAATAATAAATAAATATAAATTCAATTTAATAAAACTTAATCTTTAAAAGAGAAAATATTTTAAAGGAATTGCAGATAAATCACAAAGCATACTAACAACTATAAGCCCCTTAGATGCAATCGGGAGAATCTGACAGACTTTTTTTTAAGCCTACCATCTCATTCTAGAATATTAAGGTTGCCTTTAAGTTACCCACTTTGAAATACTGCTGTTGGTTTTAAGTACGTCAATCAAGAGTTATCAGCGACCAACTTTGGCAGCTACAATTGCAGTTCAAATGACGCTACAAGTGAAATAAAAACGTAATTTTCCTCTTTGGCCATAAGTTCGTAAAAGTCTTGACAACGGACATCCCGCTGTGAAAGAGTCGAAAAGTTTATTATTAATTAAGCAAATTGCGTCAAGGAGATATGCGAAAATAGTCGTATATTGTATATGTGGTACTAAACTGAAGCCAATTGAGCGCCCTCATCCCACTCCAGCGTTACGGGGTAAAGGGGAAGCCCAACTTTAACGAGTAGGGCAGCAGAGGAAAGGGGCGTGGCATTTCCTGGGTGCTGGTTAGGGTATAAGTATGGGTAATGGGTAGGGGTCTGAAGCCGGCCATGTGCGCCTAAAAGATGAAAGAGCGTGAAGAGAGAAAAGAGTGGGTCTAGAAAACTGTGAAAAAGTTTGTGTGCTATGCTGTGCTCTGTTGTGTTGTGTTGTGTTTTGTTGTGCTATGTTTATGTCCATTCATTATGCAAAAAGCCAAATAGAAGAGCAGCAACGAGGCGCATAGTTATGGCGGCCCATAAAGTAACGCATACAACTTTATTTTTGCCCGCTTTGCCACTATTCTCGCTCACCCTCGCCCCCATCCCAGTCCCCGCCCTCACTCCCACACTCGCTCTCTCTGTTTTGCTTTGCCGCTCCAGCATATTTTTCGTGCTTCTTTGCGTGCGATACTCAAGCGAAAGCAAGCAGGTCCAGGTCCAGGGGCCTGTGGCTGCTTCATTACCCTAATGAACTTGAAAAAGTATCGGGTGCACACAAAGACAAAGTGAGTCCAAACAGCCGCGCACCGCACACAACTTCAAGACAATCACCAGGTGCCAGCGCCTCCTTGCTGAGCTCCGCCTTTCTGGTAACTTTAGCGTTCGCTAGAGTAGCCGCACAGCCAGCAGATTTGCGAGTAATGAGGTCATAGTAACAAGTGTTGACTTTAATTAGTGCAACGGTCTCACAACTCTCAACTGCCACACTTCATTCAGCTCTTTTGAATATGAGCCAAATGAGGCTGTCGAGCGATGACTCTGTAGATAATGATGGAGTCAGTCTTGGCTACAAATTATCTGTTAATTGCGACTGCCAAAAATACGCAATGTTGCCACACGTTGATTCTTCAAGTCGATTACGCGCGAAATCAACCCCCAATTAATTTTCGATTTAATAACTCAAATTTTTCGACCACAATTCGCGATTAAATTGGATTTCGCCATGCTGGCGATTTAATCGGATTTCGTTTCATTAGCATCAATTTCGATGGAGCGCTCGGCAAAAACAAATGTCCAAAAAATTGTGAAAAATATATTAAAACAAGGACTAGCCAGGCTGATGGTATGTTGCCAGGTGATTAATCGCATTTGTAATATTATTTTTTTGTGTGCTAACATGGCGTATGATTAATAAGTGCGCTCGTCTGTTGCCCAGGCATCGAATTTGTCTGTGTACTTTCCAGAGCAAACAAATAAAATGAAAAGAAAAATAAGACAACACAAAATGAGGAAAAGACGACAAAACGGGAGGCGGGTGAAGCGAACCAGGTCGATGGTAAAGCGGGTTATGTAGGGAACCACAACTACTGGCACGCACAGGGCAATAACAATGAACAACGACATTGAAGTCAGCGGCAAATGCTTATTTACATGCGTGCAAAAAAGGGCAGAGGGTAGAGGTACGTAAATGCTAGAAAGTAGAGACAGTAAGTACGAGCACGAGTACCAGCGGCATTTGTTGATTTTATTGATGTTTCAGTGCTCAGTTCTAGTAGTCGTCCTCTGTCTGTTCCATGCCATCCCCTTCTCTCTCTCTTTCTCGCTGTGGACGTGCGCTTGGCAGTCAAATTTCCTTTACTTTGCATGTCCCTTTTTTTGCAGGAACCCTCGAGGCAACGGTCTATGGCGGGTAGGGTATGTGTGCGCGGTCTTAAAATGCGCCATAAAATTGATAAAATCAGTTGATTGTAAAAATTGATAAATTGAAATTGATTGAGGCAGCGACACACACACACACACACACTAACACACAGACATAGAGACACAGAAGCAAGGACGACTTGGAAGGCAAAGGAAATGAAATGGCTTTGATGCCCACACTTTGCACTTTGCACATAGAAAACGCTGAGAGACACCGTTGTGGCATCGTCGTGTGTTGCGTCTCGTTGGCCACATGTTGAAAGTGAGTTTGGTGGCAGCCACAAATGGCATTAAAGGCGAAAGCAAACGTAAAGCACCGACCACAACCCAACAAATGAAGTTTTCGCAGTGTTTGCTTGATAGCTCGAGGGCACGGAATCGCGCCAGGCAGCCATTTAATTGACAATCTGTGAATGCTTCGATAAACGATTTCAACCCCACTTTAATATGCATTCCAGATGCTCTAGAAAGTTTACACTTTTCGCACAACTTCCACAATATTTTTCTATGTTCTACTTTGCGACTCACTCTATTCAAGCGAAATTTAACTGCCATATGCGGCAAATAGATTAGAATGCGAATGAGGCTATTATCTTTGCTGGCTTTCGTTTGTGTTAAGTTCTGGCAACTTTTACAATGAATTCCAATGATGATTGATGAAATAATCAAATGTGCAAATACATTTTTCTAAAATACATATTCGCATATTTAAATTGTTTGAATTCTCATCGCATTCTGAGAAATGCATCAAATTAAATTCACTTTTACTTAAGATACATTGATTTCTTTCACTGGTTTGGGCCAATTTCAATTGCAGGGTATAATTTGCAGTTGAGTGGCTTTTTGTTGTCCTGCACAGGATGTCACCTCAAGAATTTCCGGTGCACGCAATTGCGGATACCTCAACGCTGTTGACCAATTGTGTGGCATATTTGATTACCATGCGACATTCGATGGCATTGCCATTCGATGTTGACAATTTGCAGCAATCGTTTCGACAATTGCCAGTCGACGGAAATTTGCATGCATTTAACTAATTCAAATTGCACCTGCAACTGCATAGCTGCTAAAATTTAAATTGTTGCCTCCAAATATTAAACGCATTTCACATTTTTGCAGTTCATCCTGCGCCGGCAATGTGGCGATGTGCAACATCGATTGTTGCACATTGTGCATTTTTGTGTCGTCGATTTTTGGTTTTTAATGAAATTGCATTTCATTGGCGATGGGAAAACATGATTGACATGGCACTTACATGGCCATTTAAGCCGCCACTCTGCCACTTTGCCACTTGCCACACATATTTACCAATATATGCGCACATATTTGCGGAAAATGATATGCATAAGGTAGGCAGAAAGACACTCTATCAATTGTGTTCCACAAAGAGCATTCTACTTCATTTTCGCAACGAAAACGTGAAAAGTGGAAACATCATTTCTGCACAAATTAGGATATACTATCTGGTAATCTGGTGTATATTGCCAAATATAGAATATAAAGAAAAGAGATAAATATTTCCTATAGTTCAACAAGTTTACATATAAACTACACAAAAAGTAAAAAAAGGACACGATTTCCTTTATTGTGCTGCATGTTTCGGCAGAAAATAATATCTCAGATAGAATTACTTTATCTGAAATTAACCGAATTACTTTTGTTTAATTCTTCGATTAGCCTTTTCGGAATGCTCTTTGCTATCGAAATTTAAACGACATCAAAGAGTTGGCAAACGATAAGCGTTGGCAGTTAACAAGTTAAGCGTGTTTTCAACCGAATACAGTCCATATATATTCTTTGGTAATCAGTGTGTATATGCTGTATACATTTACGGCAGCCAGACAAACACAGATTCTTTATTTTTAATGGTCATTAAAGCGCTTTCGCATTAAAATGGTCACTTAATTGCAGCAATCGAAACTCTGGCCGTTCGCCGAAGCCGAAGCCAATGCCGATACCATTGCCAGAACTCTGATCTGGTGCCGTGGCAAAGTTTTTTAATTACCAAAGTTTGCAGTCTGTTGCAGCTGCAAATTAAATATTTACTTAATATTACTCTCGTCGACGTCGTCATCGTAGTCGTCGTTATAGTTGTTGCTGCTGTAATTTGTTGTTCAATTGCAAGCAGCACGCTGCCTCACTTAAACATGCCCAGCATCTAATACGTTGCCTGTTCAAACCACTTCACTCCTCGCTGCTTTAGAAAAGCGGCAAATGAGACGCTTTTACCGGCACTTGTCAAGTTGACTTATGACCGTGTTGAAGCTTCGCTTGCACCTGTATTCCAGTCCCCCGTTCAACATGGAAGTTTATCCCCCTCTCTCCATCACACTGTGTGTCTTTTTAGCAGCATTTTGGGGCGCATTGCACAAATGAGCAAAAGTTAACAAGCAGCAAAGGACACGCAGACAAACAGACGAACAGACAGACAGAGAGGCTGGCAAACGAGCTGTCTTATTACAGCTGCTGATGCTGCTGCTGCTCTCCCCTCCTTCTTCCTGCTAGCGGTTTCTAGCGTAACGCCTTCGGCCTTAAGCTGCAAATGCAGATGCTACTCGTACTCTTGGCGCTGCCACTGATCCTGATGTGCGCTCTTAAGTGCCTCCTCAGACCGCACTTTCCATATAAGCTCAAGTGTGTGTGTGAGTCTGTCTCTTTGGCCTGGTAGTGTGCGAAACCGCAAGCGTAATTATTACTTGAAACAAATGAGTTAACAACTTTTTTGGCCAGTAAAGTTTTGGCGAAAAACTTAATAACATTAGGCGAATTGCATAAGCTGTAAGCGCAGTTAACAAAATCACCATAACATTCGCAATTACAAACATTTGAGGAACTGAACGAAAATACTGAATGCAATAGATAGACTGCGACACGAGATCGTCTAAGAATCAAGCTCATATCGAGTGGGATGGGAGAAAGGAGTAGAGAAGGTTTTTTTTTTCATTTTACGATTTGATTTTTATTTTATTAAAATATGATCCATTGAACAACATAAATGTTATATAAATATACTGAGCTTCGAGCTCAAGATCTTGGTAAACTAAAAGAATGAGCAAAAAGCTGCACATACTCAAACGAGACTATAACTTTGACGACACGACTATAAAGTTGACAGACTTAAGTAAGAGCACAATAAATAATTCTATAGCATCTAGTGCACACAAATTTGCCCAGTAGTTTATTAAAATTTGTGTCTTGCAATAAAGACAATGTGGAATGTGCAAAAAAGAAAAGCAAACCCTCGCCGCATATCAAAGTAGAATGAATCTGGATCTCAAGTGGAACGCATCGGAATAAAAAAGCAAAGTTTATTGCGTATGGCGCTTGACTTTAAGCTGTCAAATGCATTTGGCTCTTGTTTTTTTGCTGTTGGAAGCTGTGTGGGAAACACGCATATAATTTGCACATAACTTTGGGTTCAGTTTGACATTTTGTGGCTAGGATTTTAATATGTGAGCAGAGTGGTTAAAAGTTACGACAACGGAAACAAAGAAGGACAAAGTGATGGGAAATGCATTTGGCAAGCAGAGAACTAGAAAACTGGTGTTGGTGTTGTTTTTGTTGCAAACTTTTGGACCAGCTTTCGAGTTATTCCTTTCGATAATCAAAAGCAACTGCTGCTGTTGCTTTAACTATTGTTTGTGATGCTGCTGCTGCTGGTGCTGCTTCTCTTTGGTGTCCGTCTAGCAAATTAGCATTTCTGTCAGTGGAATGTTGCAAACTGGGATGCAATCACTGCGCTTGTGGCGCAGAGTGAGAGAGCTGCCTGATATTGTTTTGCTGTTTGGTGTTTGCTGTTCTGCCTTTGCTGCTGCAAAGCTGAGTCCATCAACAAGCGAGCGAGCAAGCTTTAAGCCTTATATGCACCGAGCAGCGTGCAACGTGTCGTATGTATGACGCGGCATAACTTACAATGTCCCAGCACTTAAGCCAGTGTGTGTGTGTGTGTGCAACGTTTAAATTACAAGCAACCTTCACTGGTTGCAGCTTGTATTCACGCTTCCTCCAACCACGCGCAGAGCCAACCTCAGTGTGCCTTGGGGGCTTTCGAAACTTTGTCTTGAGTTCAAAACGCTGGAACTGGCTGCAACCGAGAACGCCAGCAGCAACAAGCAAATGCATTGCAACTTTATTAAAAAGTCGTAAAAGTTATAAAAACTACTAAAAGCAATGGTAATAAGTTGTTGTTTTTTATTGTGCTGTTGACGCTGCCAAAGGTAAAAACTTTGCCACTCGCTCTTGACAAATGCCAAAAGAAATAAGAGGGGGTTGGGCGCAATTGGAAAAATACAAACGACCAACTCGCCGAGCGTTAACAAAAAATTGAAAAGAAAAAGCAAAATAATAACCTGGCCACGTAATTTGATAAGTGTGAGACGTAGCTCGCTAAAAAAAAAGGAGCGGCCACCACCGAAAAATCAAATAAGTATCTTCTATCTACAACTTTGCAATTGTCATTTGCTAGCAGCGCACAAAACTATGCAATGCATTTTTGACAACATTGTTGAAAGTCAAGAGCAAAGAACAAAACATGGCGGCTGTGCTGGGGCTAGGATCGTCATCGTTATCGTTATCGTTTCTGTGGCCGAGGTCGTGGGTGGTGGTATGTCGATAACAAAACAGCGCAAGTAGATCGTTTGAAATGTGAATTACATTGTTGCCATTGTTATTTTGGGCTGCTTGGAAACAGTTGTGATTGCAGTTTGCATTGTTTGCAGCATGGCGGAAACGGATGTTGCCCGTTCTTTTGTGATTTACTCGCTTGTGTGCCGTCTTTTGTCGTTTCGTGGTAGTTGTCGGAGTGCGGGGTTAGCTTAATGCTTTGTTGTTCTTGCTTAAGCTTGTTATTTGCCGGGCCAAGTTGTTGCGGCAGTGTAGAATGTTTTGGGCGAGTCACAGTCACATTGTGTGTAATGCGCTTTAGTTCGAGCTGCTGCTGTTGCTGCCAAATCATCATTGTTTGCTTAAGCAGCTTATTATGGCAACGGCGAAGTTTGTGCTATTTCATATTTATAGCAATTGAAGTCAACACAAGTGTCGAAATTCCATTATCAGAAAATTTCCCATCGCCCAATTTCAACAACAATTCGCTGGCAAACAAGTTAATCGAGTGTCGGCAGCCTCTTCAAAATCGAAAACTAATTTATACACAATGCTAAATTGCTAGAAATTAACCATTTGCTGTGCACTCAATTAACAATAATCCCCTGGCATCCAAATCAACATCGGCTTCAGCGTCGGCCTCGGTTTTGGTTGCAGTTGTAGTCTGTGCCTCTTGCAAAATTTCATTATGCAAAATTTAATACAATTTAGTTTGCATTACTAAGCACAGCTACCGTTGTGTTGTTGCTGCTACTCATGAAGCATTCTACCCGGCCAAAATCAATGGCGCAATTTAAATTGGGCTGCATGCCATTTTAATTGAGATTACAATTGCAAAAAAATTACGCATAGAAAATCGAAACTGAAATGCACATTATGCAAGTTTAATTGTCGTCTTTGTTGTTTTGGAATTAGAATTGTTGCAACTGTAGTTGTTGTTGTTGCTGTTGTATTTGCATAGTTATAATTGCGTTTATTGTGTGCATGTTAGCCAGTAATTAGCATTGAATTAATTTTCAAAGAGGAAGCCAATTAGTCACACACCTCGCAACCCCCACGACAATCTAGCAACACCTCGGGCTCTCGCCTCCCTCTCGAGAACAGCAGCACATCAGCATCATAATCATCTATCATCGCATCATCTTCAGTGGACGGCTACATAATTCAATTAGCATTGGGATGCGATCAATTCGTTCAATCAAACACTTGGCATGCCTGCCATAATTATGCTATTTAAGCCCACATTGGTTCTCCAAATTGGCCAGCTCAGCTGCTGGGCCAGGCGAACAGACCAAACATCGCGTCAGAGTTTTCGACTCGTTGCACTTGGCGAAATTGAGACAAGCTCGGAAATAATGGAACACACACACACACTCACTCACACACGAGACATGCATAATTTTCGTGTAATGTTTGTAATGTGAGGAAAGTGGAAAGTGGGAAGTTGGAAGTCGGAGCTGTAATGTGTGCACTGTGCTGCCGATAAGCATTCGAGATTTACGAGCCCAAATGGCTGTGCGCGGTCAATGTCCTATAGCCAGCTGAATTGCATTTGAAAGGCATTTAAAAATTGGTGCAAAGTGCAAACGCAGCGCCCCAGGCGAAGCATTTTTCATGCCACACGCGCCACACTCGCATTTTGGCCACAAAACAACAGACTGGACATAAACCAAACACACACACGCACAGCGACGCACTGGGAACACACAATGCTTGCTTGCATTCGTAATACATGAAAGCAGACCATGTGCTCAGATAAATTTCAGTGGCAAGACAACGACAACGACAAAGACGACGACGACACTGCAGAAGTTGCAAGACAACGACGAGCTCTGGCCCTGGCTGACTTTGAAACTTATGCCCCACGAGTTAAGCTCAACTCTACAGTCCATATGTGTCCTCATCCCTCGCTCTCACTCGCTGCTTTTGATGCCTCTTTTCTATCTGTGTAAGGGAAAAGCAGCTTAAGCTGTTTCGCATAAGGAAGCGGATGAAGAAGTTGTAAAATAAGTTGCTCCAGCTCATGTGAATTTCGAAAATTATACAAAATAAAACACATAAATATTTGCAAGCAGTGCAACAAATAACATTGCAATAAAGCAACAACAACACAAATCGAAAAGCGTAATGTCAGGACATTATTTAAATGCGCCAATTGTTGCTTTATCTCAACATGTTTCTTCCGTTTTTGTTGCTGCGAAAGAAAAGAAACTACGAAAAGCAAAAACGTGCAAAATAAGAGAAGAAGCAAGTACATAAAGTACTCAGCCTCGAGGGGATAGTTTTAAAAATATTTTATAGCTTAAGCAAAGCTGGCTACATACATCTTTAATCCTCATATACACTTAACATAGAAAGTACCAACAAAATTTTTATTTCACATTATCCGAAATTGAATAGCAGCTTTAAAAGTATACAAGCTTAATAGGTTTGTTTATGCCCCGATTAAAGAAGAAATTATACATATAAACTATAAAAGAATTAAGCTCAAAGAAAGCATTTGAGTAAGCATACAAAAAAATTTATAAAATCTCTAATTTATTTGTAAATAAACTTTAAACAAAAAGTTTCTTTTAATTTTTATTGCTTTAAATGCATTTAATATGACTTATTAAAGACAATAAAATTCAACTTTTTGAGTACTTCCGACTATCAAAATAATAACCAAAGCGTGAAGTTTTAAGTTCTTAACTACTTTGCTATTATATTGTACTGTGTTTAAGCTACTATTAAACACACACAAATAAGTAAATAACGCTGGCGACTTTAAAAGCGCAAACAATGAGCAAAGTTTGACTCCAACTGGACTCAGCAAATAATCACGGTTTATTGAGAGAGAAAGAGAGAGAGAATAGTTGGAAACTCGAAAGTCGTGGCACTCCATTATTAAAGATTATATTTTGAGAGGGAATATGATACTGCAAGCCCCGTTTAATGCCCGCTTTTTAGCAATTATAAGCCGCAAATAAAAGCAATTAAAATATACTTAGTAGCTATTTTGGTGTGCACATTGAGGTTAGGCCAGGGAGATGGGGAGAGAGAGAAGGTGGCAGCGCAAATGAGGCAAACATTTTTATAACTTAATTAAACACTGATTTTCCTTTCACATTTTTACGAACATTTTTATGGGGAAAACAACGTCGCCGAGTGCCACAGAAAATGAAGTGAAGTGAAGTTCTATGCGATTTGTTTTATTGTCCAATGGTCCATTGGTGCCGTCGGTGCCATTGGTTTGGCTCTTTGGTGGTGTTGCTGGTTTTGTGGTTTGCTTCGCGGAAATCGGCTGACGGTCAGCTGCCAACTGGGCATTGGCCATTGGGTATTACTTATATATATATATATATATATATACACAAGTATATATGCTGTGTCGGCTCTTTTGGGCACCGGCAACGTTCAACTTATTTTGTGAGAGACTGCCAATTGTTCGGTTCACTTTTTTTTCCCATCAAGCCGAAAGCGACTCACAACTGCCAATGTGCCAGTTTTTCCAATTCACATTGCAATACAGGACTTTGGAGACAGCATGTAGGAACAAAATAGAAACAGGAGGAACAAGTAAGAGAGGGAGAAAAGAAGAGAGGAAGAGGGAGGACGAAGAGAAATTTATCCCCAAGTAAGTTGTGCTACTTGTGCCGTGCCCCAAGGTGTCAATGGCTGTGTAGCAACTAATCAGTTTAATGGCTTTGTGTACTTTGTGTAGCAATATTCAACAAAATAAAGTCATTAAAATGCAATTAATATTTGTGCCACAAAATTTGTTGAAGTAGTTAAGGCCTTACCTTAATTGAATTCATTACTACTCAAGGCTACAAAATGTAGGAGGTTGGAAAATACAAACAAGCAACATTTTACAAGCTGATGACCAAATACTCTTGCCGATTGAAGTTTAGCTACAACTTTTAGGAAGAAGCACGTTCATTTTAATTGACTTGAACTAAGATTGTAGCTATGCAAGGTATTACAAATAATATAATATAATGATCGCTACAAAGTAATGAGATTCAGTAGGATACCTTGAAAGCTTAACGAGTAAGATGGCAATCGCAAGTGAAACATTGGCAAATAAATTTATAATACACACTGCAAGGATATAAAACGCTAACTCCAACTGAGATGGAACTCTGACAAATCGCCAATTGTTTCAAATAATAGTTTGCAGTTGGCAAATGGCAAATGGCGTTAAACAATCAAAGTCAGAGTCAAAGGCAAATAAATTAAGCCATATTGCTCAATATTTCCGAAGCGAATGCATTAAAATTGCAATATAAAGCTGAAGTTGAAATGGCCTTCATTTATTATCGCCGTTGGCGGAAATAAGCAACGCCATCGAATCGACTCCACTCCACTAGCAACGAGTCGAGTAAGCAATAAAAAAACCAAAAAAAAAGAGACGTAATAAAGTTGTTGCACCTGCAAGTGCTGCTGATTTCACTAGTAGCTGGTGGCATCCACAAGCTAACCGAACCGTAGCCGAAGCCAAGACAAATGTGTTGTAAATAACGCGTATCAAAGTGTTGTGACAATGGCAATGGCAGAGTGCATCGGAGGAGTGCATCGGCAAGAGGAATGAACTAACATTGCAGAGACAACTCAACGAACGGAAACACAAATAAAATATGTTGCACACTTTGCCGCGCACAGTTGCACCCCGAAGTGAAGTGAATGCAACGATCGAAAGGAAAAATAAGAAGAGATGACTCCAATAAGTAGATTGGACTAGCAAAAGCAATAGCAAAAATTGTACTCATGCTATGCAATTTATGTGGACTTCAAGTGGACGAGACGACTAGCAGCTGGCAATAGTTATAATAAATCCTTTGGAGACACTATTCAGCAGGACACACAGACCACGGACCTTAATACAGACTCGCAACACAACACACTGCACCAACACACACACACACACACAGTTTGTCACATTTCCATTGAGAGCTTGATCTCTGGTCCAGGACATGAGCAGGAAATGCAGGAAACTTAACCAAAGAGTGCACACACTGCTCGATCTGAACGACCATCGACCTGCCACTGTATCCGCTTGGGCAGAATAATGGATAGCACATTGATGGCCAAGACTGGCCCCACTGACTGACCGACCGACGGACTGGCAGGCTGATTGACTGGCACTTTGCTTTATGATATGAGCACTGACAGCTATTGCTGACGACCAAATTGATATGCCACGTAATGAGAGAGCTGAATGCAGATAAATTAAATTCGTTAAGTTTAATAAGGAGGCGCACAAGTTAGTGTTGCACATAAACTCACATGTGAACAGATATCACATATTTAGCAATATGACACCACATAACATATTGTAGATACAAAATCTAAACACTTCAAGTTTCCAATAGTGCTCAACTTTATTCTGCGACATGCAAAATGAAGAAGGATGTGATAAATTGGTGGCAATTCGGCCAAACATGTTATAAACTGTATCAGTGGACAAGTATGTCTGCTATCTGATCTTTAATGTTTCGTTAATTTCAAGATGAAAGATACAATGAGAGCTGAAGTTATAAAACTTGATGACAATAATCGTACGATTTAATCCTTTAATTTAGTTTCCCAAGAGGATTCCTGTTTGAAACAACTTACAAATTTATAGGAAAATGTTCGAATTTAATTGGCTCGTAAAACAGGCTTTAAAAATTATGTTTAGCCATGACAATGCATGAAATTAATACCTGCAATTATTTACACTGTTCACTATGCTGATGCAGATTGTAAATGCTACTATTTAACATGTTTTAAGTCTATCTGTATACCCGCTTATTATTAGCTTTGCTTTTCAATTGTGTTATCGGGTATTTGAAATTTGGACACTCTCGTCCGTCGCTTACTTACTTGTTTATTCGATTTCACGCGAAGCCCCAAAGTATGAGCGCTGGCGTCAATACAGAGCATGCTGGAACTAGAGCTGAAGCAGAAGCTGAAGCTGTTGTAGCCTGCAGCCAGCAGCCGTGTGGCAAGAGGCGCGAGAGAGTTGACATAAACTGAAACTCAATTTCATGAATCGCTCATGCATGCTGCGGGTATGGCGAGTATTGTTCGAATGTGAATGCCAGAGCACGAGTGTGAATGTGAATGTGCGATTGTGAGTGTGAGTCGACTACTGCTGCTGGACATGTTCGGTGACACATAGTGCATATTGCACAGGCCCCCGAACACAAAACTGTAATCTATTTAATAACTCACGTGGTGCACACGGGGCGACAATGTCAGCACGATAAACTCAAACTGCAGACACAGTGGAAAGTGGAGCTGCAGCAAATGTGGCTAGGACACACCTTGCGCCCGCTGGTGCATAACCACAACGGCAGAGTACTAACGTGGCACAACGAGTTGCAACAGTATGGACACTTACTTCCCTGCGCCTGCCCCAATAAACATGAGCCACAGGAAAGCCCTGACATCATCGGGAACATTGTGCCAAATCTATCAAAAAAAAAAAAAAAAGAGAGAGAAAAATGTTGGCAATGCCGCAATAATTTATTCAAAATGACAAGGTAACAGCGACATGGCTGGTCTGGATGGTTTAGCTGTCAGCATGTCCTTGAAACGCTGGCCTGGCCGCCACTGTCTAAATTTGAGTGTGCTGATTACAACAATCACACAAACTTAATTATACGCATACGATGGCACACAAGCCGAGCCGCAGGACATGCAGGGCATATGTGGCACATCCTCTTCCTGCCGATAAGCAAAGCACAAGCGGTTAACCACAGACCACTCGCCAGAATGGTTCATGGGCAAGTGAGCAATTGGGCAAGCCAAGGATTACTGAAATGCCATTTTGAGGCGACTGACAACTGTGACATTATTTTAATGAAAATTGACTCCTGTTTTCTGGGCACATTTCTCATTCGAGATAAAGACAAAGCCATAGCCAAGTGCCGACGAGAGCTGCACTTGTATCATCGCACTTGAACCCTTCTGGACGCAGCTGTAGCTCCGATGTCCTCACACCTCCCCATGCAGGGCCAGAGTCTAGGGTACAAAGTGCTCGAGGTGCAGACACGTACGGCAATACAAATAAAGAAAACAATAATAGCAAATGGAAGCCAAACGTCGGAGAAGCAGCACAACAGCTGGCACAACTGACATTAGGATTTGCCAAAAGGAGTAGCTCAACAGCCAGGATTGCAGCGACTACTCAGGTCACTACATATTTAATAATGTACTAATGTAATCCTTGTTTGCCCTGCCAATGCATACGGCTGGATGGGTGTAGCGCATCGCTATTTGGCATTGCAATTGCTATTGTTTGTCTTGGACAAATGTTTATTTACCATTTGGCTTTTCATTTTCCACTCACGTTTGGCCATTCCACGTTTTATTCAACTGCACTTTTTTTCAATGTCAGCTGCGCGCGCTGCTCGCAAAAGCGTGAAATGAAAAGCTTGTGCAGCCCAAAAATAATGACGTAAGAAAGCAGCGCTTCAATGTGCTCGACTCCGGAATATTAGCTATTGATCTTCTGAAAAAACAACAATATTTGGCGTATGCCAAGCGCGTAAGTCTGAGTAGTAATGAACACCAAATTGGATGGCTCTAGCTGTATACGAGTTTCTATGGAGAGGCAGACAGACAGACAAATATTTTTGCAATTTATAAGCTTGTGGATGTCTACTTCTCAACTTAACCCCATGGGCAATTTGTAAAATACAGGTAAATACTTTTTTGCAATGTGATTTGGCACAAGGACATGTCAATCAGCAGCTAACCACATTCCAACCGACGTTGGACGTCATTTCAGCCACATTTTGTAGCGACTTTCTTCTAGTGGCGACTTCTTCATGCTCCACTCGCTCTGGGGGTCAAACGCGCGCTGCAAGGTTCGCAATTAACGATGGCACGCATCAATGGCCAGGTCAACGACATGACGTGTTATGTGACTGGCGTCTATATAAAGCTGACTTGCGCTTTGCCCGCCAGCTTAGTTCAACAGCTTCCATCATGGCCAATGACAGCTTAAAGATTGGCTCTGGCTCTGGCTCTGGCTTCAGCTTCAGCTGCGGCTTTCATCTGCTGCATCAATATCCCTTCGCCGAGCTGGCGGATGAACGCACACAATCCTGGCCGCTAGTCGCATCGCCATGGCAAGCTGGTAGCATATTCAGCTTGTATCTGCTGCTCGTGCACTTTGCACCCAAATGGATGGCCAGGTGGGTAGCAAGAGGAAGAAGGCAACGTATCCAGCGTATCAGCAGAGTGCTCTCAATTTCGTGTTTGTGTTGCAGACAGAAACCGCTACAGTTGCGTTTGCCATTGTTCGGCTACAATTTGCTGATGGCTCTGCTAAATGCCCACATCTGCCTGGAGCTCTTTACGGCTGCCCGTGCCCTCAACTATAGCGCCAAGTGTCAGCCATGTCGTGTTAGCTACGATCCACATGAGATGCGCGTAAGTTTGCCAACAACAATCTGCTGTTGTAGTTGCAGTTGCCATTGTGTAGTTGATGCTGCATTCCATTCCACAGATTGCCTCGGCATTTTGGTGGTTCTACATCTCGAAAATTCTCGAGTTTGCCGACACCGCATTCTTCATACTGCGCAAAAAGTGGTCGCAATTGACGTTCCTGCATCTGTATCATCACAGCAGCATGTTCGTCATCTGCTGGATTGTTGTCAAGTGGATTCCAACTGGTTCCAGTAAGTTAAATATTGTCCACCTTTGTGTTCTGATTGATCTCTATTTTAGTAATTCTACTAGCTAGAACTAACAACTTTAGGTACCATATTTAATAGCTTATTAACCCCACAACTTTACATGATTTCCAAACAATAAGAATATTTAAAATGAATGCATAGGGCATTAACTATGGTTGTGGTATTTTATTTCTATATATGTATTTTAAAAACGTTGAAGGTATTTCACAGTCCTGCCATACCGACTGCAGTTTTCTTGCTTTACCTTTTGCTAAAAGCTGATTCTGTATTACATACCTTTCACATATCCACTTGCAGCCTTTGTGCCGGCGCTGATGAATTCATTTGTGCACATTATAATGTACGGATATTATTCGCTGAGTGCGTTGGGGCCTCGTCTACACCCGTATCTTTGGTGGAAATGCTATTTAACACGGCTGCAGCTGCTGCAGTTTGCCTTGGGACTGGCGTGGGGCGTGCAGGCAATCGTCAGTCGTTGCCAGTACCACCCATGGCTTAGTTATATGGGAGTTGCCTATATGCTGTCGTTTCTATTTCTATTTGGTCGTTTTTATGCACAAAAATACACGCAAAACGGCGGCAAGTTTAACAAATGTGTTGAAAAGAATTTTTAATAAAATCACGCGCCGATTCCGAACTAATCGATAGGTGCTTGCTTTTGCTTGTTGGCGTTATCGATAGCAGGGCTCTCATAGTGCTCAGTATTAGCAATCAGCTGTTCGAGTCTATTTCGATATTCGGAAAAAATAAATATTGTGTACACACTGCCCACAAAACAGTTGACATAATAACAACACAAAATTGGTGTATAATGCAAATTATTAAAGTTGTTAACCGTCACTTAGTCAAGCACAAGCATTTATGCCATCACAAATTGCGTAATCTCACAGTTACGCTTTGCTACAGCACGAACAGAGGTAAGTTTCAATGTGTTTTCATTGATAAAAAGCACGCCGACTAACAAGAAAGTGTCCACTGCAGATGCTTTGCCCATTGCAGCGGGCTATCAACCCAAGCAGGTGGAGGAAGCGTATTGGGCACGTGAAAAACTGCACAAAAACGAACAGCCTAAGAGCAGTTGCAAGCGTGGCACATACCGCATGCTACTCCCACCTCCCAACGTAACCGGCAACCTGCATTTGGGTCACGCATTAAACGCCACAGTTCAGGATGTAATTGCGCGCCAGCATCGTCAACTGGGCTACGAAGTAGACTGGATACCCGGCACAGATCATGCAGGTATTGCCACTCAGGTAGTTGTGGAGCGCACATTGGCCGCCACCAAGGGTGTAACGCGACAGCAAATTGGACGCGAAGCTTTCCTCGAGGAAGTGTTGAAATGGAAAGCAGAAAAGGGCGCGGGGATTATCAGGGATCTGGAGCAGTTGGGATGCTCGCTCAGCTGGAAACGCGAATACTTCACCATGGACTCACAACAGGCGCACGCTGTCAGCGTTGCCTTTGAGCGGCTCTTCGACGAGGGTTTGATTCAACGCCGCAATTCGTTGGTCAATTGGTCATGTGCGCTGCGCTCTGCCATCTCAGACATTGAGGTGGAGACTGTGGACATCAAGGAGCCCACCGAGCTGTCCGTGCCGGGCTACGAGCACAACGTGCTGTTCGGACGCATCTACGACGTTGCCTATCGGGTGATTAACGAAAATCCATCGAGTGCTACGCAAGAGGAAATTGTCGTGTCCACTACCAGGCCAGAGACCATACTGGGCGATGTGGCCGTGGCTGTGCATCCCGCTGATCCACGCTACAGCAAGTATCGCAATCGCGGCGATGTCAAACTGCAGCATCCTTTCCGCCAGGACACGATTCCGCTGGTCTTTGACATTGCTGTTCAGCAAGATTTTGGCTCCGGTGCCGTCAAAATCACACCAGCGCACGATAAATTCGATTTTGAGCTTGCCGTGCGCCACAAGCTCAACTCTCGTCAGGTGTTCAACGAGCACGGCAACATTTTGTCGGAGTTTAACGAGTTTCAGGGCAAGCCACGCTTTGAGGCGCGGGATTTGATTGTCGATCGGCTGGAGGAACTGGATCTGCTGCGTGAGGTGCGTCCCCATCAGATGCAGGTGCCCATCTGCTCACGCTCCAAGGACATCATCGAGTACATGGTGATGCCACAATGGTTCCTCAACACCAAATCCATGGCCGAAGCAGCGCTCTCCGAGCTGCACAGCGGACGCCTGCTAATTCTGCCCGCCAGCCACGAGCTAGAGTGGGAGCGTTGGCTGTCCGATGCACGCGACTGGTGCATATCACGGCAGCTCTGGTGGGGCCATCAGGTGCCTGCCTACCAGGCCTACGATACGCAGGGCAACAGCTGCTGGGTGGCGGCGCTCGATGAGCAGAGCGCTCAGCGAAAGGCTGCCGCCATTTTGGGTAAACAGGAGCTGAAACTGACGCGCGATCCGGATGTGCTGGACACGTGGTTCTCGTCAGCATTGCTGCCCTTCTCGGTGGCCGGCTGGCCCAAGGAGGATTACAAGACGCAGTATCCGCTGGATATTATGCAGACGGGCCACGACATCCTATTCTTTTGGGTGGCGCGCATGATGATGCTGGGCCTGAAGCTGACGGGAGAAGCGCCCTTCAGGCGTGTGCTTTTGAACGGCATCGTTTGCGATGCACAGGGCCGCAAGATGTCCAAGAGTCTGGGCAACATTGTGGCGCCACAACAAGTGGTACAAGGCGCCAGCTTGGATAGCCTGAAGGCGGAACTGCAAAAGTCCTGCACGGCGGGCATCATCAAGCCCAGCGAGCTGAAAACCTCCAGCGAGGGCATGACCAAAATGTTTCCCAAAGGCATACAGGAGTGCGGCACGGATGCGCTGCGTTTCACGCTGTTGAGCCACAACATTAAGAATCATTTCATCAACTTCGATGTGGATGCCTGCTACACGAACAAACTGTTCTTCAACAAGATCTGGCAGTCGATGCGCTTTACGCTCGCCTCGGCCAAGACTTTGGGCGTCTCGCTGCACGACTTTGAGACTATGGACGGCGTGACATTGAGCATGTGGGATCGCTGGATCATTGGCAGGCTGGCCGAGACGTTGACCATTTGCTCACAGAGCTACTACAACTACAACTTCCACTTGGCCACGGCGTCGCTTAAGCAATTCTTCTATCAGAATCTCTGCGACGTTTACCTGGTGAGTTGGCACAACTGTCCACCATTAGTTCAATGACTAAGTTCTTTTTCTCGAACTACAGGAAACAACGAAGGCTGCCATCAGCCGCAAAGAAGAAAGCGCCTACGTGAATGTGGCCACTTTGACTGCCTGTCTCAGCTGGGGTCTCCAAGCCTTGGCGCCGTTTACACCGTTTGTTGCCTCCGAGCTGCTGCAGCATGTGCCACTCAATCTGGAGCTGAAGCTGGCGAAGTTCAAGGACGCCAAGCTGGAGGCTGAGGTGGCCGACATTGTCAGTATTTGCACCACAGTGCGGCAGGTGAAGAGTCGCAATAAGATCAGCAAACGACACGGTCCCAAGTTGTGTCTGTTCGCCCAAAACGCCGACGCCGAGGAGGTTTTGCGACGTCATCTCAATCAGATTGTGGTGCTGACACGCTGCGAGGGCATCGAACTGGAGCTGCTCAATGAGGAGTCGAAGTTCCAAAAGAAATTGAATTTCTTTTCAACTGCCGGCGCATTGTGCTCCTTTGGCATCTCGCTGAACGATGAGTTTGCGGTGCCCGAAACAAAGCGCGAGGAGATGGTCAACGAGAACAAAAAGAAGTTGAAGAAACTGCTCACAGAGCTGCAAAAGTATCGACTGCGCGTCGACAACGAGGCCTTCCAACTGATGGCTGACAACGCCGTCAAAGAACACTTCAACAATCGAGTGAGTTTCAGCTTCAAGTTTGCATTTGAATTCACTTCTAATGTATGTATTTCTCTTGCAGATCAAGGAACTGGAGGCAGAGATTGACAGTCTGATGGCGCTGGCAGCGTAATTTGTAACACAAGTGATGTAAATATTTAGTTGTAGCACTCGATGACTTGTTTGTTGACTATTGTAGTAGCGTAATTAATAGATATGCTCGTAATTTCGATTAGTTTGTCTTTTATTACGTTTAGTTACACTTAAAATGCATAATTTGTCTATAGTACAGGGCAAGCGTTCTGCGAGTACGACAAATAGAAGCCACGATTCGATATGTCCATCTCCTCGTTGGCATCCGTCACCGCGTAAACGACAAAAGGCTTCGCCGCCGTTGTGGTGGACACCAAACCCAAACCGCAGAATCGATCGCTGGGCATATTGGCGCCACCCTGAGTGGGCGCTGGTATAACAATGTAATCGGTGGTGCAGTCCTGACTCTGCACCGCCGATGTGGCCAGCAGTGTGGGATCCACGGCGCCCACATCGTTGGTCATCGTGAACGAGTACGTGTCCGAGCTGACCTGACTGTACGTGATGGAGCACATGCCCGTTGCCTTACGTATGCAAATCCCATAGCGCATGCTCGCCAACTGACGCGTGCCCTGCACCCCGATCGAGTTGAGGGCCGACGACGCAGCGGACACATAGTTGAAGCTGGAGATTTGTCCGCTGGTGGCCATGTGGTACTGCAGACAGCCGGCGGGCGCCAGTGTGGCCGAGGAACAGGCCATCATGCGTATCTGGAACTGCCACTGGCGATTGAACGTGTAGCCCGAGGACGTGGCTACCGAGATGGTGATGGGACTGACGCCATTGAAGTCCACATACACATGCTGGCCGGAGTTCTCGCCACAAATGGTCGGCACTGCTGAGGCGCCGCCGCTGATCGTCAAGGCGTCCGTGGTGCACAGTCCATCGCCAGTCGGCGGCGCCAGCGACAAGGCAAGGAAATCGATGCGCATCTGGCATATTGTTGAGTCCGGTGGGGTGACAACAATCGTGCAACGACCGCCACCGGCGTAAGGTGCCGGATAGTTGCTGTTGTAGAAGTATGTGTTGTTGTTCGTGGTGCTTGCACCGCAGGTGCGTTGATCTGTAAAGCAGACGACACGCTCTTATCAGCGAAAGAGGTTTGAGGCGTCGAGTTGGGTGACTTACATATGCAGCAAACTGCTTGGCTGGTGATCGTCGAACAGCTGCCGGCAGCGACGCCTTTGTTGTCCGTGCACTCGCCGTTGATCTCACAACGGCCCAGTAGCAGATTGTTGCCCTGGCAAATGTCGTTGGAAAACCGACCGATGGTGTAGAAGGGGAACCCTGCAAGGAAATGTGAACACATATTTAATGGGTGCTAAGTATTGGAGACGTTAGGGAAAGTCTCTGACTCACTTTTTTCTAACAATAAAGTATGTTCACTTTCAATCTATGAATACTCAAATAATATACTAATTAGTTAAATATGCATCCCGTAGATGCAGTGACAAATTGTATTAAAGAAAACTGCGAAATTTGTGAAAGTATTAGGACATTAATTAGCATAAAAACAAATTTAATTTGAGGGAACTTCGTTTTGAAAATATAATTAAATTGGAGTTTTGACTGTGTAGGGAAATCCCCAGGAAAATTTGAAAGCCATATAGAAAGAACAAAAGTGTGTTTAATTGTACAGATTTAAAACTTCAAAAAACTATATTATATGGACGAATATTCGCAGAGAAAAGAAAATACGTAAATAAAAAGCCACTTATTAAACAATTTACTGATTTTGCACTAATTGAGGAAAGTTGTAAAAATTTAAAATATGGGAAACAAATTAGACGATTAAAAATCAAGTATGTATAAGGGATTTATTATATACTTTTGGAGCAAAACTCGTCACAATAGAGTCTAACAAAAATCTATCAAATTGAATTGTAATCTATAAAGTTAATTTAGAAAACTATTGAAACCCATCAAGTAATCCAGATTACCCACATAAAAATACTATTGAGGATATTAAGTGGGGAAAAATGGAAAACGCAAATATTTCCTTATTGAGATATTTTAAAAATATGCGTATAATCCATCCAGTTCGATGACTGAATTCCTTGGGAACATTCCATTGTGATTATGATTGAAAAAGAAGACAGTTGTGAATGCAATGGTTGCCAAGCGGTGACGGCGCGAGCGTGCCTAAGACTAAAGAGTCCAGCACGGAACCTGCGCGCTGGAACTGGGTGATAATTGAAATGTGACCCACATACATACATTAAACCGTCGACGACAAAACAAACGGATCGCACTCAAACATGCGAAGACCCCAAATCCAAATCCAACAACAGAGAACAACTTTTACTTGATCTACTCACAGCGAGGATTTCTGGAGCCATTTCGTGCCATGCCCGGGCCCAACTCAGCCTCATCCAAAGCATCGAGCGTGGTGTCGTTGCTGTTGAGAGAGCGAAGACGCTCATGCTGGAGCAGCAGCTGGCTGCTAGCACGCGCAGCGCTGTAGATGCCAACGATGTAACTGCTGAAGAAGAGGGCGACAATGGCCAAGATACGCGTGGAATGTGTGCGCCCAGACATGACTTGAACTATTGATTCACTTTCGGTTTTCACTTCAGACAGCGAAAAATAGAATTATTGATAGGTCGACGAGAGAGAGGAGAACACGTCGTCGTGGTCGCGTCTATGTTCCGATTGTAACTGAGCTGAGGCAGGTCGAAAACTTTGCAGCTTACTGTGCCACGGTAGTAGGATGGTAGGTGCTAATTGATGGACAACGACTCAGCCCATTCCCATTCTCCCATTCTCTCTTGATGCAGCGCACAAGTCGTGTGGAGTTTATTTCGGCGACTGCAAATATTTGGAGCATTCACGCACAGCCACTTGATCAACTCGGCCATTGATAGTGACAAAAATGGGTAAAAGCATTATTAAACGACAGCAAACAAAATTAAACTAGACACCGTGATGAAAGTGTTACAAACTGAAGAAGATGCGACGCACACGCGTTGTTTATAATGTGATCGATCCCATGATTCCACCACACACATACACCGTAGAAAGTGGCTGTTTACTAAACAGCACTTCTCTCACATATCATTTAAATGGTATTTATAGTTGAACTGTGTGACCGCCTTTATTGCAGCTATGCAGATGATGTAACAAGCATCGCGCCGCACTCTTCTACAAAGGGCATCATTTTGCGATGCATTTGGCAACACTGGCGTGCGTGCCTGCACGTTGCATTCATCGCAACGCACGACTTCAATTAGCAGACTTGCACTAATTTCAAGAAGTTGCCGATAGATGGTGATAGTACATGCGTTTACCATTCACTAATTAATTTAAACTCATTCCGGAAGGTAAAAGTGGTCGTCTGACGGGTAGAAAGTCGCAACAGTTCTGAATATGTGTGACATTTTGTATTTTCTTAGTTTTGTTTTCTGTTCGTTTACAGTTTACTTTTTATTATAACAAAATGGTAACTAGCAACTAAACATTAGTGCTGTCGCATAAAGCTTATTCAATTTCAATGACAGCGCCCGCTTTGGTGAGCGCCTCCTTTAGCTTCTCGGCTTCATCCTTTGGTATGTCCTCCTTGACCACAGTCGGCGCACTCTCCACAAACTTCTTGGCCTGCACCAGATTCATGCCCTCGAGCAGATTCTTCACCTCCTTGATGAGCGCAACCTTTTGTTTCTCATCGAACTTCACCATCTTCACTTTGAATGACGTTTGCACCTTCTTGGGCGCCGCCTCCTCCTCGTCCTCAGCGGCAGCTGCTCGCGCTGGGCCACCAACGGCGAATTGTGGTGCAAATGCAGTCTCTGGCAGATTAAGTTTTTGTTTGAGCAGTGTGCTCAGCTCGGCCACCTCGAGCAGATTTAGCGCGGCAATGTTGTTCACAATACTGTCCAGTTTGGGATTTGGCGGCTTTGCAGCACCCTCTGGCACCGGAGGCACGAGTTTCTCGGCTGCGGCAGCCGCTGCGGGGGCAGCAGCGCTGTAGTGGCGTTGCATGTTGATTGAGCGTCTGAGCTGACGCAGTGCAAGACGTGTGATTTGCATTTGGCTGTGGGTGTGAAATGTGGTTTAAGTTAGAAAACAGTTTAACTAGCTTGTTTTATAACTCTTTACTTTTATGTTTTTCTATTGGACAAAAAGCCGCAGCAGGTTATGTGAGCAACAGTGTGACAGTAATTTTAATTTCAAAATATACCAAGTATTGCCATCTCACGGAATATACCACAGCTGGTTGCAATATATTTATCGATACCCTCAGCAAGCGATGTTTTCAAATTCAATTTAAAATGCATTCCAAATGTCAGGTAACCAATTGGAGTAATGCATTTTCGCGAGTAGATGATTAGTGTTTAACTTTTTAATTCATAAAATGATAAGGATAAATTGGAACACAATGTAAACAAAACAAGTCTTTCTAGCTGGTTGGTGAAAAAGATAAGCTTCATTGAGTATTTCGTTTACACAGCGTAAACTCGAACATAATCGATGTCAAAATGTCCTCCGTCCATCCACTGGTCCAACTTTGGCTTTATAGGCTCAAAGAAATTGATCATGGCGCGCGGCTCCTTCTCATGCCAAGGCTTCTCGTCGTAAAAGAACTCATTGAAGCCGCCCACACTCAAGCCGAACGTCAAATAGAACTCCTGATCGAACGGTGCGATGCCTGTGCCCTTCTCCAGCTCATCGGCATTGGGTAGTCGTCGATTGGTCACCGATGTCTGGCTGAACGCTCCCGCTTCGCTGCCCTGCTTGCACAACTCCTCGTCATCGACCAGCCAACGGATTTGACGCGGCGTCCACTCCATGGTGTACGTGTGGAAGCTGTCGCTCCAGTCGTGGCTGCTATCGTTGCTGCCCAATTTGTGGCACAGCTTGTTGGAGCGCAGCGGCTCATTGGCATTAAGCAAAGCGCCCGCATACAGATCCGGCTGAGCTGAAGCGCCATGACGCGTGTACGCAATGCGCAGCTGACCCGACTGATAGTCCGACTCGCCGTACACATGCGTCTTGGGCTGCAGGAACATCTGGGGCACCACGAAGGGGGCACGCGGCAGCTTGGCGCGTACCTCAACGCGACCGTACTTGAAGGCGAAACTCTGCTTGCTGGAGAACTGCGCGGTGACCACAGGCGGCAGTTTGCCGGGTATTTTCCTATCTCTCGCATCGCGTACACAGCCGTTCTCGATGTGCTCACCAGTGCAATCTCTGCCAAGATCCAACCGCGAGCTCAGCTTCTGCTGGTACAGTTGCTGTGTGCCGAATGTGCGCAGATGAACATAGTCGCCGGACACACTGATGGTGTGCGGATCATTGACATAGATGTTGAACTCGTAGTCGGGCGGGCCGGAGAAACGATGCTCCACCGCCCACTTGGATGGCTCCAGCTTGTCCTTGAAGTTGTCCTCGAAGATCAGCTGATTGACACAACGCGCTGGAATACCATTCACTTGTGTCTTTGCTGGCACACAGTTGTCAATGCGCACGTCGATGTCATACGATGCTGGCGTAGTTGGCCCCGGACCTGGGAGAGGAGGACGCGGCTGCGGCAGAGGGGTGCTGGGGGTGCTGCTGCCACTGTATGCAGTAACTGCATAGGCACCGTCGTCCCAGCGATAACCTAGGCCATTGTAGATAACGTACGTCCAGTAATAAAGTATGTCACCGGGCTTCAATGTTGCCTGGCGGTCGCGGAAAGTCCAACGTCCATTCTTCATCTTGACAATGTCGCGTGCCCATGTGCCCGCCTCGAGGCCCTCCATTTCTTCGTTGAGCTTGCCATGAAAGGCGAAGAGTGTGATGCCCTCCTCGTGTGGTATGGATACCTCGAATCCCTTGGGATAGAACACCTCAATCTTGGCCTCCGGCACTTCGTAAGCAATGCCTAATGCAAGTAGCCATAGAGTACAGCAGACAAAGAAAGAAGCGTGCATCTTGACGCTGTTGAGAATCTTTAATGCGCAGAAAGTAAGCTCGAAGCTTGCTTTTCACACGTTCATCCGCTCGTTGGCTTATCAAGAAACCGGTCTTTTGAGTTCGGTTGCCTGTCTATTTTTATAGCAATCAAGCTGAACGGCAGCTTTGGGAATTACCCGATCACATTGATTCACAGATAAGTTATATTTATTAAAATAGCGCGAAATGCACATAAAACTTAATTGATTGTGCTTATTTAACTTATCATCGGTTTTGAGAGTCGAAAGAGCGCGCTAATTATTTATCGATAATCTACATTTATCGGAGTTGGTGACGCAGCTGATGTGCAAAGCTTGCTAGAATCTGGTGTACCAAGCCAATTGTGGTATATATTTGGCATATTTTCCGATTATTCAAAAGCATGGTCACCCTGGCAACAGCTGTGAAAAGCTTGCTACCACTACACAGTGTAAATTTTGTATGTATGTACGTTATTATTTATGTTAGTTGGGTTGCAGGTCGAGTGCTTGCTAGAACGACTATCGTAGTTGTGTAGCAAAATTTGTATAAAATTTGACACAAAAAATACAAAAAAAAAATGTACATAAGTTAGTAAAAACCATTCGATACCTTACACAACTTTTTTCTATCGGGAAGCTAAACAAAAAGGGTGCGCATCCATATATTTTGTACATATTACACGGAAGCCAAAGGCAAAAGAGCTGCAGGCAGGCAGCAGTAATAACATTCGCGCGTTTGTGTGTGCGTTTCGTGTGTGTATTGGCTTACGTACGTCGCAGCTGATATTGGGGATACCGAGAACAACAACAATACAAACGAAGAAGAAGGAACGACGTCGAGACTTTGTTATTGTAAGTAGAGCTGTTTTATGTAATTCGTTTGTTTTTGCATTCTCTTTTTGTTGGGTCCATGGTTTTTACTCTCGCTAATGAGGTTGCCAGATCGTAGTGAATATATTAATATAAATGTGGAGCATCTGTTAAGTTTTTATATAATCGTGTTTACCATTACAATGCAGTATGTTGTGTATTTAGTCATCTGATTAACATTGTGCAAATTTATCGATATATCGTTTACAATTGCATGTAATGCTGTTGATGATTGGCAACACTTTCAGCAGAGCAGCTGTCGTTCTGCTGCTTTGTTGTTGTTTTTTCTGTTTCGTTCTGTTCTGTCAGAAAGCACGAAACACCATACGAAAGCAAAACAACACAACCGAAAATGATTGATTTTTCGTCGTGCGTCGGAAAAGTAAGCGACGACTGAGACGACAACGACAACGGCGACTTCGGCGACGACGACAAGTTTGTGTGAAAAGTGAGCAGCGCGTGAAATTTTCAGTCTCACAATCGTCGCGCTTGTGAGCGGACGGAGCTGCTCTCGCAATCCGACAAAAATAAATATTTATTGGGAAAAAATTAAGCTGAAAATTATGGTGTAAACATTTAATATGTCTTTTCTTTAAATTGAAATTTCGGGTGTAATTTAAATTTGATGTGTAACCAAAAAATAAGTGTAGTGTTCGTGCGTCAAAAATATATCGTGGCTTAAAAGTGTGAAAGAATAAAAAATAATCTTTAAAATTCATAGTTGTTGGATTTGTAAAATATGGATAAAATTAAATGTAAAAGCTAATGCAAAATCTGGTTGAAATGAAAACTCTTGCAACGCCATTTACATAAAGCAAGAAAAAGAAAAATATCTTCCTCTGAGTGAAGGAATTTTTGTTGCTGCTGCTGTGTTGCAGAAACCAAAGGAAGATAAAGAAGAAAAAAATAACAGTGCCAATATACGTCACAGAATCGTCGCCAGAGTGTGAGTGCGAGTGAGACGTCCGACCTGCACCCCCGGAAATGTAACGCACGCACACGAACGCAAATCGAAACGAAAAACTTGCACCTGAAAGTTTAGTGTAGTCGTTGTCGTCGTTGTGGACATCGTGAATTCGTGAACCGCCTTCGTGCTTGCACTTGTGCGCTGCTGCATCCAACTGCCGACAGAGGGCAAAGCCAAATTCTGAGTACAAAAGGTTAGTGTTATTAACACACACAATTTCAGCTGCTGTTCTCTAGTGATTTTTTTATTTGCTTCTGCTTTTCTATCGCATCGTTTGCACCTGTCAAAATGTCGGTTTTATTTAAATACACAAGTATCTGTGTGTAGTGCGCAGGCAGCGGCAACATTTGGCCTAATTTTGAGTAGATGACAAGGCAGCAACCCCAATAAGCAGGGTTGCCTTTTCTGCTGCTGCTGCTGCGTAACCAATTGAAATTGGGGCACTAGCGACTAACGACAACGAAACAGTTGAGCAAAGCAAAGACCGTAATAACCCCTAAAAAAAATCTCGTGCCAACAGCAAGAGTGAAGAGAACACTACGCTGCTGCTGATTTGGCCCAGTTACTAAATCTAATTGCAGCAGCAGCAGACGTGTGAAACGAATTTTAATTTGTTCAAAGTACTTTTATGAAGATACATTTGTTTGCACACACACAGACACACACTCACACACATGCACGCTCACGCACGCATACAAATGCAAATACAGGCGAAACGTGCTTTGTCAGCGCATTGCTCGCTCTCCCAGAAATATCGCGCAACTTTTCTGCTCTTTCTCTCTTTTCTTTTATGGATGCTGAGCCTGAGCCAAGCTGTCTATGCTTTTGGCGGTACAATACACTTGTTTATTTTGCATTTGTATGTGTGCTTGCCTGCCTGACTAATACATATGTATTAGTGTGCGTGTGTACTTGCGTGGATGGGGGCGTTACTGTCATTGTTATTACTTGGTCTCTGCCGACTGCGTCGTCGTCGTCGTTAGCGTAATTTTTTTTTTTGGGTCGTTCGCTCCTTTTATTTGTAGGACAAATTTATGTATAGATTATGCACGCAATATTTTGAAAATATTAATTGCAATTAACAAATTGATAATTTCTGTTCGCCCGGGTAGCAGCAGGTCGAGCAGCGAGGCAGTGAGTGTTCTTGTTGGTGTTGCATTGTGTTACATGGTCTGAGGGAGGAAGAGGCGAGGGCAGAATCATCTGCGGTCAGCTCTTCATGCCTCGTCGCACATTTTTAACAATTTTGTTTGTCGTTTGTCTATTTGCATTTAACTAATTAAACGGCCCTGTGCCACTCTCCACATCTCTCACTCGCTTATTTTCAAAATGCTCGCTTTCCGGTGCTAGTTCCAATTTCAATTCCAATTCCAGTTCCAAAATGAAGTGCAGAGCATATGTTTTGATTGGATTTAAAATGGGCGAAATGCTACGCCACATTTTCAAAGCAATTTTTGTATATTTATTACTCATAGTCGTCGCTACTTTGTTTTTATCTGTATCGAAAATAGATTGATTGCCATTTGTTTGTTGCCGCTTTTGTTGTTGTTGGCACGCAATGCACACTTTTAATGGAGACATTTATCGAGCCATTTGCTTGTTTGGGGCGATAAAACGTGTACTGATAGTAAATTTGTACGGACATAAAAACAAAAATCGGCAACGTCGTTTCATTCGACCGTCTGTCGGTTCGTCCGTCACATTCAAATGCAATTAGTGTTGAGGGTCATCAGTTAGTTAGGGGCTGGCCACGATTCGAGTTGATAACTGGAAAAAGTCTGGTTGTTAGTTAAGCATCGATACAATATTCAATATTTTTTCTACAGTGCCAGCTCGAAGCAATGAACTACTACTACGATAATTCGCATCGAATAATTCCCCGGCCGCTTGCAGTGCCAGTAAAAGCTTTTATAAATAGGCAAAAATAATTATTATTGTTATTTTGTTTCAGTTGTTAGTAGTTGCTTTAGCTGCTACCATTTCTCGCAATCGTTGTCGCTGTTTTTGTTTTTGTATTTTTTATTTTTATTTTTAAACGCAATTACGAGCAGAGCAGCGTTTGACAACGTTGACATTACAGCAATAGAATAGAAACTAAACTTTTTCCAATTGTACACACATCTGCGCCTATATTTATATCTATAGTTCTACTTTTCCATTTTACTTTCATGTGCCGTCGTCGCTGTCGCTTCACGTTGCGTCTGATTGATGTTTTGGATACATGTATAACTATTTTTCTGTGCTGTGAATGTGTGTGGCCCACATTTAATATAGGCTAAGGCAACGCCGTCGTCGCTCAAGTGCAGCCGTATAAATCCCCCGTATACAAACGACACAAGGTGCGGGCACCATGGACTCGCTAAAATTACCAAAAGGTAAGCAATTGTTGTGATAAATGAATGTGGAAACCAAACACCCAGCATACAATACTTTCGTTTCACTTCACTTGCAGGCAGCGGCAACAGCAGCGCTAGTGGCAGCAACAGTAACCTATCGATATCGGCGTCCAGCCCGGCTACGTCGCCCACATCGTCTGTGCCACCGACAGCTGCGGCGCTCAAAGCACCGCCTGGCCTGAATAGTAGCACGCCCATCTCTGTGCGTTTCAATGCCAACGAGGAGTCACTGGATGACATACTGCAACAATTTCACCACAACACACAGCAGCAGCAGCAACAACACAGTCACAGCCATAGTCACAGTCCAAGTGGCGGTGGCGATGCTTCGCCAACATCCAATTTGCTGGGCATGAAGAATAACGGCAGTGTTGGAAACGCTTTGGGCATGATGGTCAATGCCTGTGACTCCCACTCGCTCTCCAGCAGCCCTTCGCAGCAACAGCAGCAGCATCATCAACAGCATCAGGCGACGTCGCTCTTTGGCGTAAGTAATCGATGTATTCCTTGCCTATCGATAGTTAGCTTAGCTCTACAATATGATTCTGCAAATAGTTTTTCTGAAGGGAGCCTCTTGAAGCTTGCTTTTTTAAGCGCATTTTCGGATAAAATGCGTTTATTGTAATCAATTAACGCGGCGAG